>WOXC01004818.1:0-711470 GCA_011680675.1 Gymnobelideus leadbeateri | reverse complement strand
GACTTGCCCAGGGTCCCAGAGCTAAGGAATGACAGAGGCAGACTCCCAACCCAACCCTTTCCAAGTCCAGGTCTAGCACTCTAGCCACTACATCAGGCTGTCTCTCAGGGCACCAAAGAGTCATAAAGTCCCTTCCTGCTTGAACTCTATGAATCTGAACATACAATTTGGTTCCTTCATTTTACAGATGATGAAACTGTGGTCCAGGGATGTTGAATGATTTGCCTGGGTCCACATAGCTAGCAAGCCCCCAAGCTGGGATCCATCCTCGGTTTCCCATGACTCTGATAGTCTCATTGTACCACCCTTGTGCATGAGGGCTCTTCTCTTCAGGAACACATCTGTGACGGCTGCACCCACTTGTCCTATTCAGTTCCTTTGCAGCAAGGCAGAACTGGGCTACTGGTTGTCTTTTGGCTCCATGCTGTTTTCCATGCCTGATCTCTGAGTGCTGCCCCTCACCCAAGGTTTGCTGCCTTCCTGAAGGGCCCTAAGTACTAGCAGAAAGGTACCTCCCCCACAACCACAAGTGCACACGTGAGAACACCCCCCAACTCCCCACATATCTCTGATAATGTACTGCCAGGGTAGGGTGCCAAAGCAGGCGATAGGAACAAACCTGGGACCCATTTATCTGGAGGGAAAGGGGAGCCACCCGCTTTCCCAATTACAGATAGCTTGTCATCTGAACACAATAGGAAGGAAAACTTGAAACTACTGAATTGGTGCCACATGTGATGCATTGACTAAATAATGAATTTGCAGGTGGGAAAACCCCCAGGTCTTCCATTTCATCTTCTGGGGGAGGGGAACCTGACATGCATGAATTGGGCATTTTCTCATTTATTTTATCTCACCCACATGGGCAGTCAGGTTTTTATGCTTCCAGAAAATGTCACCCCACAGAAATGAGAAAGAAGATTCCCCTGGTGTCTGGCTGGCCCTTACAGGCTTGGCACAGAGGAGAGGAAAGGCCATCCAGGGTGGGTGGTAAGTGATGCGGTCACTTCTGCTGTGGGGCTCTGATGAGGTCTGATCCTATTTGATTCTGCTCCCTGCTTGTCTTGTTAAAATGCTTCCAAGAAATGAATCAGAAAACCCTGAGCCACATAAATGAAGAGGCCAAGAGGGGGAGTACCTATCAGCTCCTAACTGAACAGCCCACAGCCCCTCCAGGCCAGGGAACATGGGGCGGAGAAAGGCAAAGAATCAGAGTCTCTGACCTAGGATGGTCTTTGGGGCCTGAATAAGGAACTTTGGGACAAGATCAACAATAAGTGGTCATTCAGATTTTGCTTGAATACCTCCAGTGAGGTGTAGTGGGGAGTGGGGGTGGGGAGAGATCTACTGAGAGTCAGGAAGGTCTGAATTCAAACCCAGCCTCAGACACTTCCTAGCTGTGTGATCCTAAGCAAGTCACTTCACCCTATTTACCTGTTTCCTCATCTGTAAAATGAGCTGGAGAAGGAAATGGCAAACCACTCTAGTATCTTTGCCAATAAAACCCCAAATGGGGTCACAAAGAGCTAGACATGACTGAAAATGACTAAATCAGAACAACAGTATGACTTTGGCCAAGTCACTTCTCTCTAGGCTTCATTTTCCTCTTTGGTAAAATGAAGAGGTCAAACTAGTTGATTTCCAAGTCCCATTCTAGTTCTAGGTCCATTATACCATGACTTCCTTTCTACTTTGGGATAGCTCTCATTGCTAGGGAGGATTTTTGTTACCTGATACCAAAGCCCACTTTGCCTTTTTTCAACTCCCACTTTCCCCCTCTGGCTCCTCATTCTGCCCTCTGGGGACAAGCAGAAAAAGGCTAACCCCCCTGCCATATGACAACCCTCCAGATACTTGAAGATGGTACTCACAAGCTCCTTCCTTCCCAAGTTCTCTCCTGTTCCATGTAAACATTCCCATTTTCTTTTTTTTTAGGGCAATCAAGGTTAAGTGACTTGCCCAAAGTCACATGGCTAGTTTTTGTGTTGTGTCTGAGGCTGGATTTGAACTCAGGTCCTCCTGACTCCAGGGCTGGTGCTCTATTCACTGTGCCACCTAGCCACCCTAACATTCCCATTTTCTATGGGTTGCTCACCATCTTGACATCTTTTATCTGGAGGTTGGTCAAACCTGGTAGCCAGTTCTGGGCATGACATTCCAGTGCAACATGGCAGAGGACAGTGGACTTCTGGCCTTTCTTTTCCTCTTCCCTTCATGTTGTTCTTCAACCTAAAATCTCATTGGCTCTACTGTGTAACCCTTCACATTACAGGCTCCTATGGAGGCTAACATCTACTAAAAACAAAACCCCAAGATCTTTGGAGAGAAGGAACTAATGAAAATGGGGAAAAGAGAGGAATCAGGATGTCTTGTCCTCATCTTTCACAGGGGAGGTGGCAAGAAAGCTAGAGAACCAGAGACTCGTCCTTGTCTTGCTTGATAAACTGGTAGATTTATTGGCATTCAAGATGGAAAGAAGTTAAAGCCAAAGGGAGGAAACCACTCCATCCTCTTTGTGCCTCCCTAACCCCATTCCTCCTTCCCTCCATGTCCTTCCTCACCTCCAGAGCTCACAGTCTTGCCCTCTGGGGCCAACAGTACTAAGAGGGTGTAATTGCAAGCACAGAAGTGGTTCACACCTTGTTTCAGCTATTGAATTAACATCTGATTTCAGTCTGTTAAGAAAAAAATGTGTGAACTCCACAACTTGTGAGATCCTGGGGAGGAGCTAATGACTATATATAAGGAGAGCCCCAGGGATAGAGACAGCAGAAGATGAAAAGAGGACTCTTGTGGTGGCAGAGTCAAAGGGAATATTTGTGGTATCCCAGTACTCTGTTTGTCTGCTCTGTCTGTGTTGATGTTTGTTTGTGATACTTTGTACAGAAGCCCTGGAACCTTACTGGAAGCCCTAAGAGAGGATTTTCTGGTTGTATGTATATAGAAATCCTGGAGGAGGGTTTTGGAGGAGCTGAGACTTTACTGATGATTTATTCTGACCTCTTGGACCTTGTTTGTGGGTCTGTGTTGATTTCTATGTTGATGTTTTGTGTTGAGTTCTCAGACCTTGTTGGTGGGTCTGAGTTGATTTCACAGACAGATAGTGAATTGATTATGATGCAATGTGTATAAATATTATTGTAGCTCTGTCAAGCTTTGTCTTCCCAGAAACAGGAATTGTGAAGGACTTGAGGTAGATTGGAAACTGTGAGCTTCAATATGGAATGGGAACTGGACAAGGAACTTGATGATGAGCTGGACAAGGAGCTGAGAGCTGCCTGCCTTTGAATCCAGGCGACAGTTGGAGCTGGGACCATGGAAGAGGAACCATGGAAACTGAGAGCTAGCCTTGAGTCAAGCTGAAAGAAGACTTTACTTGGATATTGTGTACTGACTGAGAAGATTGTGATTTACTTATGACCAAGGGGTTGATGGCCTGCGTATTTTCCACTACCCCTTAAGAAGGTACTTAGTAGTGACTAATGACTGAGTAGTGATTGATGATTGAATAGTGACTGATTTGTGTGCCCCAGGAGTGGAGATCTTTGACTATGGTATTTTGTGACCCTTAAGGCCTCCTTAAGGATGATTGAATGATTTAGTTACTAAATGATTGGACTTTGTTGAAAATTATTGTGACCACATTGGTGAAAACTATGTGGCCACTTTAGTGTTGTTATTGTGAATGCTGTATTTTGATTTTCTGTGATAAGTTGTAACATTGTTAATGCTATACCTTGATTCCCCGTGAATGTTTTGCTCTGATTTATTATTGAATAAATAGAGTGCTTACTATACTATGTAATCAGAACCTTAAAAGCTATTCACAGTAGCATTCTTCTGGAAAGCTGCTCATGCATGGCATTATAGAGGGAACAGTAGGTAGAGATATGGCTTGGTGTTGGGGGACAGGGATTGGCCAGAGAGAACCTATATCTGAGACTGGGACTCTATGTTTATATACCATATATCTCTGGGACTGAGAGTTAGTCATTCAAGTATCTCTTCCTTTGGATAAACAACATCTGCTCTAACATTATGAACTAAGTATCTGGTTGAAATTAAAGAAGTGGGATCCATATCTATGAGGGAAAGAAGGGGAAATGGTATGTTTTAGACCAGGGATGGGGAACTTGTGACCTTAAGGTCACATATTACCTTCTAGGTCCTTAAGGACCTTTTGATTGAATCCAAATTCTGAAAAATTTTGATTCAGTCAAAAGGCTGCACTTAAGGACCTAGAAGGCCACACTGGTCTTAAGGCCACTGGTTCCCCACCCCTGTTTTAGACATACAATTTCCTGGGTTGGGGCTATGAACTAAGAGAGAACCACATTCCATTCCTTCTGCCAAACTTTATTCAGGCCTTTGAGGGCATCAAAGTATCTGACTTTGGGAGGACAAATCTGAACTAGCATGCAGACCTCCCACCCCCATCACAAGTCAGAGAAGCCTCAAACAAGGGAAGGGAGATTGGGACTGATCATACAGGATGAGGAGTATGGTGGGCCAAGGCAGGGAACCCTGCCTTCTGTAGCAGAGCTGAGAGAATGTGGGGAGCCCTGCCATCCCACAGCAGGGCTGAGAGAATTGGGAGCCCTGCTATTCCCCAGCAGAACTGAGTGATATCTACCCAGAGGCTGTAAGTTAAAAGAGAGCCCAGGACTCAAAGAGTGGTGGAAAATAGAGTCTTGTTTAGTGTCTTGAGTGCAAGCCTTTTATAGGATGCTTCCTAATGGCTTCCCCTGTGGACATTGTGCACTACAGTGTTCCTAGGCCAGGGCAAAAACACCAGGCTAATCTCGAGGATCTAGTCCTCACACCTACATGCTTGAACTCTTCCCTGGAGGATGGGGAACTGATCCTGGCCTGGCATCGAGCCCTTTGCCTGAGGGGGCTTGTTCAGACATCAGGGTCAGAGTCTCACTGGCCCGAGATGAATGGGCTAGTGAAGGGTGGTTGGCCAATCCAACGGTGCACAGAAGAAAGCAGAGGCATTCAAAGACTAGGCAGTTCTTGTCTTCAATTTCTAGGAAGTCAAATGAAAAGAAATTCTCAACATTTCTTAAGATTTAGATAATAATGAAAATGGATGTCTGTTGATTTAAACCCACATACAAGCACACTCACAGGGAAAAGAGAAATCAGAAGGGGGTACGTATGAGTGCTAGAGTTGGGAGAACAAAAGTGTACTCCTCACACCCCTATGCTATGGCAAATATAACCCCAAAGTATGTTTCCTGCTTTTCTGGAGATGCAGGTTTCTTATTTCAAGGATTCTGTTGGACAGCTACTCCCCTTTTCTTTGTGTGTCTCTTAACTTTTCCTACAATGCAATCATCTTTATGATGTCATAACTGTTTGACAACTCTGAAATAGGGATCACAGATACTCCTTTATACAGATGGGAAAACTGAGGATTTCCTTAAAGAAAGTCATATAACCAATTAAGTAGTTCCCGAGGACCTAGAACCCAGGATGTTTGGCTCCCTTCCTAGGACTCTGGCCACTAAACTATGCTCTGTTGAAGCACTAAATTAACAAGTTTCCCTAAGGTCCCGATTTAAAAAAATCCATTAAAGGGCCTGTCCAACTTGTTAAAAACAAGAAGGTGGAAAACCCCTCTAGGGCTCATGTCAAGCCCTGACACATACCTAGCAGGCTCCACTGGTCAGTCTGCATTGCTAATGTGAGTAGATTGGGGTAGTTTTTAAGTCATGTTCAGCAAGGAATACCCACTCAATGCAGCACCAGACCCTGGCCATTAGCATTCACTTAAGGAACAAGTATGTGGGAGACACTTCTCCAACCACATGTGCTGGAGGCAACATAGCCTGCCCCCACTCCTTGCTCAACTATGGCTAGTGGGGTTCTGTAGGAAAGAGGAACTACCCCATCCCTTTTAAGTAGAAAGAAAAAGAGGGCACGGTCATTTTGTGATGAGGGGGTGAAGTTACCCTGTGATTTCATTGGAGTAGGGAGCCCCCCTATAGCATATCTAAAGCTGCCCTCCAATTCCGAGGCTCACATGGCCAGGCTAGGATGTTACCAAAGCAGTCCTTGAATCCAAGACCTTCCGATGTCAACTTCTATCTACTACTCAATTAATAAAAACAATAACAATATTAGCTCCCATGTATAGAGTATTTTATGTTTGAAAAGCACTTTGCTATCTCCCTTGAACCTCATATCACCCCTATGAGGTTCGTTAGCCCCATTTTTCAGAAGAGGAAACTGAGGGTCAGAGAAATAAAGTGACACCCAGGGTCATATATAGCTAAGGAGTACTTGATGCAGGATTGGAACCCAGGTCTTCCTGCCTCTACCTTGACAACTTGCCTCACTACAAGAGCAACAAGGCAGGATTAAGGTCTCAAATACTCTCTCAACTATCAGGGTTTTGTGAGGTGATGGAGAAAGCCAGACCAAAGAGAGCAGGTGAACCAGCTTTTCCCTTGGGTGAACATGGGTCTGCTCAGCCCACTACCTTGGCAGGGTAGGGTGGGGCCCAGCCAGTACTGAGACACTGAGAGATCATCCCCTGGGAAAACCAAGGGCTGGAGGGTTTGGGAGAGAGAGCATGAAGGGCCAGACTAAATTTGGCATCAGGAAGAGCCTGATTCATGTCCTGCCCTAGATTATTTACTAGTTACAGTGAAGTAGTAAGCCTTGACATTTCACTGGCTTACAAGGGGCCCATCTTTGTACCCTGAATTCCTGGAACTCAAGAATCCTCCCCTCGGCTTGATCAGTTGAACAGCCTGGCCCAGCCCACATCCTGCACTTGAATGATATCTGCCTGACCAGTCTGCCCCATTATTGTTACTCCTGATACGATGGTGGTCTTTGACTATTTAAACTGTGTGTCTACTGGGGTTCGGGCATCTCCTGGGACTCTATCCCTAGGACTGCCGCTGGCCAGCTAATAAATGCTTCCTGAATTCGATTACTGATGGTCTTGGCCTGTTGATTCTGTCCGAGTGTCCATTTCAACAGCACCCTAGATAAGTCGCCTAATAGCTAACATTTACATAGCCCCTACAAGGCAAACAGGAGTGAAGGGACTTGCTCAGCATCACCCAGCTGGTAAATGTCTGAGGCCACATTTGAACTTAGGTCTTCCTGACTCCAGGCTAGTGCTCTCTCTGCTGTGGTGCCATCTAGCTGCCCCCTTTTCACTTTTCTGAGCCTCAGTTTCCTTCTATGTAAATGCCCAATCCAAGGCTAGCTTTCTAGCCTACACATTATGCACCCACATGTGTACATAAGTATGCTCTTGCTTCCACAAACCCTTTTTCTGATCAGTGGCCCACCCTACCATCTCCATTCCTCAGAAAAGTACTCACTGGGCTGTGCCTGGGGTGGAATTGGCAGCCTTTTGCCACACAGAACTTTCTCATTGGGGGTCCATGTTCCAAAGGGCATCAGGAAGGAGCTTGTATATGTATCTGACTTGAAGTCTCTGGGAAGCCTGGGCATCTGTGCCAGAGCAACCCTTATCTAAATGCCCACCAGGATGAGGTGAGCCAGTATCCAGTCACTTATAGTCTGCTTCTCTGGGATCTGACTAGGCTAGGCCCCTGGAAGAGCCACAGTGGGCAGGACCCTTCCAAATCTCCACATGGGTAGCTAGCTCAAGCCTGCCCTCCATCTCATGCCAGGATTGGCAACAATCTCAGTTCTGGTATCCTCGTGACAGCTCTTTCCCCTTGGGTTGCTGGCCTTAGGAGCACAGAGGGTCTTTCCTCTTCCTGCCTTACTCCCAACCTGAGCCCAGGCTCCAGGATCTTCCTCAGCTGAAAATGCTTAACTCTCTCTGAGATTGGGCTGGCCTAGTAGGCAATCAGAGCATTTCTACCTACATTTGTTCTGCTGAATGTCAAAGGGAAACATGAGGGGGGGAGGGGGGAGGAGGGAACAGGAATGGGAAGCTACAAAGAAGCAAATTTGGACTCAGTGCCAGGAAAATTCTGGACACTAAAACTATTCAAAAGACAGCTGGGGGTCCATTAGATACAGTGCAGGGCTGCAAGTCAGGAAGACCTGAATGGAAATTTTGCCTCAGTTTCTTTGTAGCTATGTGACTCTGGACAAATTCCTTCATCACTTTCAGGCTCAGTTTCCTCCCTTCTACCACTAGATAGCCTTCAAGGTCCCCTCTAGGGCTAAATCTGTGAATATTCGATGGCTGGAAAACAATTAGTAGGAATGCAAATAAACTGGCTGAAATGTTCATACCCTTTGACCCAGAGATTACACTCTATGCTAGGCAGATATCCCAGAGGTCACTGACAAAAAAAAAGATGCCAAAATATTTATAGCAGCCCTTCCTTTTCGTGGTAGCAAAGAATTGGAAATAAAATAGATGTCCACTGATTGGGGAATTATTAATGCAATTGGGATATAGGAATATCATGGAATATCACTATGCTGTATTAGTACAGAAAAGCCTGGAAAGAGCCATAAGAACTGATCCACAGGGGAAGTCAGCAGAGCCAAAAGAACAATATACAGTGGAACTACAACAATGGAAATGGAAAGAAAAAGCACAAAACAACGAAACTGAATTTTTCAAAATCACAACAGCCCAAACCCTCAGCAGAAAGGAGTGCCCTGGTGAGGAATGTTGTAGATAATGGCAGATTTGGGGAGATGTGTTGACTGGTTTTGCCGAATTTTTATCTTCATCCTTTTTTCCTTCTATTTTTAAGAAAATTTTTATGATAAGGCCTGGTTCCCTGGGAAAGAGGAGAAGGGAAGATACAGGGGCAATCTAGAAGACAGAAAAGTCTATTTTTAAAAAAGGTAGAATAAAAATGACTCCCTTGGGATGTAGGTAGTGGGCTTTCTCTCACATTGTCTTTAGGCAACAGTTGGAAACCATTTGGGGGTACAGGGATACTTCTTCAGGTCTAGGTTCACCCTTTCCAAATCTGACTCCCTCTGTATGGCTTTGTAAATTTTAAAGAGCCACATAAGTGTTCTGGGGTATTATTATTAGAGAGATAACCAAGAATAGTGGGGAAATGACCAGCTTTGGGGCCAGGACGACTGAGGTCCAAGTGCCACTTCTGACCCAAACCAGTCATGTCACTTAACTGTTGTCTCTGCCCACCCCCTGGGGGGCATCAGTAACCATGTATAACCATAAATTACAGAGGGCTGCTCATCTACATCTTTGTGGGGAGCTGCCACACTGAAAGACAGCCACCCCACTGAAATCATGGGTCCAGATCAATCACAATAATGACAATCTATTTCTCCCTTTCTCACTCCCCCACCCATGGCTTTTCTAGAAAACCAGTGGGTCTCCCAATTCAGGAAGTCTCACTTCAGAGAATGACCTGGGAAAACACTCCTTTGGTTCATGTGATAGTGATAATTCCATAATTAACAGTACTGAGAGCTCCCTTTCTTGACCCATTTCCAGCTTCCAAGGCACTTTTCCCACAACTGCTTGAGAGGTCTGTAGGGCAAAGGTTAGCATCTCCATTTTATAGAGGGGAGAACTGAGGCTTAAGGGGGTTAAGTGGCCTATCCACTGTCAAACAGCTATTAAGTGGTGGAGGTAGGCCCAGAATCGGGGGGGCAGGGAGGAAGGCAGCTGGTTGGGCCCTCTTCTCATTTTTCAACCTCTATCACAGTCATTTAAATTCCTCGGCTCAGGCAAAGCTTGGCTGAACTTCTCTTCTGAGAGACAGCACCCTGCATGCCCTGCTCTGCTGAGGTTGACAGAGCTATATTACCAAACTACACACAAAACATAGGACCTCTTGATCCACTCTGGGGATGGGTGCCCTGCACAACTGAGGTAGATTTGGAACATTCCTACCCAACCCTAGGACCTAACAGGCATGTTTTCTCCTGCATGTACAGTCAACCTCACACCCCTCCCCTCTACAAGTCTTTTCAATTCACCATGTTTGAGTTATTGGTCTTAAAAGGCTTCCAACTAAATTCTAGTCTCAAACTCCTCAAAACTGCTGGGAATGAAAAAATGTGTGTTCTGTATGAATATATTTGTAACAGCACTTTTCAAGGTTAGTACTAAGAGCTGAAAGGAAATGGGTACCTTTCAACTGGGGGAAAGCTGAACAAAGTGTGTTACGTGAATGTGAGAAGTCCAACTAGCAGAAATTCAGAGAAATTTGGGAAGACTTGTGTGAACTAATGCAGGGAGAAGTCAAGAGAACCTGCATATGATCACAATGTAACAGAAAGCAACACTAAAAGCCATGAGAACTCTGACCAGTGACCAAAGACAACTTCAGAGTAGAGGGAAGCATCCCTCTTAGGAAGCAGGTGCAGGCCTACAGGTACAGGATGAAGCTATGGCACTGGTGTGGCTATGTTCCCAGAAGCCCAGAATTTTAAATCAGAAGATACCTCATAGGCC
The DNA here is from genome assembly GCA_011680675.1 of Gymnobelideus leadbeateri. Taxonomy (NCBI): domain Eukaryota; kingdom Metazoa; phylum Chordata; class Mammalia; order Diprotodontia; family Petauridae; genus Gymnobelideus; species Gymnobelideus leadbeateri. Next base: position 701,074 of record WOXC01004818.1, on the reverse strand, counting down.
ACCTAGACCAAGACATTTTCAACAAGATATCCTCACTACAGCATAATCAGCAAATTGTCATCCAGACCTGGGTTGCCAAACTCCAGGGACATAGAATCTACTCACTCCTAAGGGAGCACTTTCCACTTGAGGACGGTAGTCATTGTTAGGAAGGTTTGCCTTATATGGAGCCTAAATTGACCTGTTTGCAACTCCCCTGCCCATTGTGTCAGGTTCCACCTTCCTGAGCTCCACAGGACAAGTCTAATCCCTCTGCCACATTACAAACCCTTGAAGACAGTAACTGTGGCCCCTCCCATCCCCTTACCTGCTCCCATTTCCTTCAACAGATACTCAGATGTTGGGCACTCAAGGCCTTTACCATATTGATTGACCTCTTCGGGACACTGTGCCCTGGCACTATCCTCCCTAAATGAAAGAAAACAAAGATTGATTTTGCTGGATTTTGCTGTTTCATTACTCTGGAGGATTCTGTGGGGCAGCAGGGGAGTCATTGCAAAGTGAGAGCAAGGTTAAAAAAAAACATTAAATGCCTTTAAAAAAATATGTTTGTTCTGGATCAACTTCCACAAAAGCCTTTGAAATCAGCCTTTGTTATCTTTTGTTATTAAAAGTAGAGTTTCACCTCAGTCACTGCCTTGAGATCTAGACCTTTGAATTGATGGTCTGAAACCAGACTAATAAAATGCCTCGAATCTGGAGAGCACTAGGTATTGGTTTTCCTCCCTAGGAGTGTCTACAAGTCTTATTTCTTTTGCTTTTCAAGACCCACAAGGCAGATGAGACAAGGGTTATTAACCCCACGTTAAATATGAGGAAACAGAGACATAGGAAGGGGAAGTGACTTCCCCAAGGTCACACGTCAAACTGGTATTAGATTTGGGACTAGAACTAGATCTGTTTTCACATTTAATCTGAATACTTTAGTATCATAGATTTAGAGTTGGAAGAGGCTTTAGAGCTCACCTAGTCCAATAGCCTCATTTTGAAGATGAAACCGAGTTGCATTGACTTGTCCAGGGTGACCCAGAAAGTCAGGGGCAGAGCACAGCCTCACCCTCTCAATCCAGCACTAGGGGACTTGGGGGGCAGCAGCACCCTGAGGTATAGCATAGTCCTGAATGGGAGAGCAATCACTAAGTACCCCCTCTGTGTCTGGACCTGATTCCCATACTGGGGATACAAAGCAAAGAAGGAAAAGCAGTCCCTACCCTCAAGGAGCTGACATTCTACTGGGCAGAACGACAGGAACACATACAAAGAAATAGACACAAAGGAAATACAAGTTTATTTCAGTTGGGAATGGGGTACTAATAATCTGTCAGTCAAGAAACATATTTTAAAAGCTTGGTATTTTCCAGAAGGAAAAGCAAAAACAGTCTCTGCCCTTAAGGAGCTCCCAAGGGGGGGGGGGCAGGCAGAGATGACATCTATGAATCAGGACATAGAAGATAAATGCATAGTGGAAGGAAGATAGCCTGGAAGAGAATGGTACAGGTAATCTGGAGGCCATAGTGTCTGAGCTGAGCCTTAAAGGAATCCGGGAATTCTCAGAGCTGGAGGTTAAGAGGGAGAACATTCCAAGCATGGGGACCAGACAGTAAAAATGCTTGGGAATAGATAATGGCTCTATTTGAGATATAGCCCTAACAGTGGTAATTCTGGGTCAAAGGATATGCACAGTTTTATAGCCCTTTGGGCATAATTCCAAATTGCTCTCCAGAATGGTTGGATCAGTTCAGGACTCTACCAACAATGCATTAGTGTCCTACTTTTTCACATTCCCTCCAACATTTATCATTTTCCTTTTCTGTAATATTAGCCAATTTGATGGGTATGCGGTGATACCTCAGAGTTGTTTTAATTTGCATCTCTCTAATCAATAGTGATCTAGAGCATTTTTATGTGACTATAGATAGCTTTAATTTCTTCTGAAAACTGCCCATTCACATTCTTTGACCTATTATCAACTGGGGAATGAATCTTATTATTATAAATTTGTCTCAGTTCCTTGTATATTTGAGAAATGAGGCCTTTATCAGAGAAACTGGCTGTAAATTTTCCCCCAGTTTCCTGTTCTCTGAAAAGGGCTTTCAGTGTCAGGCACTGGACTTTGTATTTGATACCAGAGGCAATGGGGAAATCACTGGAGTTTATTGAGCAGAGAAGTACCATTTTGTGACTCATCCTTTTGCTGGCTGAGTAGAGGATGGATCAGAAAGGGGAGAGACTTTAGGTAAGGAGACTAAGTAGGAGGTGCTAAATGCTTATGGGGTCTCCCAGCATACCACCAACCCAGGGTGCTAGCTGTGCATTTCTAGAATGGGCCAGAGGTGAGAGGTGTTGGGGAGGGAGAAATGCCAACATTTGGCAATTTATCGGGCATGTAGAGGGAATGAGAGTGAAGATTTGAGAATGACATCAAGGTTAACCACCTGGGTGACTGGAATAATGGTAGGTCCCTCAACAGAAGTAGGGAATTTTGCACGGTGAGTGTATTTCAGGGAAATGTAATGGACATATTGAATTCAAGAGGCCTATGGAATGTCCAGTTGTAAATGTCCAATAATTGGTAAAGCAGGACTGGAAGTGAAGAGAAATACTAGGTAGGGCTGGAATATATCTAAATGTAAGAGTCAACTACATGGGGACAGTCATTGAAACTAAGTTAAGAGTGGGTAAGAGGGAAGAAAAGGGGGCTCAGGAAAGAGCCCTGGGGACAACCACAGTAAGGGAAAATGACATGTATGACTTAGGACATATCTAGCAAAGGAGATTAAGAAAGATGTGAATAAGCATTAGTATAGTGCCTACTATGTGTCAGACACTCTACTAGGGGATTTTTTTTACAAATGTCATCTCATTTGACTCTAACAATAACCCTGTAAGGTAGGTGCTATTCTTGGGATGCCATCCCCATTTTACAGTTGAGAAAACTGAGGCTAAGAGCAGTTATGTGACTTGCCCAGGATCACATAGCTAATAATAGCTAAAAGTACCTGCTGCTAGATTTGAACTAAGGTCTTCCTGACTCCAGGCCCAGCACTCTATGCACTGTTTCATCAGCTGTACAGAAGCAGGAAATAGTAGCTATCTTGACATTTGCTTCTCCACCAATGAATCTGGTCACACATGGAAGAGAAGGCCTTGGGGGACACAGGCGACCTTTCATTTCTTCTCCCAATTAAGAAGTGGGACTTCCAAAGAGAAAAAAGAGTGTGCAAAGAGAGTAGTTGTCTCTGAAGGCAGGACGGAAGCTCTTTGCCAACACAGCTTGGCTCCTGGCATCTCATGAAGATTGAGCAGAGAAGCAGAGAAGAAAAATGCCTTGACAAGACTATTAAACCAGATACTATGAGAAATGACCATTATGGCTGAAATCAAAACCACGTTGAAAGAAGCACCTAGAAGAGGAGGCAATGAGAAGAGTGTCGGGAAATGACCATCCACCAGCACTCCAAGAGAAGCTCAGTTGAAATTGTAACAAAAGAGGGTAACTATGTCATGGTGGAGATGGCGGGGAGGTCCTTGGTGACAAAACTGCAATCAAAAAGGCGCCTGAGACATTAGGGAAGTGTGCTCCAAGGAGTCCAGGAAGGGACTTTGAGCTGCTGCAAGGGGAGATAGTTCGAGAAAGATGATGGAAAGGCTTTCAAAAATGAAATTCTGACAATATGGCTGTGTTTGATGCAACGGAGGAAGGGAAAGGGGAGGCATCTGGGGAAGTGATATAGCCACACAGGCTGCTCTGCAATGAGCCTAGGTTTAAAAAGAAAACGCACCCAAAAAATGCACAAAATCTAGGAACTCATGGCACATTCCTCTGTCTAAGAATGAATGGGATTAGGCAGGTTAAAGCCTGTAGGCAGCTAGGGGGTGCCACAGTGCACAGAGCACTGGGCCAGGGATCAAAGAACCTGAGTTCAAATCAGACCTCAGACATACCAGTTGTGTGACCCTAGACAGGTCATTTCACCTCTGTCTGCCTCAGTTTCTCCATCTGTGAAATGGGGATAATAACAGCATCTACCTCCCAGGGTCGTGGTGTGGGTCAAATGAGAGAATAATTATAAAGCACTTAGTATGGTTCCTAGCACATAGTAAGTGCTATAGAAATGCCAGCTATTATATATTATTGTTAAGGCCCAGCATGAGTTGGACCTTTCCAAACGTGCTAGGTACAAGACAGGGAATTTTATGCTGTCTCCAGATGAAGCAGACACATAGAAAAATGATAGTCCCCTGCTTGAGGTAATGGTAACAGATGGAAAAGAAAGAGCTCTGATGTTGCTTTTGGGTTTTCTCTGTCAGAGTGAATGACTGTTAAACAGGAAACAAACCTGGTCGAGAGGCAGCTAAAGAGGGAATATGGAAATGGCTTGAAATTGCTGAGAGTCAGAAGAGAAATAAAAGATGAGCTCGATGGGGAGTGAGCACCAATGAAAACTATTGTTTTAGGCCCAGTCTGTACATCTGTCTATACACCGCACATCGATCGGCACTCGCGCCTGTGTGTGCACCTTAACTCAGGTCACACAAGCCTATACCTTAGAACCCTCCAGGACAATCCCATTCCTCTCACTCCCCCCGTCAGCCAGGTTCTCCCATCTAATTGCTTCTCTCCATTCACAAATTCAGATCTCCATCATTCCATCACCTTTTGTCCAGAATATCACAATAGCCATAAAATTTGTTTCCCTGCCTCTGGTCTATCCCTTCTTCATTCCAGCCTTAACACAGCTGCCAAATCACTATCCCCAAAACACGTTTGTCTGTCTCTATCTGTCTCACTTTCATACATGTGTACACACACACACACACACACACACACACACACACACACACGCTCGAACCCCTTCAATGACTCCTGGTTGTCTCGAGGATATAATAGAAAATCCTCAGCTTGTTATCGAAAATGCACTATAAACTGATTGCCACCTGTCTTTTCTGGCTTAGTTCATGTGTATTTTCTTTTCCAAACTGGCCTGCCAGCTCTTCCCTGTCTCCTGTCCCCATGCACAAGGTGTTTCTCATGCCTGCCTGCATCGGATTTCTCTTTTCCTTCTGAGGATATCTCAGATGCCTTTGGTACAAAGGCCTGAACTGATGCCCTCCCTACTTAGTGTTCCCTTCCTCCTGAAATTTCATGTATTAATCGGCATCTACTCCATATTTGCTTCTCTGTCTACTTGACATATATTTCAGTAGAACGTAGGCCCCTCGAGGACAGAGACTGCTCTGTTTTTGCCTTTGCACAGGGCCCAGCATACCATAATCATGTTGAACTGACTCCCCTGGTTATTTAGGCTTCTCTCTATCTCATGTTATCTTGGGCTTAGTTATCAATGTGGCATCATATTCCTCAGAAGAACCTAAGCCCTCCCTGAACTTCCTTTTGTCTTTCTATCCTCCCCCACTGTGCCTTGCCCAGGGTCTTGCACACTGCTGCCTTTAAAAAATACTTGTTGGATTGCTTGGGAGGACTTTGATTCTCCATACATGGCGTTCCAGGTAGCCTTTGCTTCTTCCTCTGGCGCTCAATGGCAGCAGACTCCCAGGAAGACATGGGTGATGGCAGCCAGCCCCTAGCACGGTTCCTTTGCTCCCTTTGAGCTCATTGGCATGCAGCATCTGCTCATCTCCTTCCTGCCTGCTTCTACTCAAGCCAGTGACAGCTCCTGGACAACCCCCGATTTCCCCTGGGATGGGGGCAAACTTTCGAGTGGCACTTTCCCCCTCCTAGTGGTCTGTGCAGATGCGTGATGGGAAGAGGACCGCCTGGGCTTGAGCTGCTTGAGCTGGAAAATGAAGGGCCCCTCCCAGCTCTGAACATTCTCATTCAAAGTCACATCACTCCCAGCACAGTCCCCTGGTGCTTGTGCTCCAGGCTGAACTTCCCTGTACAGAATGAAATTCATTTGTAAAGTGACAGAGCAATCCTCCTCCTCCATGCATCACAATTAGTAGCAAACTTTCAGGTGAAGGAAACTCTTACAAGGCAAAAGAAGTTTGTTCTGAAATACTCTGAAATCAGGTGATAACAAAAATAGACCCTGATCTAAATTTTGTAGCAATAGAATTTTCCAGTTGTTCGTAACATATATTATGGGCTACCTCCAACTGCCCCCCATCTTCTGCTGAGTCAAAACTAGCTCAACTTCCAGGACTCAGACTTTCCTTGATGTGGGCATCTTCTCCCCCAATGGGAATCACATTTTCAAATAAATTAGGAAATGGCCTTCAAGAGCTGCTGGGGCTGTAAAATTCATCTCCTTCAGCCTTTCCAAGTTCCATTAAGTTTCCTTCCCCAGGCCTGTCCTTGAAGCCTGTCCAACTTGCTAGGACCAGTCAAGTAGCCCAAGTGAGGGACAAGCAATATGATAACCATTATATATGTGAAGTCATGCAAAACATATTTCCATATGACCCACGGTTGTATAAAAAAGGTAACAAAATTCAAGAAAGTGAACAAAACTGCTTCAATCTGTGGACAAAGTTCATCAGTTCTCTCTCTCTGGAGGTGGACAGCATTTGTTTTATTTATTTTTATTTCTGAGTCCTCTGGAATTGTTGTGGATCGTTGTATTGATCAAAGTAGCTAAGTCTTTCATGGTTGATCATTATTTTTTTTGGTTGATCATTATTACAATACTGGTATTACTACATGTGATGTTCTCTTGCTTCTGCTTGCTTTACTTTGCATTAGTTTGTGTAAGTCTTCCCAGGTTTATCTGAAACCATCTGCTTTGTCATTTCATACAGCGCAAAAGTATTCCATCCACAGACCACAACTCGTTCAGTCATTCCCCAACTGATGGGCATCTCCTCAGTTTCCAATCCTTTGTCACCACAAAAAAAAGAGTTGCTATAATTTTTCCCATAGGAGTCTCTTTCCTTTTTCTTTGATCTCTTTGGGATATATACCCAGTAGCACTGATGCTGGGTCAAAGGGAATGCACAGCATTATAAGTTTGGGGACTTTGAACCACGATCCTCCCAGTCACGCAGGCTCACAGCCTAAGGTCTCGGAGCATTTGTACTTGCTGTACCTTACTCATGGAACTCTCTCCCTTTTCATCTCTTCTTTTTGACTTCCCTGGTTTCCCTCAAATATCAGCTTAAATCCCACTTCCCATCAGAAGCTTTTCCCAGTCCTCTTTAGTCTTGATGCTTTTCCACTGCTGACTGTCTCCAGTTCACCCCACCTATAACTCCTTTGCATGGGGTTATTTGCATATTGTCTCCCCCATTAGACAATTAACAGGGACTGGCTTTTGCCTTTCTTTGCATTCCCAGCACTGAGTGCACTTTTTGGCACTTAGTAGGCACTTAATAGATGCTTGTTGACTGGCTGATCCATTACTAGCGTCAGATGTTCTGTTTCCTGCCCCTAAGTTACAGATATTTCTCAAATACATGCCAGAGGAACAATTAAGAAAATATGTTCACTAGTGGCTTACTCATTTCTGTGGGAAAATTGCCAGCTCTAATTTCTACCCTGCTTTTAACTACCTGCTGCACAGAGAAATGACATTTCTTAAGGCTGATCTTTTCCCAAATTTAATTTCATGCATCCCTGACACCAGCCCAAAGAGCATTCAGCTTCCAAATGAAGTTTCAAATATATGCACTAAGTATAAATTCTACTTTGCCTGTTTTCTTCAAAGTTCTGTCTGGCATGGCCATCAATCCCTCAATCATTTAATCAGCAAGATGTGATTAAGCACAGGCCATTATGGGAAATGAGGTTAGTCTGGCATGAGCCACTCTTGAGGCAGCCCTCATGGCTTTTTGGAATCATTGCTTCCATCTCTAGATGTTTTTCAGCTACCTCTTTCATGCTCTCTCCAAAAATTTTCCCAGCACTTGAAGTCCAGTCGACTGGCCCATGTTTTGCAGACTCTGTTCTCTTCTTTTTCTCCCTTTTGAATAGGGGCATCTGCCCTTCTATAATCTTAGGGTAACTCTCCGGTTTTTTATCATCTTTCCAAAGTCAAGGACAACAGCTTGCTAATCACATCTGTCAGTTCTTTCAGGCCCAAGGGCCCTGTCTGGGACAGAGGACATGACTCTCTCAAGGGTATCCTGGCACTCTGCTCTCTTATCTCCTTTATTCTCTTGGGCACTGATTCTATTAGTCATTGTTGTTCTGCCATTTTTGTCAGGCTTGAACTTAATGACCTCCCATGACCCTTAGAACTTCAATGCTAAGATCCCATGGCAATCTCCCTCGGCAGAGCATAATACTCATGTTGAAATAACACCTAAAAATTGGCAAGTGATTTTACACACATTACCTCAATGGTATGGTATAACATTGTGAGGAAGGTGCTAGAGGTGGAATTATCCCCATTTTAAAGGCAGGGAAAGAAAGCCTTGAAGTCAGGAAGACCTGAGTGTGAATTCTGCCTCCAGAAGCTTTGGCACTCTGTGCATGACCCTCAGCAAGTCCCTTCTCCTCTCAAAGTTTCAGTTTTCTCCTCTATAAAATGGAGAAGTTGGGTAGAAACATTTAGCAGCTGAATTTTGCATATTGGTATAGTCAAGACTTCTACACTGTTTGAAGCATTTGGCCAAATGTTCTGGGATTAATGGTGCCTTCCCGTTTCACTAGGACCCTCATCTTTCCAAAGAAAGACTTTGCATTAAATCTAATTATTCTTACTGAGCAAGACACTAAATGTCATTTCAAGTAATGAGATAAATTAAGGAAATTGGTAAGAAGAGTGCCAGTCTCCTTGGAATTTCTTGAAATACAAAAACTTTAATCAGCTTTCATGGAGAAGGTAATTGACACTGGTATCACAGCATAGAAAGTCCTTTTCTGCAAGGCACTCCAGGTTCTTTCTCTCTGAATAGCACAGGGTCAGTGCTGGGGGAGACTGCAGAGTCTATCTAGGCTAACCCTCTCATTTTACAGAATAGGAAACTGAGGCCCAAAGAAGCTAAGAGACTTACTCAGGGGTCACACAGCTATTAAATGGCTTTAATTGTATATCTGCTATATGTTGGGTGAGGAAAGAAGGAGAATGCTTTTCTTTCCAGGGTACCCTGATTACATCTTCACTGGTGTCCATCACTAAGCATTACATTGAACACTGGCCTAATGTGCAAGTCAGAGACAGTTTAGGGAAGAGAGAGATGAACAAGACACAGTCCCTGCCCTCTCTGGGATAAAGAGAGCCTATAGAGAAAACAACTGGAGGAAAGGAAGGAGGGGGAGAGAAAGAGAGGGAGGGAAGGAAGGAAGAAGAAAGGGAGGAAGGGAAGACACCAACTGGTACTGGAATGAGGATGGAGGGAATTACCAAGTCTAGGAGGATGGGTGTGCCTAGGCATTATTTTGCTGCTCTGACCTTCCATTTCCCAACTTGTCAAATGAAGAGGCTGGTACATTTCAGCTCAAAATTTGGCGTCCTATGAATACCACACCTACTTTTCTCCCATTGGATCCTGGGTTTTAGAATCCAAAGGGACTTTAAAAGCCTTGTCGGGGGGCGGAGGCAAGATGGCAGAGTAGAAACAGCTCATCCAAGCCACTCTGCCCCCAGATTCCCCCCAACCTATGTAAAAGGGGACTCTGAACAACTTCTGGAGCCCCAGCACCCACAGAATGAAACAGAGAAGCTAATGTCCCACTGAGGACAGCCCAGCAGCCCTGCAGGAAGGACCAGTGCAGCGAACTGGGAGCTGGCAGTGCACGGGAGCCGAGCCCAGCCAAGCCGAGCAGAGCCCAGGTCCGCATGAGCCAAGGTTTTAGCCCCAGGGCGGCAGGGCCAGCAGCCAGCTGGAGGAACCCCAGAACACCAGGAACTGTGGCCACTCCAGAATTATCAACATAGACATGCCTAGGACAAAGTAAGAGGTTAGTATCCTATGGATTTTGGGACCCGTATTTGAGGAATGCGTTGGCTCCCTCCCCTGGGGGCTAGAAGCCACTGAGGAGACACACCATTTTGTAGTTTTCAGAGGCAGCTCCAGCTCCCGGGCCGGACGAACTGTAGGGAGATCCAGCGATTAGTCTTGGGGGGTAATCGCTCTTGCCTTAACCTCCCTGGATCTGGATTGTGATCTAGGGTGGAAGTCGTGGGTGGGTTTACAGCTTGCCAGAAACAGAAGTTGCCCCCACACGTTCGGGACGAAAATTCCTCTATCTGGCCTTAAAGCCATAGTGTGGCAACAAGCCCAAAAGTCAAGTAATTAAGTGGCAACATGCCAAGGCAAAGGAAACAGAAAAATGCAACCCTAGACTCCTATTTTGGGGGCATAGAGCGGGAAAAGGACTGTGAGGTCAGAAGTCCTGCTCCAAAAGCCCCAGGGGAAAACATGAGCGGGTTGCAGGCCATAGAGGACCTTAAGAAGGACTTTAAAAATCAAATAAGAGAAGTGGAGGAAAAATTGGAAAGAGAAATGAGAAGGATGCAGGAAAAGTATGAAATGAGGGTCAACAGCCTGACTGAGGAAAACAACACCTTAAAAAATAGACTAACTCAAATGGCAAAGGAGGCCCAAAAGGGCAATGAGGAGAAGAATGCCTTAAAAAGTCGAATTTGCCAGATGGAAAAAGAATCTCAAAAGTTCACTGAGGAGATTCATTCCTTCAGAGTTAGACTGGAGCAAATGGAAGCTAATGACTTTATGAGAAATCAAGATGCTGTTAAGCAGATCCAAACAAATGAAAGATTAGAAGGCAATGTGAAATATCTCATGGGAAAAACCACTGACCTGGAAAATAGATCCAGGAGAGACAATTTAAAAATTATTGGACTACCTGAAAGCCATGATCAAAGAAAGAACCTAGAAATCACCCTTCAAGAAATTCTCAAGGAAAATTGCCCTGATGTTTTAGATCCAGAGGGCAAAATAGAGGTTGAAAGAATCCACAGATTACCTCCTGAAAAAGATCCCAAAAAGAAAACTCCCAGGAATATTATAGCCAGGTTCCAGAATCCCCAGATCAAGGAGAAAATACTACAAGCAGCCAGGAAGAAACAATTTCAATATTGTGGAAACACAATCAGAATAGCCCAGGACCTGGCAGCTTCTACACTGAGGGATCGAAGGGCATGGAATATGATATTCCAGAGGGCAAAAGCACTGGGAATGAACCCAAGGGTCACCTACCCAGCAAAACTGAGTCTTTTGTTTCAGGGGAAAATATGGTCATTCAGTGGAATAGAGGACTTTCAAGCATTCTTGAGGAAAAAACCAGAATTGAATAGAAAATTTGACATCCAGACACAAGAAGGAAGAGATGCCTGAGAAGGTAATCAGGGAAAAGAAATCAAAAGGAACTTATCAAAGTTGAACTATTTACATTCCTATATGGAAAAGCAATAACTGTGACTGATGATATCTTTCTCACTATGAAAATAATGGAAGAAGGGTGTGTGGTCATATGAATACATATGTGAATGTGTGTGTATATGGTTACAGTTATATATGGATAGAGGGCATAGGTTGAATTTGTTGTGAAGGGAGAATACTCAAGGGATGAAATTATGAGGTGAGAGAGGAAAGTGGCAAGAGGAGATGGGGAGAGACAGGGGAGGGTAAACTATCTCATGCAGAAGAAGCAAGGGGAAGTGGTTGCAAGGGAGGGGGAGAATAGGAAGGCTAAAAAGGCAAAACCACATTCACATTGAATTTGGTTCAGGGAGAGAATGACATACATACTAAATGGGATATCTCAACCTGCAGCAGGATAGGGGGAAGGGGGATGAGAGGAGGGAGGATGGATGGGAGGGCATCCTTGGGGGGAGGGGAGGTTGGAAGTACCCACTATAGAAGAGGGACAGGATCATGTAGGGAATGGACCAGGTGGGGGGTGGGATGAGTGGGAGGGAATTATAAGCAGCCTTGTACAATATATCTACTATGATAATGTTTTGCATAGCTAGACATGTACAACATATACTGAATTACTTATCTCCCCAGAGGGAATGGGTGACAAGGGAGGAAGGAAATGGATCTGAAATTCGAGGTCTTAACATTAAGTGTTTCAAATATATATAGATACTTTTATTAATACTCTTTTGCTTATAATAGGGAGATAAGATGTGCAGGCATTGGGACACAAAGATTCATCTTCCTCTAATGGAAAAGTCAAAGGGAGTATGGGAGGAGGTTTGGGAGAGAGCAGATTGGAGGAAGCGATATCTTGTGTGACTGCTATTCTGGGAGGTTGGGTAGGGGAATAATGGGGGGAAAATGATTGTAACTCAAAATCTGGCGGAAATGAATGATGTAAAACAGAAGTTAATAAAGCATTTGTTTTAAAAAAAAGCCTTGTCCATCCCCTTCATTTTCAAGATTAGGAGACTGAAACAGAAAATTAAAGTGACTTGCCCAGGATCCTATAGCTAGTAAATATCAGAAGTGGAATTTGAACCCAGGCCTTCCTGGTTCTAAGCCCCATATTCTATCCACTACACCACATTACCCAAGGTCACCCAGCTAGCGAGTAATGGAATGGGGCCAAGATTTAAATCCAAATCTTCCGATTCCCAAACTCCATAGCCTCAGCTAAGAGGATGTAGGTCATGAAACATGGGCCACCTTACTTCTGTCTCTGTGGTAGAAGGCTGGGTAATGCCAGGCTATGAGGTCGAGTTGGACCTCAAGTCAGTAATATGCATATTATAAAACCCAGCCTCACTACCCTCCTGAAGGCATTAGGCACACTGTCACATTGATCCCCACTTGACAGAGATGGGTAGTTTGTAGATGATGTCTAATTAAGCCTAGTCTGTGCCTTTTCAAGTTAGTTAAAATGGTATCATGTCACAGATGCCTAATCGGTCAAAAACATCCTCTCAAATGGAAATAATTGTGCATTCTGTGTTAACCAAAAATTTTTTCTGGGATTTCCAAATCATCACCCGTTATCTTTCTGAATAATTTAATATTCATACTTAGAATGCAAGCATCATTAGAGTTGGGCAAGGCAGAATGAGAATGTCTCTGTAGGAAAAAACCCAAAGTGCCACATTTTCACAGTAACTGTTTTCTGGCTCTTTCAAACTGAGCCAGGATGACCGATGGACAATGATTCTCATTACCAATAAGTGGGACATAAAAAAGAAAACCAATTCACGTCCAGGGTGTCTCTGTGCTAACTTAGAAAACAGGACAAGGCACCAAACAGTCCCTTGTTTCTACTTGTCCTGTGGTATTGCTGCAGTAGATTCCTGGATCATGCTGGGTTGGCATTCTGAGGCCAGGCAGGCCATCAGAATCCAATGGGTAGCCCCAGGGACATGATCTGGGGGGTCTACCCCAAGGGGTACATATTGCCCAGAGGATGACATGCAATTGCATTGGGCAACCCATTGATGGCATCCATTAGCATATGTACCTCAAGCAGGCACTACAGTGGGGACCACTGACTGGGTCTATATAGAATAAAATAAAAGAAAGTGGGGGAGGAAGGGACTGGATTCCATAAGAGGAAACTCTGCAGTGCTGAGTTCCAAGATGCTGCCTGATGCAAAAGTTCATCTCTATTATAATAGATAGACCTTTTACTGGGCTAACACTTTCTCAGGTTGGCCGTTCAAGGGATCATTGGTGGCCAGCTCTAGTGGGCTGCTGGTTGCCCATGCAATGGCAAGAGGTCCAGAACATCTAAAGTCGGTAGCCCTGCTCTCTCTCAGGACATATGGGGTTGAAAATGGATCAAAGGTAAGCAGGCATGAGTGGGTTCTGATCTATAATAGAAGACCTTTAGGAGGTAGAGACCCTGACAGGCAAGGATGTGAGCCAAAAACTCACCATTAATAAGAATTAAGTGATCTAATTAGGTCATTGTTAAGTACTGTCTTCAACAGAGAGTAGGGGAGGCAAAGGACAAAAATCAGAGGATGGTCAAGTTTGGGTTGTCACTATCTGGGAAGGTGGAAGAATAATACTATCAAGTCATATTTCTAGAGCTCTGTAAGTTTTACAAAGTACTTCCCTCATAACCATCCTGTAGGAACACATAGTGTCTTATGCCCATTTCATTGATATGGAAACTGAGGCTCAGAGAAGCAAAATGTCCTGCCTGAGGTCACTTAGCTACCGAGTGTTGGAGCCAAGACTCAAACTCAATTCTGTTGCCTCTAAATCATCTGTTCTTCCTGATACCTTATGATGTCACCATGAAAGGCTCTGGGGACCCAAGAGTAAATGAGTTCTCTATGGAGGGGTCCGAACAGAGAGAGAGGGAGGAAATAATTCATACTCCAATGATGAAGACAACACAGAAGTCCTTATCCCTGGAATGTCCTCCCCACCCCACTCTGTATTTGTTCAACTCCTTTCCATGTTTTCATGCCTTGTCAAATGTGGGTTCCTTTAGAAATCTTTCCCAGATTGTCCCTGCTGGTATTGACCTTTCCCCAAGCCATCATGTAGCCCTTTGGTCTCTATCTCTGGACCACATGGATCATGTAATTTTATGAAGTAGGCAGTAGCAGACTGCCTTAGGGTCTTATTGGGGTATCATCCCCTGAGGAGCTCCATGATGGTATTGGCTATATCCTGACTAAACTTGGTACCTTTCCTAGTGCCTGGTGTTCAACACCCAGCAGGTATCTACTACATGTTTGATGTAAAGCTGAGACGCTAACCCATCCAGAAACAAAATGAGAAGCAGCAGTTGGTGTTGTGAGGAAGGAAGGACTTCAGGAAGCAGATGGCATTTGACCTGGGCTGTGAGGTTGGCCCAGGACTTAGCTTCTTGGCCATCGACTTAGCTTCTTTCACCCTTGTGCCTGGCCCTGCCTGACCCAACAAGACAGCTCTTCGGACCTGGGCGCAGGGCCCAGAGTATCTGAGCTTGCCGAGCACCGTGGGGCCAGCCCCCAGCAAAGGCTCCTAAGTTCTAGTGCGGCCACAGCAGTTCTTTGGGCTGATTCTCCAGGATTGCTCCTTCCCATGGTTTGCAGGTATGGGTGACCTTGCCCAAGTCATGTCCTATCTCTGTGCCTCCCTTCCCTTTTATATAAAGTCAGGTTATTGCTCCTAATGCACTCCTTGCCATTCTTTTGAGCAAAGTTAATAAAATGGCTGTAACATTCAATGGGCATGAATGGTGATTTAGAGCAGCAGTGCGGAAACTGAGAATAATAATAATAAATGGGCTTCTGCTTGTGTATTCCATAAAGATGACTTAAGAGGCCCATCCCCATAAAAAGAAGAGAACACCTGGATATCACTTGCACACCCCCAACTCCCCCAGTAACCAACATGGAAAACTGGAAAGCCCTAGCATGCATGTCTACAGAACTCTCTCCAATGGTGCCCAGCAGCCTGGGAGCTGAAGAGCTGAGCAAGTGGTAGAACTGGTCAGGGCCCAGGGCCTTGCCTCAGTTCCTCCTCTGTAAAATGGGGGCACACTGGAGAAGGTAATGGCAAACCACTCCACTATCTTTGCCAAAAAAAAATCCCAACTGTGGTCATATAGACTCAGACACAATTGAAATTGCTCAACAGCAACAATAAGAGAAACCAAAAAAGTAAGCAGTCTGAGAGAGAAAATAAGATGGGGGAGAGAGAAAGGGAGGGAGGAAGAGAGAGGGGGTGAGTGAGGGAGACAGAGGGAGAGGGGGAGAGGGAGGACACAGAGAGAAGGGGAGGGAGGGAGACAGAGGGAGGGGGTAGGGAGAGACAGAGACAGAGAGAGAAAGTGACAGACAAGGGGCGGCTAGGTGGCGCAGTGAGTAGAGCGTTGGCCCTGGAGTCAGAAGGACCTGAGTTCGGATCCAGCCTCCAACACTTAATCCACACAAACAAAAACCTAGCCGTGTGACCTTGGGCAAGTTACTTAACCCCAATTGCCCTCCAAAAAGCAAAAAAAAAAAAAAGAAAGAGAGAGAGAGACACACACACAGAGACAGAGAGAGAGAGAGTTTTACCTTGAAATGACTCTATGAATACAAGCCTTGCCAAGGACAGTTATTCCCACATTCTATGTGCATCCTCATTCCTGGCACACTATTGGCATTTAATAAATGTTAGTTAATGATAATGACAAGCATCACTGCCTCAAGATTAAGATCCCATGTCCCCTCTCCAAGTGCAGAGAGAGAGGAAACAGGAATCAATTTCATTCCTCTTATGAAATTTCACACTGAGAAAATGGAATGTTGAACAGCACCATGGGTTGTCATGCTAATGGAAAAGCAACAAGCCACTTCTAAACACAACCTGTGTGCCTTCCCTTTGCAGCAGAGAGAGCAGAATGCTGCTGAAAAGCTGCTGCACTGGAAGTGAGCCCCCAGCAGGGCTGCTCCACCCCCTTTCCTCACATGCTTGTAAGTCAAACCTCCCAGGATTGTGATGAAACTCAGATGAGATAGCATGTGCAAAGTACATTCCCCACCTGAAAGCATTATTGTTATTTTAGTATCATTATTACACCCCTGTTCAAAAACCCTCCATGGTTCCCCAGCACTCCAACTCCTCAGTCAGGTATCCAAGCTCCTCTACAACCTAAGGCACCAGGCAGCAGACCATGCTGGAAAGAGATTCTGATTTGGACTTGGAGTTCTTTCCCCTTGCTATATGGTGAACTTAGACACACACCTTCCCTCCTCTGGGACTCAGTTTCCCTTTCTGAAAGTTGAGCTAGTTGACTTCTAAGGTGCCTTCCAACTCTCAAGCAATGACCTGTGCTCCTGTTCCTCTATCACTATCTTCCCTCTGCTGCCCAGGTATCTTGATCTCCTCTCTCCCATTCTCCCACCCCTCAACTTCCTTAATATTTCCCAACCTTTATATCTGGTCTTTGCCTATGACATTCTCCCATTCCTCTTGGTCTTTTTCTAAATTATGGTTTTCCTTCAAGGCCAAGCTGAAGTTTCACATGCTCTGGGAAATATTCTCCAACCATTTCAACAAATGACAGTCACTGCTGGTGTAACAGGTGTAGGGAGGGCTGATTAGGGGAGTCTCTGAGCAATTTGCAAATTCCCTAATCAACATGATGTGATTAAAGGAAATAAGTCTTTATTTGGAGGCATCAGAAACAGTTCCCCATGGAGGTAGGCATGTGCACTGGCACCCTATTTTAGAGGTCAGACAACCCCTCCAAGTTGGCTGAATACACCTCAGCAAGACATTCCCTTGTTCTGCTGTCCATTAAAGGCAACTTCAAGACCATCCCCTCTTCTATGTACATTTCCCTTAATCAGAAATCCAATGCAGTTCCACTGAGAAATCCCGAATTCTTTGGGAGGTCATCTTCCTGAGGACCACAGCTGGTCCTATGGGTAATTTCATCCCCTCAGAGAAGTTTATGGCAGTTAGATCTCTCTAGGGGCAGAAACATGTTTCCCTGTGACCTGAGCAAATTTTCCCTGCTCAGCAGATGATAGTGAAGGGAATAGCAACAAGCATCTCATGGAAGCCCTTGCCATTCCAGGCCATTTGGCCCAGGGTCATAGACAGTGTTGGAGAACACCAGTGTCTGTGTAGAAGAGGGGCCAAGGTTGGAGGGAGGGGCAGAGGGGACCTGTTTACACTTAGTGCCTTCACTGCCTTTCTTCTAACCCTCTGCAATCTGCCTTCTGCCCTCCTGACTCAAGCAAAATCACCAATGATTCCTTGCTCACAGAATTGGATGGCCTTTCTTCAGCTCGCATCCTTCTGGAGCTCTCTGGAGTCTGGGACTCTGCTGTTCACTTTCTTCTGGTCTCAGTACAACTCTATCCCATTGCTCCTCTGACCCTGCCAACCAGCTTGGCTCATCATCCATATCATAGATGCGGCACACTTTCAGCAAGCTGGCCTGATACTTCTCTTTTCTTTCCTTTCTACACTAGTTCACTTGGTGAACTCATCTGTTCCCCATGGGGGTTTAATCATAAGCTCCATGGAAATGCCTTCCAGACCAGTAGCTCCAGTTCTGGCCTCTTTTCTGGGCCCCTGCCCCACATCATCATCTGCTGATCGAGCATTTAGGGTTGGATGCCTCATAGGTATCTCCAATTCAGCACAGCCAAGACAAAACTCATCTTGAAAGTTGTCCTCTTTCCATGGCAGGCATCACCATCCTTCTAGTCACCAATATTCATAAGCTCACCCTGACTCACCCTGCAGATCCAATCAGTTACCAGTCTCGTTGTGTCTACCTCCCCAACATCAGTCCCATATGTTTCCTTTTCTCTGCTCACATGGCCTCCCCCCTTATTCAGACCCTCACCCCCTCCTTGCTTCCAAATGGACAATTGCAAGTCTCTTCCTACTCTGAGTCACCCTCTCCACAGCTACTAAGGTGATTTTCCCAAAGACCATGTCTTACCATGACATGCCCCTACTCCATAAACTTCAATGACTCACCATTGCCTTTGAAATCAAATGTACATTTGTCTATTTGGTTTCTCCAACCAGGATCCAACCTATCTTTCCAGTCCTGTTCTGTCCCTCCCCTTCCTAGATTATATGCTTCAGTCCAGCTGCCCTTCTTGCTGTTTCTCATATATGACAGCCTATCTCTGGGCTCCCTTTTCACCCCCCACCTCCTCTACATAGAGCCCACCATACTCCCTAGCTCTTCCTAAATGCCACTGGATTCATCTTGAGCTTGTTTCTAAGTGTACATGCTGTCCCTCCCCAAGGGTGAGGACTGCTCCAGTCTTTGTCTGTGTCTGTGTCCGTCTCCCCATCACCTCGCATAGGGCCTGGCACATGGTAGATGCTAAGTAAAGGCTTGGTGTTTGGTTGATTGATTGGCCTGTGCTGTTTGACCCCATCACACAAAACCAGGAGTAATGAGTGGTTTGTCTTGATATCAGGAACAAACTTCCTGACCGTTAGAGCTGGAATGAGCTTCTGCCTCAGAGGGTGGGAGCTTGTCCCTCAGCTATAAGAATCCTTTGGGCAGATGTTAGAGAAAGTTTGCCTGAGTGGCCCTTTGCAATGCTACTTCTATGGCATCCATCCATCCCCCCATTCTCAACCCTCCTCCCTCCTGGAAGAATGGTCTGAAGGCAGGTCTTGGCAACCTTTCCATGGACGGGAGCTGATGCTGTGGGGTGAGCCTGTCCTGTTTGGGGTAGCAACAGGAGCTATGGTCATGGCAGGGCCTGCATGATTAGGGCAGAGGGGATCCCACTATGTGGTGGACAGTTGGTGGGTAGTAACAACCCTTAAGGTTCTAACACCCTGCCCCACTCATCATCACTCCCAGGCTCCAACAAGCCACAAGAAGGGGCCATCCAAACCCCTGGCCCCCTGTGATGATCATCCCAAATGAGAACAGATGCAAAAGCTACCTCATCTCCAGCAGGGCCATTGGCTGCCTGAAGGGGGTAGACAACAGAAGGGCTTTGCCCTCCTCCCCTCTCTTCTCTCATTTCCTCTCCATTCACGCAGGGAATATTTTTGACTAGGAGAGAAATAAGCAGGATGTTTAAATGGTGTCCCTAGGCTAGAGCAAAAGGAAAGAGAATCATTGGAGCAGGTGTAGAGCCATGAAGTGGGGGTGGGAGAAAGTGGGGCAGCGTTTCAATCCCAGAACAATGTCCAATGTGGGAAACAAAAAGAGTCAGCCAGAGTAACTTCACTATATGGCACCCCCAGGCACCCAGGCAGCAGTGGACAACAGAGGGAAACAGGGACACAGAGCAGGGAAAGCTTTCCATCATCACATTTCACTTTGTCGAACTATTAAAGTTGAACGAGACAGCCCCTCTACCTAGAGGAAAGCTGAACACTACAGAGGAAGGTGGGTGTGAGGGCAGGACAGGTGGCTGAGCAGAGATGGGCAGAAGGAACTTCTCCAAGACAACTGGGGCAGGAAGGAAGCCAGCTCTGGGCCAGTGGCTCTGGAAGAAAGAAAGCTTGTCTCAGCTACTAGTGGTCCAGGGGCAGATACCTCCAACACCATCCTTCTCTGAAGCAATCTGCTGGACTTTCCCCCTCCCCAGCATCCCCTTGGCTGAGCCCTACCATACATTCTTCCTGCTCTTATCCCACCTGCCCCAGAAGGACAATCTATGATCTGGATGAAAGTCCCTGGTGGGTCTGGAGGGTTCCTGAGTGTTCTCTCCCTATTACAGTGGGATTGTCAAACTGTGCCAGGAAAGGACAAACATTTACCTGACGAGGTTGGCATCTAATGAGTTACCTGCAGGTAGCAAGAAGGAGGTTTGGGGGCCTCTCCAGGTACTTCAATGGAAGCCAAGACTGAACCATGTAATGGCAAGCACAGAAGTAGTCCACACCTTGTTTCATCTATTGGATTAACACCTTGTTTCTGTTTCTGTTTCTTCTGATCCTTGTATTAAGTCTATTAAGAAACAACATGTGGGGGGGGGCGGAGCCAAGATGGCGGAGTAGAAACAGCTCATCCAAGCCTCTCTGCCCCCAGATTCTCCACAAACTATGTAAAAAAGGACTCTGAAAATCCTCTGGAGCCCCAGCACCCACAGAACGACACAGAGAAGCTAACCTCCCGCTGAGGACAGCCCAGCACCCTGCAGGAAGGACCAGCGCAGTGGTCTGGGAGCCGGCAGCGCCCAGAGCGCAGGAGCCGAGCCGAGCCCAGGTCCACGTGAGCCGAGGTTTTAGCCCCAGGGCGGCAGGGCCAGCAGCGGCTGGAGGAACCCCAGAACACCAGGAACTGTGGAGACGCCAGAATTATCAACATAGACTTGCCTAGGACAAAGTAAGAGGTTAGTGTCCTATGGACTTTGGGACCTGTATTTGGGGAATGCGTCAGCTCCCTCCCTGGGGGCTAGAAGCCGCTGAGGAGACACGCCATTTTGTAGTTTTCATAGGCATTTCCGGCTCCCAGCCTACAAATCGTGGGGAGATCCAGCGATCAGTCTTGGGGGGTAATCGCTCTTGCTTTAACCTCCCTGGATCTGGATTGTGATCTAGGGTGGAAGTTGTGGGTGGGTTTACAGCTTGCCAGAAACGGAAGTTGCCCCCACACGTTTGGGACGAAAATTCCTCTATCTGGCCTTAAAGCCATAGTGTGGCAACAAGCCCAAAAGTCAAGTAATTAAGTGGCAACATGCCAAGGCAAAGGAAACAGAAAAATGCAACCTAGACTCCTATTTTGGGGGCATAGAGCAGGAAAAGGACTGTGAGGTCAGAAGTCCTGCTCCAAAAGCCCCAGGGGAAAACATGAGCGGGTTGCAGGCCATAGAGGACCTTAAGAAGGACTTTAAAAATCAAATAAGAGAAGTGGAGGAAAAATTGGAAAGAGAAATGAGAAGGATGCAGGAAAAGTATGAAATGAGGGTCAACAGCCTGACTGAGGAAAATAACACCTTAAAAAATAGACTAACTCAAATGGCTAAGGAGGCCCAAAAGGGCAATGAGGAGAAGAATGCCTTAAAAAGTCGAATTTGCCAGATGGAAAAAGAATCTCAAAAGTTCACTGAGGAGATTCATTCCTTCAGAGTTAGACTGGAGCAAATGGAAGCTAATGACTTTATGAGAAATCAAGATGCTGTTAAGCAGATCCAAACAAATGAAAGATTAGAAGGCAATGTGAAATATCTCATGGGAAAAACCACTGACCTGGAAAATAGATCCAGGAGAGACAATTTAAAAATTATTGGACTACCTGAAAGCCATGATCAAAGAAAGAACCTAGAAATCACCCTTCAAGAAATTCTCAAGGAAAACTGCCCTGATGTTTTAGATCCAGAGGGCAAAATAGAGGTTGAAAGAATCCACCGATCACCTCCTGAAAAAGATCCCAAAAAGAAAACTCCCAGAAATATTATAGCCAGGTTCCAGAATCCCCAGATCAAGGAGAAAATACTACAAGCGGCCAGGAAGAAACAATTTCAATATTGTGGAAACACAATCAGAATAGCCCAGGACCTGGCAGCTTCTACACTGAGGGATCGAAGGGCATGGAATATGATATTCCAGAGGGCAAAAGAACTGGGAATGAACCCAAGGGTCACCTACCCAGCAAAACTGAGTATTTTGTTTCAGGGGAAAATATGGTCATTCAGTGGAATAGAGGACTTTCAAGCATTCTTGAGGAAAAAACCAGAATTGAATAGAAAATTTGACATCCAGACACAAGAAGTAAGAGATGCCTGAGAAGGTAATCAGGGAAAAGAAATCAAAAGGAACTTATCAAAGTTGAACTATTTACATTCCTATATGGAAAAGCAATATCTGTGACTGATGATATCTTTCTCACTATGAAAATAATGGAAGAAGGGGGTGTGGTCATATGAATACATATGTGAATGTGTGTGTATATGGTTACAGTTATATATGGATAGAGGGCATAGGTTGATTTTGTTGGGAAGGAGAGTACTCAAGGGATGAAATTATGAGGTGAGAGAGGAAAGTGGCAAGAGGAGATGGGGAGAGACATGGTAGGGTAAACTATCTCATGTAGGGGAAGTGGGTGCAAGGAGGGGGAGAATAAGGAAGGCTAAAAAGGCAAAACCACATTCACATTGAATTTGGTTCAGGGAGAAAATGACATACATACTAAATGGGATATCTCAACCTGCAGCAGGATAGGGGGAAGGGGGATGAGAGGAGGGATGATGGATGGGAGGGCATCCTTGGGGGGAGGGGAGGTTGGAAGTACCCACTATAGAAGAGGGACAGGATCATGTAGGGAATGGACCAGGTGGGGGGTGGGATGAGTGGGAGGGAATTATAAGCAGCCTTGTACAATATATCTACTATGATAATGTTTTGCATAGCTAGACATGTACAACATATACTGAATTACTTATATCCCAAGAAGGAATGGGTGACAAGGGAGGAAGGAAATGGATCTGAAATTCAAGGTCGTAACATTAAATGTTTCAAATATATATATAAATACTATTATTAATACTCTTTTGCCTATAATTGGGAGATAAGATGTGCAGGCATTGGGACACAAAGATTCATCTTCCTCTAATGGAAAAGTCGATGGGGGTATGGGAGAAGGTATGGGAGAGAGCAGATTGGAGGAAGCGATATCTTGTGGGACTGCTATTCTGGGAGGTTGGGTAGGGGAATAATGGGGGGAAAATGATTGTAACTCAAAATCTGGTGGAAATGAATGATGTAAAACAGAAGTTAATAAAGTATTTGTTTAAAGAAAAAAAAAAGAAACAACATGTGAACCCCACAACTTGTGGACCCTAGAACTCATGAACTCCTGCAATAGGAAGGGGAGGAGCTAATGACGATATATAAGGAGAGGCCCAGGCTAGAGACAGCAGAACTGAGAAGAAGGCTCTTGTGGTGGCAGAGTCACGAAGGAGAAAACTTATGGTATCCTGGTACTCTGTTTGTCTGCTCTGTCTGTGTTGATGTTTGTTTGTGATACTTTGTACAGAAGCCCTGGGACCTTACTGGAAGCCCTGGAAGAGGATTTTCTGGTTGTATGTTTACAGGAGTCCCAGAGACAGGTTTTGGAGGTCCTGGGACTTTACTGATGATGTGTTCTGACCTCTTGGACCTTGTTTGTGGGTCTGTGTTGATTTCTATGTTGATGTTTTGTGTTGAGTTCTCAGACCTTGTTGGTGGGTCTGAGTTGATTTCACAGATAGTGAATTGATGATGGTGCTGGCAATGTGAATGAATATTGTTGTGGCTCTGTCAAGCTTTGTCTTCCCAGAAACAGGAACTGTGAAGGACTTCAGGTGGACTGGACACTGTGAACTTCAATATGGAATGAGAACTGGATAAAGAACTGGACAAGGAGCTGAACAAGGAACTGGGATCTGCCTGCCTTTGAACCCAGGTGACAGTTGGAGCTGGGACCATGGAAGAGGAACCATGGAAGCTGAAAGCCAGCCTTGGGTCAAGCTGAAAGAAGACTTTACTTGGATATTGTGTACTGACTGAGAAGATTATAATCTATAGATATTTGGATTATAAAACTTTGTCTGACCATCAACTGAATCTGTATTGTTGATGAAAAGCATATTATTGGGGTGGCTAGGTGGTGCAGTGAATAGAGCACTAGCCCTGGAGTCAGGAGAACCTGAGTTCAAATCTGACCTCAGACACTTAACATTTACTAGTTGTTTGACCGTGGGGAAGTCACTTAACCCCAATTGTCCGCCTTTCCTCCTCCAAAAAAAAGCATATTATTACACAAGATTTTCTGAATTCATTCATTTATTTATTAAACAAACATTTAGTGAATGAAAGTTTCTAAAGCAGATTGGACAAATGTATTTTTTAGGAAATAAAGACAGAAGGGAAGGGGGTGGCTAGGTGGCACAGTGAATAGAGCACTAGCCCTGGAGTCAGGAGGACCTGAGTTCAAATCTAGCCTCAGACACTTAATACAAAACTAGCCATGTGACCTTGGGCAAGTCACTTGACCCCAAATTGCCCTACCTTCCCCCTCCAAAAAGCAAGGGAAAAAAGACAGAAGGAATGGGGGAAAGGGGAGAAGGAGGAATAGGGGAAGGAGAAAGGAAGAGAAGGGAAGAGTAGGAGAGGGAAGGGAGGGATAATGGAAGAGCAGAGAGAAGAATAGGGAATGGAGGCAATGGAAAGAGTAGAGATGGTATGTGAAGCTGAGCCAAATCAGGCCTACTTCTCTTGACCTCTCCAGAAGACCTTCTGTTCTCTGGGTTTTCCTGACATTCTCCTCTCCTGGCTCACCTCCAGCCTGCTTAAACTGTCTCCTGTACTGGCTTGCCATCCATGCCCCCTATGCATGGTCACATCCTGGATCCCTTTTTTTTTCCCAAGCCCTTTTATCTCTACATACTTTCTGAGTGATCTAACCAGTTCCCAGGGATTCTATTTTCGTCTTCACACAGCAGACTCCCAGATCAACATCATCTCCAGTTCATACCTTCATCACCTCTTGTTTAGACTACTTCCATACCCTTGTAATTGGTCATCCTGCCTCCAAAACCACATTCAGCTGCCAAAGTGGGTTTTTCCCCTAAAGCAAGTTTTATCTGTGGTATCCCCCTACTCAGTAAACTCCAGTGACTCCCTAGTACCTCCAGGCCCAAAGAAAGATTTCTGACCCAGAAGTAAGGCCCACCTCCACACTTGTCTTCATGAAATGCTTTAATCAGAAATCAAATCCATCCTGTGGTGGCCAATCTTCTTGAACTGATTCTCTAAAACTGGGCATGCTCTTTGAGCCAGTAATGCCACTACTAGGTCTATGTCACAAAGAGATCAAAGAAAAGGACCAACACATATAAAGATATTTATAGCAGCTCTTTTTCTGGTGGCAGAGAAGTGGAAATGGTTGAACAAGATGTGGCCTGTGACTGTGATGGAACACTACTGTGAAAGGATGAGTGGGATGGTTTGAAAAACACCAGGGAAGGCTTCGATGAACTCATGGGAAAGGCCGGGAAGAGAAGCAGGAGAACATTGTATATAGTGATAAGAGCATCCAAAGGGTGGGGGATGGTCAATGACGAAAGCCTTAGCTTCTCTGATATGCACTCATGATACAGAGGGAGAACTGATGAGCTCTGAGGGAAAAGTCAAGCAGATTTCTTTCACTTTATTTGTCTTCCTTTCTTGTAACATGATTAATACAGAAATAGGTTTCGCATGACTTCCCATGTATAATGGCATCATATTGCTCACCTTTGCAGTGGGTCAGGGAGAGGCTGAAAGGAGGGAGACAATTTGGAACTCGAAGTTTCAAAAAAATAAATGTTAAAAATTAATGAATGGAGAGAAATAAGTCTGCTGTTATGTCTTGTTTTTGCCCAGAAACTTCTAGGCTGGAGGCTCAGCTGAAAAAGAGAATGATTGATTCATTTCTTACAATTTCAAAATATAGAGAGAAAACACTTATATTAGGAACCCTCTAAAGAAGCAAATCATTACTGGGGTGGTGCCAAACTGCGATTAGTGGGGTTGCTATTGGAGGTGGGGTGCTCAGCAATTTCTTTCCCTTTGTTTTAAAGGAAAACTATGTGGAGGGTAGGTCTGAGAAAGTCAAGGCCTTGGGAAGGAGGACCTCTCCCCCCAGGAGAAGT
The DNA here is from genome assembly GCA_011680675.1 of Gymnobelideus leadbeateri. Classification (NCBI taxonomy): domain Eukaryota; kingdom Metazoa; phylum Chordata; class Mammalia; order Diprotodontia; family Petauridae; genus Gymnobelideus; species Gymnobelideus leadbeateri. The sequence continues at coordinate 675,134 of WOXC01004818.1, read as the reverse complement.
GGCAGCTAACTTGTCAGCTGTCCTCCCCCACCCACATAAGCATCCAGACCTCTGACAGGTGATTTGCATTGCATTTTCTTCTTGGTTCTTAAGAAAACTTTTCATAATCATCAGAGGATCTGGGAGATTTGACTTAGGTGTTCTCCAAGCTCCATTGTTATGATACTAAGGCTTCCAGCTCATTCTTCCAATCCCAATCTCCCAGCCAAGAATGGTTGACAATGGAGGCTTAAAATGTCCAAATCCATTTCTCTTCAGTCTGCCATACTCACTTACTAGAAGGCAAGCTGCTGACCCTCAGACTGTTCCATGTCTCCATCCCACGTTCCCTCCTGTCCCAGAACCTGCAGTAGCTCTAAGTGTGCCTGGGATGAGTCAGGCTCTTTGCTGCAAAGATGACGTAGGATGCTACTTCCAGCTTTTTGGTCTCCAGGGCTTTGCTGCAGTCGAAGCTGAATGAATCTGAAGCAAAGGACAAAGAGCAGCCCTTGCTAGCCTGAAGTAATGAAAAGTCAAAACCAGATTTATTTAATGAATATTTAATTCTTAAGAAATGTATTCCTTTCTTTTGAGTCCATAGATAAAATGGCACTTGGGTCACCAAATGCTGCCAGGTTCTGATCTCTCTTAGGATCAGCACCATAAAGAGTCTTCTAAAGCTTCAGGGGCGGTGCCTCAGAGTTTCATGGTACAAGGTTAATGTATTCAGGGCAGAGAATGAATGGTTGGGTCTCTTGTATCCCCATAATGAAGGATTAGGTTGACTCTCTCCCAGGATTAGGGCCCCCATCTGGGGCCTAGGGAATCTCCTTCCTTTTCATTAGGAGGTGAACCAAAGCTCAGCCCCTAAGCAGAGGAAGAGAAATATAAATGTACTTCCCAAACCTGGGATTCAGATGCCCTTAGTGCTGGGCTCCCTCCTTCAGGTTCCTTTTGTTTGGGGCTGTCACCCACAGGCATTCATGCTGAGATCAAATGCTAATGCATGAAGGGTCCCATTCTATATTACCTTGAAAAAACCTCCCTTTGTGCTTCTAATGTGTTAATGAGTCATAACTCAACCTGAAAGGTCATAGCTGTCATCCCCCAAGTCTTACCCCCCAGGGTTGAGAAGCAAGATCAATAAATATAAGATTTTCTTCCCATCTCTGGACAGTCAGAGCATAGTATCTGCTCTGGGAGATAAGGCAGCAAACACATTGTTATGCCTGGAAGAGCCAAAATGCCATATCCAACCTTGGGAAGGGTGGTGCTGCTTGGAGAGAAGAAAGCATCTAATGAGAAGAACTAACCCAAGAAAAGTGGGCAGGAAGCAGGGCTGCTCATGTCTCACATCAGGCAGCCAGCCTCCTGCCACCATCATCCTCTGCCATCTCCCCCCAGTACCAGCACACAGGGCAGGGGCCGATGGCGATACACCCCACCGCCACAAAAGTGAACAGAAGCCCAGCCCAGAAGTTCTGTTCCTTCCCCCAAATACGGAGTTCACTAAAATGCACATGGGAAAAGCTCTTCTTCTTGAAGGCACCAGCAGGTCAGGGGTAAGGGAACCCAAAGTTTCAAAATGCAGGTACCTGCCTTCAAGGAGCTTCTTATCTAATTTGGGGAGTTAAGTCATTTCCATAATTGATTATAATATAAAATGAAACATGATGAACATGAGTCAGGGTCAAAGTAAGGCTTATGTACAGAGTTGGGACTAGGTTGCAGCCATCGAGTTGTTGCCCCCAAAGCAGGGAAATTTAGAGAGCACTGAGAGTGCCACAATGGGCAGCTAGGTGGCGCTGCAGTGGAAAAAATGTTGGGTCTGTAGTCAAGAAGACGCATTTTCCAGGTCAAATCTGGCCTCCCACTCTTCCTAGCTGTGTGATCCTGGGCAAGCCATTTAACTGTTTGCCTCAGTTTCCTCATCTGTAAAATGAGTTGGAAAAGGAAACGGTAAACCACTTTAAGATCTTTGCCAAGAAAACCCCAAAAAGAGTCACAGAGAGTCTGACACAACTGAACCACAACTGAACAACAACCACAGAAGGGAGTGCCATCCACAAGAGCACTACAGTAAGAAGTCTTTTGGTGTTTTGGGCCATCCCCGCTGGAGCCAAAGCCACCCTGCCCGCTCACTAAATTTGAAGGAAGGCCTAAGGACCACAAGAGCTGGAGAGCCCCAAGAACCATCGGGGCAAAATGTATTATGCCTTTGAGTTATCTTTCTACTACATGTCTTGACTGATGCTGCCCACTTCCCTCTCTAGAACACTGCAAGAGGTCATGGACTTGGGAGTCAGTGGTCCTGAGTTCAAATTCTGTCCTTGCTACCTGTGTGCCCTTGGGTAAGTCCTTCCCCTCACTGGGTGTCTTCCAGTTCTAAATGCTGATCCCAGCTATCAGTTACCAAGTTAAGGTTGCTGTTAGTTTTTAAACATGGAGGCATTGAGAGTGGCACAGGGAATAGAATCAAACCCCAGTGAGTTTAAATCTAGCCTCAGACACTTATGAGCTGTGTGACCCTGAATAGATCATTTAACTTCTCTCAGGCTCAGTTTCCTCATCTGTAAAATGGTAAAATAACAGTGCCTACCTCATAGGGTTATTGTGAGAACTAAATTATATATATATATATTCAGTAATTTATACTTAATTCATATATAATCCATAATTTAACTTTTTCTGTTTCCATATATACATACATATATGTATTATTCTTAATCTTCTTTGCTCTTCATGTATTTGTCCTTATTCTGCCCTTAATCCACCTGAAAGCAGTGGCTCCTTCCCCTTTCCTTACTATAGGTTCTAGGTAGGAATGAGGTCTGGCTTGGTCCAAGTGGAAAACAAACATGGACTGCGAGGGCCCCAATGTGGACGAAAAGAACCTTGGTCAGGCAACACTCCATGATGGCGCAATTCAGGGCCAATGGTGGGCTGTGCCTGTAAGACCCGGGGAAGCCTTCAAGTTTCTTTCCTTGTCCCCAATTGTCCTTCCACCTTCTGGTCATGATGTTAATAAATGCCACTGTGAGCTCCTTGAGTCCTGACTAGCACCCACCATTGGCCATTCATTGATGGGGCCATTTGCATCCATTTAACATTGGGGAGATAGCAAAACCTTGGGCAGCATAGAACACGTGGCAAGAAAGTAATGTGCATGTGGCCCTCATTAGTGCATAATGGGGAAATGCAGAAATAATAAGGTGAAAAAATCACTGCAGCAGATAATGATGGGAAGGGTGGCCAGCGCTCAGCTGCCTTGCCTTCCACTTTCATCAGGCCAGCTCACTACTCACATAGTGATGGAATTTGAGAACTGAAGGAAGATCAAATCAGGAATTAAGAGCTGAAAGAGTCCTAATCATTTTAGAGAAGAGGAAAGGAAGACTCAGAGCTAGAAAGTGACCAGCTTCAGCTGCCTATGACAGGGGAGGAGATCAGGCTCCAGAGACGGAAGGCAACCTGGCCAAGGTCACACCAGGTGGCAGCAGATGAAGGTGGTCAGTGTGTAGAATCCTACACAAGAGGCCAGGTGCTCAAGATTCCTATTTCCCAGGGCAGCTAGGTGGCGCAGTGAGTAAAGCGTCGGCCCTGGAGTCAGAAGGATCTGAATTTGGATCTGGCCTCAGACACTTAACACACACAAACAAAAACCTAGCCATGTGACCTTGGGCAAGTTACTTAACCCCAATTGCCCTCCAAAAAGCGCAAAAAAAAGATTCCTATTTCCCTTTGGTTACACAATCCATCGTGGAAAGGACCAGGTGGAACAGAATTTGCTGCTGCTTACCCCAGAGGCAGCTCATCTGAAAGCTGCTTTTCATTCCAAGCCTGAGGTCTGCAAGCTGCCCCCATCTCTCCCTCAAAACAATCCCACCCAGTTAAGCTGTCCCACAAGTTAGCAAAAACATTTGCAAAATCAGTAAAGCACCCCTCTGCTGGAGGCTTCCTTCTCTGTACATGATAGCAATTTTGTAAATTGCAAATTTGTAAATTGCATGATTTAAAGCTGAGTTCACAGACAACAGAGGAGAAATTAGTTTTTTGAAGAGAGAGGAGATTAAATGGAAATAGACTCTGCAAACACTGTCAAATATTCAAATGGCAAGCTGATGTCATAACAACTTTCATATTGTGCATTTTGGTAATGCCCATCTCAAATGAGGAAGCAGGGGGCGCTTATCTGCCCCCATTCCCCATAAAGAAGTGCACATGGAGTGAGAGAGGCCTGAGTTCAAATCTCCACTCTGACAATAACTAGCTGCCTGCCTCTGGGCAGTCCCTTTCACCTTTCGGATCCCCCATTTTCTTCTCTTTAACAGGGAGAGCAGGGTGCCCACAAATGAAGTGGAAGGTGGGGGGTAAACCTTAGGGCACCAGAGAAATAGCCCTTGTTGATGTTATATCAATATAATAGATAATGATGATTAGAGTTTCTTGGCTTAGCTCAAGCTGCCAGCTCGTCCATGGCAGAGCAGGCCCTCGAATGCAGCTCATCTGTCTGCAGGAGCGCTCTGTCCTAAGCTCTGGCTCATCTGAAGAGCTGGACAGGTTCATTCATGAGGATTTCAGGCATCATGGAGCAGCGAGCTGGGGGGGCTCCTTGTTGTACCCTGCAGCTGGCAGGGACTCATCTTCTAAGGAAAGGGAGGCAGTGCCCTGGGGAAGAACACTTTACTAGGAGGCAAGGATTTGGATTCAAGTCCTGGCTCTGAAAAGCCCACTGTGTGACTGACCTTAAGCAAATCCTTTACCCTCCCTAGCCTCAGTTTCCTTTTCTGTGAGATAAGAAGGTTGGGCCACAGGCAGCTAGGATGTTCTATGGGTTCTTCCTCTGTTACTTGCAACACTGCCAAAGTTTGAACAAACATCCAACTTTAGATAGCAACTGTTACTTGGTGCACTATTCTTTGTAGAGTCACACACAAGCTATTAGAGGAAGGTATTAAAGATGCAGACTGGGTGGGTGCTGTTCTTTGGTGTGGTCTTCAGGAAGCCCAGGCAGGCTGACTCTCCCCAGGCACTCTGGGGGCTACAGGCCGTCACACAAGACAAGAATACCATTAGAAAAACCATCAAAGTTAGAAGTGACAGGGATGGGAATGACCAACCATGCCAATCCCCCCATCTTCTCCAGGAAGTGTTGGAGGCCCCTGGGGATAAAAAAAAAAACAAAAGAAAACAGTCCACTCCATGAAGGAGCCTGCATCATCTGCAGGGAGCCATATAATTGTTACCCAGATAAATAAATGCCACATATAGGAATAAGGTTAGGGACTGGAACTGTGATTTCATTGGTGAGCTGAAGTCACTTGTCCAGGGTTACATGATCAGGAGATATCAGAGGCAGGTCTCCCTAGATTCCAGTACACCTCTCTATCCACTGTACCTCACTGCCTCTTTCAAATACAAAAAGGACACAAATACCAAGTAGTTTTGGTGGAAGAAGCGCTGATAGGTGTAGAAGGAGGGGTGGGTGATGAAGATGTCCGATAAACCAGCCTGGGAAGGACTTTAAGGGCCACATGATCTACATGCAAAGTTCTTGGCAGTATCTTTTTGGCACAGGTGTGGGTTGGAATTTGGGGAATCTAGCTTGCTGCCCTACATCACCAGGCTCAGGTCAATAGAAACATACTCTCAATAGCAGCTTTTGAACGAGGAAAGACTCTGTGGATAGAAAAGCAAACCAAAGCATCTTCCCCTATCTTGTCTCTGACTGCTTTTACTGAAACCCCCACCCTATATACGACCTTCCTCTCTGCTGAAATAGCAAGGATGCTTATAAGTGACAGTGCTGTTGTAGTTGTGTTTGTCCTTCATTCTTGAACTGGACATGACATCAGGGAGATGATGACATGACTTGCAATTGACTTTGAGTGAGGGAGGGCTGTCTAAAGTCACCAGCTTCACTTTCTCCTCCAGGGTCATCTGGGTTAAGTGGCCACATATTGATAAGGACTACTGGAGATGGTCCAGGATGCAATGGGGGATAGTTAACCTGAGGAAGTGGCTCTCCTGTTGTGGCCCCAGCAATAGGCCCTGTCCAAGCCCCAGGTGCCCATGCCTAATTCACCACCTGCCTGAATTGAAACCTAGGTAAGCCCTGTCCTTCTGCTCCCCTTCATGGAGCCTCTGCCCATACAGGTGGGGCTCCCTTGCTGACAAACTCAAGAAATCCTCTATAATTGTAGGTGGTAAAGTAACCAAAGTTCTTCCATCTTGTGCCCGGTCCTTATCTATCTCAGGATCCTGCCCCCTTTTACAGCCCCACCAATGCTGCAACAGCCTAAGTTAGCCTGGAAAACCTTTACCCCTGTGTATAAAAGCCCAGGGCAGCTAGGTGGCACCATAGTGCATAAAGTACCAGGCCTGGAGTCAGGAAATCTTGAGCTGATATCCAACCTCAGACTCTGCTGTGTGACCCTGAGTAAGTCACTTCACCCTGTTAGCCTCAGTTGCCTTATCTGTAAAACGAGCTGGAGAAGGAAATGGCAAACCACTCCATTGTCTTTGCCCAGAAAACCCTAAATGGGGCCACAGAGAGCAGGACACAAGTGAAACAACTCAACAAATAAAAGTCCATCTCCCCTACCCAGTAATGGCAGACTATCTATGCATGTGAATACTCTGGGTGATTGCTATCTATTGAACCTCAGAATAAAGCTTTTCTAGTTTCTCTCTATTTGTGTTGTCTGCATTTGACCCAACAATTCATCATGGGGAAGCAGTGACACAATTTTTCAGGGGGCATAGGATTAAGCTCCTAAAAGGCAGGGGCATGACTAGACATTTGTGCACCTGGCGCAAGCCCACTTAACCAGAGATGCTAAGTTGGTGGGTTGGTCCAGTGAAGAGTTACTTCTTTTAACTCCATCTGGCTGAGTGCTTGACAGGTTCTGTTGTTTCCTCCTCTTGGTTACTGTCACTGTCCCCTACATTAGTACCCTGGAACAAAGTCCCAGTGGCTTTACCCTAGTTACAGCTCTGCTGGCACATATGTGTCTCCTGAATTGAACTGAACTGAAATGCAATTTCTGGTGGTAGATTAATCTTCCTTACAGTCCCTAGAAAAGATCTGAAGGGGCCCAGAATCATGACAAAAACAGTGGCCTAGGAGCCACAAGGCTTGGCCTCCAGAGTCCCAGACCTGCCACTTACTAGCTAGCTTGGCCGAAAAAGGTAAAGAGAGATCATGGAGAGAGAGTAGTTTGGCCCGAATGGGCAGATGTGTCTGGGATCATTATCTGTAGCCTGTGGGGGCTCCTGAAGGCAGAACTGGTGCTATCCAGGCCTTCTGAAGTTTGCCTAAGGCTAAGACCAAACCTCCCAGGGATTGCCAAGGCATACAAAAGGGAAGTGACTGCCTGGGGTCATACTGCTCCTCCAGGGTGGAGGGGGGATTAAAACTAACTTCTGGACTCTGTTTCACCCCAGCCAGCATAGAGTGCTGGGTGTCATCTGGCACCTCCCATCTGCCTCCCTTCATTTTCATCATCAGGATTCTTAGGGCTCCTTCACCCTGATTATACATACCTACCTAGGCATCAAGATGGGACAGTTTATAGGCTGGGCCAGGAAGACACTCAGATGGTTATTTGTTTTCACATCCTTCTCTCCAATTCTTTTGTTCCCAGTTTCAAACCTGTAAGTGAAAAGAGAAAAAAAAGCCATTGCAGTCAAGTCAGTAGATAAACAGTTGGCCCAGAACACATCAGGAATACAAATGGAGCTCTGCTTAACTAAGAGATGCCTGGAGGCTCGGCAGCCCCCTTCTTCCAAACCTCATTGACAACTCTTTCTGGACCCATTTCAGGACCTTGCTCCAGAGACTGCCAGGGCTGGTGTCAGACAACCAGATGAAAGGACAGTTCAGACACTGCTTTGTTGCCTTGTTTCTCTAAAAGCCTAAGGGAGTGTAGGGAAGGGGAAGGAGACAATTCCATGAGCTTTTGTTAAGCACCCACTATGTGCCTGGCACTGTGGTAAGGGCTAGAGTGGTAAAAGGAACTAGTCTCTACCCTCAGGAAGCTTACATGGGGAGAGGAGAGAAATGAAGAGGACATGGGAGGATATGGAGAGGGCATGGGGGCTGGGAAAACAAAATGCACACAAATGAATGAATAGAAAACATATACAAAGTGAGTTCTGGGGGAGCCCTAATAGCTGTGGGAGGTAGCAAGTGAATAGAGCCTTGAAAAGAGCAAGGGGTTCTCAGAGCCAAAGGTAAGGAGGAAGAACATTCCAGGCAAGCGGTACAGCCTGTGCAAAGGCATGGAGGTAGGTGATGGGTTGTCATGTACAAGAAATAGCAAAATGGTCAGATTGACTTTGAGCAGAGGGTACATCGGGAAAGTAATGTCTAAGTAGCCTAGAAAAATCAGGTAGAGCCAGACTGTGAAGGGTTTGAAATGCCCAACAGAAGATACAAGGAATAGTGTCTAGGAAGGGGCACTTTGGTGCAGAAAGGATAATGAGTGGATTCACAGGGTAGTAGATCAGCATGCCCCATCCAGGAACAATGGCAGGGTTTTTCTGATCATGATTCCTGGTTTCAGGATTCTAGAACTGGGAGGAGGAGGGGAGAGGAAAGGTGACAAGAAGGTTGGTGAGGCTGTGGAAGAGATGGCCAGAAAGTAGAGAGTGATGTAAAGCATGGCTGGAGCTTCCCTAAAATAATGGTCTACGAGAGGGTATCCTCAATCATGACAAATGTCAAGGTTGGACTGTGCTGCCCTGGGAGGTCGTTCTTACTTGTCCTCATTGGAGATCTCCACTAAAGGCTAGAGGACCAACTGTTGAGGCCATTGTAGAATGTAAGAGTAAGAATTTGGGTTGGAGCACATGGCCACAGGACACCTTTCCAATTCTGTGAGATTCTATGACCTTCAGCCTCTATAGGGATTCTGCATCTCCATGGGCCTCAGGTCATCATTGTATACATAACTGACCTTCCGATAGAGTGAAGCTCACCAGCAAGTCTAGAAAGTTGGGAGGAATATGAACTGGTTCTATCATATTCTGGAAGATGCCTGATACAAAAATATTATCTCTTTGCCTGGTAACCTTGAAATGTCATTCAATATAAATCAATTGATGAAAGATTTATGCAGTAAGTGTTTAATGGTGCAGTGGATATGATGCTGGACCTGGAGGCAGGAAGGGCTGAGTTTATCTCCAGCTTCATATGCTTCCTAGCTGTGTGGCCCAAGGTAAGTCACTTAACCTTTACTCAGTTTCCTCCTCTGTAAAATGGGTATAGTAAGAGTATTTACCTCACAGGATTGTTGTGAGGATCAAATGAGATATTTGTGAAGTACTTTGCAAACCTTAAAGCTCTATATAAGTGCTACTAGTATGCATAAGGCATAGCTTGGTACTCTCATCTATTGTCTTCTAAGTTCCTCTTTTTCTTTGAAGAAAGAACTTCAGACTGTTGTCGATTTCCCCAGGTATCTGGGCTTGGCTGTCATGGGACGAGAGGATTTAGTCATGGAAAAGACCTTTGGGATCATCTATTCTTACCCTCTTTTCCAACTTCTTTTTTAAATTAAATTGATTTGTTTATTTACTTTTAGATTACAACATTCAGTTCCACAGTCCTTTGAGTGTAAAATTTTCTCCCCATCCCTCCCCTCAGCCCCATCATGGCAGCATGCACTCGAATATAGGATCTCCAAATATCTTCCCATTGATCATTTGTCAGGTTGTAAAGAAGGATTGTAACTGATGGAATGATCAGTGGGAAAGAGGAAACAAAACCAAACAAGAAGAAGAAACACAGCAAGTAGTTTGTTTTACTCGGCATTCAGACTCCGCATCTCTTTCTCTGGATGTGGGTATCTCTTTCGATCACAAATCTTTTGGAGTTGTCTTCTAACCTTGCATAGCTGACGGGAGCCCAGTCTGTCAAAGTTGGTCGTCACACATACGTTGTGTCTGTGATTGTGTACAGATTTCTCCTGGTTCTGCTCTTCTCACTCAGCATCAGTTTGTATAAGTCTTCCCAGGTTATTCTGAAGTCCGTCTGCTCCTTGTTTCTTATAGCACACTAGTATTCCATTGCATCATATAGCACAGCTTGTTCAGCCATTCCCCAGTTGACTGATAGGGTGGGGAAGAACCTTGAATCTGTGTCATAGGAACCAAACAAAATGCTCTGGATAAGCTCTGGCCATGGTGGGGCCCAGTGGCCTGAGCTGCATACTCTACCGCTCAGCACATGGAAAAGGCCACTAGCAATCACTTCTTTTCTCCTAGCAAAATGAAACTGACTTATACTAGCTGACAATGGATCGATCAGAGGGACCGTGGCTTTCCAATGGCCCGGTTTCCCTTTTGCTTCCAGGACGTAGCCCTGTGGTGTTGAAACCTTTTGGCAACTGCTCTTATGTAGAAATAGAGCTTGGGAGCATCCCAGGGGTAGGACGAGAGGTGGGAATGGCCAGCTGAGAAGTCAGCATGGCTCCCAGACTCTCATCTACATTTTCATACACATACACAGAAGGAGCCTCATGGTAAGCCTGTACATGGCTATCAGCCCAACTTACCACATTGGTTAGCTTTCCACTTATTCCTCCTTTAATCTTTCAAAGAGCCACCAAATATGGCAGAGAATGGTCTTTCTCTAACTTGGTACATGGTCTGTTGTTGCTGCTTTTTACTGAGTCATTTCAATCATACCCAACTCTTTCTGACCCCATTTGGGGTTTTCTTGGCAAAGATACTAGAGTTGTTATTGATTTCCTTCTCCAGCCCATTGTACATATGAGGAAACTGAGGTAGACCAGAATCTGAGGCTGCATTTAAACTTAAGAAGAAGAGTCTTCCTGACTCCAGGCCCAGGGCTATAGCCACTACAGGGCTACCCAGCAGCCCCTTGCCTCCAACAAACTGAGACCTGGGGAAAGAGCACAGCTTAAAAAGGCCAACGCCTCCCACTGCTTCTGGGGCCATCTCCAGCCGTCCTGATCTATATCTGGCCACTGGATCCACATGACTCCAGAGGAGAGAGTGAGGCTGGTGACTTTGCACAGCCCTCCCTCACTTGAATCCAATTCACTTGTAAGCTATGGCATCACCTTCCCAATGCCATGGTCCTCTTGAATAATGAAGGACAAACAACCCAGCTGCCCTACCCATGTGGTCTACAAAGTTCTTTTAGTCATATTATTCCTGCCCACATTGCTAACCTGGTTGTGAGCCTCTCAGATTCTAGGGGACAACTAGTCCATCATTAAGTCACTTCACCAGAACCTGTTGCGGTTTGAAGTTTACTGGACACACTAGGCTGAGACATCTGAGGTAGACTTGGGGGAGGGAGGAATATGTACAGATTCACATTCAAGAAACAGGCCTACTAAGAGTTACATCACCCTCTGCCTGCCAGATCCCCATGTACACACATTCCTCTTAAGGATTATACACACAGCAAGGCACATAGAAGCAACCATGATCACTCCCATTGCTCCCATGGGGAACTCATGGGCTATCCCTTCCCCCAACACTAACCCTGCTGGGAAGAGCCCCAAGTTGTGCCAGTGCAGGGCTATAAGCCTTGTTACCCACACTGCACGTGGTCACAGTCTTCCCTGGCTTGCAGCCCTGACTTTGTTGCACACTTCAGGAAGTTGGGAGGCCATCCCAGGCTTTGGTGGCTGAGATGTTTGGTCATGGGGGACAAGGTATAGGGCTGGGGCGGGGAGAAACTTCTGGCGTTGTCCTAAGCTGGGGATCATATGTTTGGGGCCCCTATATCTTTAGTCCTAGCCACTCCCTTTCATTATGGAATACTACTCAAACAAGAAGTTCTCTGGATTAGGGTTACCTTGGAGGGTGAAAGAGGCCCTCCATTGTTTAGTTGCACCAACACACACACACACACACACACACACACACACACACACAGCTGGTCCCTTCTAACACTCCAATTAGGAGTCTGCATACATACAGGCAGAGAAGCAGATCCATGGCCTGAAAAAGAGACAGCAGATAGGTGGGAGATTGTTGTTCACAAGAAGGGAAAAAAACAACTTGTGGGAGGTTTGGTGTTTCTTTTCTCTCCAAGTTCTTAAGATTATCTCAGGGAACTCAAAGAGCCCAGACTCTGACAGCCACTGGAGAAATGTGTCTGGAATACAAGGTCCACTTGTCTGACTGGATGCCATCGATATTCGATTCAGACACCAAAATGTTTTTGCTAAAAGACAGCACCGTAACTAATGAGTTTTCCTAGCAAGGCGTGAAACCTGCCTGCAAATTCAGTCGGGGCTGGGAAACTGTGGGGGAGAGAGAGATCTCTGGAATGGTGAGATCACCACTGGAGAGGATGATGCAGGGGAAGGAGAGAAATGAGAGTAGGAGGCCCAGTCACAGAGCTTAACTGTGTGGAACCTACCAGCAGAGAGCTTCCTATTTTCAGTATTTATTCTCAATAATTACAGAGCAGCTAGGCAGCATGGTAGAGTATTGGACTCAGAATCAGGAAGTCTAGAATTCAAATCCTACCCCAGATACTAATTGGCTACAGGACCCTAAGCATGTGACTTAACCTCTCAACCTGAATTTCCTAGTTATGACTGTTCAAAGACCAGAGATCTTACTTGGAGTTAGGAGTTCTAGTCCTATATAAACCACTGTGTGACCTTGGACAAATTCAGCCATCATCTCTGGATTTGAGTTTCCTCTTCTCTAAAGGTGAGGAACTTGGGTGAAATGGTCTCTGGCTCAGACATATTATGGCACTAATCTCAGTGGGAACCCTGATTTTGAATGGAACCAAAATATCACATAATGTAAATAAATCTAGAGGAGGTCAGGGTAGGTGTGGGCTACAGAGGACAATAATTCAAGACAAGGCAATCCAAGATAAATACTGAGTTTCCTTCATGTAGCCTCTCCAGCTGGGGGGAGGGAGAAAGAAGAGGCAATCCACCTCTGCATCGGAGCCTGACCAAGGCCTAGGGAAGCCATCTCCATCCACAGAATTCAGCCAGCTGATCAGGAAGCAGTCTGCTCTGCTCTGTACTGCAGGAGGCTGGAACGTGCCTGACATTTTACCTTTCCCATAAGACTGTGAAGAAATGAACACATTCGAAAGGGTAATGTAAAAAATGGCCAAGGCTTGCTCTGGCTTCTGAATCCAATGGATGACAAATGGGAAGCCATTCTAGGAAATAACCCTTTTGTGACTCGGGCACTTCATCTTGGGAAGCTCTATCCCCAATGGGCGGGAGGCTGGTGCCAGTCCCCAAGGACAAGGTAATAAATAGCTGTGAGGAATAGCATTGCCATCTACAAACTTTCCTCTGATAGAGCGTTATTTCAAGATGATTGTAATGCTATTTAACTATAATGTTCAATGGAGTGTGGGCCCCATTCAGATCAGAAACTGCCTCCATCATCAAAGAAAGCGTTAACTTCAAGCTGATTGCCATGTGCTGAGTGGCCACTTTTGAGATGATATTGATTCAGTGGTCAGTGCCATGACAAAGGGCCCCAGGAAGTGCTGCCTTGGGCTAGCTGTGGCTGTTGCTCCTGGAAAATCTCTCCAGGGTCCCTGATTCACCCAGCCCCTAATAACCCTATTATAAAGGGAGACACTGTGGTCCTAGGGCAAGAGGGATGATGCCAGTGAGTCTACCTCTGACCGTTACTCTCCCTGTGTGACTTTGGCTAAGTCACTTTACTTTCCTGGACCTCATATGCCAAATGAAGGCAATGGACAAGAGGACTCTGACAGCTACAGATCTTGGACCCTTGAAATCAATGATTCTTAACCAGGGGGTCTATGAGTGTGTGTGTGTGTGTGTGTGTGTGTGTGTGTGTGTGTGTGTGTGTGTGTGTGTGTAACCCTGTGCATTTTATTTTATACCCTTAGAAACCCAACTCGGAGAAGGGATGCTTTTCTTTGTGGTTCGGCCAAATGGATCTGTGACATAAGAAACATTTCTGAATCCTTGCTCTAAACAGTCCATTGTATGATCCTGGAGCCTTTTGCAAATGGCCCCATCAGTATGAGCTGCTGTACTCCAGAAAATAAAAAGGGATGAGAGGATCAGAGCCCTAGAATTTGAAGGGACTTTAGTACAACATCTTTCTTTGACAAACGGAGCAACTAGGACCCAGGGAAGTGATTTGCCCAAGGTCATATGGATGTAACGAGCAGGTAGGATTTGAATCCAAAGCCAGTTCTCTCTACTGGGTGACACTCCTCCTGCAAATAGCCCATGGGCCTAGTCCAGCTGGGAGGATTTCATGAAGACTGAGCTCTCTGTGGTAGCAACCCTAAGTCCTCAAGGGCTCTGCCAGGGGACTACAAGCTCTGGTAGGTGTGACTAGGGTACACAGGCTTTGAGAAAGGGGTCCATGGCATCTAAGAATCTGCCACCCAGTTGGCTATAGGGAGAGAAATTTGGGGGCCACAGCTCCTCCCAAGGACCTTCTCAGAGGGTCTGGAAGCCCTGCCATAGGAGAAGGGGAAAGGAAAAGCCACAATGCTGAAATCCCTGAGTGCAGAGGACTGCAATTTCCCCAGAGCTGCATCCAGACTTTTCAAGGTCACATTTTCCTACTCCCTGAACACATACAATCCTGGTAGGGTTTTCAAGATTCTCATCTCAGTTTCATTCTATACTCACTATACAACAGAAGCCACCAGATAATATTCTTATTTATGGGATAAGAGAAAGAGGCAGATTGTTTACTCTCATGTATCTTTTTTTTCTGGCAAAAAAGAAACTCTAATATCTCTAACAAAGGAAATGGTGTTGTTCTCTCTACCTCCAAACAGTGAAATTGCTTCAGAAACTGATGTCAGCAAGAGGCACCATAATATAGTAGCATGAAGCCTGGACTGGCATGCAGAAGACTTGGTTTGAATCCTAATGCTGCCCCTTATTCCCAAAGAAAAATAACTGACTGTCTTAACCTCTTTCAACCTCTGAAGATGACTAGATACTTTCAAGGTCATATCTAGGCTTAAGCCCATAAAAGTAGCCTGTGTACAGTTTTCAAAGCCAGGACTTTCAGCAAAGAAACAACTCCCAGCATGTTGTCCTACAGGCCAGAGTAACTGGGAAGAAAGGGGGACTAGTAAAAAAGCAACCGGCTTAATTTAGGAAACAAATAGCAAAAGAACTGGGGGCCCTGAAGAAAGCTGGATCCTAGCACTTTGAGCTTCCTTGAGACTTGGCTTACAGGTCTTCAGCTCAAGCCTTCTTCAATGTCAAAACCTGGACTGAGCATAGGGAGATACCCTTTCATGGTTTGGTATTCCAGAGAGCTTTCCCCACTTGTCTCTGGGTCTACCTGCATTGTCAGCAACTCGTAAGAAGGTTATTATACCAAGCTATTCTATGAGATGTTCAAGGTTGGTGACACAGAGACTACTTAAGAGAAGAGTAGTAGCAGTGATGAATATGGGTCTTGAAGGCACCTTCTGAACCTTCCCCTCTCCCCTTGAGCATACCCTATCACAGGGGATGGGACCCTGCAGATATCATCTAATGGGATGCTCTATTGGGTCCATCAACCCTGTGAGATATTTTGTAAAACCTTTATTAAACCTATATTGAACATTAATAGTAATTAGTGCTTCAAAAGTTTTGAAAACCCTATAGACATTGTAAAAATATATCAAACAATACTCATTTCTTCCCCATCAGGATAAGCCCCTGGGATGGGAGAATGGATAGAAAACATAGGATGGGCAAACTGAGATGGCTGAATGTGGTCTTGTTCCTAGTCTCTTAACTGGTTGTGACAGATCCTGGCTGATGGCTCAAAGGGAGAAGTTTAATCACTCAAATTAATTTGCTTATCAGATAATTCTACTTGAGAATCTAAGTACATTATCTTCAGCAGCATAAACAAGTACACACAGATCAAATATTCTAAGAAGGTCTAAAAACAAGAATTAATTCTCCTGGACAAAAAGTGTCTGCATACAAAGATCAATTCTCCAGTGAGATTTCAACTTCTAACAGATGAGAGAACACTTAGGGGTAAAAGAAAATTAGAGTGTTCACCATTCTGAAAATTTAAGAGATTGTCATATGGTGTCCTTTAGCTAAGAAAGTCTAAGCATATCTAAGGCCATGCAGATAATCAGGGGCTGAACCAGGAGTCAAACCCAGGCCACCTGACTTTCCCCTGCATCATACTGTCTCCCTGCCATGTTCAGAGAGTAGAACAAGAAAGGCTGTTGTTCTGTAAGGGAACAAGCATTTATATTTTTTTGGCTTTCTTTTGGAGGGCAATTGGGGTTAAGGAACTTGCCCAAGGTCACACAGCTAGGTTTTTGTTTGTGTGTGTTAAGTGTCTAAGGCTGGATCCAAACTCAGGTCCTTCTGACTCCAGGGACAGCACTCTACTCACTGTGCCACCTAGCTGCCCCTATTTTTTTAATCCTATCTAATATTTATTTTTTCACAATTACATGTAAAAACAATTTTAACATTCTTTTCCCCCTGAATTTTTAGTTCTAAATTCTCTCCCTCCCTCCACTCTACCCCCATCATTGAGAAAGCAAGCAATTTGACACTGGTTATACAAGTGTAGTTATGCAAAACACATTTTCATGTAAGTCATTCTGTGAAAGAAAATACAGACAAAATTTAAGAAAAATAAAGAAAATTTAAAAAAAAAAGTATTTTTGATCTACATTCAGGCTCTACCAGTTCTTTCTCTGGATACACAAAGGACCTTTCATCATAAGTCCTACAGAATTGTCTTGGATTATTGTATTGCTGAAAATAGCTAAGCAATTCATAGTAGATCATCATACAATATTGCTGTTACTATGTACAATGCTCTCCTGGTTCTTTTCATTTCACTTTGCATCATTTCATGTAAGTCTTTCCATGTTTTTCTGAGAACACCCTGGTCATTATTTCTTAAAACACAATAGTATTCCATCCCAATCACATACAACACCTTGTTTAGCCATTCCCCAACTGATGGACATTGCCTGAATTTCCAGTTCTTGGCCACCACTAAAAGAGCTGATATAAACATTTTTGTACAGGGGGCTGAGTCAAGATGGAGGAGTAGAAACAGCACTTCCACAGAGCTTCAGCCCATATTACTTCAAAATTATGTAAAAGGGGGACTATGAACGACCTCTGGAGCTCCAGAAGCCACAAAATGACATAGAGAAGCTAACCTTGCACTGAGGACAGCCTGGAAGCCTGGCAGGGAGTGGCCAGCACAGTGCTCTGGGAGCCGAGCCCAGGTCCACATGAGTCAGAGGTTTTAGCCCCACAGTGGCTGGACCAGCGGCCGGCTGGAGAGACCCAAGAACACAAGCAGGTGTGGAGTTTCCAGAATTATCAACATAAAGATGCCTAGGAAAAAGTGAGAGGTCAGTGCCCTATGGACTTTGGGACTGGTTGGGAGAATGCGTCAGCTTCTTCCCCTGGGGGCGAGAAGCTGCTGAGGAGCCAGTGCAACTTGCGCCATGTTGCCGCATTGCAGCTGCAGCTCTTGGCCTGCAAACTGTAGGGGGATCCGACGATCAGTCTGGGAGGTAAGCACTCTTGCTTTGCCCTTCTTGGATCTGAATTGTGGTCTGGGGTGTAGGTCTTGGGGTGTGTGACCAGCTTGCCAGAGCGTGTGGAGGCTTCACAGAGGCCACCCAACTAATACCTCTGGAAGTTGAGAAAACCCCAATGTTTGGGACAGAAGTTGCCCTGGCTGGTGGCAAAGTCCTCTGTGTCAACAAGCCCAAAAGTTAAGTAATTGAGTGGCAACAAGCCTAGGCAAAGGAAACAAAATAAACAGAAAAATACAACATTAGACTCCTATTTTGGGGGCAAAGGAAATCAAAGCATGGAACAGGAGGAGGACTGTGAGGTCAGAACTCCTGCACCAAAAGCCTGAAATGAAAATATGTGCTGGCTACAGGCAAAAGAGGACCTTAAGAAGCAGATAAGAGAATTGGGGGAAAAATTGGGAAGAGAAATGAGAAAGGTGCAAGAAAAGTATGAAATGAGAGTCAACAGCATGAATGAGGAAAATAACACCTTAAAATAGACTAAATCAAATGGCCAAAGAGGCTCAAAAAGGCAATGAGGAGAAGAATACCTTAAAAAGCCAAATTTGCCAGATGGAAAAAGAATCTCAAAAGCTCACTGAGGAGAATCATTCCTTCAGAATTAGACTGGAGCAAATGGAAGCTAGTGACTTTATGAGAAATCAAGATGCTATTAAGCAGATCCAAACAAATGAAAGAATAGAAGGCAAGGTGAAATATCTCATGGGAAAAACCACTAACCTGAAAAACAGATCCAGGAGAAACAATCTAAAAATTATTGGACTACCTGAAAAGCATGATGAAAGAAATAATCTAGGAATCATCCTTCAAGAAATTCTCAAGGAAAATTGCCCAGATATTTTAGAACCAGAGTGCAAAAATAGAGGTTGAAAGAATCCACAGATCACCTCCTGAAAAAGATCCCAAAAAGAAAACTCCTAGGAATATTGTAGCCACGTTCCAGAATCCTCAGATCAAGGAGAGAATATTACAAGCAGCCAGGAAGAAACAATTTCAAAATTGTGGAAACACAATCAGGATAACACAGGATCTGGCAGCTTCTATAGTGAGGGGGTGAAGGGAAAGGAATATGATATTCCACAGGGCAAGCCACCTGGGATTAAAACCAAGAATTATGTACCCAGCAAAAGTGAGTATCTTCTTTCAGGGGAAAATATGGTCATATTGGAATAGGACAGATCATTGGAGCCAGGTAGGAGAGAGCTCAGGCCCCCAGAGGAGACAGCAGCTTCTCCTGCAGCTATCAGCCCCCAAGCTGGAAGTTTAGAAATTGCCTGCCTGTATAATACAGGGGCCAGAATGGCAAAGTAAATTCTAATTGCTCCAATCCTCCCATCCCTCCTTCATGAATCAGAAAACCCAAAGATAAGTGTCCCACACAGATTGAAATCCCAAGTTAGTGGAAATAGCCTCAGGCTTGGGAGTCTCCAAGAAGGGGTGTAACTGAGACAGCCAGGAGTCTGAAGAGAAAAGAGGGGGGTCCCAACAAGCCCCACTGCACCTAACCAATAAAAGTCGGCTAATAGCCCAGGGGTATAGAGGCAGAAATCTGAAGTAGTCAGATCAATTCATCACCACAGACTACTCTGTGTGCATCTACATTCCTCTCTGAGATTCCTGACTTAGCACAAACTAGACACCCAGAGGCTACAGCATTCAAGATCAACAACCAGGCCCTTAGCTCACAGCCTAAGAAATTAAGAAATAGGAAGTCATAATGGGAAGGAAGGAAGCTGAGAAGGAGAAGGGGAAGGCAAGAAAATTGATCCGAGCTTACTATGTAGGTCAAGAACAATCCAATACACAAGACAATTTGGACTCTTTACCCACACTTGAGACCACAGAAGGAAATATGAAATGGTCTCAAGGCCAAATAGGATTCTTGAAGGAGCTTAAGAAAGATTTTAAAGAACAAATCAGGGAGGCAGTGACCGACTTGGTTTTTGTCTTGGCTGTCTGGGGCTGGATCCGAGGTCGGGTACTTCTGGCTCCGGGGCCGGCGCTCTGCTTGCTGCACCACCTAGCTGCCCCAAGGAAGGGATGATTCTTAAGGGGTGAAGTCAAGAGGTGAGAGAGGAAAGTGGCAAGAGGAGATGGAGAGAGACAGGGTAGGGTAAACTATCTCATGTAGAAGAGGCAAGGAGAAGTAGTTGCATGGGAGGGGAAGAACAGGAAGGCAAAAAGGCAAAAGCATATTCTCATTGAAGTTGGCTCAAGGAGAGAATCACATACATACTAAATGGGATATCTCACCCTGCAGGAGAGTAGGGGAAAGGGGGATGAGAGGGGGGAGGATGGAGGGGAGGGAATTTGGGGGGGAGGGGAGGTTGGAAGTACCCACTATCAAAGAGGACAGGATCAAAGTAGAGAATGGACCAGGTGGGAGGTGAGATGCGTGGGAGGGAAATATAAGCAGTCTTTTACAATATATCTACTATGGTAATGTTTTGCATAGCTATACATGTACAACACATACTGAATTGCTTATCTTCTCAGAGGGAGTGGGTGACAAGGGAGGGAGGGAATGGATCTGAAAATCGAAGTTTTAAAATTAAATGCTTCATAAGATGTCCAGGCATTGGGGCTCAGAGATTCACCTTGCCCTAATGGCAAAGTCGAAGGGGGTATGGGAGAAGATATGGGAGAGAGCATATTGGATGAGGGGATATCTAGTGGGACTGCTATTCTGGGGTGGTGGGTAGGGAAAAAAATGGGGGAAAATTTAACTCATAATCTGGTGGAAATGAATGATGTAAACCAGAAGTTAATAAAGCATTTGTTTAATTTAAAAAAAAGAAAGAAAAATTGGAAGATAATATAATATATCTCACTGGAAAAACAACTGACCTAGAGAACAGATCCAGGAGAGATAACTTAAGAATTATTGGTCTACCAGAAAGCCATGATGAAAAAAGCAGCCTAGACAACATCCTCCAAGATATTGTCAAAGAAAACTTTCCGGAGGTCCGGGAATCAGAAGATAAAATAGTTATCAAAAGAATTCACTGGACTCCTCCTGAAAGAGATCCCAAATTGAAACCTCCAAGAAATATAGTAGCCAAATTCCAGGATTACAAGATTAAGGGAAAAAAATTCTGCAAGCAGCCAAAAAGAAAAATTCAAACATCACGGAACTACAGTTAGGATCACACAGGACCTAGCAGCTTCTACATTAAAAGAGCAGAGGGACTGGAATCTGATATTTTATAGGGCAAGAGAGCTAGGACTACAACCAAGGATTAACTACCCAACAAAACTGAGCATAATCTTTCAGGCAAGGAGATGGTCGTTTAATGAAATAAGTGACGTCCAGACTTTCCTGATGAAAAAGTCAGAGCTCAATGGAAAATCTGATCTCCAATTACAAGACTCAAGAAAGACATAAAAAGGTAAACAAGGAAAACACAGACTCACACATACATGCATGCACACACCCACACTCATACACAGAAGCTCATTACTTGGTATGCAACAAGAGCAAAATGTACACATCCATGTATGAGGAGCTGATAACTGTCAGTATTGAAATTTTTATGATTATCATGACCTTCAAAAGGTAGATAGAGGGTGTGGGTATGAATGCACTAACCTGAAGACTTAAAAAAACCTATTAAGGGGATCAAAGGGACTGTAATGGGATAAAAGGAAAGGATGAGATAGGAAAAGGTAAAATATGCCATTGGAAGAGGCATTAAAACACACTATTGTAAAGGGGAAAGAAAGAGGGAGAGGAACATCATTGAAACACTATTCTCACTGGTTCTGGTTCAAAGAGGGATCAATTTAATCGGTGAAGTTTAAGATTCTAATGTGAATAGACACATAAATTCATTAAATAGAGGAAAAGGAGGGAGGGAGAGGAGCACTGTTTGAAATTTACTCTCATTGGTTTGGTGTCAAACGGGAAGTAACTTACTCAGATAAGTATAAAAATTTATTGTGTCCTATAGGTAGTGGGAGGGCAAGGGGGGGTTAAAAAGGAGGAGACTAAAGGGGGTATTAGAGGGGAGGGAAATAGTAGTAAGGGGAGAGGGTATGTTAAGAAGAGGGGGTCACAGGGTGGGAACACTGAGGGAGGGGGTGGTCAAAAGGGAAAACTTCAAGAAGGGGAAGGGAGAAGGAAGAAACCAAAACATAAAGAGGGGAGGGAATAGGATGGAGGGGAAGAGACAGATAGTCATCATTATTGTGAATGTGAATGGGATGAACTCTCCCATAAAACAGAGGCAGAGAGCAGAATGGATTAAAATCCATAACCCTACAATATGCTGTCTACAAGAAACACATTTGAAACAAAGGGATATCCGAAGGGTAAAGGTAAAAGGCTGGAGTAGAATTTATTATGCCTCAGCTAAAGTAAAAAAAGCAGGGGTCGCAATCCTTATCTCAGATAAAGCAACAGCAAAAATAGATCTAATTAAAAGAGATAAGGAAGGAAACTATATCCCGCTAAAAGTCACCATTGAGAATGAAGCAATATCATTACTTGACATATAGGCACCAAGTGGCATAGCATTCAAATTCCAGAGGAGAAGTTAAAGGAATTAGAGGAAGAAATAGATAGCAAAACTACACTAGTGGGGGACCTTAATGTCCCCCTTTCTGAACTTGATAAATCTAACCTCAAAATAAACAAGAAAGAAGTTAAGGAGGTGAATAGAATTTTAGAGAGACTAGATATGATGGATCTCTGGAGAAAACTGAATGGGGATAAAAAGGAATTTACTTTCTTCTCAGCAGTGCATGTACTAGGGCATAAATAGACCATGTACTAGGGCATAAAAACCTCACAATTCAGTGCAGAAAGGCAGAAATATTAAATGCATCATTCTCAGATGATGATGCAATAAAAATTATATGCAATAAAGGGCCATGGAAAGACAGAATAAAAACTTATTGGAAATTAAACAATTTAATCCTAAAGAATGGGTGGGTCAAACAAGAAAGTATAGAAACCATCAATAATTTCATATAAGAGAATGATAATAATGAGACAACATACCAAAATTTGTGGGATGCATTAAAGGCAGTTTTTTAGGGGAAGTCTTATATCCCTTAGTGTATACTTGAATAAAGCAGAGAGAAGGGAGGTCAATGAATTGGACATGCAATTGAAAAAGCTAGAAAAAGAACAAATTGAAAACCCCCAATTTAGTACTAAATTAAAAATATTGAAAACCAAAGGATAGATTAATAAAACTGAAGCTAAGAAAACTATTGAATTAATAAATAATACTAAGAGCTGGTTTTATGAAAAAACCCAATAAAATTGATAGACCTTTAGTCAATATAATAAAAAAAGAAAGAAGAAAACCAAATTATGAGTATCAAAAATGAAATGGTGAATCTACTTCCAATGAAAAGGAAATCAAAAAAATAATTAGAAATTATTTTTCCCAATTGTATGCACATAAATATGACAATCTTAGTGAAATGGAGGAATATTTACAAAAACACAAGTTGCCCTGATTAACTGAAGAGCAAGTGAATTACCTAAATAAACCCATCTCAGAAAAAGAAATCAAACAAGCCATTTGTAACTCAATTGTAACAACTGTAACTCAAAACCTGACGGAAATGAATGATGTAAACCAGAAGTTAATAAAGCATTTAAAAAATATTTTGTACACATAGGTCCTTTTCCTTTTGGGGTTTTTATCAGTTTGGGCATACAGATCTAGTAGTATTATTGCTTGGTCAAAGTGTATGCATGGTTTTATAGCCCTTTGGGCATAGTTCCAAATTGCTCCCCAGAATGGTTGAATCAGTATACAACTTCACTAATAGTACATTAGTGTTTTAAATTTCCCACATCCCCTCCAACATTTGCCATTTTCCTTTTCTGTCATATTAGTCAATCTGATAGGTGTGATGTGGTTTTAATTTGTCTTTCTCTCATCAATAATGATTTAGAACATCTTTCATATGACTATAGATATCTTTGATTACTTTTTCTAAAAACTGCCTGTTCATATCATCTGACCATTTATCAATTGAGGAATGGCTTTTATTTCTATAAATTTGACGCAGTTTTCTCTGTGTTTGAGAAATGAAGTCTTTATCAGAGAAATTCACTGTAAAACTGTTTTTCCCACATAAATTATTACTAACAATGTATTTCCCTCCATCCTATTTTCTCCCTGTTTATCCTACTTTCTCTCTCCTTTTACCCTGTCCATTTAAAAATGTTTTGCTTCTGACTTTTATGTCCCTCAAACTGCCCTCCCTTCTATCAGCTCCCCACTTCTCTTATTCCCTTCACTTCCTACTTTCCCATATGGTAAGATAGATTTCTATACTTAACTGAGTTTGTATATTATTCCCTTTTTGAACCAATTCTGATGAAAGTATGGTTCATATGCTCTCCTCCCCACCTCCCCCATTTCTCTCTCCACTGTAAAATCTCTTTCAAGCTTCTTTTATGTCAGACAATTTATCCTATTCTACCTCTCCCTTTCCCCTTCTCCCAGTGCCTTCTTTCTCATCCCTTAGTTATTTTTAGATGATCATACCATCACATTCAACTCATATCTCTGCTTTTTGTCTATGTATACTCCTTCTAACTGCCCCAATAATGAGAAACTTTTTAGGAGTTATAAATGTCACTTTCCTATATAAGAATATAAACAGTTTAACCTTATCAAATCCCTTATGGTTTCTCTTTCTTGTTTACCTTTTTATTCTTCTGCATCTTGTATTTGAATGTCAAATTTTGTATTTAGCTCTGGTCTTTTTATCAGGAATGCTTGAAAGTTCTCTATTTCATTGAATGTTCATTTTTCTCCTGAAGGATTATATGCAGTTTTGCTTGGGTAGGTGATTCTTGGTTGTAATCCTAGCTCTTTTGCCCTCTGGAATATCATATTCCAAGTCCTCCAATCTTTAATGTAGAAGCTGCTAAATCTTGTGTTACCCTGACTGTGGCTTCACAATATCTGAATTATTTCTTTTTTGGCTGCTTGCAGTATTTCCTCCTTGATCTGGGAGGTCTGGAACTTGGCTATCATATTCCTGGGAGTTTTCATTTTGTGATCTCTTTCAGGAGGTGATCAGTAGATTCCCTCAATTTCTATTTTACCCTTTGGTTCTATAATATCAGGGCAGTTTTCCTCTATAATTTCTTGAAAGATGATATCTGGGTTCTTTATTTGATTATGACTTTCAGGTAGCCAATAATTCTTAAATTATCTCTTCTAGATCTATTTTCCAGGTCAGTAGTTTTTCCAATGAGATATTTCACATCATCTTCCATTTTTTTCATTCTTTTGATTTTGTTTGACTTATTCTTGATGTCTCATAAAGCCATTAGCTTCCACTTGCTGAATTCTAACTTTTAAGGAATTACTTTCTTCAGTGAGCTTCTGTACATCCTTTTCCATTTGACCAATTCTACTTTTTAAAGCAGTTCTTCTCTTCAGTGAATTTTTGTATATCTTTTTCCATTTGGCAAATTCTACTTCTCAAGGCATGCTTCTCTTCATTGGATTTTTGTGCCTCTTTTACTATTTGGCCTATTCTGTTTTTAAAGGTGTTATTTTCTTCAGTATTTTTGTGCCTCCTTTACCAAGTTGTTGATTCTTTTTTTCATTGCTTTCTTTCATCACTCTCATTTCTCTTCTCAAATTTTCCTCTACCTCTCTTACTTAATTTTTAAAATCCTTTTTTGAGCTCTTCCATGGCCTGAGACCAACTCATATTTTTTGATGCAGGAATTTTGACTTTGTTGCCTTCTTCTGCATGCATTTTGATCTTCCTTGTCACCACAGTAACTTCCTATTGTCAGAAGTTTTTCTGTTGTTTACTCATTTTCCAGCCTCTCTACTTCCCAAGTTGATTGGGCACTATCCCAAGCTTCAGGTTTTTTGTGCAGCTATTTGTAGAGGTAATTCTGTGGACCTGTAAATTTTTGGATCTTCCAAGGTGGTATAATCTAGGAAGAGGAGTGTTTACTACCCTCCTGTACTGTGCACTGGTTTGTGAGTGACCACAAGCATTCTTTTCAACCCTGGAACTGTAACCAGGGACCCTGCTCTCCTGTGGCCACAAGTTCTGCTGTGGTAGTGCTCCTACTTACACTGGGAATAAGACCCAGGATTATTACCTAGATCCAAGTATATTCAATGCAACAGAGTCCTGCTTCTGGTGCCAACAAAAGGACCCCTGTAAATCTCCTGACACACTGTCCAATCCCTTGGGCTGAGAGTTCTAGAAAGCACCACTGCTGCCAGTGATTCAGTTGCTCCCGTGTCTGTTCCTGGTTTGCTGGGACTGAGTCTGGACTGGCATGGCCTGGCATGGCCTGTGCTCCTCTCTCACCCTGGTACAACAGACCTTTCTTGCTGATGTTATAAGCTGTCTTGTGCTGGAAAATTGTTTACTCTCTTTTTATGAGTTTTGCCACTCTAGAATTTTTTGAAAGTATTTGGAGGAGTTTGGGGGGGAGCTCAGGTGGGCCCCTGCCTTTACTCTGCCATCTTGGCTCTGCTATGAGAACAGGCATTTATTTGGCACCTATTATGTGCCAGGCACTATGCTAAGTGCTTTATAATTCTTATCTCATTTGATCCTCACAACAACTCTGGGAGGTAGGTGTTATTATTATCCCTGTTTTACAGATAAAGAAACCAAGACAGACTGGGGTCAAAGTGATTCGTCCAGGGTCACACACTTAGGAAGTGTTCGAAGTCTATTTGAATTCAGGTCTGCCTGACCTCAGACTCAGTGTTCTATCCACCATACCTAGGTGGATTTAGATATGCATCTTTATGGATGGTGGCTGGGAACCCTTTATGGTCTGGTTAGCCCAAGGATGTTGATCATGTCATTTTCCAGAGCTTTATTTAAGGGGGGGGGGGTACTGACTTTCTTTCCCTTCAACAGTTATACTTAACATCTATTCAAAATGTCTCCATGAAACAGATAGAGACTGAACCATATGTACTATTCTAATAGGTTTTGGTTATGTAAAAAAAAAAACCCAAAGATGAGCTGATACATAGAATTAGTATAGAAGTTGTCCGAAGTGAATGTTGAATGCAAAGAATCACCTTTGATGCTCAATAATTGCATTTCTCTTTCTCTGAGCAGGTCCTTTATATGAAGTCTCCCCCTTTTGTGAGCAGATTTGAGTTGTTTCTCTCAGAGTCCTGTGAATATTATGCCCCAGGTCTCTCTCTACCTTCCTCCCTACCCACACACTTCCCACATTCCTGCCTAGCACGTTGTCACCTCGGCTGCCTGGGATCCCTCTGGATGTTGGACATTCTTCTTCAGTTTAAGATATTGGGGGAGGGGCTACAAATGGAGGTTCGGACACCTCTCTTTCCTCCCCCAGACAACTAATGCTTCAAAGCCCATCTGTTCTGTGAAATTTCCCAGTGACAAAAGCCACCTACTCCACGGGGCCATCTCAACCATCTGGGCTTTTAACCTGAGTTCTTCATGGACACCTTTATTTTAGAAAGCCAAGAGGGAGAATATTTTTTATGCTCTCTATATAGCACCAATTCTACAATTAAGTAGAGAGGATGGCTGTGATATAGAGATAATAAATACCACTGCTAAAGGCATGATCTGAGACAGACTGTTCATTGTCTTGGGGTCTAGAGTATGAAAATATACAAAGAAGAACTAGACAAGTGTGAGAGAGAAATGTTAGTTAAAGAAATATATTGGAATAATTTAAATAAAGTGTTGAGACTTATTTTTTAATTAACCCTAGAGGTCTCTAGTAGAATGCCCCAGGAATATGTTTGAACCAGGACTGGTTATCAATAATTTGGGGGGAAATGGGCTGGGAGGACTATGAAGCATCTTGTCAAATTTTCAGATAACAGAAATCTCAGAAGAATGGCTAACATACTGGATAACAGGTAGGATCCCCAAAGATCTTGACTAGCTCATCTTGATACCCCTTCTCCCTGTCTGACTGCTCCTTCCCAGATCTCTTGTGAGATCCTCATTCATGTTTCAGTCCATCATCTGGGCATTCCCCAAGCCTCTTTCTCTCAGTGACATCATCAGCTTCCATGTGTGTAATGATTGTCTCTTTGTGAATGATTCCTAGAGCTATGTATTTAGCCCTCATCTTTCTCCTGAGCTCCAGTCCCAAATGACTTGCTATTTGTTGGAGGTGGGACTTTGGGGAGGCTACTTCCCCTTTTGAGTTGGTTTTCCTCTTTCACAAAATGGCAATAATGATGTTTGTACTGTTCCTTACAGGGTTGTGTTTTGGGTGACGTAGTGTGGTACAATGCATTGAGCACTAGGCTTGGAGTCAGGAAGACTCCAAATCTCATTGCTGCCTACCACTAGCTGTGTGACTCTGGGCAAGTTATCGAAACTCTTTGAGGTCCACTTTATGTGTAAAAAGGAATAAAGAATGACAATATGCAGAGTACCTACCTCTCAGGGTGGTCAAGAGGCTCAAATGAGATGTAGAGTGCTTTGCCAACTTTCCAATAGTAGACAAATGTCAGCAGTTATTATTATGACCCCTTCAAGAACCACTGAAATAAGAGCAGTTGTCAGCCTCCTTTGGGGGCAGCTAAGCCCTCTCACACTCAGAGCATGAACTCTGAGATGAAGCAAAGTATACTTTGGGCTTTGTAAAGGTCAGGAGAAAGTCGCTGCAGAAAGCTGGTCTCAATGTTACTGCAGACAAACTTTCCATGCCCATGATGCACGCCCCTGCTCTTTGCTATAGACAGATGGCTCTTCAGATAAAAGAGGAAAGATGTCCAAGCTTGAAAAATGGGGAGCAATTTGTGGGAAAGTGTCCATTTCAATCCCCAAAGGCCTGTTATTAATGAGATTAATACGAATGCTTCCCTCAACTCCTTTGAAACTTACTAAACAGTAGTGACAAACTACTTACATAGAGATATTTTAAACCACTAAGGCATTCTTGTTGGGAGGTGAAATAAAAGCTCCACAAATGTATACTTGAAAACCTGAAATTGCATCCTATAGGAAACACCTGAGGTTAAAAAGGAAGAGTTAAGGATGAGGCATCAATCAGTTCCTATCTCCTTTTCTTTGCTTACATGAGATCCTTCTACAACTAACCATTTCTGTGAAAGACAGCCAAGGGTTTTCTTTGTTTGCCTGAAGAAGAAATTTAAAGCTGTTGGCTGTAGAAATCTGTCACCTTTCCATCACCTAGGATGAGATGTGTATTGTTATAGGTAACAGATGTCTAGATCCAAATGCTACCATCTCCCAGGCAGAATCACCTATACTCCAGGTCCTGTGAATAATGGATGCTAGCATATCTTCAAATTCAAAGCTACGGTTCCCCAAAGTCCAGAGTAGTTGAGTCAAGGGAAAGACTCTCCCACCATGGTGAAGGGCTGTGTCACAAAAAGGGAGATCAGAACAGAGCTGACAAACAAGAAGGATGCCAACATGAAGGCAACCTTGCCAAGGGTTTTCCGAAGCCCTCAGACTGCCAGCTGAATGGGGCTTTTGTGGTGCTGACAGTATTGGAAAGGAGCTTGAAATGGAGCAGAAAGAAAATGCTTTGGTGCCCCTTGGGTGGGAGGGAGTGAGCTGCAATTTCTCCCTTGGCTTCTTCCAGGGCTGTCTCTCTCAGCTTCAGTGGTTTTGAAGGAGCGTGAACAGAACATGCAGACTTCACTTTCCCCGTTAATTGCCTGAGAAATTTGGAGCCTGGGATTTGCACAGTAAAAAAATTAATTACAGTTTAGAAAGGATAATACCCTCAACTAATCTTGTTATCAGAATCCAGTTTAACTTTTGGTGAAGGCATGTGGGTTTGGATTCTGATTAAACTCTAGCAAGAAAGGCAGGGGTTTTGATGTTTTATGTTTTGAAGATGGTGTCTATTATTTGGAATGAAATGAGAGCTTCTATTAGGGTATCTTTTGAATTCACTTCAACTCAATGCACACTTATTAAGCACCTAGTGTGTACCAGGCACTAGGGATATTCAAACTTCAAAAAATAAAATATAGTCATTGCTCTCATGGACATTCCATTTTACTTGTGGAAAATAACATGTATGCACATACAGCTATACAAAATCCATAGAAAATAGAGGTGGAGGTGGGAAAGCATTAACCTCCAACAGGTACCTTTGTTTGAAAAACATATGGTGAAAAAAGGGGAGAAGAGGTATCCTTTTTTTGTTGGTTGAAAACCCCAGGGGGCAGAGCCAAGATGGTAAACGTAGAAACTTGCTTGAGCTCCCACTCCAACCACCTCCAATCCCTATAAAAAATAACTCTAAACAAATTTTAGTGCTACAGAACCCACAAAGTGACAGAGAGAAACAAATCTCCTGTTGAATATAGCCTGGCAGGCTGACAGGAATGGCCTCTCACACTGGGCTGGGAGTGGAATACAGTCCTGCATGGGCCATGTGTGCTCAGACCAAGGTACAGACCGACATGAGCAGACTTCAGGAGAGTTAATCACTAGAAGCTGTGGTGGTTTCCAGACTTCTCAACCCATAAACCCCAAAGAGAAAATAAATGGTCAGGGGGAACTCTGTTGGAACTGGAGAGAGAAGAGTGCTGTCTGGCCCCTGCCCCTGGGACTCCTGAGGTGGTGGTATCTGCAGCTATTACCAAGGTGGCTGCCTCCTGAGCTCCAGGCCCACAGATCATGGGGGGACCAAGCATCTGTCCAGAGGGTAACTGCAGGACTGTCTTTGCTGACATTGAGGCAAGATTCTCTTGCTTTTCCCTGCTTTGACCAGGATCACAGTCTTGGATGGCACTCCTGGGGTGAGTAGCGATAGCATGGCAGAGCTTGCTGAAGCTGTGGAGAGGCAATCCTCCTAGTGCTGAGGCAGATGCCTAGAAGAAGTGCTGACAACAGCTGCACAAAACCCCAGCAATTTGGGACACTGCACTCTCCACTCTGGAAGCAGAGTTCTATCATAGCAAATGGCTCAAAAGTCAAGTAATTGACTGGCAAGATGAGCAAACAGAGGAAGCAAAATCAAACTATAGAATCATTTTTTTGTTTTTGTTTTTTTGTCACAAAGACAATCAAAACACAGAACCAGAAGATGACAAAGTCAAAACTCCTGCATCAAAATCCTACAAGAAAAAATAGGAACTAGTTTCAAGCCATAGAGAAGCTCAAGAATGATTCTGAAAATTGAGTAAGAGAAGTGGAGGAAAAATTAGGAAGAGAAATGAGAATGATGCAAGAAAATCATGAAAATCAAGTCAACAGTCTGCTAAGGGAAACCAAAAAATACGGAAGAAAAGAACACCTTAAAAATAGTCTAACTCAAAGGGCAAAAGATGTCCAAAAAACCAGTGAGTAAAAGAATGCCTTATACAGCAGAATTTACCAGATGGAAAAGGAATTTCAAAAGATCACTGAAGAAAATAATTCCTTCAAAATTAGATTAGAACAATGGAAGTTAATGACTTTATGAGAAATCAATATACTATAAAACAGATCCAAACAAATGAAAAAGTAGAAGGCAATGTAAAATATCTCATTGGAAAAACCACTGACCTGGAAAATAGATCCAGGAGAGATAATTTAAGAATTATTGGACTACTTGAAAGCCACGATCAGAAAAAGAGCCTAGATATCATCTTTCAAGAAATTCTCACAAAAAATTGCCCTGATATTCTAGAACCAGAGGATGAAATAGAAATTTAAAGAATTCACTGATCGCCTCTTGAAAAAGATCCCAAAAAGAAAATTCCTAGGAATATCGTAACCAAATTCCAGAGTTCTCAGGTCAAGGAGAAAATATTACAAGCAGTCAGGAAGAAACAATTTGAGTATTGTGGAAACACAATCAGAATAACACAAGATCTAGTAGCTTCTACATTAAGGGACTGATAGGCTTGGAATATGATATTCTGGAGGTTAAAGGATCTAGGATTAAAACCAAGCATCACCTACCCAGCAAAATTGAGTATAATACTTTCGGGAGCATAGGGACATTCTAAATAGAGGATTTTCAAGCATTCTTGATGAAAAAAAAACCAGAGCTGAATAGGAAATTTGGCTTTCAAATACAAGAAGCAAGGGAAGCATGAAAAGGTAAACAGGATAGAGAAATCATAAGGAACTTATTAAAGGTGAACTATTTACATTCCTACATGGAAAGATGATAATTGTAACTCATGAGACTTTTCCCAGTATGAAGATAGTTGAAGGGAATATATATGTATGTATAGGTGGGTGCATGCGTCTATATGTATATGTGTGTACATGTATACAGATGCAGAGAGCACAGGGTGAGTTGAATGTGAAGGGATGAGATCTAAACAATAAAATTATGAAGTGAGAGAGGAATATGTTGGGAGAAGGAGATGGGGAGAGATAGAATGGAGTAGATTATCTCATGTAAAGGAGGCAGAAAAAGGCTGTTACAATAGAGGGGAAGAACAGTAAGGTGAAAGGGAATGAGTCAACCTTACTCTCATTGGATTTGGCTTAAGGAGGGAATAACATACACACTCAACTGGGTATCTTATTCTACAGGAAAGTAGGGGAAGAGGGGATAAGAGGGTAGATGATGGAAGGGAGGGAAGATTGGGGGTGGAGGTAGTTAGAAGCAAGCACTTTTGAAATGGGACAGGGTCAAGGGAGAAAATAGAATAAATGGGGGATGGGATAGGATGGAGGGAAATATAGTTAGTCTTTCACAATATAACTAATATGGTAATGTTTTTCATAGCTACATATGTATAATCTATATTGCATTGCTTGTCTTCCCAGTGGGGGTGGGTTAAGAGAAGGGAGAGAATCTGAAACTCAAAGTTTTAAAATCTAATGTTGAAAAATTGTTTTTATATGCAACCAGGAAATAAGATATACAGGCAATGGGGTATAGAAATACATCTTACCCTTCAAGAGAGTATGGAGGAATGGATGGAATATGAGAGAGAGCAGATTGGGGGAAGGGGTATTCAGTATGTTTGCCATCTTGGGGTGGGGGAGGGGAGAGATGGGGAGAAAATTTGTAACTCAAAATCTTGTGGAAATGAATGTTGAAAACTAAAAATAAATAAATTATAAAGAAGACCCCACAAGGAGGCCCACCTCAGCCAATTGGTGGGCTGGTCCTTCCCTTTCAGTACCTCATGACCTGGACAGGGTCTGCCCTCAATGTCTCCCCCTTCTCTTTTGCTGCCTTCCTCTGGCTTTCTTGGAACCTCTCTCCTCATCCCCTGAACACACACGTATATTATAACCTTTCCCAGGCAACAGGAACAACAACCATAACCTACTCCTGAAGGGCCTTTCTGGCTAAAATTTTGGCTGATAAGACTTAAGGCATCACTCTTCCTAGGAAATATTTATATTTTTACGATGGACTCTGAAATGCCAAAGACCTTCCAGAACCAAAGGTAATTCTAAAACCCAAATGTGTTCTTATCATTGTCCAAAATTTCTGTTTCGAAATATGACTGCTGGGGCAGCTAGGTGGTGCAGTGAATAGAACACCAGCCCTAGAGTCAGGAGGACCTGAGTTCAAATCTGCTCTCAGACACTTAACACAAGACTAGCTGTGTGACCTTAGGCAAGTCACTTAACACCAATTGCCCTACTTTCCCCCCTCTAAAAAGCAAGAAAGAAAGAGAAAGAAAGAAAGAAGGAAGGAAGGAAGGAAGGAAGGAAGGAAGGAAGGAAGGAAGGAAGGAAGGAAGGAAGGAAGGAAGGAAAGAAAGAAAGAAAGAAAGAAAGAAAGAAAGAAAGAAAGAAAGAAAGAAAGAGAAAGAAAGAGAAAGAAAGAAAAAAGGAAGAAATAAATATGACTGCTCATTTAATGATCAGCCTGGCTTGAGACAGAAGCACTCCCTTTCTAGCCTGGCATTCAAGCTACCTACACTTTGGTGCTCTAGTCCCTCTCCAGCCTTATCTCATATCGGTCTCCTTCTTTCCCACTGTGATTTGGCCAAGCTGGCCTGCCCACCCCCATCCTTACCTACTGTCTCACCTTACTTATGTGATTACTATCTGCTATCCCTTCTAGCCTCCATCCCTTTGTTCCTGTAGCTTTCTGTTCCTATATTCTATCTTCTTTACTAGTTCAACTCTTCCTCAATTCAAATATCACCCCCTCCATGAAGCCTACCCAGATCCCTGCAGTCAATCATAATCATCTTTCCCTGCTTAGAACTCATATAGAACATGGTTTGCTACTTCCTCACATACTTATTGTGTCACGTGTGTGTTTCCATGTTGCATCTCCCTACCTACTCATTTATGAGTTCCATGGGGTAAGGGTATGTCTTGTTTATCCTTTGTATTTCCTACAGGGTAGAAAATGCACATAGTAGGCACCAGAAACATCTACTGAAGCTGAAATGCTGACCTTAAACTTGGGCAGCATCAGAGAATTTCCAAAGAGAGGAACTCAAGAGATTCAATGCAACAGGCTCTTATTAGGAGCAAGGCACACAATATGTCAGACCATGAGGGAACTACATATAACCTTGGCCGCAAAGAGGTCATATTCTACTGGGGAAGCTGGCAGGGTCTACGCAGTGTCAGAAGAGGTTTGTGGGAAGCCTGATGACTAGCAATGAACTCTTGCATAATTTTTGATGGGAAATTGTGGACTTGGGTTGTAAGAGAAGGGTGTGGTGGCCAAGAGTAGGGTATGAGACAGAAATTGCTATCACCACATTTTGGACCTGTATCTCAATCCTGCTTCTTCCCTCTCTCTACAAAACTAAGGTCTGACTGCTAGAGATGGGGCCGAGAGGGGGCCATATCTTCCTGTTTTACCTCCAAGTTTGGTCTTGGTGAGTCTTGGGGCAGAGACTAGAGGAAAGGGCTCAATAAATCTAAATATTCTCAGGGAATGGAATTTCCTCTCCTCTAGAAACCCACTGGGAATATTTAGCCAAGCAAGTCAAACCAGGACACAATCTTGAGTGCTATTCAAGGTGAGGGGGTGAATAGAGGAGAATTCAGTTCAGTTTTCCTTGACTCTAATCGAAAACTCCTTTTGACCCAGGGTGATCTGTTTCTGTCAAGATAGATCAGAGCCATAGGAACGATTTTAATTGAACCAAGTCCAACTGGTATCTTACAGCAGCATTAAGAAGGAAGTCAAATAACTCGTGTGCTTAAGCCCTAAGGCTTGGCTCATCTCCAATACCTTCCAGGATGGTTCCAAATCTTCACTTGGAAGCCCCGCTTCCTCCTGCTGAACATTTGCAGAACAGAAGTGCCTTCAAGAACCATGCAAATCCACACTTCAGCAAGGTCCCTTCTATATAAATGAGGACAAGGCACATTTCTCTGGCACTTCCAGGATTACAGAGGACTCTCCTTACAACAACCTAATGAGATAAGTAGTCCATCTTTAACTTTCATGGGGTAACATTCCTAGAAAATGGTGTAAAAGTCAAAAATGGCTATTTTGATTTATTAAATTTATGGTTTCTCTTTTCCTTTTGTATCTCTAGTGCCTGACACATACTAGATGTTTAATAAATTCTTGTTAACTGACTTATTAAATGCCACAGGGCTCTATCCTTGTCCCAATCCTCATCAGCCTATTGGATGGAGGCATAGATGGGAAGCTCATCAACTGTGGATACCATGAAGCTATGTGTACAGAATTGATATCTAAAACCATTTCAAGAGGCTGGAATAATGAAGCAGAACCCAATGAAATTTAATGGAACCAAACCCAAGGCTTGTACTTGGCCTCCAAAAATCAATTGTATAAGCACATGATGAGAGATCTGGAGTGGGTCATGGCTAGAAAAAAGTTCACGTGCAAACACTTGGGAATTTTTCATTAAATATAAGATCAATGTGAGTCAAAAGTATGATGTAGCCTCCACAATAGCAACTACCTGAAGGGAGGTAATATTCCCATGCTGCTCTAAACTGGTAGGACGCCATTTAGATAGATTTTATCTAATGATAATGATTATTGTTGTTGTTTTAATGATAAAATTTGGAATTTTATGGTCTTACATTTTTCAAAGCACTTTACTTATGTTATCTCTTTTCCTCCTCACAATTACACAGAACATTAGTATCCTTCTTTAAAATCTGAGTGAACTGAGGCTCATGGCAGTTAAATGACTTGCTCAAGGTAACTAGCAAAGGTTAAAGGTTAGGCCCAAACTCAGGTCTTCCGGCTCCAAATCCAAAACTATACCCACAATATTTTCCATTTTAAGATCAACATTGGTAAACTAAGTTTGTCTAAGGGAAGGCAACCAGGATGATGAGAAGACTTGAAGGCAAATCACATGGGAATATGTAAAAGGGCAGCCATGTGAAAGAATCTTGTGGCTTCAGAGAAGGGAACTAGGGTCAATTGGTAGAAGATATAGGGGAGCAGACTTTAGCCCAAAGTAAGGAAGAGCTATGCAGCAACTGGAACTGTCAGAAAATGCAATGTTCTTTCTTGCAAAACATAACTATGACTAGTATAGAATGAATGAAACTTTGCCCTAGCATCTGTTGGCACCTGCACTCATTTATCATCATAGAAATAGCTGAGGTTTGCAGCTAAGATAGCAAGAATCAATCGTTTACATGGGAAGCTGTGTGATGACACACTTTTTCCTCTAAAAGTAGCACCCTGGTGAAGACTTCTGTAACCTGCCCCACCCATCCTCTCCTCAAAGAGCCTCTGCCTCCCTCTCATAGACCAGTGTCCTGAGGTTCCTCTCCTTACCCTCAAAAACAACTCATAATTTGTTTCTTTAAACACTGATTTGACAGTCTTTGACTGTCTGGCCCAGGCACCAAAATGTCCAATCACAGCTCTGCTGCAAAGTAGTCAGTTTCAACCCCACCAGAGGGATTTTGGCAGTGGTTGGATATCCTTCCTCTCCCCCTTGTCTAAGATATTGTAAAGGGGATTCCTGCACTGGGAAGAGCTTTGACTATAAAATTTCTACAGTTCTCTTCAGTTCTATGAGTCTACTGTGCTATGCTTGTCATTCAAGAGTCTTACATGGGCAATCACCTATGAGATTTTCATTCTGTGTGGTGATTCTTCTATCATCCCCTGATCATCCCTGGAAGTGTTACAGAATCAGACAGACATTCTATGGCAGGCATATTCCTCAGGACTATCTGAAGGTCTTGATTAGAAAGGATACATTGTGGGCTGAGTAAAAGCAGGAACTTTCTTAAGCCCTCACACCAATTACCTCCAATACCTGTAAAATATGACTCTAAATAAAGTTTAGAGCTACAGAACCCACAAAGTGACATAGAGAAAAAAATTTCCCACTGAAGGCAGCCTGGCAAGATGACAAGAAGGGTCTATCCCATTGGGGTGGGGGCTGAGCAGTACTGTGTGAGCCACATGGGCCCAGACCTGGGGCAGTCCTGACCAGGGACACAGACTGTCTAGAGCAGACTTAAGGAGAGCAAATCACTGGCAGTTGTGGCAGTTTCCAGAATTCTCAACCCATAAACACACAAAGAGAAAGTTCAGTACTGAATTCAGTAAGGAACTCAGTTGGAACTGGGTGACAGAAGGGCATGGTCTGGCCCCTGACCCCAGGGTGAGAGGTGGAGGAGTTGTGGCAGCTACAGCTGCTGCCACATAACTGCCTCTGGAACTCCTGGCCTACAGATAATAGGGGGCCAAGCAACCATTCAGAGGGTAATTGATCTTGCTTTGACCTGCTTGGATTTGGATCATGGTCTTGGACGGTGGTCCTGGGGTAAGGAATGCCAGTGTGTCAGAGCTTGTGGTGGCTGTAGAGATGGTGCCCTCCTCATAGCTCCGACAAAATTTGTAAAAACTCCAGCAATTTGGGACACAGCTCTCTGCACTCTGGAAGCAGAGTTCTACCATGGCAAAGAGCTCAAAAGTCAAGTAATTAATTGGCAAGATAAGTAAGCAGAGGAAGCATACACCATAGAATCCTCATTTGGGGACAAAAAAGATCAAAACATGGAACCAGAAGAAGACAACAAAGCCAAAACTCCTGCATCAAAAGCTTCCCAGAAAAATATGAATTCGTTATAGGCCATGGGGGAGCTCAAGAAGGATTTTGAAAATCAAATAAGAAAAGTGGAGGAAAAATTAGGAAGAGATATGAGAATGATGCAAGAAAATCATGAAAAGCAAGTCAACAGCTTGCCAAAGGAGACCCAAAAAATAGTGAATAAAAGAACACCTTAAAAATAGACTAATTCAAATGGCAAAAGAGGACCAAAAAGCCAGTGAGGAGAAGAATGCCTTAAAAAACCAAATTGGCCAGATGGAAGAGGAATTTCAAAAACTTGCTGAAGAGAATAATTCCTTCAGAATTAGATTGGAGCAAATGGAATTCAATGACTTTATGAGAAATCAAGATACTCTAAAACAGATCCAAAAAAAATGAAAAAGTAGAAGGTAATGTGAAATATCTCATTGGAAAAAACCACTGACCTGGAAAATAGATCCAGGAGAGATAATTTAAAAATTATTGGACTACCTGAAAGCCACAATCAGAAAAAGAACCTAGAAATCATCCTTCGAGAAGTTCTCAGAGAAAATTGCCCTGATATTCTAGACCCAGGGGGTAAAATAGAAATTGAAAAAAATTATTGATCACCTCTTGAAAAAAATCTCAAAAAGAAAACTAGGAATATAATAACCAAATTCCAGAGTTCCCAGGTCAAGGAGAAAATATTACAAGCAGTCAGGAAGAAACAATTTGAATATTGTGGAAACAGAATCAGGATAACACAAGACCTAGCAGCTTCTACATAAAGGGACCAAAGGGCTTGGAATAGGATATTTTTGGAATAGGATATTCAAAAGAGCTAGGATTAAACCAAGAATCACCTACCCAGAAAAACTGAGTATAATGCTTCAGGGGAAAATATGGATATTCAATGAAATAGAGAACTTTCAAGTATTCTTTTTTTCTTTTAAATCAATAGTGCTTTTTACTTTATTTGGGCTTTATAAAAGGAGGTCCTAAAGGGAAGGTCGCTTGATTTAATTGGAGACATATAAGGGAATGGAAAATAAGGACAAATAAATACAACTAAGGCAATGATCTTGAGTCAGGAATAATACCTGCAAATAGAGCAATCCACCAACCCCCCACAAACAAGGTTATTCCATTGACTCACTGAAATCCCAATACTGGGTCTACATCTAGCACTTCTAAAGCCATACTAGAAAAAGAAAGGAAAGGACACAACCAGGAATATCAATAAAAAGCTTTGGAAATGGTGATCCTAAGGCCACAGCAGGAAACAGAAATCGATGATGATGTGGGACTCCTGGGTCCATGCACCAGGGAAGCTCCTGGATCCAACACAACTGACATGGCTTGTCCTAGAATATAGTTCTCAAGAGTAGATGCTCCTATATTCGGGGGCTAGATCTTTTTTTTTTAATTTGTTTATTTTTAGTTTACAAGACTCAATTCCATAGTTCCATGAGTTTCAAATTTCCCTTCCCTCCCTCCCCCCACCACCCACGATGGCATACAGTCCAGTATAGGATCTGCAAACATTTTCACATTAGACATTAGTCCAGTTACAAAGGAGTATTGTACTAGATGGAATGAAAAATGGTAAAGAGGAAATAAAACCAAACAATGAAAAGAAAAAGATCAAGTAGTTTGCTTCCATCAGGATTCAAACTCAGTTCTTTCTAGTTCTTTCTCTGGATGTCGCATCTCTCTCCATCAAGAGTCTTTTGGGATTGACTTATATCACGTCATTGCTGAGAAGAGTCCAGTCTATCATAGCTGGTCATCACACATATGTTGTGTCTGTGATTGTGTACACATTTCTCCTCGTTCTACACTTCTCACTCAACATCAGTTTGTATAAGCCTCTCCAAGTAAATATGAAGTCCATGTGCTCCTTGTTTCTTATACCACAATAATATTCCATTGCATGCATATACCAAAACTTGTTCAGCCATTCCCCAATTGATGGGCACCCCCTAAATTTCCAATTCTTTGCAATCATGAAAAGAGCTACTATAAATATTTTTGTCCATATGGGTCTTCCTCCCAGTTCTATGATCTCTTTGGGATATAACCCTAGAAGTGGTATTACTGGGGCAAAGGTTATGAAATTATTTATATCCCTTTGGGGATAATTCCAGATTGCTCTCCAGAATGGTTGGATCAGCTCACAACTCCACCAGCAATGCATTAGTGTTCCAATTTGCACACATCCTCTCCAGCATTTGTCATTTTCCTGTTTTGTCATCTTAGCCAACCTAACTGGAGAGATGTGGGATCTCAAAGTTGGTTTGATTTGCATTTCTCTAATCAATAGTGATTTAGAGCATTTCTTCATATGCTTATAGATATCTTTAATTTCTTTCTCTGAAAACTACCTGTTCATATCCTTTGACCATTTATTAATTGGGGAATGACTTGTCTTCTTATAGATTTGACTCAATTCTCTGTATATTTTAGAAATGAGTCTTTCCCAATTTCCCACCTCCCTCTTGATCTTGGTTACATTGGCTTTGTTTGTACAGAAGCTTTTAAATTTAATGTAATCAAAATTATCCATTTTGCATTTTATAAGGTCTCTAATTCTTGTTTGGTCTTAAAGTCTTTCCCTCTCCACAAATCTGACAGGTAAACTATTCATTGCTTTCCCAGATTGCTTACAGTATCATCCTTTATACCTAGATCATGCACCCATTTAGACTTGATTTTTGTATATGGTATTAGATAATGGTCTATGCCCAGTTTCTGCCATACTATATTCCAGTTTTCCCAGCAGTTTTTGTCAAATAGTGTGTTCTCATCCCAAAAACTGAGGTCTTTGGGTTTATCAAACAATAGATTACTATACTCATTAACTGCGGGATCTCATGTGCCTCTTATCCCCCCTTTAGTCTTTTCCTTTTTATCCCCCCCTTGCCCTCCCAATACCTATAGGACACAATAAATTTTTATACTTATCAGAGTAAGTTACTCCCCGTTTGACACCAAACCAATGAGAGTAAATTTCAAACAGTGCTCCTCTCCCTCGCTCCCTTTCCTCTATTTAATGAATTTTTGTGTCTATTCACATTAGAATTTTAAACTTTACTGATTAAGTTGATCCCTATTTGAATCAAAACCAGTGAGAATAGTGTTTAAATGTTGTTCCTCTCTCTATTTCTTTCCCCTCTACTACAGTGTATTTTTATGCCTCTTCGAATGGCATATTTCACCTTTTCCTATCTCATCCTTTCCTTTTGTCCCATTACAATCCCTTTCAAACCCTTAATAAGGTTTTTTGTTTGTTTGTTTGTTTTTTAAAATCTTCTGGTTAGTTCATTC
The DNA here is from genome assembly GCA_011680675.1 of Gymnobelideus leadbeateri. Taxonomy (NCBI): domain Eukaryota; kingdom Metazoa; phylum Chordata; class Mammalia; order Diprotodontia; family Petauridae; genus Gymnobelideus; species Gymnobelideus leadbeateri. The sequence continues at coordinate 634,361 of WOXC01004818.1, read as the reverse complement.
ATACCCACACCGTCTATCTATGTATAACCCTTTTGAAGGTCATGATAATCATAAAAATTTCAGTATTGACAATTATCAGCTCCTCATATAGGGATGTGATCATTTTGCTCTTGTTGCATACCAAGTTATGTGCATGTGTGCATGACTGTGGGTGTGTGCATGTATGTATGTGTGAGTCTGTGTTTTCCTTGTTTACCTTTTTATGCCTTTCTTGAGTCTTATAATTGGAGATCAAATTTTCTATTGAGCTCTGGCTTTTTCATCAGGAAACTCTGGAAGTCACTTATTGCATTAAACGACCATCTCCTTGCCTGAAAGATTATGCTCAGTTTTGTTGGGTAGTTAATCCTTGGTTGTAGTCCTAGCTCTCTTGCCCTACAAAATATCAAATTCCAGTCCCTGAGATCTTTTAATGTAGAAACTGCTATGTCCCGTGTGATCCTAACTGTAGTTCCGCGATATTTGCATTGTTTCTTTTTGGCTGCTTGCAGTATTTTTTCCTTAATCTTGTAATTCTGGAATTTGGCTACTATATTTCTTGGAGTTTTCCATTTGGGATCTCTTTCAGGAGGAGTCCAGTGAGTTCTTTCGATAACTATTTTATCTTCTGATTCCAGGACTTCAGGACAGTTTTCTTTGACAATCTGTTGGAGGATGTTGTCCAGGCTGCTTTTTTCATAATGGCGTTCTGGTAGACCAATAATTCTTAAGTTATCTCTCCTGGATCTGTTCTCTAGGTCAGTTGTTTTTCCAGTGAGATATTTTACACTTTCTTCCAATTATTCAGTCTTCATGTTTTGTTTGATTGACTCTTGGTGCATCATAGAGTCCTGAGTTTCAATTTGACTGATTCTAATTTTTAGCACATTATAGTCTTCTGTTAGTTTCTGAATATCCTTTTTTAAGGAGGTATTTTCTCCAATTGCTTCACTAATTTTACTTTTTAAGGATTTGTTTTCTTCAGTGAAACTTTTTTCCACATTGGTCACTGCCTCCCTGATTTGTTCTTTAAAATCTTTCTTAAGCTCCTCCAAGAATGCTATTTGGTCTTGAGACCAGTTCATATTTCCTTCTGTGGTCTCAGGTGTGAGTAAAGAGTCCAAGTTGTCCTCTATATTTGGTTTTTCTTGGCTTGCATAATAAGCTCAGATCGATTTTCTTGCCTTCCCCTTCTCCTCGGCTTCCTTCCTTCCCATATTGATTTCCTATTTTCTAATTTCTCAAGGTGTGAGCTAAGGGCCTGGTTGTTGATTTTGAATGCTGTAGCCTCTGGGTGTCTAGTTTGAGGCTAAGGCAAGAGTCTCAGCTAGGTATGCTGATGCACACAGTGTAATCTGTGGAGGATGGGTAGTCTGGCCACTTTAGATTTCTGTCTCTGTACCCTTGGGCTTCAGCTTGGGAAGGCTTTTGCTGGTCAGGTGAGGTGGGGTTTGTTGGGACCCCTCCCCCTCTTCTCTTCAGACTCCTTGCTGCCTCAGTTACACCCCTTCTTGATGATTCCCAAGCCTGAGGGTATTTCCACTATCTTAGGATTTCACTCTGGGTGGAACACTTATCTTTGGGTTTTCTACTTCATGAAGGAGGAATTGGAGCAGCTAGAGTTTACTTTGTCATTCTAGCCACTGGAGAAACAGGCAGGCTATTTCTAAATTTCCAGGCTGGGGGTTGATAGCCCCAGGAGAAGCTGCTGTCTCTGCTGGGGGCCCAAGCCCTCTCTTACCTGGCTCCAATGATTCCTCCTGTCCCCTGGTGAGATGCTGGTGAGATGGCTGCAATTCGTCCTTGGGATGGGTAAGTCAGCCGGCTTGGGCTTCTTCTCTCTCTGGTGTAGTCTACTTGTCTGCTCTCAAGTCTGAGCTGTACAGACCCCACTTGCTCCACGTTCCCCCTGTCCAGACCCACTGGGCATTTTCCTGGGCTGGATTCTGCCACGCTCCATCTCCCAGTGGATTCTGTCACTCCAGAATCCATTCAGATTCACTTTTTAAGGTATAGTGACGGGATTCACAGAGGAGCTTAGGGAAGTTACTGCTTCCTTTCAGCCATCTACTTTCAAGTATTCTTGATGATAAAACCAGAGCTGAACAGAAAATTTGGCTTTCAAATACAAAAAGCAAGACAAGCATGAGAAGGTAAACAGGAAAAAGAAATAATAAGGAACTTATTAAAGGTGAACTATTTCCTACATGAAAAGACGATAATTGTAACTCATTAGACTTTTCCCAATATGAAGATAGTTGATAGTTGATATATGTGTATGTATGTATGTATGTATGTATGTATGTATGTATGTGTATATATATATATGTATAGGAGGGTGTGTGCATGTATAAATGTATATGTGAGTGTGTGTATATGTATGTATACATAGAAAGAGGGCACAGGATCAGTTGAAGAGGAAGGGATGACATCTAAAAAATAAAATTAAGAGGTGAGAAAGAGAAAGGGAGAGATAGAATAGGGTAAATTACCTCATATAAAAGAGGCAAGAGAAACTGTTACAATGGAGGGGGAGAGCAGGAAGGTGAAAGGGAATGAGTCAATCTTACTCTTATTGAATTTGGCTTAAGAAGGGGATAACATACACACTCGGGTATCTTACCCTACAGGAAAATAGGGGCATAGTGGATAAGAGGGGGATGATAAAAGGGAGGGCAGATTGGGGGAGAGGATAGTTAGAAGCACACACTTTTGAAAACGGACAGGGTCAAAGTAGAAAATAGAATAAGTGGGGGGCAGGATACGATGGAGGGAAATATAGTTAGTCTTCCACAATATAACAATTATGGAAATAATTTGGATAACTACATATGTACAACCTATATTGAATTATCTTCCCAGTGGGGGTGGGTGAGGAGGGAAGAAGGAAAAAAAATCTGGAATTTAAAGTTTTAAAAACAAATGTTTAAAACAAAAAAATGTTTTTTACATGCAACTGGGAAATAAGGTATATAGGCACTGGGGTATAGAAATCCATCTTGCCCTACTAGAAAGTTAGGGGGAGATGGGGGAAGATATAGGAGAGAACAGATAAGGGGAAGGGGTATTCACTATCTTGGGGTGGGGGTAGGGGAAAGACTGGGAGGAAATTTGTAATTCAAAATCTTATAAAATGAATATTGAAAACTAAAATAAATAAATAAAAGATTAATTTTAAAAATAAATCCTTCAAATTAGAATTTAAAAGAAAGAACACATTGCTATCCTACAAGACCTATGGGATAGTCACTGCATCCGAATAGATATTTTATGGGTGAGGTGGGGTAAGGAAGTCATAATGGATAATATTACTGTAAGATTTTAGAAGAGTCCCTTTTCCCCATTTTCTTGTGGACTAATTACATCTAATTTGCACACATGAAAGGTCTTTTCTCTTGCAAAATTAAAGTTTCATCTATCCCTCGCCTACACATCTTCATGAAAAGTAAAAAATTCAATCAAGCAAACAACCTTTCTTGGGCTGCTTGGTGCCCCAGAAACAGTTTGACTGACTTGTTTTTCTTTGCACTGAAGAAAAAAATCAGAGAATACAGCAAAAGAGAGTACTGTTTCCTGCTTGGGGGCTCAGAGTTGCTGTACAATCCCTCTGGAGACAGACAGAAAGGGCACTATGATCGAAAGAGATGTCTGTGACCTGTTCCAGCCCTCATACTCAGTTGAATAAAGAGATTCATCACCCTTCTATTGCTTCCCTTAGACTTTGAAACTCAATTTGCAGCTAATTCTGTCCACAGTTACTGACAACCAGCCCAGCCTCCAGTTCTATTCTCCCCCTCCCCTTCCCACCAGCTACTCATGTCCCCCAGTGACAAGTGCTGCTTGCCACAGGCAGGGCCAGCTTTCCCTTCTCCTCACTCAACCTTCTTCATCATTTTTGGAGGGGGGTTGATAGGATTCTTAGGCTTGGTATTACAAGATCTTATTTTTTCCACATCAGGCTAACATTTCTATTGGACTTCTTAAGTTTTGTTACCAGTAATCCAGACAGAATAGATAATTGGAAAATTCATCAAGCAGTCATTAGCAACAATGATTTTCTCCCTGCTGCCTTTCACACACAACTTTCTCCTTAATATGACTTCGTCAGGGTGGATGATACACAGAAGGGCCCACTCTGCATTGGCTAATCCAACAACTAGGGCACCTTGCTTTCTCCAGTTAGAAGTTATGGGTGCATGCCAGGGACAATGTAATGGGAGGGGGAGGTTCTCGAAGCTCATCTGCTCCATTTTTTCACTCAAATGCAGTTAAAAGGGTCTTTCGTTCTTTCTTCTTTAAGTTTTGTGATATCACCTTGCTGCCTGTTTAGATAAATTGATAGAAGAATAAAAGGAATTCACTGCAAAGTGAAAATTCCACAGATTTCAAATTGGTAGGGAGCTCAGAGATCATTTAGTCTTTACAGAGGGGGAAACTGAGGCCCAGAGAGGGGAAGGGACATGGCCAAAGTCACATAGATAATATCAGCACTCACATTTGAATCCAGATTCCTTGACTCCAAGTCCAGCTCTCTTTCCACTATAAGCTCCTTGAGGACAGGAACTGTTTCATTTGTATCTTTGTATCTCAGGGGGTCTGACCACTCACCAGACACATAGCATAGGCATAACAAATCTTGTAAGTTGATTGAACATTTGCATCCTTTTAAAAAGTCATCTTCTGTTGTATTTGTCCTTCATTAAGCTAAATGAGTTGTACTCATTTTCTAACCCCACAGTTTTCCTGAGAGGCAGTGTCCTAGAAGACGGAAGCTCAGCATTGGAGTCAGGGAGAACAGGGCTCAAATCTGGCCTCTGCTAGAGGCCGTGACTGTTGTCACAAGCAAGTCAGTAAGACTGTGCTACAGGCACTGAGATTGGAAGCTTATGACCTATTGTCCAGAGTGAACAGAGACCTCAAAATATGAAGAAATGAATAAACAGATTAGAGAAATAGATGAACAGTGAAATAGCCTAATAGCATCTCAACTCTTTTATCTACATGAGAACCCTAGGCTGAGTGGCTGTTCCCTTGTTCATGCAGATGTTTTCCATAGTGGTCTCTGATTTTGTCCAGCATATACCTAAGGCATGTTCTTAATCATGTCAGCTAAGGTTCAGGTCTCAGGGTTTCTGCTGTGGCTCCCTGAGGGATTCAGGACTATGTGAAACACAGAGTGTGGGCAGGCAGGCCAGGTGGAGCCAGGAAGCAGGCCAAGGGAGAAAAGAAGTCCTTGTCTGAGGATCTAGGAAGGGCCCAGATCTGGGTACAAAGGGTTAATGCCATGGAACTCTCCTGTCCTTCTAGTTATGGCAGATGGGAGAGGTCCAGGACAGTCATAGCTCTGACAGATGCCTGAGGGCATCTGTTGCTTTTTAAACTAGAGTGGATTAGACCTACCTTTCTGAGTACTCACTCATTTCCTGCCTACCTGACCAAATCCACTCCATTCAAACGGTCTTTAAGTGTTTCTGAGCAGAGTCCCTTCCTGCTGGCACCTTTGCCCAGGACATCTCTGGATGCACAGGGGAACTGAAGGGAATCCAAATACTAAAGGGTGTGTGGGGGGAACATAGCTGAGCTGCTGGGACCTTCTTCATTACTGTCAGCACCTTGTCTGAAAATCCAGGACAATTATATGAACCCTGAACACACACATACATATACACACACCCTGAAAATCCAGAATAATTCTATGTTTGACCATAGACTTACTGATTGATAGATTTAGAGCTACAGAGAAAGAGGAAAGAACTAAGGACCAGTGAGACTGGGACTTGACCAAGGTCACAGAGACAGCAAGTAGCCAAGCTAAGCCTGGTCTTCTCTTCCAAATCCAACATCCTTTCTACTTCATGATATGGCCAACCATAGTTTCAACTCAATTAAATTTAACAATCAAGCATTTACTGTGTGCAAGGGACTGTGGTTTCCAAAGAAAAATGGAACAGCCCATGTCTTGCAGGAATTGACATTAAGGTTGAGGGAGGAAGGGAGAAAACCATTTTTGCAATGAGTAAAACCAAAGCACTTTTGAGAGGGAGAGACAGCACTAAGATTGCTGGGAGCTGCAAAGGCCTCAGGTAGGAGGTGGCATCCAAACTGCACTGGTAAGGAAATGCAGGTGAGGAGTGAGGCCTTACAGACATGAGGATCCGCTGGGACAAAGGCATGGCATCGAGAGCTTTAATGATGTCTAAGGGGAACACTTAGCATGTCAGTTTCATTGGACTAGAAACTATACTTTGGGGAATAACAGGAATTAAACCAAGAAAGGGAGGTGGGACTTTAACATGAGATAATGAAGATTCTGTATCTTATCAGAGGCAATAGGATACCTGGAATATTTTTTTGAGCAGAGGAAGGTGGCATGGTCAGATTTGTGTTTTAAGAACAACAACTAAGCAGCTATGTGAAGGATGCTTTGGAGAATAAGGAAACTGGAAACTGGGAAATGAATTAGCAGATTTTTGCAGTAATCCAGGTGACAGGTAATGAAAGCCTGAACTACAGCAATGATTGGAGGAAAGAGGGAAAAATGCAAAACAGCTGTGAAGGTAGGGCTGGCAAACCTTGCAACTGATTGGTTGTGAGAGAGAGAGAGAGAAGAAGAAGGAGGAGGAGGAGGAGGGAGGAGAGGAGGAGGAGGGGAGGAGGAGGAGGAGGAGGGGAGGAGGAGGAGGGGGGGAGAGGAAAGAGGGAAAGGGAGAGAGAAAGGATGGCGGCTCCATGGCTCCAATCCACAGAAATAAGAAACTGGGGAGAAGGGGTGGGTTTGGGGGTAAAAATGAATTTCCTTTCGATTATGCTAAATATCAGGCATCTATGGGAACATCTGGTAGAAATACTGTGCAGGTTCTTGGTAATATGGGATGGGAGTCCAGAAGAGAGATTAGGACTGTGTGTATAGACATGGGAGCTATCTGTATACAGGTGATGACTGGACCCGTAAGAGGTGATGAACTTACCAAGAGAGAAGGTGGAGAGGAAAGGGCCCTGGACACAACCATGGAAGATGCCATGTCGATATTGTGATATGGATGATAATCCAGTGAAGGAATGGTCAGACAGACGGGAAGAGAATAAAGAGATGGCAGCCATAGAAACAAAGAGGAGAGAACTGGAGTCTAAGAGAAGAAAATGATTAACAGAGATGATTGGGAATACTGGAGACAACAGTTTCATTTGAATAGCTGTGTTGGATCCAGTCTGCAGGAAACTGAGAAATGAATGAAAGGTAAAGGAATAATCACAGGCAACTCTTTCTTGGAGTTTGGCTTTAAATGGGAAAAGAATTATAGCATGGCAACTTGAGGTAATGGAAACTATCAAGTAAAGGATTTTTTTAAGGACGGGGGAAACCTGGGCATGTTTGGAGGCAGCAGATAGGATGAGATCAAGGGTGGAAAGAGCAATCACGGGGCTTGGTCTTCAAACCAAAAGGAAGGAAACAGAAATGGCCCCCCTTTGACCCCAGTGTACCCCAAGTTGGCCCTTCCTCTAATATCATCCCACCCTGAATCGTATTCTTCACTCTTTCCTTTCCAGCAGATGGACAAAAGGAGAGAATTTTCAGAATGATTTTCACCACTCTATCACAAAGAATTGCCATGTGACTCCCTTTCATTACCTTCCATCACTTTCAAGTGATTGGTGGATTTTTTTTTCAATTTCTACTTTACTCTCTAGTTCCAGAACTTCAGGACAACTTTCTTTAATAATTCCTTAATAGTTCTTTAATAATTCCACACTCTTTTTTTAAAATTGTAACTTTCAGGTAGTCCAACAAATCTTATAGTATCTCTCCTCAATCAGTTTTCCAGGTCAGTTATTTTTCTAATGAGATATTTCACATTCTCGTCTATTTTTCATACTTTTAATTTTCTTTTATTATTTCTTGAGGTCTTAGGGAGTCATTAGCATCCCCGTCCCCAATTCTAAATTTTAAGGAGTTATTTTCTTTGGTAAGTTTTTGGACCTTTTTTTTCCAATTAATTAACTTTCTTTTCATAATTTGTTTGCTTTTCCTGTATTATTGATTTATTTTTCCAACTTTTCCTCAACCTCTCTTATCTGATTTCCAAAGTGCTTTTTCAGTTCTTCCAAGAATTCTTTTAGGCTTGTGCCCATTTACATTTTTCTTTGAAAAGAAAAGGAAGCAGTTCTGTTTTCTCCTCAGTTAGAACCCCACTCTTCTCTATGGCCAGAGTAGCAATCTATGGGCCGGTTCTTTCCCTTGGTTCCGTTACTATTCTTTGCTTCTAAGTCTGTCTATCAGTGAAATGACATCAACACTTATTTGTTCCCAGAGTACTTTTCTTTCTTCTCTTAGTGCCCTAAATGATATATTCTGACACATGCCATGAACGTTTCTACCCTCAAAAAGGCACTCAATCAGCTAAAGGTATTTTCCTAGAGATTGCTGAATGTTCCACATAAAAAAAAGCAAGCATCACTTTCCTTTCCCCATGGCAGCACTCTCCTCTTTGGGACACCTTCAAATGCAAAACCACATAAGCCAGAGCTGGTTTAATTGAAACATTTCATTTCGAAACAGGTAAGCCTTTGGCTCATCATGTGATGCCACATTCAAAGTGATTTTCAGGTCCTGAAAGGGTCCTCCTGGGGTGAGAGGAGGGAGGACCTGAAGGTTCAGGACTTTAGGATTTAAGGGGCAGGATTTGTCAGTTAGAAGCAATACTGCATAGGTTTGATTCGACTCAAACTCCCAGGTGCCATTTTCCAACTGAATGCTTTCTCCTGGTCAGTGACTGCAGGGAGATGTGACAGCATACTTTGCCTCCTTGTAAAATCCCTAGGCAGGTCTGATCCCCAGACTGCCATTACCCTGAGCTGAGGCAGCTTCCCTGTTCCATCTAGACTTTCCTGAGTTACCCAGAAGGATGGAGCCAAGATTCAGTCTATCAGAGAATTCTTGTTCTACTTTTTGTCTTTTGTACTCTCAGCACCTAGCAGAGTACAAGGGCTTAAGAAACCACTTATGGTTTAAGGAAGGGATGGTCTGGAGATGTTTATGCCCACCATTTCCCAGCTCCACTGTGGAGGTGTGAGGCTCAGGGGGCTAGCTTGGTCCCCTTCCCTTGTTGTTCCTGCATCCAACTCCCTTCCAAGTGTCCATTTAAACAATATGGCCTTCCCTTCCTTTCTAGGCCTTCTCTTCAGCACCCTAGACAAAGGACCTGTTGCTCAGACTGACCTGTCTCATTCTTCTATGAAGCACCATTAGACCCAGCAATATTTGCAAGTAATGCTAAATGTGTGCTCCTGCGGAACTGTAATTGCTACTGTTTAGTCCTGTCTGACTCTCCATGACCCCATTTGGGGTTTTCTTGGCAAAGATCCTGGAGTGGTTTGCCATTGCCTTCTCCAGCTCATTTTATAGATGAGGAAACTGAGGCAAACAGGGTAAAGCTAGAGTTGAACTCAGTTCCTCCTGAATCTAGGGGCTCCCTTCAGAACTGCAGATAAAGACAAAGATGAATCTCCTAAGGGATCACTGGGACAAATCTATGATCCTGAAGTGGCTAGGCCAAGTGTAATGGAGAGAGCCCTAGGCCTAGAGTCAGGAAACTGGGTTCAAATCTATCCAGACGTGTGAACCTGGACAAGTCACTTTATATCTGTCTGCCTCAGTTTCCTTATCAGTAAAATGGGACTGATACCTCCCTTAAAGGGCTATTGTGGGGGCGGCTAGGTGGCACAGTGAATAGAGCGCCGGCCCTGGAGTCAGAAGGACCTGTGTTCGGAGCCAGCCTCAGACACTTAATCCACACAAACAAAAAAAACCTAGCCGTGTAACCTTGGGCAAGTTACTTAACCCCAATTGCCCTAAAGGGGCGGCTAGGTGGCGCAGTGAGTAAGAGTGCCAGCCTCGGAGTTGGGATGACCCGAGATCAAATCCGGCCTCAGAAAATGAGCACCCACACGTAAATAATGACTAGCCGTGTAACCTTGAGCAAGTTACTTAACCCCAATTGCTTTAAAAAAAAAGGGGCTATTGTGAGGATCAAATGTGTCAAGTGGTTAGCACAGTAGGTACCTCATTGGCAAGGGCTTGCCAATCATTTGCTTCTAAGGAAATTTCTTGTACTGGATTCTGCTGAATCTCATGTGAGAGGCTCTGCCAAGTGCAGCATAGGTATTCCAGATCCTGGCCCTGCTGCTTACTACTCATGTGACTTTGGACAAGTCACTTCAGTTCCATGGGCCTCAGTTTCCTCAAATGGTCATTAGACTAGATGACCTGGGAGGTGCCTTCTGGCTCTAAATCTTAGGATAGAATGAGATTCTTCAACAACTTAGCAGCTGGGTCTACATGAACACATCCATACTTTTCCAATAATACTTTTCATGGCAGCCAGGGAGCACCCCCCACTAGCTTGCTGTATACTGGGAACCCATGGGGAAGGTCAAAAGTAAAGCCACTCCAACAAGCAGCAACCAGCTCTGTTAGTGGAGTCTGGGCTCTGCAGGTCATTAGCTACAAGAGACAAACTGAACTGGGCAGTCAGGGCCAGGCCCACAGGTGGTCCATACCTCAAGTTGCCAAATTGTCAGCCCAAGAGGAGTGGCAGTGCGTGTGGGTTCTGGAAGGCAGGCTTCTCCCAGCAGGAATGCTGCAACCCAACAGCTCCAGAAATGGTGTTACTCACTACCCACCAAAACAACAAGCTTTCATTCCTTAGTCATTCATCAGTCTTTCCTGACATTCCTTATTCTCTGGCTCCTGCAGAATGCCTGAAATTGCCCTAACAATTCTCTCCCTCCATCTCATCACCAGCCATAATTACAGCTGCGCCCCCATCACAGGCAGCTGGGAGGGGAGCTGAATGGGGAAAACTAAGCAGTTTGCAGCTGGTCTAAACTTGCTTACCAGATTCTGATCAAATTTAGGGGTTATTCCAATCAAAAGCAATCTAAACAGCTTATTATGAAAACCAAACAAAAATAAAAGCATATCTAAGTCAAAGGAACTCAATTCCCAGTCTAAAATAAGACAGAAAGAGACTTTCCAGTTTACACATAGAAATGAAGCCTCTTCCTTTGTGGAGAAAAGGGAAGCCAGTCTCCATGAGCTCTCTTCTCCTTTACCCCAGTTTCTAACAGTGAAGTGACCCTTACCAAGGCCAGCCTGTCTACATGTGTGCTTGATGCCATCCACTCTTCTCCAGCAGATTGGCCCTGCATTCATCCCTTTTTTCTTTCTTATCTTCAACCTTTCCCTGTCAACTCATTTTTCCATAACACCCTCAAACATGCCAAAGTCTCCCTCATACTTAAGAAAAACTTTACTAAGCCCAACCATCTCCTCAAGTGACTCCCTCTTAGCCAAGCTCCTAGAAAAAGCTGTCTATAATAGCTTCCTTCACTCCTTCTACTATGACTTAGCTCTCAACCTTTTGCAATCTGGGTCTCTCCAGTTACCCCAAACAAACTTTGTTCATTCTCCAAGGCTCTTTCTCAGGCACCTTACTCTTCTCTCTATATACTGTCTTGCTTGGTGACCTCATCGGCTTTAACTATCATCTCTATAATGTCTCCTACATCTGATCTCTTCTGTTTGCTCATACAGCAACTACCATAGTTTGCCTAGATCATTGCAATAACCTCCTATTTGGTTTCCCTGCCTTGTCCCCTCTCTTCAGTCTATCCTCCACACTGCCACCAAAATGATTTTCTTTAGTGTAACTCTGATGCTTTGCTTCTGTACTTGATAAACTGTAGGGCCTTCCTATGGCCTCTAGGGATACAATATAAACTCCTCTGATCAGCTTTTAAAGCCTTTGACAACCTGACTCCAACCCATATTTCCTTCCTCACTGTATGTCACTACCTTTCTAGAACTCTGACATTCAGCTAAACTGGCCTTCTCTCTCTTCCTCACACACAATACTCCATCCTCCATCTCTGTGCCTTTGGACTAGCTGTTCCTGACTTCTCAAATGCACTCCCTCCTGATCTCCACTTCAGAGAATCCTTCTCTTCTTTCTGGATGCAACTCACAAAGCCTTTGCTGTTCCCTTTAATTGAGAGTGTGGTGTCTCCCGAACTACCTTGTATTTATTTGTATTTATTTGCTTTTATAAGTGCTGCATATGCTTGTGTGACTGTTTTTTTCCCATTAGAATAGGATTCCAATAGAATTCCCTCTTGTAAGCAGAGATTATTTCATTCATTGTACTTGTGGTTGCAGTACCTAGCAGTGTCTGACAAATACTATGATATTAATAAATGTTTGTTGATTACTTGCCTTATTAATATGGTGGTACAAAGTTGGCGTGGAGCTCCCGTGGGCCTCAGTGGACCAAATGGATACCTCTAACTCTAACAGTCTATAATTTGATGGGAAGAGTAACTCAAAAAACCATCGAGACTAAAGATAAATGAAGCCTGAAAAAGTCACAAAACACTGCTTGCTGTTGTCAAATGAAATTTTACTTTTTAAATTTCAGACTGGATGAAACTGACACTATCTTTGTCTCTGACTCATAAAATATCAAGATTGGAAGGGATGAAATTCAGATATTAACAGCTAGTCTCAACTCCTTAGCTAGGATCAGAAGATCATAAATTTGGAGCTGGAAGGGTTGGAAGATATTAATCCAACCCCCTCTTCTTTGGGGAGAAGAAACCGAGTTGCAGGGAAGGGAAAAGTGATACAATGAGTCAGAGGGACTCACAGATCATTTTTATTTCTACCCTTCCTGAAATTCTTTCTCAGATTACTTTTTAGCCTAGAAAAATTTTAAGGCAGTTTTCAGTACTGTCTTTTCTAAGAAGGCTGAAGGGAGACCATGAATTCCTGAGTATAATAGCCTCTTCATTTATAAACTGTTTAGCAAGACATCACCTAAAGGAAATGAAATTTAAAAGGTGATGATTGAGGATTCAATCATGCTTGATGAATATTTTTTATGAGCCCTGAGCAGAGGAATCATAATGGTATCCTAGCAAGAATGGGCTCATTGATATTGCCTTTCAGAAGGGATAGATGGGGGCTTAATGAGCAAATCAAGTTTAGCCATTGATGCCAAAGAAGCTCGAGTCAGTTGTGACTTGATAGTGAGCGGAACACAGTACAGTGACATCCATTGTGATCAACTGCATTCGAGTTTTAGCTTTTATCTTCTGGTTACCTGGGAGGCACAAGGAACAGGCTTTTTAATGTAATAGTTACAAATGCACTATTGACATAAGGCTTCCTATTAAATTAAAAAGACAGTTGAGATGGATTGAAAGTACTGAAGTCCTCCTCCGCCGCAGCCACAGATGCCTTTCTCCTGCTCCAGCCCGATCCTCCCTGGACCATGGCCAACACCGAGCGCACCTTCATTGCCATCAAGCCCGATGGCGTCCAGTGGGGCCTGGTCGGGGACATCATCAAACGCTTTGAGCAGAAGGGATTCCGCCTCGTGGGCATGAAGTTCCTTCGGGCCTCAGAGGAACATCTGAAACAGCACTATGTTGACCTGAAGGACAGGCCATTTTTCCCTGGGCTTGTGAAATATATGAACTCAGGGCCTGTTGTAGCCATGGTTTGGGAGGGCTTGAATGTGGTGAAGACAGGCAGAGTGATGCTGGGAGAGACCAACCCAGCTGATTCCAAGCCAGGTACCATCTGTGGAGACTTCTGCATTCAAGTTGGCAGGAACATCATTCATGGCAGTGATTCTGTAAAAAGTGCTGAAAAGGAGATCAGCCTGTGGTTTAAGCCTGAAGAACTGGTCGATTATAAGTCTTGTGCCCATGACTGGGTCTATGAATAAGGATTTTTAAAGTGGATATATATTCTGGACCTACTCCTTTTAGTAGCTGTGGTGTGTGTGTATGTCTTCATCACTGAGTGTGAGTGTGTGTGTATGTATGTCTCCATCCCTGAATACAATATTTCATGCCAGGGGAATGAAAGGAATTGGAACTATCGTTTTCTAAAACAACCCTGTAATCCTGTTCAATAAAGCCTTGGAAATAAGGAAAAAAAAGAAAGTACTGAAGTCACATCAGACTCAGACTGAATCCTTTTCCCCCAGTAAAAGTCAGGTATTAGTGAGAATGATGGTATTAACTAGGATCTGAGACTGAAGAGCAGGAATTCACCTTGCAGATCATCTAGTCCAACCCCTTTGATTTACACAGAAGGAAACTGATGCCCACAAAAGGAAAGTGATCTGCCCAGGGTGACACAGATAACAGAGCCTAGATTTGGACCACTTCCCATGCTTTCCCCCCTCCGTTGGGCTGTCCAATTTATTGACAATGGTGCCAAACTAACATCATAGATTTCGAGGTAGAAGGGCCCTTAGCAGGTCATTGAATCCAACTTCTTCATTTTTCAGATGAGGAAACAGAGAGGTAAAGCAACAAGGCATTAAGTGGCAGCCCCTCTGACTCCCAAGCCAGGGCTTCTGTTTATGTCCCGGATGGCAGCCTGGTGATGACTTCCATTCACTTTGGGAAAGAAGCCTCATCCCTGTGCCCCTGTTGGGGGTTTTATGATATTCCTACATGAGGCTCATTCACTTCTCACATCTATGAGACTGTTTTCTCCTCTGCATCATGGAGACAATAACACTCACATTGAGTTCTTGTGAACATTAAGGTGCATTAATGTGGAGAAAGAGTGATAGACTTCAAATCAAAAATCAACTCTTCCACTTCCTGTCTGACTGATCTTGGGCGAATCACTTTGTTTCGGTAAAGTGAAGGGAGGTTGGAACAGATGACCGCTGACATCCCTTCTAACCCTGAATCTATAACCCAATAGACATGTGAGCTCTTGTCATCATCATGCTCTCAATGCCATTCTCCACTACCATTATGGCTAGATTGACTGCTAAAGTCAGTTGGTCAACCAGCCAGATTAAATGATTGGTCACTGAGGTCTCCAAGGGACTATGAAGTCACAGGATGATCTGAATATCCTACACCCCCATGCCACCCCTTGAACAAAGCATCTATTTACTTTGCTGTTGGGTAGCCATGGTCCTGAAGCAACACTGGGAAGCAGCAACAGGGTTCTTGGCCCCTTGGCTTTGGGAAGGAAAAAGATATATCTAGAATATCAAGGGGACTGCAAACCTCTGGCCTAACTATAACCCCAAAGCCATCCTTCAGATCATCAGAGATGCAGAGAGGCTCCCTAGAAATTTCTCCAAGCCTGTAGAGCAGGCTTCTTTACAAGTGTCTGCATCAACTGGAACAAAAGGTGGTAACCCCATTGCTAGCCCATATACATAGCAGACATTTTGATTATGCTGCTAATGGACGTGATTTACCAATGCCACTTGAAATACATGGCACATCCTCGGCCACAAAGGATGATGTTTAAATATGCACTACATGATGTCAGCTGCCACATCCTTTTCTCCTCAACCTTGAGGAGCCAAACTAGATAAATCAGGTCATCAGAAGCCAAGTCTCATTAAGAAAGCCATTGTCTCCCAGGAGTGAGGACAGTATGAAATGAATAGAGCAGCAGCAAATCTTTCATTCTCCTTAGGCAGTCAGATCTGATTAAGCATGCCCATGGCAGTGAATTTGGTACTTAGGTGTCAAAGCTGTGGCCAAAGGAAAGGAGAGTTCTGGCTCTTCAAGGAGGACCTTGAGCAAGAGCGTGGGACTCAGAAGTTCTAGTAATGGGGCAGATTATAACAAGATATTAAAGCTATAGGCCTCCCCAACTCCTCTTTTCATCAATGCCAAAGGCTGACTCAGCTGTCTGTTAGTACCAGACTGACTGGCAACAGAAAGAACCAACAAAAACTGTCTCAATAGCTGGGGATTCGTATAGACCGGAAGGCTTCCCTACCTTCAGAAGATTCAACAGAAGGTAGTGGTGCAGAGCAGTCCACTGACAAGGTTCAGTGTGCAGCCACTGCTCCAAAAATGCCAAAAATAACAGGAGATATTTGTAAATCCTCGAGGTATGGCTGTTGTTCTCCCCACTTAGGAAGTCACTGCAGGGGAGAGGAGGCTGAAAGAGCAGTGACTGGAACTCACAGTGCACTTATGGTCTGCAAAAAGGAGGCACCCAATATAAAAGTTGGAATAATCTGTGATTTGGGGAAGGGTCATAGATTGAAAGCCAGATGACCCAGGACAGCAGTCCTGGCTCTGATGCTTACTAGCCTTGTGATGTCACTAATTTCTTATGTCTCAGTTTCCTCATATGTAAAATGAAGCATATAATATTTGTACTATCTCTAGAAGGTAGTCTGGGGATCAAGAGGAATAATGTATATTTAAAGAATGTTGTTGACAAAGGGCTGGTTTGTTTTGAGTGGGGAGGTGCTGACATGGACCTGGCTTGGTGATTTCTTTAGCGTATAGAACTCCCATGGGGAAAACTCCCTCACTAATACAACTTGTAGTCTTTGAGAGTTGCTCAGACACACCAAATCTGAGCGATTCCTCCAGTCATATAACTAGCATCTATCAGAAGCACCACTTGAACCCAGGCCTTCTTGACTTCAAGGATAGGCCTCTACTTGTTGCTCCACATGGCTGCTGCTTCTAGGAACGGTAATGATCAGAAAAATCAGAATGATGTAATGTAATAATATCATAATAAGTGATTTGGGATTCCAGAAGGATTCCTGGACTTGGTGAGCCACAGGGAGACAGCGCAACAGAGAGCTGCAGATTAAAAGAATTTGGTGTCTCCCAAACGCCGGGCAAGACATGACCTGGGAGCCAGAACTACAACCCATCTCTCCTGAACAGGCTAAATCCCCCAATCACATGAACCCCAGTGCCACGTGCTGGAATCTAACCTGCCACAAACCAAATTACCCAGACAGAAAGCGTGGACTTAACCCAGGCACAAAACCTTAAAAATGGCCTTTCCAATAGTTAGCACCATACCAAATGCTCATTATCTCCAATCTACATGAACTCAAAGCTTTCATAATAGAGAGGAAGGCCATCAGAGTGCTAGAGGAACAGGAATGCATACCATGTCCACACTTTGCTCTGTCTGCCCATTCCCTGTCACTCCTGGAGTTCCTTAGATCCTTTGTTTGCTTGTGGTCTCCCCCATTAGACTGGGAGCCTCTTGAGGGCAGGGACTACCTTTTGCCTCTTTTTGTGCTCCAAGGGCTTAGTACAGTATGCCTGAAACATAGGAGGGACTTAAGAAATGTTTATTGATTGACTGTATGAAAATACTTTCAGGAAGCCTATAGCACAAGAGACTTTTTATTCAGCTACAAAAAGCAATTGTTTTGTCTAACTTTGCCATAGTCCATAGAACCTCAAATAACAAAGGACAATATCAGGACAGTAGCTTCTCCCGGGCCCATTTCTGTCAGAACTTCATTGAAAGAAGGTAGGAAGAGACCAAAACAGCTGACATTTTGATACTACTTTCCATTTCTAAGAAGCACTTTATACTAATGATCCTCATGTTACAGATAATTGAGCCTCAGAGAGGTCAAGGGATTTACCCATGCTGACAAAACTTGAAAGTGTAAGTGGTGGGATTTGAACCAGGTCTCCAGACTGACCCCAAGTTTAGAACTCTATCCACTATACCAAGGTATCCCTTTAGGCTAGAAGCACGATGTCACCAAGTGAAGAGATTTTCATCTTAAAACAAGGCACCTAAAGAGTCACACATGGCTTCATCAGGAGGTGACTTGAGCCAGAACTGTTCTAAAAACAGGAAGTCCAATCACAACTTCCCCAAGAGCAATAGGGAGAAGAGGCACCTTCATCTTCCTTCCATTTTGTCCTATAAAGTGATTTAATTGTCCTTTCATTCTGGCTTTTCT
Source organism: Gymnobelideus leadbeateri (assembly GCA_011680675.1). Classification (NCBI taxonomy): domain Eukaryota; kingdom Metazoa; phylum Chordata; class Mammalia; order Diprotodontia; family Petauridae; genus Gymnobelideus; species Gymnobelideus leadbeateri. The sequence goes on along the minus strand of WOXC01004818.1, from coordinate 616,590 downwards.
GCCTACAGCATGAATTACAAATTTTCAAAGTCTGCTCAGTCTCCGTGTCAGAAAAAATCCATTTTTATATTATGAGACTCTAGGGAAAGAAATTAATCTCATTGCCTAAAATCACCCTTTTAAATTTACCAATGGTAAAAACAAATACCACTGGGAATGTTCTGTCTGAATGGGAAGAAGAGTTGCATTACAGACTTCGCTAAGAAAATGTAAACTGATTTATTCTTATAAAAAACAGGAAATCAGGTCTTTTCCTCAGTTAATTAATTCATCTGTCTCAGAGATCTTCCATAACTGATTTCGTAAACATGCCACCAATTCTGTCCAAACACTTTAGATTAAATTAATCTGCTCCAACCTGGATAGAAGGCATTATGCAACTATATTCTATTGGGAAAAAAAGCAATGGAAGCAAAAATATCAGCTTCCTCACAACTTTCCATACATAGTCCATTGACCAAACCAGGGTCAAGTGGAAAGTTATGGTAAGCACAACTCTGAATACAGGGACACTTTTTTCTCTCTTTTTTTTCCTTCACAGATTCTCTGGGGTTTTCTAACTAAACCATCCTACTTTTACATTTAGAGGGATTTATCTTCTTGTTGATGTAGTTACCCCTCCAACAGTGTTGATCACAACCTATCCATGTGTATCTCTCCTGAGCTACTCTTGTCCATGTCCTCCCATAAATTTACTTTAAGGTATCTAGCTATCCAAGCCTTCCTCTAGATGAGGGCTTCTTAAACTTTCTCCCCTCATGACCCCCGTGGGATCTCTTGGCACTGAAGAGGTAGTGAGCAGCAGCCTAAGTACTAGATGGAAAACCATCAATAGATTGGCTACTTGGTGATGCAATTCTCCTGCCATGGCATTCCCTGAACTTCAGTATGACATTGGGGGGGAAATCACTTTCAAACTTTTAAGCTTCATTCCAACTCACTCAGAAGTCATTTCTGATTTTATGGTTCCTGGGATAGAAGGATAGCCTGAGTAAAATCATCGCCTGTGGAACAGAAAAATAACTTATCTAATGCTTTTGGCTTAAGTAAATTTCCCCAGTTGAGTCCATTCAGAATGTGAGTTTGCTTTTTTCTTTTTTCCATTTAAGTGGCTTTATTATCTTGGATCCTAAATCCATATGTGTAGTTTTGCAATAAAACATTATATTGCTGCTTTAATTATGCAAATGTACACGGCTGTTCTGGCCAGGGACACCTGCTTAAGATGAAATGCAGGGATAAATAAGCTAATTCAGATGGATATTTCTAGTTTATTTGGATACTTCTCAGCATGTGCCCACATCTGCCTCTCATGCATGAATCCTACCAAAGAGACACTGCACAACTACTTAGGAGCTTGTAGTACTGATTGGGTGGCCCTTTCATAAGCACCTACTGTGTGCATGGCTCTGGAAATGCCCCCCACAATGAGGAGGGGGTGTCAAAGACCAGCATCTGCAAGCAGGCACTAGCAGGAAACTTGCTTCTTTGTTCTCAGCCCCCAAAATAGCCTGTAACTTATCGGAAGGCTGTTTGAGAATGAAACTAATAACTTAACATTTATCAAGAACATCATATTTCATACTGAGTCGACTTTAAATTTGCTTTGGCGGAGATAGATTTCTTGTTGGTTTATTCATTTTGGTTGAATGTCATCTCTACCTTGAATTGTCAAGAAAGGTCTATGATGACAGCAATCAATATATTGGGCCACGGAGACTTACTGTTGAGCAAAGTAGAAGAAAACTTGGGCTGGGAGTACCTTGCTTTAAGAAAACTGGCGATGGGGCGGCTAGGTGGCGCAGTGAGTAGAGCATCGGTCCTGGAGTCAGAAGGACCTGAGTTCGGATCCAGCCTCAGACACTTAATGCACACTCAAACAAAAACCTAGCCGTGTGACCTTGGGCAAGTTACTTAACCCCATTTGCCCTCCAAAAAAAAAAAAAAAGCAAAGAAAACTGGAGAGATGAAAATTCCAATGGTAAAAGCAGATAATTGGGAGGGGGGAAGAGTGGTTATTCCCGCTCAAAAAGCTCCTTCACTTTGTAAACAAGATTTATAGCCCCAGTCTCTTTACACAGAAATGAAGGGAAAAAATCACAAGTTAAAGGAATAGAACAGCCACCATAGCCCTAAACGCATGCCCCAGGGCAGGGGCTAGAAGTCCAGTTAAGTGGGTAAAGGACAGGAGTGAGAAGTCTGCAGTTGCTTTGCAAGAAAGGTAATTGGGGGCTAGTGGAATTGATTAAGGGAGTGACCAGGGTCAGGCCATGCCTAAGTCAAGTCAATAAATTTGGGAGGAAAGATGATGAGTGCAATTCTGGACACACTGAGTGTCAAACACCTTTTGGAAACCCAGTTTAAAGTAGATGGATGCTTGGGGAAATACTGGGGCTGGATAAGTATATCTTGGAACCATCTTCAGAGAGACAATAGTTAAACCTACAGGAACTGACAAGGTCACCATGAGTGAGAATGGAGAAGAAAAGAAGGGGAGCCAGACCTCAGACCTGGAACATAGCCATAACTGAGGATGCTAAGTCGTTCCTTACATTGGCCCAACACAACAGAGTCCACATGGAGCTAAACTCTTGCTTTCCAGTTAAGTTCAATCAGAAAAGGTGAGATAATGAAATGGAGAACTATAACCCCAAACCTGCTAATCAGAGGTAAATGTCCTGGAGTAGCCCTAGTGTGAACGTAACGTATAACGAGAACGGGTATTGAAATAGCACAGTTTGGGGAGGGGGAAAACATATCCATAGAGAGATATAAACAGGTAGATATGTGTGTTTGTGCATGTGTGTGGATCACTGTACAGACATGATCTCATTTGGTCCTCTTAATTGCCCAAATTACAGATGGGAAGAGTGAGGTCCAGGGAGGGGATATGTCATGGAGAAGATGCTGGACCTGTGGTCAGGGAGACCTGGGTTCAAATCCCACTTCAGAGGAGTATTGGCTGACCCTGGAACATTTTCTCTGAACCTCAATTTGCTCATCTGTGAAATGGAAATAATAATAAACCTGAATATAGTAGCTATCTCACAAGGCTGTTGAGATGATCCATGTAAAGCACTTTGCTATGGGAATATCCATTTTTCTGAGGAGTAGTAGTAGCAGCAGCATTAGTAAGTGACTTGTCCAGGGTCATGCAGTTACCAAGTATCCAAAGTAGGACTGGATCTCATATCTCCTGACTCCAATGGAAGCATTCTATTTACTGTCTATATTGCCTTCCCCTGAATCCTGTGTCTTGTATAAGCTAATGTTGCGCTAACCAAGGGATGACCAAATATCCTTGTAGCTTGTACCACAAAAGCTTTACTTCCTGTATAATGTCAGTCAAGATTGCTGAGATTCTGTCCTGCTCGAATCACATGCATTGCCTCTCTAGCACTAGCCTTTTCTACACTCCATTTCTTTTGAACTCTACTTCACTTATAACTCCAAAAGGCAATTTCCAACAAACTTCCAAAAGAACCCAAACAATTAGGCAGATGTACATAAGCTTCCCTTGGAAGATGGGGATCTAAACAGTTCAAGCCTGAAGAGGGTATTGACAATCCCAAGCCCAGGTTCCTGGGCCTCAGCAAAGTTCCAGTACAAGCCAGGCTGATGCTTAGGGAGTCTGCTATGAGTGCTAAAGCCAGATAACAGAAGAAAAAAATGTTATTTCAAGTGACTTGGCACCATTTGAGCTGATTAGTCTAATAAACATAATTATGCTAATGAAAACTTCCCCCAAATAACAGATGAGGATTTCGATTGGGAATTTTCTAAGAAATTTAAGGTGTACCATCAGAAGCCAGGCTCTGCAGGACCCTGGAGAGGGGGGCCACATGCTCCCCCTCCCTACTGTTAGTCTCAGGGCACTAAAGTGGTAGTTACAGATGAAGCTCAGCAGGAAGCCAACCAGAAGGGCCAGATTGCCTGCTTGCTACGTAGGATTGACCCGCCTCTTTGCAGATGTCTGGAAGTGCTAACTTGCCCATGGTAACAGTGTACGTCTGAACTACTTCACCCTCCATCTACCTCAGCTGCCTGGCTCACTAGCCTTCTCCCAGCCCCTGCTTAGATTTTCTAAGGCGTTTTCTTGCTTCTGCTTATTTCCCCAGAATAAAGGGGAACTGAAGTCTAAGGATATTTCCAGCCAAATCTTATTTCTTTTGAAACATAACACTTGATAAACCAATAGTAAGGCCATGTTCTATGAGGTCACTTCAAAGAAAATCAAGGGTTCCTATTTTCACCTGGAGCCTTAGAGAATTACCTGAGTGTGACAGGGCAGGACTAGAACCCAGGCTTTTCAGATGTCAAGGCGGGCTCTCCAGTCAGTCATCTAGTCAAACATGCCCTAATGTAGCCTTTGCTGAATGTCTCTTAACATTCTACAAATGAGATGTGTGACACAGAGCCTGGCATCTCGATGGGAATGTAACTTATAACTCAACTACACACAGACAGAATAGTCTGTCCCCAGTAACATCGTGGTTTATTTATCTTCTGAGATTCTGTCATATTTTGTCTTTACTGGCCCACAGCCACATAGAGTTCAGGTAAAAGTGAGCTCAGTCTTAGAGAGCACATGAAACAACATGGTAACCCATATCTCTTTTTGCCCATGTGGCCCTCTGTTGGGTCCAAGGGTCAGTCCCTTCATGGATTCCTAGAGCTGCCTTTCTTCTGTGTGTCCACTTTGTCCTCTGCTCCTGAGAGAGCAAGGTGCCACCTCAGTGCACAGAACACCGGGCCTGGAGTCAGAGAGACCTGAGTAAAAATTCAGCCTCAGATACTTCCTTGCTCTGTGACCCTAGGCAAGTCACTTATCCTGTTTGCCTCAGTTTCCTCATCTGTAAAATGGGGATAATAAGAGCACCTATCTCCTGGGGTTGTTGTGAGGATCACCTGAGGTAGTTATTTGTAAAGTGCTTAGCAACAGTGCCTGGCACACAGTAGGGGCTTAGGAAATGCTCGCTCCCTGTCCTTCTCAATTCCTGGTGCTCTAGGACATTGCTGCCAACATAGATGGGAAGCCCAAGTCCCCCCACCTCTGGAAGATCACAAGGTTTTCCTGACTGCAGGTCCAGTGCTCTATCCAAGGTGCTAAATGATGGCTGTTGGGAATTAGGGTACACTGGTCCAGGTAGGAGGAATAATAGCAAAGAGTCTGCACCACCGATACAAGTTTAAAGAAGGGTGTGGGCTGGGGTGGGGGGCTGAAGTCCACCCTGGCTTTGGGACTCAGCCTTTAGCTAAGGGGATGATTCAGAGCAAAGTATCCTGATAAATGATTTAGTTATAATTATCTGGAATTCAATTTAATAAGTGCCCAATGTATAACAGGCATTAATAACCCACAGCCACAGTCCCTGTCCTGCCCCACAACCTAACTTTCTGGGGAATGGGGGCACTGGAAGCTGAGGGGACCAGGAGATGGCCTTGTGTAGCAGATAGCACTTGAGTTGTAATTTGAGGGCAGGGGGTATTGTCAAGCAAAGGAATCACAGAGAGCCTAATAGAAGAGGCTGGGGTGGAGATGAGGATTCCAGGAGGCCCCAGAAGTGAGAGATGGCATCGCACATATTGGAAAGGTCATGTAGCCCAGCTTGGCTGCAACATAGATAATCTGAAGAGGAAAATATGATATCCATCTGGAAGGATGGGCTGGAGCCAGACTATGAAAGGACTGGCCTGCCAAGCACAGGACTTTGCATTTTATCCTCGGGCAATGGAGAACCACTATGGCCCATCCTGTGCCACCTGTCTACCCCAGTGTCTGCCTTTACAAGAACATCCAGACTTAACATCAGGCTAGTGGAACTCCATGGTCAGACTCAATTGGCCCCCCTACGAAGGAAACTTCTGGAAGGCCTTGAGGCCCTCTGAGCTTTCTTTGCCTCAGCACAGGGCTTAAACTAGTGCTCTGAACAGACGAGGCATTCAAAGAATGTTTGCTAAAGGAAAGATAGATGAATGAATAAATGAATGAATGCCAGGTTAATATAAAACCCTGTTGGCTTAACTTCCATAGCAACTGTAGCCTAGCAAAGGGATGGATTCATTAAATTCCATCAATGAATATTTCCTCTAAAGGGGTGGTTAATATGGGACCCAGAAATAATCTATGCCAGGGAGCAAAAAGTAAGGGGGCATCCTCAGGCAAAATGGCCCCCAGATTCCTTGCCTTGTGCCTTTCTCCTTTCTCCCTTCCTTTCCCAGACTGCTTCTAGGGCCTTTCTACGCTGCCTGTCTTCCTATCCCTGCTCCCAGAAAAGGACCCATGGTAACCTAGAGCATTATTCTCTCAGGGAGTACTGGCATGTTACTAGAGATCAAACGTTTAAGCTAAAGGACTGAAACCCTAATGGGGCAGTTTGGGGCATTGGAAGAGCCCTGTTCTAAACCTCATGTAGAGGTGATCATGGAGGCACTCCCTGCACGCCTGACTGAGGACAAGAGGGCCTGAAATGAGCTACCTTAAAATCACCCCCCCATAAGATTTCTAATTCTAACTGACATCCCTTCAATGAGTACAATGTCGAGTCTCTTGGTGCAGGTGGGCAAACTGAGGCAGAAGACTTGGAGTGACTCACTCCGTACCAAACTATAAGTACTTTCATCAAACCAGATTTCATATTCACACTTTCAATTCAATTGTATTTCTCTTCAATTTACTTCAAATTTTGAAAAAGGTGTTCATGAGTCAATGCCCCAGGAGGCCTTTGATTCAGCTTTGCCTTAAAGCCCAAGAAGCCCTGTGGGAGTGAGTGTGGGAGGCCATTCCAGTAACCTTTGTCCCAGGTCACACTTGGCCTCCCAAATGCCAGCCTGCCCCACTCCCACTGGGCCACAGTTTGCTGTTGGTATTGTTCAGTCATGTCTGACACTTCATGACCCCATTTGGGATTTTCTTGGCAAAGATACTGAAGTGGTTTTTCATTTCCTTCTCCAGCTCATTTTGCAGATGAGGAAAGTGAGGCAAATAGGGTCAAGTGACTTGCCCAGCGTCACACAGCTAATAAGCATCTGATGCCAGATTTGAACTCAGATCTTTCTGACCCCAGGCCCTGCACTCTATCCACTGCAAGTCACCTAACTGCTGACAGAAATTGTTAATACCAAATACAATATGGACTGCTACTCCCTCAAACAATCCTTGTGATGGCAGAATGCCTACTCTGAAGATACTGACTCTTGATTAGGTGGAGCCAAACCATACCCTCAGTCCCCCTACCCAGGGATTTTGCCTTGGGGAGGCCAGCTCAAGTTGGATCTCAGCTTCTAACATCCTTGCTCCCTTCCATTGGGATTTGTGGCATGAAGGACAAAACAGCCAAAGTGAAGTGTTTTTCCTTGCCTGGATTGCCAAGGGCTACTGGGGTCTCTGACCAGGTCTCGCTACCTCACCTATATCCTCCTTCTCTCTTCCTAAATTTATAAGAAGCTTGGAGTTGGGAAATCCGATGGCCATCTCCCACAGTGACAGGTTTTTGACCCTCTTCTCTCAGTTAAATTCAACTCATAGCTTTGATTTATTTCAAGACTTGACACTACCCTTCTGATTACTTTCCTTCTTCCTACCAGCCCTCTGGTGTTATTTCCTCCCTCCCTTTCTTTTTTTCTTTCCTGCCTTTCTTTTCCTCATCCTTCCTTCTTTCTTTTTTCCCTTCCTTCTCTCCTGGCTATTTTCTTCCTTTCCCTTCTCCCTGCCTTTCTCCTCTCTTCCTTCCCTTCAGTCCTTCCTTCTTTATCGCCTCCTGAACTTCTCCTCAATTCCCTCTCCCTTTCCCCCCTTCCTTGCCTCCCTCCTCCCTTCCACCCTCACCTCCTTTATAAGCTTCACTATCGGTGCTGATGTCTCAGAACCTGTTACCTCCTCTCTGAAAAGGCCTATCTGGTTCGGACTAGCAGGCTCCAAGGTGTTTTGCACCCACCCCCGACCCCCATGCAGCTCCTTGCCACTTGATTCTGGGCCCCTATATGAATTCTTCCATTCACTGGGCATTTGAGGGATACACACAGAGGCAAAACCAGGCAGTCTCACTAAACCAGATGCAAATGAGCTTTCCGGAGACTGGGGAAACTGCGGCAAAGAACCAGAATTTTGTCAAGGGCTCCTTCCAGAGTATCTGGTGTCAGTAGAACAGCTAATCATGGTCTTTGGTTAGGAGACAATTTCCCCTTATCAAATATTTTGTTATCTTTTAATTAGCTGAATCCCACCACATTAGCGATCATTAAATCGAGCCTGGCTGAATGTTGCTGTAGCGAGAAAAGCTAAGACAGCTCAGATTCATGTGTGTGCAGGGAAGCTGCCTTCCCCAGAGCAGAGAGAGGAGAGGAGGCTGGCTTGCTGGCTGCCCCCACCTCCGGAGGCATTCAAACCCTGGGACTTCTGCTGTTCTCATCTGCAAAACAGGGCTGGCTGGAGGGAGGGAGGAGCTACTGACCGATCTAGTACAGGCCAAGCCCCTTAGAAAAGCCTTCCAGACCTATCGACCAGCACGAATGGAGGGGAAACAGGGAGGCTGTGTTTGATGACCGAATATATGGTACACAGCAGGGAAGAGTGGGAAAGGAAGTTCATGAACAAATCATATGTTTTCTGCCTCGGTGTCTGAAATCAGGGTCTGATTTCAGCTTTAAAGCTAATCCTTAGTATATGATTATTTTCTCAGAGCTATAGGTGAAAGATGTGGATTTGTGAAATAGACACATTCCTTTGGAATGGGCCCTGCAATCCTCTGCATCCCAGAGACCTGGGGGCTTCCTTAGGGCTTCTTGGCTCCTTCTTCCCCCCTGACAGCCAGACCTTCCCCGAACTCCACTGCACTGACTGCGACTACCTGTGGGCACTGCCCCTTCTGTCCAGGTTAATAAGGTTCCCCCATGAGTCCTACAGCGTGGCTCCTCTGACCCCCCCCCCCCCACAGCAGCCCGGCTGCCCGCTGTTCATCTTGTCTCCTCCTTTAAATTCCTTCCCTTATGGTGTGGACCGCTGTCTAGTTCAGGGCTATGCACACACTGGACTGGAAACTCAAAGCTGATTAATAGACCCAGGGATAGGAAGAGTTTTAATAAAAATGTAAATTATACTCTCCAGGCTGTGTCTACACACACAAACCAATCTGGGAAAAGATGGGGTGGGGGGAGGGGAATGCAGGCAGGAAGGTGGGGGAAGGTTCAACCACCAGTAAGTGACTGTGCCGAAGCAGCTGTTTTCAAAATCATTGCTTATTTAATGGAATTGGAACTTTGTTCTCCCTTCCAAGGCAGTCTGCGTGTAGGGGTGCTGTGAGGACAGCTCCAGTCAACTGAGACTCCCTGGCCCCATCAATCTGCTATATCATCTCTTTGACACAAGGAAATGCAGAAGGGGGTGTAGCCTTCAAAGTCCATTTTTTAACAACTGAGTTGTCCAAATGATTTCCAAACCCATTTTCAAAGCTGTTAAATTTCCTATGATCTATTCACCTAGCCTCCACAGACGTCCTCCTCCTCATCATGTACAGGTCACTCAGGGATATGGAAGGAAGTCTATGGCAGCAGCACCCAAAGCCTGGCAGATTGCTTCCATATATATGTGTGTATGTGTGTGTGTGTGTGTGTGAGAGAGAGAGAGAGAGAGAGAGAGAGAGAGAGAGAGAGAGAGAGAGAGAGAGAGAGAGAGAGAGAGAAAGAGAGAGAGAGAGAGAGGGAGAGAGAGAGACAGAGGGAGAAAGGGAGAGAGACAGAGGGAGAGGGAGGGAGAGAGGGAGGTAGGGAGGGAGAAGGAAAGAGAGAGGGAGGGAGAGAAAGAAAACGTTTATACCTATGTGTGTGAGACAGAGAAAATATGTATATACCTCTGTGTGTGTGTGAGAGAGAGAAATCATGTTTATTCCTCTTTATGTGTGAGACACAGAGAGAGAATATGTATGTACCTCTGTGTGTGTGTGTGTGTGTGTGTGTGTGTGTGTGTGTGAGAGAGAGAGAGAGAGAGAGAGAGAGAGAGAGAGAGAGAGAGAGAGAGAGGGGAGGGGGAGAAAAAGAGAGAGAGAAAGAAAACATGTTCATTCCTCTGTGTGTGAGAAAGAGAGAGAATATGTATATACCTCTGTGTGTGTGAGGGAGAGACAAAGGAAGAAAACATATTTCTGTGTGTGAGACAGAGAGAGAGAAACATGTTTATGCCTCTGTGTGTCTGAGACACAGAGAGAGAATATGTATATACCTATGTGTGTGTATGTGAGAGAGACAGAGAGAGTAGACACAGAGAGAGACAGAGACACACACAGAGAGAGACAGAAAGAGAAAACATGTTTATACCTATGTGTGTGAGACAGAGAGAGAATATGTATATACCTCCGTGTGTGTGTGTGTGTGTGTGTGTGTGTGTGTGTGTGTGTGTGTGAGAGAGAGAGAGAGAGAGAGAGAGAGAGAGAGAGAGAGAGAGAGAACATGCTTATATCTATGTGTGTGAGACAGAGAGAGAGAATATGTATATACCTCTGTGTGTGTGAGAGAGAGAGAGGACATGTTTATACCTCTGTATGTGTGTGTGAGAGAGACAGAGAGAGAGAGAAGAGGATGGTAAGGGACTATTTTCTGTCCTCTTTGTATCCTCAGAGTTTAGCACTGCTCCTGGCACGTAAGTACTTCACTTCACTTTCTTGACTGACTGGCAAGGCTTGGAGTATAGTCCTAGCCGAGGGCTGGATCTCCACATCATGAAAATAAGAAGTAGCACAGTGGCCAACAAGAGCTTAGTTGCTTTTAGCATGAGCCCATCAGTGGCAGGGGCCATGATGCTTGGTGGAGCAGCCAGGAGGTTGGATGGTAGAAGGAGCCCCTCGAAGTAAGTACCTTTAGAAGCCTAAGATCCAATTGCATATGTGATTACAATAATTAGGCTGTTTGTTCTCAAGTGTGAAGCCTGGAGTCCACAGCCGCTTTTCTTTCTAGGGCTGTTCCTCTGAATGAACAGAAATGAAGTGTAAGAGACCATCAGCAGCCATCTTCTCAGCTGCTTTAATCAAGAAACAATCTAGGGCAGATGCACTGACCTTGAGCCCATCCTGATGGAAGGGACTTGATTACAATAAAAACGTCATTTCAGAGCCCTTGAAGGGCTAGCTAATAGTTGCTTTGGCTGAGCCCAGTGGGTCTTTAAAAATAATTCAAATGAGAGAATCTTTCCTTTCACAGAATGCATTATGAATACTGCTAGTGAGGAGAGTAAAAATTAAGCATTTACCTCCCACCACTCTAAGACTCCCCTATTCTTGACCGAAGTTGAGAATCATGTCCTGTTGTTTCTTAAAAAAAAGTGAATTCAAGTCTTGGAGTCAAAGGATTCCCATGATCCCCCACAAGTCACGTGCTCAAGTTTGGTTTGCTGGTATAGGTGGTTTTATTGAAAGTTCCAAGGAGACAGAGAGGTTGGTAGGCTCAAGCTGACAGTCATAGCTGGTCTTGAACAGATTCCCAGTCATCCCATTGGATCTGGGAGTTTGCCCCACACCAATGGGTGCTTCAGCCACATCTGAGAACAATACCATCTGGAGGGGTGAAGGAAGGAGTGGGCATGTTGTGTCTGCATTTGAGGCTCTAGGACAAGGATCTCATAGAGAGGGGGGTTGGCCACAGCTCAGCGTGCCTAGGGCCTACACAGGGTTTTGCCACCTGAGGGTTCAAATACTATTTTTTCAGGAGTTAAAAGAAATGTGCTATATTAGCTCTGTGAAAAGAAAGGTCACTGTGGGCTCCAGGCTTCATGCCTAAGACTAAGCAGTCTATTATTGTAATCGTATATACAATTGGATCTCAGATGGAAGGTACTGACTTTGAAGGGTTCCTTCTACTACTGCATCTCCTGGCATCCTCCATCAAGGAGTCTGGGGGTGACAGAGGACAGCCAGAAGAATGACTTTGAGATCCTGTTACTTAATAACTAGTTGAAGGAATAGATGTGTTGAGAGAAGAGAAAATATCAAGACCATAGGTAGCCTTTTCTAGGATATCAAGGGCTGCTCTGTGGAAGAAGAATTCTTGTTCTGTTTGAGCAAGAGGAACGAATTAGAAGCAATGGGAGAAAGTTGACGAGACAAATTTTGGCCACAGTTTGGGGGAAATTAAAGCCTATAATACTTTGATTCAACAGCCCAATGGCTGATGATGGGAGCCTCGTGGATTGGTCATTGTTCAAGATGGCCAACGACTTGGAGGGTTATTTATTGTAAAAAGGATTCAGATTCACATAAAGTTTGGGCTGGATGACCTCTGAGGACCCTTCTAACTCGGTGAGCCATTGATTCTAATAGTGTTTCATACACCGTGGACCCTGTTAAGGACTCCCAGGTGGGTTTCAAGTCAGCCTTCTGGCTCCAAGAGTCAGTTCACAATAGATGAACGGCCAAAGGACGTGAAGAGAGAATCTTGAATGTACATGGTCACTCAACACCAAGTGGCTTCTTGCTTTCCAGAGTGGGGGGAGGGGTTCTGTTTGCCTCCCTGTCTCCTCCTCCCCCTGCTCATTTTGGCCAGTCAGCTACTGGTATCACTGTAACTGCTACCAGTTGTAACTTACCCATTGGGCAGGTTCCTGTGAAGACTCACAAGCCTCTGCACCAAAGAGAAGAGGGCACAAATGGGAGGCAGTTTCATCCCAAGCACATGGTGAGTCATGGGTAGAGGACAAATCCTGCCCTCTTGAAGGGAATGAGAGTCAGCTCAAGAAGAGAATGTGAGCCCCACAGGAGAGATGTTGACAGGACTTTTTGCATCTGGTGCCAATTCATCTAAAGGAGATTGGAAGCTCAGATGCGCAGGAAGAGGGGTTGGCTCACTCTCCAAATGGTCTAGTCACTGGAGGGATCCAGAGGCGGAGGGGCACCATGTGATAGAGCCCCAGGACCCTGTCTCTGGGTCTCTCTCCTCTCCTCTCTCCCTCTCTTTCTCCTCCCTGTCTCTGCCACTCTGCCTCTCTCTCCATTTCTCTCTGTCCACTTTTCTCTCCACCATCTTTCTTTCCCCCCATCCTCTTTCTCTTCTCCCTTCTCTCTCTCTCTCTCTCTCTCTCTCTCTCTCTCTCTCTCTCTCTCTCTCTCTCTCTCCCCCCCCTACACTCTCCCTCCTGTCTCTCTCACTTTCCCTCTCTGTCTCATTCTCTCTCACCCCTCCTCTCTGTCTTTCTTTCTCTGACTCTCATTTTTCTATATCTCTCCCTCCCCATCTTTCTCTCCCTCCCCATATCTATTCCCTGCCTCTCCCTCCTCTCTGTCTTTCTCTCTCTTTTTTTCTCATCCTTCCTCCTCTCTCCCTCTTGTCTCTCCCCCGCCCCCGTCTCTCTCTCCCTACCTTTCCCTCTTTTCTCTCTGTATCTCTATGACTCTCTTGCCCCTCCTTTCTTTCTCTCTCTCAATATTTCCCTCTGCCCCCTCCTTTCTCTGCTTGTCTCTATCTTTCTCTCTGTGTGTGTCTCTCTCCTTTTCTCTCACCCTCCCCTGGTGCTGTCTCTTCCTCTCCCTCTCCTTTTCTTTCTCCCTCTCTGTCTTTCTTTTTCTGTGTGTCTGTCTGTCTCTCTAACTCTGTGTCTTTCTCACATCCCTCTTCCTCCTACTTCCCCACCCCCTCCCTCTCCCTCTCCCTGTCTCTTACTCCTGCATCCTCTCTTTCTTTCCCTGTCTTTCTGTCTCTTTCTGTCTGTCTCCTTTTCTGTCTCTGCCTCTCTCTATCTGTCTGTCTGTCTCTTTGTCTCTCTCTCTATCTCTTTATTTCTCTCTCTGTCTTTTTCTGTGTCTTTTTCTTTCTCTGTCTCTCTAACTCTGTGTCTTTCTACCATCCCTCTTCCTCCTACTTCCCCACCCCCTCCCTCTCCCTCTCCCTGTCTCTTACTCCTGCATCCTCTCTTTCTTTCCCTGTCTCTCTGTCTCTTTCTTTATGTCTGTCTCTCTTTCTGTCTCTGTCTCTCTGTGTCTCTTTCTCTCTCTGTCTCTATCTTTCTCTTCTCTCCTCTCCCTCTCTCTTTCTTTGTTTCTATTCCTCTCCCTCCTTTCTCTTTCTGTCTTTGGACAGGTTAACAGAGAGCTATAAGATGAGGCGCATGGATAGTACAGGGAAGGCAGTTGTTGCTGAGAGGGAGAAGAGATCCCCATATCTGGATGCCTGCAAAGCCCCCTCAGAGAGCCGGGTGACATGGAGGAGCCATGGATTTGGACTCAGGGTTGAATTTTGGCTCTCCTCCTTACTTGCTGTGTGACTTTGACCTGTTTCCTCAGCTGCAAACTGATGGATCTCTAGGACCCTTCGAACTCTCAATTCCTGGATCCTCAGATTAACCTTTGGTGTCCACAAGAGAAGGGAACATTGGACCAAAGAGCAGGGAATTTTCTTATATGAAATAGCCATTTCCAGTTTTTGCTTCATGTATCCCTTGTTCCCACTCAAGCCTGTGTTTCATTGAACTCCAGGACCCTCCTAATCAATCACTTTCTTTTCATAATATCTTAATACAGATTTGGTCCAAACTGCCATGTGCTCAGCAGAGCTACTTGAAGGCCAGCATCATCTTCATCCTCCTACCTAGCATTTCCATAGCAATGTGCTTTACAAAGATTATCTCATTAGATTGTCAGGAAAACCCTGGGAAGTAGGTGCTGATATTATCTCTGCTATGGAAATGAGGAAACCGAGGCCTATGGGGACACAGTTGAGTGACATGCCCAAGGTCACACAGCTGGGTTCAAATGCTGACTCCAGGTCCAGCACTCTATCCCTTTGGCCTCCTAGATACTTACAGAAACATGGGTGTGTTTGCCTCAATCTCCTCCATGTAAATAGTTCTGGGATCTGCAAAGACAACCCCCAAGGAGCCAGCAAGAAAGTTAAAAACCCAAAGAACCCACTGTTTGGTCTACATAATCTCTGGTTAGCCAGGCTGCCTGATTTCTCCAGGAGTCCACTATTTGCCTTGGCACTGTCAAGTCCTCTTAGTTCCACACAAAGCCCTTGGCCTGCATGGAACCCTGTCAGAGTCAATGCTGTAAATAGGGTTGCTGGCCTGGGCCCCTCCCAGGTAGTGGGGATGGAGGCTGCAGCAGGAGACTTTCCCCAGGGATTCAAGGTGCCTGTTGTGCTTAATGCTGCCTTCATTTGTGTAGCCTCTGGGTATGTGAGATGTCACTATTTATTCCAGTTTACAGGAAAGATTTCTCTTGATGAGGTTTCCACAAATTAGACATCCTTTGCTCTAAATTCAAATTTCTAATCACTCCTCAGTTTTGATTTGTATGCTCTGAAACTCTCCCTGGCAACATATATACCTTATTAAACTATGATTGGAGATCACAAATGTGAAACACTAGCCTGAAGGCAGCAGATGCAGAAACATTTTCATCAAAATAAAAGTTTTCCCCAAATCCCCAAACTGAATGCTCTTTCATTATAATGACCAAGCTTGACCTCCAAAGAGAGGAGAAAATGCTTCTCCCTCCTTTCTTTGCAGAGGTGGGGGACTATGGGCATGGAACACTATGTATACTGTCAGACTCCATTAATGTGGTCATTAGTTTTGTGGAACTCTTCCTTCCTTCCTTCCTTCCTTCCTTCTTTTTTTTTTCTTTCTTTCTTTTTATTCTTTGTTATAAGCTGTGGATGGCTGGGGAGGAGAGGGGAAGGAATAGATTTGGAAATGAAGGTGCTAGAAAACCAAAAGGAAAGCACTTTCCAAAGGGTCTTCTCTTTTACTTAGCTATCACTTTCTAAAGACTTACCCTCCTTTGTAGCAAAGCACAGTTAAGTCAAGCCGACAGCTGCCCCCCACCCCAATTCTCCAGTCATGGCCTTCCATTGTCCAGGGAGACACATATGACAATGCCATTCCTGTCACTACAAAGCCTTCAGTGGTGCCCATCGGATTCAAAGCCAGCTCAGCCTGGCAGCTCAGGCTCCCCAGTCCTTGGCTCTCACCTACATTTCCAACCTAATTTCATGCTCTCCTTCATGACTGGCCTTCCTGGCCTTTCCTCCAATTCACAGCTTCACACCAGGTGAGACCACATCTGGATTCAGTCCCTCCCCCTTCTGCCTCTCAGGCTTTTTTACTTCCTTCACACCTCTCCTTGGGGACCCACTTCCCCAGGAGTTCCTTGGTGGCTGGCATTCTGCCCTCCCCCATTTCTCCTTGCACTGTACTCATTGGCATAAGTGTTGGGAGTCAGACAAGTAGAAGGTAAACTTCTTGAGAGCAAGGGCAGTTTCATTTTTGTCTTTGAGCCTTGAGCCACTGGCACAGTGACCAGCACACAAAAAGTATTTAATAAATGCTATCGAATTGGTGAATCAGCAGGATTAAATTCTTTTCCCTAGACACCATGTCAAGACCAATTATTCAAGAGGCATGTGGGCTAGTGGGGAAAACAGCAGGTTTAGAAGCAGAGTCCTGGGTTCTAATCATGGTTCTGTCACTTCCTGGTGGGGAGACCTTGGAAATGTCTTTCTCCTTCCAGGTTGTGGTTTCCTTAGCAGTAAAATGAAGGGTTGGACTAGATGACTTGTAAGTGCCCTTCCAGGTCTAAATCCGGAAATCCTAAACCACCCTTTGTTCTGTCAATGGAGTTCAAGAAATGGGCAGCAGAAATCCGAGCCACACTGAGTGCTCCAGGACTTGATCCAATTTGGGGCCCTGGTCTGCCTGGTGGGAAGACCCAGGCTGCAGGCAAGGTCTGCTGGCCATCTCCAAGGCTGCCTTAGGGAACTGGGAGTCTGGAAAAAACAGGGCTTTGCTTTCCCCTCTGTCTCTGTTCAGTTCTCTTTCCCCCTCTGTCTCTGTCTTTGTCACTCCCTCTCTCTCCCTTTCTCTGCCTCTCTTCGGTCTTTCCCTCCCTCCTTCCTTCTCTCTCACCCTGGCTTTCTCTCTTCTTTTCTTTCTAGTTCTGCTCCGTCTATTCTTTCTTCCCGCCCCCTCTCCACAAGTTGCTCACTCTCAGTCCTTCTCATTCTCTTTCCTCTCCAGTTGTCTCTGCCCCTCTGCCGTGTGCTCTTTTCCCTTCCTCTCTTTCCATATCCCCTTGATCTCCCCATCCCTCCATCTTGCTGTTTCTCCATTCTCCCACTCTCTCTCTCTGTTTCTCCAATTCTCTCTACCTCCTTTCCCCTCTCCTCCCCATCTTCTTTCCTTTCCTCCATTCTTCTGCTATCCCCCCACTCCTGACCCTTCTGTTTCTCCTCCATCTTGCACTCTTTCTAGTTTCCTCTCTCTTGTATACTTCCTTCTCCTCCATTGTGTTCATCTGCTTCTGCCTCCTGTCTGCCTGAGTGTCCCTCTGCTCCCCTCAACCTTTGTGGGGCTCTCTTTCCTCCCCCACCCACTCCTTTCCTCCTCCTTCTCTCTCTCTCTCTCTCTCTCTCTCTCTCTCTCTCTCTCTCTCTCTCTCTCTCTCTCTCTCTCTCCCCCCCCCCTCTGTCTCCCTCTCTCTACCTCTGTCTCTGTCTCTCTCCCTCTCCCCATGTCTCTCTCTCTCTCTGGCTGGCTCTCTCTCTCTCTCTCTCTCTCTCTCTCTCTCTCTCTCTCTCTTCCCCTCTCTGTCTCCCTCTCTCTACCTCTGTCTCTCTCCCTCTCCCCATGTCTCTGTCTCTCTGTCTCTCTCTCCTCTTTTCCACCTCCTCTGGGGGGGGGGGGTCTCAGTTTCCTCAGCTGTGAAATGAGGCATTGAGCTACATGGCCCTGAATGCTGCCTCCCCCTGTGTTTCTGTCTCTTCAGCTTCTCATTGTGCCCCTCTCCTTTGCGCACTATCTCTCTCTCTGTGCATCTCCTTCCTCCTTCTCTCTTCAGTCTGGCCCTGGGCATGTCTCTCTTGTCTCTCCTCAGTCCACATCTCTGTCCTCTCTGCTCAGTGCTCTCCTCCCTCCTGCATGCGTTTCTTCCCTCATCCTCTGTCTCTCTTCTCTGTGTAACTTTCTCATCCATCTTTGTCCTTCTGCTCTCCTCCCTTCTCTGTTGGCTGTCTCCTGATCAGCCCAGTGTCTCTATCGTCCCTCTCCCTCCCTTCTCTCTCCTTTCTCTTCTCCTTCATTGAGCTTCCCTCCCCCCTCTCTTCTCTGTGTATGGATCATCAGTCAGCCTCACTTCCATCTTCTGAAGCTTTCTCTCCATTCTCTATCTCTATATCTCTCTTCTCTTCTCCCACCTTCTCCCGCCTCTTCTCCAACTCCATCCTCTCTCTGGGTTCTTCGTTTTCCTTCATCCCTTTGTAGCGGCCTTTGCTTCCCTCTCCTCTCATTCTCTGATTCTTCTCCCCCTCCTCTGGGACTCTTTATCCCCTCGGTAGCCTTTCTCTTCTGTGACCCTCTGCTCAATCTTTGTCCTCTGTGTCTCCCCTCCTTCTCCATTCTGTCTCTCCCCTTTCTCTCTCCTGTGTCTCTTCTCCCTTATCTCTCATCCATGTCTCCTTTCCTATTGCTCTCCAGTTCCTTCTCTCTTTCTCCCTCTTCTAATTGGCAGCTCCTTCTGCCTGGTTGTTTTTTTTTCCTTTCTCTCTGTCTCCTATCTCTTCTCCTTTCCTATTCTCTTTCTGTCTCCATTCCCTTTCTACAACCCTCTCTTGTTCTATTTCCTCTCCACTTCTCTCTTTCCCTTGCTGCCCTTTCCCCTCCTTATCTTTAGTTCTATGTAACTTCCTTTATGTTTTCATGTTTCCTCTCTCTCCAGCCCTCATTCACTCTCTTTCTTCTCCCTTAACCTCTCTTCTCCTCCTGTCCTTCCTCTATTTCTGGCTCTGATTGATACTTCCCTCCATCCTTCTATAGCCTTCTCCCTTCCCACAGTTTCTTTGCCTTCTTTCTGATTCTCTCTCTTCCTCCATCTTTCTTCCCCAACCAGTGTCTATCTCTTTGTCTCTCCTGTGTCTTTCCTCTTTATCCTCCATGTATCTCTCTTATCTGTCCTCTGTGCCTCTGCAGCTCTCTCCCCTCTGTTGTTCTTTTCTCTCTCCTCCCTCTGTGCTTCCTTCCTTTCTCTCGCCTGTTTATCTTCCTTCTCTCTTCTTCCCCCTCACCACCATTCTCTGTGTGTCTGCCTCTCTTATCACTTCCTGTCTCCAGTTCAAATAATTTATACTTCTCTGGTTTTCTCTTCTTCCTTCATTCTGCGCTCTCTCTCTCTCTCTCTCTCTCTCTCTCTCTCTCTCTCTCTCCCCCCCCCCTCTGTCTCTCTCTTCCCCACCTTTCCCCTTCTCTCCTTCATCCTCTGTTCCCCTCTTCCCCTTCCTCTAGATCTATTTCTCTCCTACATATGTGTGTGGGGTCATAGACTCACAGATTTAGTGTTGAAAGCAACCTCTGAGCTCATCAAATTCACCATCTTCCCTTTTGTGGATGTCTCCATGTGTACCTTTTTCTATCTCTTGATCTGTGTGTGTGTGTGTGTGTGTTCAGCACTTTGCTTTCCTGTGAGTGTGTTTTTGTGACTGTTTCTATGTGTAAACATGCCCATCCCTGTGTATCTGCTATCTCTGTGCAGTTGAATGTCTCTCTTTACATATCCATCTTTATATGTCTTTCTTGTCTCCGTATGTCTTTCTCTGTTTCTGCATGTATCTAAGTGCCTGTCTCTTTCTCCTTCTCTGGAAGGATTTCCCAGTTTCTGCATCTATTTCCAAGCACCTCTGTATATGTCTCCCTTTCTCTGTGAGTGTCTAGATGGGAGTTGGGTTTTCTCAGTTGATAAGTCTCCATATGTGTGTCTGTCTTTTTCTCTCCCTCTGAGTCTCTCACCTGTCTGTCTGTCTGTCTGTCTGACTGTCTCACCCCCACTTGTCTATATGTGTCTCTGTCTCTGTCTCTCTCTATCTCTGTCTCTGTGTCTCCCATCTGTCCATATACGTGTCTTTCTCCCTCAGTCTCTGGGTCTGTGCCTCTGTGTTTGTGTCTCTCGGCTAATACTTTATTAATTTAGGCACCTGTGTTCTGGGGATGATTTGCTAGAAAAAATTTGCAAATGGGCTTAATCATAGAATTCCATAGGCTCATGTTGCATCTAGAGATACAAGATAGCAGCATTCCAGGGGAGAAAAAGCATTTGGAGCAATAAAAAATTGATGAAGGCACAATGGAAAATATTTCCTCCTCCACCAAGTCCAGGCAACTTTAATCTGGCCAGCTGGATTCCTTTAAACAACTGAACCCCCAGCACACACACACACACACACACACACACACACACACACACACCACCCCCCCACACACACACACGCCCTGTATGTGCTCCGTTCTCATTCCCCTTCCCCAGTGGAGGCTTGCCGCTGTCTTAGTGGTCTATGTGCTGTGGGGTCAGACTCCAGGCATGGGTCATTGCTAACCACTAGCACCAAGGAAGATCACGATGCTGAGCACAGCTGCCTGAATAGGAATCACTATGACTCATACTGTGTTAGTCATGGGGGGAAATAAGGCCAATATATTTTCACCTGCCCAGACACTGGAACAGGGAGACTGACAGAGCTCTAGCTGCAAAGTGTCAGGGAAGGTAGCCAAAGGATGGGGCCAGAGAGGGGATGGAGGGAAGGAAGAGATGATGCCTTAGCCCCTCTTCACTTCTCTGTGCTGTCCAGACATCCTATTTACACTTGCTGGGAGGCTGAACAGCTGGGGGCCTATCCAGTCCCAGGGTCCTGGTAATACAGACACCACAAAAGGGAGCCTGCGCCCTTTCCCAAAGGCTGTGGGAAGCCTCTTTTCTCTTCCTCTGTGCCAAGCTCTTGGGGAGTCTGAGGGGCCTGACAACCTTAGCTCTCTGACTGAGCCAAGTGGCCAGTATAAACCAAACCAGGTGTCCAATCCCCTTCTGGGGGCTGGGGGGGGGGGGGCGCCACTGAGCTGGGGCATGACTGGCTCCTCCTTTCACTTGGTTCAGGGGGGCTTCGAGACAAAAGGTCATAGTTGTTCTCCCTTCTCTCCCCCACAACACTGTTGGGCCAATGACTGTACCCAGACTGAGGATCAAAGGAGGAGCCCAGAGACTGCTAAGGCAAGGACTAAGCTGGGAGCCAAGGGGTAGAGTCAAGCATGGTAACCACAGGATGATGGAATTAGAGCTGAGGGCAGCAGGTTGCAAGGGAAAGGAAAACTGCATAGGCAACTCGAGACCTTGTGCTCAAATCCCAACTCACTTGCACTTGCCTCCTGTCTGCGTGACCTTGGTTGAGTAACCTAATCTGGAAACCGAAGGAATTAGACTAACAGATATCTAAGGGCCCCTTCAGCTCAACATCTTCTGATCCTAAAACAAAGTCATTCAGTCCACTTCCCCCATTTCACAGATGATGAAACTGAGGCCCAAAGAGGTGAAGTCACATGCTGAGCCTGGGCCCTCTGCCTCCACATCCAGCATGAGACATTTTCTCATCTGATTCTCCCCCCCAAATCCTGGAAAATAAGTGAGATCTCTGTTTTACACATTAGTAAACCAAGTTACAGAGAACTTGAGTGAATTTCCCAAGGTCACAGTTAGCAAGCATCTGAGGAAGGCTTTGAACTCATTTTATAACACTACCTGTCCACGTATCCTACATGCTGTTCTTTTCTCTTTGCCTGACTTGTCCCTGTAAGGAGGAAATGCAGGGCCTGGGGGTGAGGGCACATGGAACCAAGCTTGTCACCATCAGACCCTGGCTGATGAGGCCAGAGAGGTCTGCTTCTAGGCCTCAAGGGTTGCCACTGCAGGGTGCCTGATAATGAGTAGAGAAGAGAAAGTGGGAGAGCAAACGATCCTCATCAGAGGCCATTCTAGCCCATTCTAGGTCTTTTGGAGCCAGAGGACCAAGTACATTGGGTTGCACACAGCCAGAGCCTAATCAGTGCTTATTGGACTGGATTGAGATAAGTTCCAGTAGAGTATGAGCAGGCATACATGAGCCAGACCCAAGCTCTTTTCCCTGGAGAGGACTGGCCCAAACCAAAACTCCAATCAGTAACCCTAGAATAGTTAAAACCGAAGTCTGACAGTCTTGGCAAAAGACCTTTTGCCCCAAATCTGAGCAAAGCTGAGGAGAGAAGGGTGTGGGCAAGTTGCCAGGCCCTTTATCTAACCCTGCTGGTTAGACAAAGAAAGGGTCCAGGACATTGCCTAGACCAAGAGCAAAGTCCCAGGGCCTCTACTCTCCTCCAGTTTTCTTGGTTTCCTAACCTGAAGATTTCAGTAGGATTAGCCAAGGGGTCCTTTCTTAGGAGAAAGCTCAGAGAGCAAGGGGAAGGGGAGAGTCACTGGCTAATTTGCATGGAAAGGATATCTGTCAGGAGGGGAGTGACCAGCTGTATATCAGGGGAGCCATGGAGAGGCCTAAGGCCCAAGGCATTGGGGTCTGAAGTATAGCTAAAAACAAACTCCAATCAAGACTTTCCTCCAAATGGCCTGAATCATGGTCTTAGCTGCCTCTCCCTCCACCCTGCCTGGGCCAGCTTTTCCAGCTGGCATCCCCAGGGCTCCTTCCAGGAAATTCCTTAGACAGTGTTCCTAACCCGCAGGCACCCTCTTCCCAGACAAGCAAGCCACTGCTTCCTGGACAAGCCCCTTTGGCTTGGTGGGAGCCAACAGCTTTCTGTAGCCTGCTATCAGGAGAGGGGAAGGCCTGGTGCCAAAGAAGAACCAAGCCAAACCAATCAGACTCAGGGAAGCTGTCTGAGTGGCCAGCACCAATGTCCACATGCTTTCATTACAACCCTGCAAGAACTAAGGGACCCAGAAACTCTTCCAGGAGAAACTGCCTGCCCATGGAGAAAAGGACAAGTAGCACCCCTTCCCAGGCAAGGCAATCATGCTCACTTCATGCTAGCCACCCAACCAAAGCTGGTGAGGTGTGGGGGGAGGGTCTGCACAGCACTGACTTCCCAGGGAAATTTTCAAAGAATGGAGTAAGAGGCCCCTCAGTCCTTAAGTATGAGAAGGTTCAGTTCAATCCAATCTAATCCAAGAAGCACCTACTATGTGCCTGACCCAGTGCTAGGTATTAAAGATACAGAGATAAATGAAAAAGTCCCTGTCCTTAAGTTCTTAAATTATACTGGGCAGAAATAACATGTAAATAGAGAAGACAATACAGCAAGATCTAGATATAGAACTAATACGGATCAATCTGGAAATTATGAAAGGAGCTGGAATTTGATCAGTTATCCATGCATCCCATTTGTTTGTAACAGTATATTGGCATGCACTGACCAAACACTGAAGCCTCTGTTTTCCCATCTGTAAAATGGAGGGTTGGGACTAGAAGGTCCCTTCCAAGTCTACATCTATAAGCTTATGATGGTCTAAGTCTCATCTTAGATACTTGTACAGACACTCCTTATAGATTCCCAGAAGTACCAAGCAACTGCAGGTTAAAACAAAGCAGAAACAGAGTCCTGTGGCCAGAGCAGCAAGGTTGTATTTGAAATCAGAAATGGGGCATCTAAAGTCAGTCAGGAAGGAAACAAATGTAGGTAATTAGACTTAAATAAATAAAGCCTTGCTGGTAATTCAAGTTTTTTTCTTTACTTGAAACCCCTGCCCAGAAGACAAGAAAGTAATTTCGATTTGCATTAGGACTTGGCAAGAATCTGTTAATTGTCGGTCAGAGACAGCTGAGAATGCTAGGGCATGTAGAAATAACACACCTTTTGCAGGTGCTCATGTGCAGCACCCTCAGAGCAGAAATCCTCCTCACAGGGAACATCCCACTTACTTTGGAACTTTGCCATGGGAGTTAGACTTACTAAAAGTTACCAACAGGAATGAGAGAGAACTGAGTAGGCTGCTTTCAATGAGGATACAGGGCTTCTTAAACTTTTTCCACATCATTCTCCTCCTATATATCTGACTCCTCCTTCTTTGTCCCCTTTGGTAGATCACCATTCATGTCCTGCCCTCTAATGGTGGGTGAGCCCTAAAGCTGTCCTGGGCCCATTCCTCTTCTCTCTATCCACAATTCCATCAGCACCCAAAGGTTCAACTACCACCCCTATGCAGAAAAGTCACAGCCCTACCTGTCTAGCCTAAATCTCCCTCCTGAGTTTCAGACCCACATTACCAACTACATCTTGGACATTCCCCACAGTTTGTCCTATCTGTGTTTAAAACTCAACATACCCCAAACAGAACTCGACATTTCCCCTTCTCCCTCCAAAGCAATTCTCTTCCTATAAGGACACTGCCATCTTCTCAGGCACCCAAGGGTGAGCCTACAGTATATTAAGAATATATGTGTCTGGGACTAGAGAGGTGGCCTTTCTGATGGCTTCTGCCCTGATTTCATCCACAGATGGAATGTTGTATTCAGTTGGAGCAACCACATTCCAGGAAGGACATTGCTAAGCTGGGCAATGACCAGAGGGGATTCACTGGGATGGAGAAGGGCTGCCAGATCACAACGTGGGATCATTTGAAGGAACTTCCCCAAAACAACATTTAGGAGGGTACTTTAGCCGGTTTCAAGTGTGTGGAGGACAAGCACATATTGGAAGACTTGGACTTGTTCTGTTTAGCTGAGATGATAGAACTGAACACAGTGAGGGGACATTACAAAGAAGTGAATTCTGACTCAATTTAAAGCCAAGACTTCCTAATACTGAGAACTGTCCCAAAGGGGGAGAGGCTCCCTCAGGGAGCATCAGGGGAGTGTCAGGCTTCAAGCACAAGTATGGGTGTGGGTTTATAGCCCAAGGCCATTGTGTGCCCCCAATGGTGATGGGGGATACAAAAGAGAGGACAAATTCTCCTCCTTATAGGGAATGCTTAGAACCACACCTCAGAGAAGGCTGCACATGAGCAGAAAACATCTCAAGAGAAATTTGTTTCAATTTACAAATTAAGACATCTGCTACCCTTATTAAAGCTAGAGCCTTCCCTCAGTTGATTATCTCCACGTTTTTCTGTCTCTAGCTTGTTTGTATATAGTTATTTGTATGTTTTCTCCTCATTAAACTGTCATATCCTTGAGAGCAGGAACTGTTTTTGCCTTTCTTTGCATCCCCAGCACTTAACACAATGCTTGGCACATAGTAGGATTTTAATAAATGCTTGTTGCATACCCTTTGACTTAGTAATACCACTATTAGGTTTGTGTTCCAAAAGAGATAAAAACAAAACAAAACAAAAAGGAAATGGACTTATATGTACAAAAATATTGGTAGCAGCTCTTGAGGGGATGCCCAGCAACTGGGGAATGGCTGAACAAGTTGTGGTATGTGTTTGTGATGGAATACTATTGTACTATGAAAAACGATGAGCAGGATGCTCTCAGAGAAACCTGAAAGACTTACATGAGCTGATGCAAAGTGAAGTGTGCTGGGTACAAAGAAACAGCACTACTGTAAGATGATCAGCCGTGAATGACTTAGCTCTTCTCAGCAATACAACGATCCAGGACAACTATGAAGGACTTAGGATGAAAGGTGCTGTCCATCCCCAGAGAAGGAAGTGATGATGTCTGAATACAGACTGAAGCAGACTTCTTTTAAACTTTCTTTATTTTTCTTGAGCTTTTTGGTCTGTTTTCTTTTATAGCATGATCATTATGGACATGTTTTGCATGATTACACAAGTATAACCTACACTGAATTGCTTGCCTTCTCAATTGGGGGTGGGGGGGAAGAAAGAAAAAATAAAATCTAAATTTAAAAAAGTACATTCTTGTTGATTTATTGAACTCCTTAAGGGGAGTTATCTTAAAAGGAATTCTCCCCACCCCAATTCAGGTATAATTGGGAGTCACTACCCAAGCTTATTTTTGTCTGTGCCAGAGATGTCTCAGACCAACAGTACCATTTCTTGCCATTTGTGGACAACATTTCTAGTTCTCTAAAAACTTTAGCCTACCTCCCACCTCAGTATCCTTGCTTTTCTAGGCTGGCTCACAAATGAGTTTCAGAAAACTTCAAAGTGAATCCCCTAGGGAGGGCTATGATGAAGCATCCCTCCAGGAATATATTCCCACCTTCTGTAAGCTAAAACATTTTTTCTTTCAACCAGGAAATGGAAACTAGAAATAACTACAGTGGGGGGGTGTTCTTTTATGACAGATATTATTCATCTTGAAAGCAATGTCAATGCTAAACATATTTTCTACTTTAATCTAAAATGCTTCTTTCAATAGACTCCTTGCTAGGCTACTGATCAGATGTGTTTAAAGATAGGATTGCGTGAGGCCAACATTAATTAGAAAACCACTAAGTGTGGGGAGGAACAGTTTATGAACAACATGAATGGGGCACCCGGAGATGCCAAAGTCCTGAAAAGTACAGTATCTGTTCAAATGAGCCAGCAGTTAACATTAAGCTCTGGCACCTTGGGGGAAAATGACACATTAACTGATATGGGGAGGAAAAACCAGCTATAATGAAATCAACAAGCAATCAGAGCTGGAACTCGATAGGGAGGAGATCCAGGTAGGGAGGGGAGGGGCGGTGAATAATTTCATGTTCTCATTGTGGTGGGAAGTTTGTTCTATCACTTAAAACCTGCAGGAGCTAGAGGCCAAATAAAGAGGACTCCATCCAACCATCAAGCAAAAATGATCTGAACATAAGAGAAAAAAGCAGGAAGCACCACATGCATACATCCTCAATCCTACGCTTGCCTCCTCTAATGTCTTGGGTTGTTTGTGTGGGTTGTTTGGGTGGGCAGTGGGATGGGTTAAGTGAGACAGTGAAGGGCAATTGGTGCTGCATGTTGGGAGCAGTGGGAGCAACAAGCACTCAGGTGTAGCCCAAGGACAATGGAAGTATCCTGGATCCTTTGGGGGCAGGTTCACTTCTCCATGGAGCAAATAGAGTGGGTTGACTTTCCATTACACACTTGTCTTCATCAGACAAGCAGTTCCCAAGTACAAGGCTTCTCAGGGCAGGCTCCTTACTCCTTCCCTCCTTGCTATCAGCTCAGAGGATTTCTCTGGCAGGACACATAGTGAGACTTCACCCCACAGAACCCTCTGTAGTGTTCAATGCCCCTTCTCTAATCCAGATCAGTTCTTGTGTTTGACTTTTGTCAAAACCTCCCTGATTATTTATGAAATATGTTTCCTTCCTCTTGGTAAAGAGGTGATGGCCTATAGGCACAGAATGAAGTGTGCATTATTAGGCAAGGCCAATGTGTTGGTTTGCTTTGCTTAACTGTACTTCTTTGTGATAAAGAAGGGTTCTGGGGGAGAGGTCACTGAGAAGTCATAGTGATTCAAAATATTATCAATAATACACTAATATATGTGTATGTGTATAGAGGAAGGGAGGGAGGAAGAAAAAGAAAGAAAGAAAGAGAGAGGAAGAAAGAAAGAAAGGAAGGAAGGAAGGAAGGAAGGAAGGAAGGAAGGAAGGAAGGAAGGAAAAGAAAGAAAAGAGAAAGGAAGGGAGGGAGGGAGGAAGGGATGGAAAAAGAAAGGAAGGAAGAGAGAGAGGGGGGAAGGAAGGAAGGAAGGAAGGAAGGAAGGAAGGAAGGAAGGAAGGAAAGAGAGAGAAAGAAAGAAAGAAGAGGGACCTTTCAGAGTTCTCAAATGGTGGAAATGTACTGGGATATATATCCAGCTGTGAGGAATCACAGACCCACAAACTCAAATTCCTCACTTAGTTTGAAAGAAGGTTAAAGTACTAACCCAGGTTTTCCTGGCTCCCCACTCTGCATCCCCTTCCTTAACTACAGGCTTCCTCTCCTAGCCTTGACCCCTTGGATTATCATCCTGTCTTCCTAGGTAACCCTACTTCTATCCCCACCCCAGACTGAGCTCTCTTTTCATCCCTGAAGAAACTGGCTGTGTTTTCTCAAGTCTGCCTCCTCAGCTTCCTGTGACTTGTAAATTCTGATGCTACTCATTCCAGGGACAGTCTCTGGGACTGTGCTAGACTTCTTTCTGCTGAAGCTTCCCTCCGTCCTGTGCACCTGGCAGCCTGTACTGGGTCTTCACTGCCACAAACAAACACATTTCCTTCTCTTTCTGAATCTTGTCTGGGCTCATCAGTACATTCAACTCTTTCATTCTCTGCTTACATTCTGCTCTAATGATATTTCCTCCCCACCAGGACCAGTTAAGTACTTAAAAGTTTGTGTTTCCATCTCAGAAATCCAGAGAATCAGGAGTGGGAAGGGACCTCAGAGGACAGCTAGGTGTTCTTAGCCCAGGAATTCCCTCCTAATTCAATTCAATAAGAATTTAATTAATGGGACGGCTAGGTGGCTCAGTGAGTAGAGCATCGGCCCTGGAGTCAGAAGGACCTGAGTTCGTATCTGTCCTCAGACACTTAACATACAAACAAAAACCTAGCTGTGTGACCTTGGGCAAGTTACTTAACCCCAATTGTCCTCCAAAAAAATTAATTAATGACTACTATGTGTAAGGTGCTGCACTCATTCCAATGTCCCTCATAAGGTTTCATTCAACTTTCCTTCAAGCAGAATCAAAAAAAGGAACTTGCTACCTACCAAGGCAGTGTAGTGTCCTTGAGGATAGTGCTAACCAGTAAGACTTTTTTTCCTTAGGTAGTGCCCTTGAGGGTCTTTCTCTTAAACTGTACTCAAAACAGTGGGCACCTAATGTGCAG
Organism: Gymnobelideus leadbeateri; assembly: GCA_011680675.1. Lineage (NCBI taxonomy): Eukaryota > Metazoa > Chordata > Mammalia > Diprotodontia > Petauridae > Gymnobelideus > Gymnobelideus leadbeateri. The sequence goes on along the minus strand of WOXC01004818.1, from coordinate 588,047 downwards.
AGTTGACAACCACTGTCAGGATTCAAGGGGCTAGCCTGTCAGGTTGTTCTGAACCAGCTTATAGGCCTCCACCAACATGCTTTCCATGAACAAGTAGCCAGTAGACCAAATTTGCTCATAGCAATGGTATTTACTAAGATAGAATCACAAAAATGGCAGTCATAGAAATCTTATTTCCATAAACCTGGGGCTCCTTCTCCTCCAAATAAACTCAACTCCCACAAGAAGAACTAGGCTCAAGCCTAGAGCACAGCAGGAGAGAGGCACACATGGGGACACCCAGACTGTAAAAGTAATAGACAACTGTTGCCACAGCAGAGCTTGGGAGCCCTCCCTCCCTGCAGAGAGTCTTGTGCTGTGGCTCTCTTCAGTGGCAATGCCCAGTTGGGCTTGCAGGCTCTGCTCTTCCCCCAGTCTGGCTCTCTTCTCTGCTGCCAGGAGTACCACTCCTTGAAACTCCTTCCTCCTTCAGGTTTCTAGCTCTCTGAATGTGTGCCTTTTTGTAATGGGTATCTGCTCCCTGTAGGATGCACTGTCTCTGTTACATGCCTGGTAACTCCCCTTCAGAGTTATACAGCCAGTGTCCCTTCCCGCCTCAGTTAATGTAGTTATGGGAGGCCCAGAATTTCATCCCAAGATGTTCCTGAGACTGTAGAAGTGCATCATTGCCCTGATACCTGTACATATGTGTGGTGGAATAGGGAATGCTTACAATTGTCTGGAGTCAAATCTGCCTCCTTGCCTCAATTCAATTAAACAAGCATTTCTTGAGTTGCTTCTTCATTCCAGGAAATGGCCTGATAGAGTGCTTGTGAGTGAAGAGACTATGAAGGTGAGGATAAAGAATTTGGTTAAGAGGGGTGGCTAGGTGGTGCAGTGAGTAGAGCACCGGCCCTGAGGTCAAATCTGGCCTCAGACACTTAACACAAAAACTAGCTGTGTGACCTTGGGCAAGTCACTTAACCCCAAGTGCCCTAAAAACAAACAAACAAACAAACAAAAGAATATGTTTAAGAGTTGGGTTACCTCCTTTATTTCTATGGTTTCACTTTCAACTTGACACTGTTCTCTGCTCTAAGTTGTCTTACTCCCTCTCTTGTCTCATCACTACTTCCCAAAGCACCATGTGCTTCCTCTGCTCTTATTCATGGTCTGCTGAATGGAGACAGAGTAAGTCATGTTGTCCCATTGACTGGTCCCTAACAGACTCTCTTTCCCACCATGCAGAGGCTGTGACAAACCTCTTCCTTCCTTAAGCCTTCCTAATACTTCCTCCCTTCTGTCATGTTCTCAGCTGAGGTCCTCAACTCACATTTTGCTGAGAAAATAAAGGTAGTTTGTCATGATGTCCTCCCTCTTTTTTTGTTCATGATATCTCACAACCCCATGACATCACCCCCCACTCTCTCCTCCATTATTCCAGTCTCTGATAATGAGGTGCCTTTTTCCTTGATAAGGCCAACCCCAAATACATAAGTGTGCCCTGGATCTCATCTCCTCCTGGCTTTTCCAGGAGATTGCCCAGGACTGTTCCGAGGATGGATTGTAGACAGGAGTGACTGGAGGCAGGCACACCAATTAGAAAGCTATTACAATAGGCCAGAGTAGTGTAATTGTCATGTGATTGGGGGCCGGGGTGGGGGGGGGGTGAGTTCAAGGGATATTGTGGAGGTGGAATTTTTATTTTTATTTTTTAATTAATTTATTAGTTTAGTTTCAGTTAACAAGATTCAATCCCATAGTTCCTTGATTTTCAAATTTCCTTTACTTCCCTCCCCCCACCCCCCATGACAGCATATAGTCCAGTATGGGATCTGCGAATACATTCATATTAGACTTTAGTCCAGTTACAAAGGCGTATTGTACTAGGTGGCATGAAAAATGGTAAAGAAGAAATAAAACCAAACAATGAAAAGAAAAAGATCAATTAGTTTGCTTCCATCGGGATTCAAGCTCAGTTCTTTCTAGTTATATCTCTGGATGTCATATTTCTCTCTTTTATGAGACTTTTGGGATTGACTTATATCACTGCATTGCTGAGATGAGTCCAGTCTCTCATAGTTGGTCATCACACATGTGAAGTGTCTATGATTATATACAAATTTCTTCTGATTCTACTTTTCTCGCTCAGCATCAGTTTGTATAAGCCTCTCCAGGTAAGTATGAAATCTGTCTCCTCCTCGTTTCTTATAGCACAATAATATTCCATTACATTCATATACCACAACTTGTTCAGCCATTCCCCAATTGATGGGCACCCTTTCAGTTTCCAATTCTTTGCAACCACGAAAAGAGCTGCTATAAATATTTTTGTACATTTGGGTCTTCCTCCCACTTCTATGATCTCTTTGGGATATAACCCTAGAAGTGGTATGGCTGGGTCAAAGGGTATGAAATTATTTATAGCCCTTTGGGCATAATTCTAGATTGCTCTCCAGAATGGTTGGATAAGTTCACAACGTGGAGGTGGAATTTTAATTGTTGTTGTGTGACCATTTTGTTTTCAGTCATGTCTGACTCTTCATGAACCCATTTGAGATTTTCTTGGCAAAGATCCTGGAGTGGTTTGCCATTTCCTTCTCCAGTTCATTTGACAGATGAGGAAACTGAGGCAAACAGGGTAAAGGGACTTGCCAGGTCACACAGCTAGAAAGTGTCTGAGGTCAGATTTGAACTCAGTTCTCCCTGACTCCAGATCTGATGCTCTGTGCACTATAGCACCCCCTAGCTGCCCTAGAATTTGAGTAGTACTTTGCAAATTCTTAATTATGGGTGAAGAAAATTATAGAAGAGTCAAAGATAACTCTAAATCTGAGCCACTGAGTATCTAGAGGGTGGTGGTACCCTAAAGCCAAATAGAGAAGTCTTGAAGGAGAGGTTTATAGGAAGAAGTTTGTTCCCTCCATCTGGGACATGGGATCACCAATTCAGATCTAGAAGGAACTTTAGAGGCCATTACATCCAATCTCTTTATTTTACAGAGAAGGAAACTGAGGCACAGAGGTTACATGACTTTCCCAAGTTCATCGAGCTAGTGGGTGGTTGATGCTGGATTAAAACCTAGATCTTCTTGACTTCAAAAGTCCAGCACTCTATCCACTACATCACACTGCCTTTTGCTAGGTTGGGTCTGAGATGCTGATAGGGCATCTAGTGAAGCCAACTAGTAGGTAACTGGCGATGCAAACTTACAGCTCAGTAGAGATTTCAAAGAAATTCAGGTTTGCTCTATGTATTTGGGAGTCATCAGTGCATAGATGAGCATTAAAGCCAAGGAAATCCTTTCGAAGTAACAATGCCTCCTGCCAAATGATTGTTTGTGGAGTGCTCCATTGGCCTAACTGTTCTGGAAAACAATTTGGAATAGTGTCCAAAAGGATACTAAATTATTCATAACATTTGATCCAGCATTCCCATTACTGGATTTATGCATCAAGAAGGTCGGTAACTGCAAGAAAGGACTCATGAATATGAAATTATTTGTAGTCTCACTATTCATGAGGGCAAAAAGCTGGAACCAAAGCACGTATCCAATTACTGAGGAATCACTATACAAAGTGTGCTCTGTGAGTACAATGGAATATCACTGTGATATCGTGAAGAAAAACTATGAAGAACCCAGAGAAACATGAGAAGACTTGTATGAACTGATGCAGAATGAAGTGACCCCCAACAAATAGGCCAAGATTATTATCATAATCATAACAACTAGCATTCACATGGTGCTTTGATGTTTGCAAGGTGATGTAAACTCATTAGATCCTTGCAATAACCCTAGGAAGAAGGTGTTACTATTATATATTATTCCAACCTAAGTATCACTAAGTGCTTCATGGAGACTTTGGGGAATGGCCCCAGATGGGTTTATGTGGCAGACACTTAGCTGACGTCTCCCATTCTCTCATTGTTCATTTCTTCACATTGACACTTTCCAAATGAAAGGGAAAGCCTTATGAGCACATCTTCCAAAGGGACTCCTGTGGCATGCTGTCAAGCCTCTAATAAGGCTGTCCCCTACCTCAGCCTGGCATTCTTGGGCCTCCTCATACCTCCTGCTGCCTCTACCTCCCTCAGCTCTCAAGATGCCCTTGGGATCCAGTCAGGCAAATCCTCTTCCCCATCCTTCCCATAAATCTTGTTGACCTACCCTGTGTCTTGACCTTTTTGCTCCTGTTACTCCCCTGTCTAGAGCATTTCTCATTTCTTTTCTGTCACTTCCTCCAAGAAAGCTGCCCTCACTCTACCCTCTCCCTTTGCCTTTCCACAGGATGCATTCCTGTTGTGTATAGGCAGTGTTGCCTACTTGATAGAATGCTGCTTGGACTCAGGAAGACCCATGTTCAAATTCACTAATTGTCACAACTATCCTCATCTATAAAATGGGGACAATACTAGTATCTATCTTAAAGTGTTGTTGTTGAAATCAAATGAGATAATACACATATTACTGTTTAGCCATCTCAGACTCTTTGTGGTCCTGTTTGAGGTTTTCTTGACAAAGATACTGGAGTGGTTTGCCATTTCCTTCTCCAGGTCATTTTGCAGATGAGGAAACTGAGGCAAACAGGGTGAAGTGACTGACCCAGGGTCACAAGGCTAGGGAGTGTCTGAGGCTGGATTTGAATTTAGGAAGATGAGTCTTCCTGACTCCAGGCCTGGTGCCATGTGCACTATGGTGCCACCCAGCTGCCCCGTGTGTATATAGTATTTTGCAAACCTTAAATGTGTAAATGTCAACTACAAGCATGTCAGCCAGCCAACAATTCTTCATTAAGTGTTTACTCTGCTGCAAACACTGTACTAAGCACTGGTGGCACCCCTACCTGCCCCTGTCTTCAAAGTGCATCATTCTAATGACGAAGACAGCATATATAAATCCATAAGATAAGATACTGAGTAGATATACGGCACTTTTCAGCTATAAAGGGAAGGGTACTATGAACTGAAGAGATAGCAAAAGGCTTCCAGGTGAGGAGTCTTGAAGGAAGCCGGCAGTTCTAAGAATCTAAAGTGAGGAGGGACAGCATTCTGGGCATGAGGGAGGGGAAGTACAAAGATCTGGAGATGGGAAATGGAGCATCAGGAACGGGGAACAGCAAACGGATCAGCATCGCTGGACCATGTAGTGCAAGGAGAGAGAGAGAGAGAGAGAGAGAGAGATGGAGAGAGAGATGGAGAGAGAAGAAGGAGGAGGAGGAGGAGGAGGAGGAGAAGAAGGAGGGAAAAACAGAGAGACAGAGAGAGAGAGAGAGAGAGAGAGAGAGAGAGAGATGGAGAGGGAGAGAGAGAGAGAGAGAGAGAGAGAGAGAGAGAGAGAGAGAGAGGAGAGGGAGGGAGAGACAGAGAGAGAGACAGTGAGAGGGAGAGACAGAGATAGTAAAATGACTTTCAGAAAGACAGAAAGGACCAAGTATGTGGCCTGTGAGACAAAATAGTGAAATTATGAACAACACAACGGACTTGGAGGCACAAAGGCCTGAGTTTATTTCCTGCCTCTGCCATAAGCTGAGTGACTCTGGGCAAGTCCCTGAGCCTCTCTGGCCTCAACATTCTCATCTGCAAAACAAGGATGACAACACATGCAGGGCCTTCCTTTCTGGATCAACCAAATGAGTGAAGGACTTTTCCAACTGAAAGTCATCTATCCATGCCCTTTGTCATAACTGGGTTCTCTAACAGACCCCCAGAATCTCAGAGCTTGCAAGCACCTCAGAAGCCATACCATCTAACCTGTGTATGAAGTGACTCCCTTCAATAATATCCCTGACAAAGGAGTATCCGACCTCTCCTGGCGACCGTTGCTTTGGAGGAAACCCCCCCATTCCACAGCAGCCCATGCACTGTAATGGGCAGGAAGACCTTCTGACATCAAGCCGAATACTGCCTTCTGAAACTGCCCTGCACTGCTCCTGGCTCTGCCTCCGGGAGTTGGGGGGAAGTGAAGCAAAGCAGGACCAAGGACAGAGCCTTTGGGTTTGGGGCTAGAAATCTGCCTCCAGATTGCTGTTCTTTAGCTCCTTTTGGTCACCTATTCCTGAATCCTACTCAGTGTACCATGATCTAGCCCACATCTCTCTTATCCTAGGGGAAAGAGAGAGAGAGAGGGAGAGAGAGAGAGAGAGAGAGAGAGGAGAAGAAGATATGTAGGAAGGAGAGAGAGCTGATAAGACAGCAGTAGCCATCAAATGTACAGCAAAATAGTCAAAGAACAAGTTTCATCCACCCTAAAAGAACCTCTGCTCTGTGTGTGTGTGTGTGTGTGTGTGCGCACACGCATGTGAACATAGCCTGCTGTATTCCTGCAAACACTTGAAAAGATGCCCCATTATACCTGCCATAGGTAGGTGTTGAGTGAGGGAAGCAATTAGAGGGATTCAGCTGTCTTTGTTTTAGTCTCCATAAGCGGCAGGTTTTGTTCTCCCGTGGATTCTCTGCATGGCAGGGGGCCGGCACGCAGGATCCCAGCTGTCACAGAAGCCTGGGAGAGGACCTGGGGAAATGATGGCTGTGCTACCAGGAAGTGACTCACCATTTGGTGCAGATTCTCTGGCTGCTTTTGAGCCCAACAGAGCAGGCTTGATCTTCTTCCCAGAGTACCATGGTCTGCCCTTCGGCATATGGCAAAGGTCCATGCAGAGTAAGCTGGAATGGACCTCAATTATCACCCAGTCCAACTGCTTCATTTTCCAGGTAGGGAAACTGAGATCCAGAGAGGCTCAAAATGATACACTTCAGAGCTGAAAGGTTCTTCAAAATGACCATCTAGGCACACACACAGCCAAAAAAAGAATCATATTTCCAACATGCATGACCAAGTCATCAGTCCACCTAAGTCAGAGCACAGTAGGACAATCACCAACCTCCAGACTCCACATCTCTCTCAATGAAGCCTAAGAAAATAGTAATTTTTAGCTCCTACAACATGCAATTAACTTCTACTGAGCTTGCAGTCCACTAAGACCCCAGGTCTTTTTTTCTGGCAGGAGAGCCAGGACATACTCATATAAAATCTCGTGCTTTGCATTATGAGCATGGTGTCAAACACCTCATACAAAAGTGCTCCAAGGAAAAAAAGGAGATAGACTGCCATGGGCTTGGGGGAATTCATAAGGGAGGAGTTAGGCTAAGTCAACTTGAAAGATGGCTAAGAAGAAGGGGGAAGGTGTGTTAGTCAGGGAGGACCAGTGTAAGCAAAAAGCCCAGAGGCTGAATGTGCTCAGACTACTCCTCTTCCTCCAGCCTGCTCTTTCTACGTGCCCAAGTTGCTTTCCAGCCATTCTAAAACTTTCTGATAAACTCTCTCTTTCCAAAGGCCTGCTGCTGATTCATTTTTGTGTGAAAATGTCACAGGGAGGGAAATGAGCAGCAGGCTTTCACTTGGCCAAATACAGGGCCTGCCAAATGAAAGTGAGGCTGGCCAGTGGAGGAAATGTCCTCAGAAGAACCTTGAGTGGGAGGGTGCATTCAAGCAAGGGCCAAGGTTGGAAGGAAATTCACATTTCCAGCAAACCAAGGAAGTAGCATAGACCAGGAGAGGGCTCCAGTGTGGCTGCTCCCAGCAGGTGACCAAAAGGGGACTTTTTCAGTAGAAACTCCATTTCATTTCTCCTGTCAGGCCAGTCAAAAGAAATATAGACACTAGCATTTCATATGTGCTGGCTGACAGATCTGTGGACTAGATATCTATTAGCAGACACCGGATTCTTTGACAGTTGTAGCCAATAGAGCAGATAGAAATTCCAAGAAGTTTATACACTTCTCAGTGCCTGTGAATTTCAGAGTAAGGAACTATTCCAACTCTGGGGAAAGTTCGATTCGATTTCAAGTATTTCTTAAACATCTACTGGGGTCTAGACCTTGTGCTAGGCACTGAGGATACCAAGAAAGAATGGAACAGTCCTTTCTCTCAAGAACTTTCATTCTGTTGGAGGAAAGGTTGTCAAATGTGGACATAGTTGGAGTCAAGAGGACCTGAGTTCAAATACAGCCTCAGACATTTAGTAGCTGTGTGACCCTGAGCAAGGTACTTAACTCCATCTCACTCAGTTTTCCCATCCATAAAATGAGCTGGGGAAGGAAATGGCAAACCATTCTAGTTTCTCTGCCAAGATAAGAGTTAGACATGACTGAACAACAACAAAGAAAAAATAATTTCTGGAGGGCAGAGCAAAGACAGCAGACTAGAAACACAAACTTGGCATGAGCTTCTGCTCAAAATACTTCCAACACACGTAAAAAAATGCTCTAAACAAACTTTAGAGATATAGAACCCACAAAGTGACAGAGAGAAACAAATCTCCCACTGAAGGCAGCCTGGTAGGCCAATAGGAAATGTCTATTGCACCAGGCTGGTAGCTGAGCACAGTCCCCATGAGCCATGCTTCTAGCTCTAGGGCAGCCCTGACCAGCAGTGGCCAGAGCAGACTTCAGGAGAGTGAATCACCAGCAGCTGTGGCAGTTTCCAGACTTATCAACCCATCAATGCCAAAGACAAAGTAAAAAGTCAGTGTGGAACTCTATTGGAATAGGGGGGGTGCTGAGGAGCCTGGTTTGGCTGCTACCCCAGGAGTGAGAAGTAGCAGACATGTGGCAGCTGTGCAGTCACCACCATGTGGCTGCTTCTGTAGAACCTGGCCTGCAGATTGTAGGGGAACCAAGCAACCAATCAGAGGGTAATTTCTCTTGCTTTGATCTGCTTGGATCTGGGTCTTGGATGGTGGTCCTGGGGTGTGTGGCCAGTGAGCCAGAGCTTGTGGGGGCTGTAGAGAGGGCACCTTCCTAATAGCTCTGGCAGCTGCAAAAACCCGAGCGATTTGGGACAAAGCTTTCTCCATTCTGGAAGAAGAGTTCTACCATGGCAAAGACCTCAAAAGTCAAGTAATTGGCTGGCAAGGTGAGCAAACAGAGGAAGCACAAACAGACCATAGAATCCTCTTTTGGGGACAAAAAGGATCAAGGCATGAAGCAGGAAGAAGGCAGTGAAGTCAGAATTCCTGCATCAAAAGCCTCCAAGAAAAATATGAATTGGTTATAGGCCATGGAGGAGCTCAAGAAGGATTTTGAAAATCAAATAAGCTAAGTGGAGGAAAAATTAGGAAGAGAAAGAAAAATAATGCAAGAAAATCATGAAAAGTGAGTCAACAGCCTGCTAAAGGAGACCCAAAAATACACTGAAGAAAATAACTCCTTAAAAATAGACTAACTCAAATGGAAGAAGAGGCCCAAAAAGAGAGTGAGGAGAAGAATGCCTTAAAAAACCAAATTGGCCAGATGGAAATGGAATTTCAAAAACTCACTGAAGAGAATAACTCCTTCAAAATTATTTTGGAGCAACTGGAATCTAATGACTTTATGAGAAATCAAGATACTATAAAACAGATCCAAACAAATGAAAAAATTGAAGGCAATGTGAAATATCTCATTGGAAAAACCACTGACCTGGAAAATACATCCAGGAGAGATCATTTAAAAATTATTGGACTATCTGAAAGCCACGATCAAAAAAAGAGCCTAGACACCATCTTTCCAGAAATTATCAAGCAAAACTGCCCTGATATTCTAGAACCAGAGGGCAAAATAGAATTTGAAAGAATTTACTGATCACCTCTTAGAAAAGATCCCCAAAAGAAAACTCCTAGGAATATTATACCCAAATTCCAGAGTTCCCAGGTCAAGGAGAAAATACTGCAAGCAGTCATGAAGAAACAATTTGAATATTGTGGAAACACAGTCAGAATAACACAAGACCTAGCAGCTTCTACCTTAAGGGATTGAAGAGCTTGGAATATGATATTCTGGAGGTCAAAGGAGCTAGGACTAAAACCAAGAACCACCTACCTAGCTAAATTGAGTATAATGCTACAGGGGAAAATATGGTCATTCAATGAAATAGAGGATTTTCAAGCATTTTTGATGAAAAAACCAGAGCTGAACAGAAAATTTGACTTTCAAATACAAGAAGCAAGAGAAGCATGAGAAGTTAATGAGGAAAAAGAAATTATAAGGAACTTATAAAAGTTGAATTATTTACATTCCTATGGGGGAAAACAATAATCGCAACTGATAAGATTTTTCTCAGTATGAGGATAGTTGAAGGGAATATATATACATATGTATGTATGTATAGGAGGGTGTATGTATATATAAATATGTATGTGAGTCTGGGCATATGTATGTTCATGTATACATAGACAGAGGGCACAGGATGAGTTTAATATGAAGGGATGATATCTAAAAAATAAAATTAAGAGGAGACAGAGAAATTTACTGGAAAAAGGGAAAAGGATTAGGGTAAATTATCTCAAATAAAAGAGGCAAGAGAAAACTTTTACAAAGGAGGGGAAGAGAAGGAAGGTGAAAGGGAATGGGGCAACATTATTCTCATTGAATTTGGCTTAAGGATGGAATAACATAAACACTCAATTAGGTATCTTACCCTACAGGAAAACAGGGGTATAGGGGATAAAAGGGGGCATGATAGAAGGGAGGGCAGATTGGGGGAGAGGATAGTTAGAAGCAAACATTTTAAAAAGGGATAGAGTCAAAGGAGAAAATAGAATAAGTGTGCGGCAGGACAGGATGATGGAAATATAGTTAGTCTTTCACAATGTAACTACTATGGAAATGATTTGGGTAACTACACATGTAGTTATATTGAATTGCTTATCTTCCCAGTGGGGGTGGGTGAGGAGGGAAGAAAGGAAAAAATCTGGAACTCAAAGTTTTAAAAACAAATGTTTAAAACAAAAAAAGAAAAAATAATTTCCCAGGAGGGGAAGCTAACAACTGAGAGAGAGGGGTGGAATTGGGGAAAACCACCTGTAGGAGGTGCCAACTGGGCTGAACTATAACTAGAGCTAAGAGATGAGGATGGAGAACATTCCAGGCATCAGGATCAGTCTGTGCAAAGGCAGTTTTCTTTTCTTATCCTAGAGGCAATAGGGAGCCACTGAATGTTTAAAAAGAAGTAGTGACATTGAAAAACCTATGCTTTGGGGGATATCTAGCTATTTATCATCATATGTAGGTTAAATTAGAGAGGAGAGAGCCTGGAGGCTGGGAGACTATGAATGTTGATGTCCCTTTAAACTTTATTGATTCCTAGTTCATTGTCTTCCCTAATTCATGTGACTTACTTCACCTCAGCCACATATCGATTTGGTCTTATTACTCACAAATATCCTCCCTCCAGGATCTAGAGCTCTGAAGTTTCTCTGCATGGTTATAACCTCCTATCCTCCCATCTCTCCCTGTGCTTCACCTACCCCAAACCAATCTTCCCTCACCCCTTTCTGCTCTTACAGTGTTTTTCCTTCACTCTCCCACTTCTCACTTTGATATTAGAGTTAAGTAACATTACCTCAGGGGCAGCTAGGTGGTGCTGCAGTGGGCAGAGTGTGGGGCCTGGAGTCAGAAACACTCATCTTCTTGAGTTCAAATCTGGCCTCAGACACTTTCTAGCTGTGTGACCCTGGGCAAGTCACTTCCCCTATTTGCCTCAGTTTCCTCATCTGTTAAATGAGCTGCAGAAGGAAATGGCAAACCCTTCCAGAATCTCTGCCAAGAAAACACAAAATGGGGTCACAAAGAGCCAGACACAACTGAACAACAAAGTTTTATTCCATTGTGTTCCTCTACATTACAATCTCTTGACCTCTTCATCCAATCATTGTTCAAGTCTTCCCAATCTTTGACCTTGGTTTAGCCTCCTCCACTTACCTCTTCCTCTCCTGCTTTTATGTTGATGAATGGTGCTGGAGGAAGTCCAGGTTAGCTAAACTGGGCTCTTGGTGTTGCAGGACAAGCCTTTCATTCTTTCACTTGATATCCTACTCATTGCTGTTCCTCACATGAAACTCTAGGAATTTTCATTGCCAGCTCTCTACGCCTGGAACTTGCTCCCTTCTCACCTCTGCCTTCTGGCTTCCCTAATGTTTTTAAGTCTCATCTTAAGAGGTGAGAAAAGCAAGAAGCCTTCCCTGGTCTCCCTTCATGCCAGTACCTCCCCCCCAATATTATCTATAATTTATCTCTTCTAGAGCTTGGTTGTATATTATGTCCCCCATTAGACTGTAAACTCCTTGAAGGTAGGGCTCATGTGTTAGCTTTTTCTTTGTTTCCCCAATGATGACCACACTGCCTAGCCCATAGTAAATACTTCATAAACACTTGTACTTTGACTTCAACATCTTGATTATCCCATACCTCTTCTCCCTGCAAGACTTTTCCCTCTCTTAGCAAAGGACTTAATCATGTTAGACTGAAAAAAATAGAAACATCTCCTCTTTCCTCTACCTTAAAGCCCATCAACCTTATTCACTCATTCTCTTCTCCTTTACTCCAGTCTCTGAAGAGGTGACCCCTGGCAGCACTGATACCAACCATCAATCCAATCTTCTCCCATCTCCTCCAACAGTACAACTCCCTCAATCATCCATCTACCCTCTTTCTCTAATCATTAATCTCTCCCTATCTGTTGGCTCCTGTTCTTCTGGACTACAAACATACCCACTTCTCCACCCTTAAGATCAATTTTCTCTGGACTTTGCCATGGTCTTCAGCCCCCATCCTGCATCTTTCTTTCCTTTTGTAGTCATACTCTTGGGAGTGGGCATCTACACACATTACCTCCATTTCCTCTCTTTCCACTCATTTTTTCAACCCCTTTGCAATCTGGATTCCAACCTCATCATTCAACTTACATTATTCTCTTCAAGTTTTCCATTGATCTCTTCTTTTTGGAGGGGGGAAGGCAGGAAAATTGGGGTTAAGTGACTTGCCCAAGGTCACACAGCTAGTAAGTGTTAAGTGTCTGAGGTCGGATTTGAACTCAGGTCCTCCTGACTCCAGGGCTGGTGCTCTATTCACTGCACCATCTAGCTACTCCCATTGATCTCTTAATTGCTTAATCATCACTTCACATTCTGTCCCCTGTGCATGTGTGTCACAGGGCTCTGTCCTATACACTCTTCCTTCTCTTGGGGATGTCACTTTCTCCCAGTTCTATATATCTGAGCCTCCTACTTCTCCAGAGCTTGAGTCTAGCACCTCCAGCTGTCTGGTTGACATCTCTAGATGCATGCCCATGGATACCAGAACTACACATCCAAAGCATAATTCACTGTCTTTCCCTTTAAACCAACCTCTTCTTCTGACTCCTCTGTTTCTGTCTTTCTCATCACCAAGGTTTGTGACCCTGGGGTCATTCTTGACCTCTCTCTCTCCCTCCCATTACCCTCTCCCACTCCCATAATATAATGATTTGCTAGGTCTTATTGACTATATACAGCATTTACATGCTCTACCATCTCCATCAATGTGGCTGCAACCCTAGTTCATACACTTACCCCCTCTTGTTTCAACTATTACAATAGTCTCCTAATTGGTCCCCTGGTTTTAAGTCTCTCCTCTCTCCAGTTTCTCCTCTATATGTCTGCCAAAGTAATATTTCTAGAATACAAATCTGATCATGTGACTCTTTCTGCTCAAGAAACTCCAAAGGCTCCCTATTGTCTCTAAGACAAAATAAAAACTCCTTAGGTTCACTTTGAAATTCCCCCCAGAATCTTCCTGTAGACTGTTTCCAGGCTTGTCACATTTCTTCCCTTCATGCACCATATGGTACTCCATCTATGCCTCCCTGCCTTTGGCTAGGATCTCTCTCCTTACCTATGCCCCTTAGAATCCTTAGCTTTTTTTTCAAGGTTTAGCTCAGGTATTTCCTTCTCAGGGGAGTCTTCTTCTGTGATTCACACATGCATGCATACACACACACACACACATACCCACTAGCTTCTTCCTCCTCCTCCAATGACTCATCATGGATTTATTTATTCACATGCATGTTATAACCCTGAAGTTGTCGACTATTAGCCTCTTGAGGCCAGGGACTGGTTTTCAGATTGTTTTTATACCCCCAGGGCCTAGTACAGTGTCTTGCCTATCATAGGTGTTCAATCAATGTTTGCTGGTCTCAATTGAAAAGTTTACCCAGTCCATAGATATTTTGTATGTTGACTCTCTTGCCATATGCAGCAAGTCCCTGGTGTATTGTTAAACCACGGTTTTGTCTGTGTTTCCTAATGTAAATAGCAATATTCAGATTATTGTTGTTATACCTGATATTAGGTTTCAATTATAAAAGGAAAATGACCACTGGGGAACTACTGCAGTTATATTTGCTGGTACTGACCAAATGATTTCATTTAAACCGTTTCTGGCTTTTTGGAAAACAAAGGCAAAATTAATTGCAAAGCCACAAACTGAATTATCAGAAGTCCTTTTCCTCCAGACTGGAAAGGGAAATGTTCTCAACCTACAAAGCAGTTCTCAGAGGTCACTGTTCCCAGGGTTGCCTCTTTCCTTTTCAGAAAAGTAAAGGGATAGGGTCCAGTGGCCACAAACATGGAAGTTATACAATTTAATATATATTCTATTGAATTAAACTGATGTCATGAAGAACCCGCTAGGATCAATAGCATTTTTGCCCAGGTGCAAAGGGCTGTGGGGTTCCCCTACAGATAACCACCATTCATTGCTGTACATACACATTGCTATATTTGCTCCCCATCATAAAATATGATTCTACAATGTGAACATCATGCATGGGAGATATCTCAGCACCATGAATTTGGTAGAGAAAATCTTTAAGCTCAGGGGTAGGGCATGTAATGATCAGCAAAGGTCATTGACTGGATGCAGATTCACAACTGGAAACAGCTGCAGTGGCACTGGACTTGGAAAAGATATCTTGGGTTGGAGTCTTGGTTCTGCTACCTAACTGGAGGGGCAGGTTCGATTGCTCAGCTACTGTTTGTTATATAGGAAAGATATGGAAGAAATTGGAAAATGGAAGAGATACTGCAGGATTAGAAAGGGGTACATGACCCATTTTCCCCAAAAGTGCTATGAATGAATCTGCAAAGCAAGACCAGTTATCTAAGTCTGATTTCTTCCCCAAATCTAGAACATATTAAAAAGCTGGTTAATGAACATGGAGAAAGGGAAAGAATGATCACCAGAAGACAGGATGACCTTATTAAGAATAGCTTCTGCCATATTAGCTTTGGTTTTCTTTCTTTCTTTTTTGGGGAAGGAAGAAGAAAAGATTAACTGTTAGCATAAGAGAACACTGTTGATGTAGTTTAACTAAATTTTAGCAAAGCATTTGAGCAAATGCTTTCTATTACATTTCTCTTTTGAAAAAAATAAGAGCTATGAGCCAGGTGATGGTAGCATGAGTGGCATGCCTGTGCCACTAAGCTAGGAGAGCTGACACACACCAAGATTCTGAGACGTTGCATGTAGCATGGGACTAAGTTTTCTAATTAAGTATGTTAATTATTAATATTAATACAGATAATTAATTATATTATATTAATCATATTAATTAATACAGATAAATAGAAAATCTTACATTAGGGTTAAAAAATCAACTCTCCAAATACATGAGGAGGAGGTATGGCTAGATAGCATCTCTGACCAAGAGTTGTTAGTATACTACAAGCTCAAAACAATAGGGTCACATGGCAACCAAAACAGGATGGATTAAGAGAAGCATAGTATCTAGGATGGAAGAGGTAAGAACATAGGAACAGAGACTGAAAGCTAGAAGGGACCAGAGAGATCATCTATTCCACCACCACCCCATGTTGCAGATAAGGAAACTGAGGCCCAGAGGTTAAATGACCTGCCCAAGGTCACATAGATAATAACTCTGCCCTGATTGGAGCACATCTGGAGTTTTGAGTATCACAAATGTTGGCTGAGAGTTCCTGGAGTTCAGACACCGTAGCTTTTGCATGTTGCCCCATATCCTGCACAGATAGGTATTATTATCAATATTTTCATAACACATGGGGGTTTCAAAGAGTTCTGTGCAAAACTTGCATAGAGCCTTTTGGGATCCTCTATACTACTGCTAATGGCTCACATTTCTATGCCTGGGAGTTTCAAAGCTGTAAAGCAAATATTATCATTATCATTATTATTATTATTATTAATTATTCCCAATTTATAGGGGAGGAAATTGAGACCTAGAGAGCTATAATGACAGCCAATATCACCAAACTGGTAAATGCCAGAGCAAGGATGCATACCCAGGACTTCTGAATCCTCATCCATGGTACTTGCTCTGGGAGATGAGGTACCTGGCATTTTCCCTCATAGGGTTGGGGGGGTGGTAGCACCACCATATAGGTAAGGTCCTGGTGGTTGCCTGCCTGTAGATAATATGGATGCCGTTCATTCCCCAGGGCCAAGAAGAAAGAAGAAAATGCAAAATCAATAATCAGCCCAAGCCCCACTGTCTTTTTCAAAATTTGCATCAAGGTTTATGAATGTCTTAGCATCCCTCATTTGGACCCATGGCTGGCTTGGGCTGCATATCCATAGTGTATTTAGCAGCATTCATAAACAGAAACACTTTCCTTGAATATAATATAATGCTCTTGGGTATAGGAGCTGTACCCAGCTCTGGTATAAATAGGCAATTAGACTGTTTGGGCAAAGCATTCATTATGTGTCTGAGAAATTAGGCCCACTCTTTAAAAAGAAGTGGAAAACTGTATTTATTCCAAGACAACTCTGGAGTCGGAGGCTGCAGAGAAACTGTTTACAAGCTGTAGACTTTGGTTTTACCTTCGTTATGAAGAATCTCTACTTTCCTAAGTGAGCAAAATGGGAAAAGGAGTTCCATTCCCAGCTGCCAGAAGCCTGGGCTCCTCTGCTGTGGGTCCCACCTTAGGGGGTTGGGGCAGCAAGGGAAGAACAAACACGAGTACAGGGGCTTCAGGTACCAGACAGGGAGGAAGAGCCAGAGGAAGGTAACTGCCTCAGGAAGGTGTTGCCATGGTAACAAGACGGCTCCCCCATCTCCATTTTGATGTTTTCAGAAACCTAGAGAGACATGGCTTTTAGCAGTCCCTGAGCTCTCCCCAGAGGAATAGGAGTGCAGAATGGAGTCCCTTAGCCCCACTTCTGCACACCAAAGGAGGCACAGAAATCTCCAATCAGGTTAGCCCCTGGGCTCCCTCATCCCCTTGGGAGCTGGCTGGGTCAAGCCCATTGAGACAACTCTCCTTTCTCTCTTAGTCTACTCTGGATTCTTTCTTGGGGGAACCACAGTTGAGCATCCCTTCTTACTTCTACATGTCCCATCCTTACCTTCCATCATCTCCCATTTCCTGCATACATTTATTGTCCCCTCTGGGGTCGAGTGGCCACAACTGCTTTCCCCAGCTGCCCAAGTGTCCTCCCCTGGCACCTGGAGCCTCCAGGCCCGGTGGGGTAGTTGGCTGTGACCCTGCCACCCTTGCTCTCCTGCTGATCCAAGTGAGCAAGCCTCTAACATTCCTGCCAAGAAACCTTGTGGCTGCAGACAGAGACAGAGCTTACGTGTCAGGAGCAAGAGACCAGCAATGCCATCATCCCACTCAGACAGACAGCATTTGTCAACCTGACCAATAAAATGCTAACTGGTTCTAGAAATGAAATCTCTGGCTAATGGCCCATTACTTACCCCAGCAACTTGGGAAGGGTGCTTCTCAATGAAGAAGTGGCCTGTCTGCCTGACATCTTATTGCTTTGTACTTTGGGATCAGAATTCAGCTACCCCCATCTCAATGCAGCTTTTTAAAATAAAACCCTGCTGTTGACTTCAAAGGCTCTTTCTCTTGCAGAAGGAAGTGCTGCAGTATGGGGGTGGGGAAAGGGAGAGAGAAAATGGGGAGCAGGAAGGACACTGGGGAAGGGAACAAGGCACACAGAAACAATCCTCAGTGGATGCCATATGCCTATGCCAACCAACCCACCCAGCAGTGTGCCTATCTCCACCATCGAAACAGAGGTGTGGCACACAGAATAAATAAAGGTCTGCCCTTGGTCTCAGGAAGACCCGTGTTCAAATCTTGCACAATCAACTATGACCATGAGCAAGCTACAAGACTCTAAGTTCCAGATGAGTCAACAAACTACCAGAGTGGAAAGTGTTTCCATTTGTCCAACATTCTACCAGGATTTCTACACCTGGCCTTGTGCTGAGTCACTGGGAGACAGAGATAAAAATGTAAGAGTCTGCCCTCAAGAAACTTCCATTCAGGGCTCGGAGGGGAGGATTGAGAATAGTATACAGATAAGTAAATACAATTTCTGGAGAACACTAACAAATGGGTATCATTCCGATTAAATCCCAGTAATCCCTCAGTCACTCCCAAATCTGCATTGTCTGCATGGTGTCCTCAGTGTTGTGAGGACACAAATAGTGGATGGAGCTAATCAGGTGAAGATGATAGGTTTAAGATTTCTGTGGCACTCAGTTTATTTTGCTCTGGGGTGGAAGGGAATGAACACTGGTTTTAGAGACAGAGGACTTGGGTTAAAATGCAGGCTCTTTTGTTAATTAGCTGTGTGATCTGCAGCTCACTTCATCTCTCTGATTTCTTCATCTGTAAAATAAGGGTCTGATCTTGATAAGCTCTGAGGTTCCAAAAAGCTCTAAATCCTGTGATCTTGTGTACTTCTGATGCCTTACCAGTCACCTCACAGCTAGGTGGCACTGCAGTGGATAGAGTGCTGGGCCTGGAGTCAGGAAGACTCATCTTCCTGAGTTCAAATCTGGCCTCAGATACTTCTTGGCTGTGTGACCCTGGGCAAGTCACTTCACCCCATTCGACTCAATTCCTTCATCTGTCAAGTGAGCTGAAGAAGGAAATGGCAAGCCATGCCAGTATCTCTGCCAATAAAAACCCCAATGAGGTCACAAAAACCCCAAAAGAGTCAGACATGACTTAAACAACTGAATAATAGCAACAATAGAAGGAAATGAAATAGTAATAATAAATAGCACATATAGCTATTTACAGTTTGTAAAATATTTTCCACATATCATCTCACCTAATCTTCTATCATTTGAACCAGAAGAATAAAAAATGGCACCTTCTATGTTCTTTATTTTTGTAAGTTTGTGTAAGTCCAAGGTTATGGTACCCTGATAACAGAATGCTGCAAGTCCAATCTTATCCCAAGACTCTAGAAAGGCACTCCAGAAATCGAAGTTGGAAGGAGAGAACAGCTGAATTGGGAAGAGAAGGGCAGCAGAAGGCTACCTGCCCTGCTGCCCTTTGGGTTATTAAGCTCAGCATGCTTCCTGAGGCTCCACAAGGAGAAGCATGCTCAGATGGCACAGCTTCACCATCATTTGTCCTAGGCCCTGGCACATTCTAGTGGGAAAAGGGGATAGGAATAGTAGAAGGCCTAGCTGGGACTAGCCCCCATAAACACCAGCCTCCATGCATTATAGCACAAAAGACTGAGGCTGGGGACTAGTGATTGCCAAGGGACTGCTACCCAGTGCCTCTCAGTCCATACTGGTCTACTGGGGAAGACCAATCCATTGTGGTAGCCATGAATTTGCTGGATGGCTTTCCTGAGGATAGACAATCGGGACAGGGACATGTAGAGGACAGATGTATTTGTCCAAGACGCAAAATGAATAGGCAAGGGACCACAGCAGGCAGCAGAAGCAAGAATGCTGAGGAGGAGAGCAGACAGCATGGGGAAGGGTCTTGTGAGATCAGACCTTGTAGGGATTAGCTGAAGGACCTGGGGGTGTTTAGCCTGGCAAAAAGAAGACCTGGGGCAGAGGGAAGGGCAAAGGGGACATTACAACTGGCATGAAGAAGAAATTAGACTCAGTCCATTCTTTCATGACCCTGAAGGACAGAACTAGGAGTAGAGAGACAAGGAGTCCATGGAAGTCAGATTAAGCTTAGTCTCAGGAAAGCCTTAATGACTGGAGCTGTCCAAAGCAGAATGAACTACCTTGGGAAGAGGGAAGTGGCCCCAAACAAACTTTACCATTCCACCTGAATTTTATCTAGGAGGGCACTGGGGACACATGACCTTACCCCACGCACACACCTTTGTCCTATTGGATCACAGACTCTCAGACTCTCAGAACTGGAAGTGATCTTTGAAAGTGCCTAGTCCCTCCTACTTACAATGGTAATCTCCTCTTGAAGGAGCATCCCTCCCAAACGGCCTCACAGCTATGCTTTGAGAGCTCACTACCTAGCAAAGTAGCCCACTGCATTGCTGGACAGCTCTAAATGATAAGATTGTATTGCCATTGAGCTGTCCAGGACATTGCACTGAGTGGCCCAGTCAGGAAGACCCTGGACATAAGGGAACAACCACCCAATTTGGAAGATGGATGCTGATATCTCTGCACACCCTGGAGAAGCCTCCCAAAGCCCTCTTGAGTTCCCTCCCAGCCTTGTGTCACACTCAGGCTTTCTTGCTTAAGTCATTTTGACAGAATTAGAAGGCAATGAGATTTCACTCTCCTGAACTCAACCTGCCTTCTTGGAAATCAGTTGTTGTTTAATTAAAACACAATAAATGTCTCATCATATCTAATTAAAATGTTCTTTTTAAGGCAGGTAATTTACACAGCAATTATTTCTCTCGTAATAGCGTGACAAGGCTCCATGAGTGTTCCCATGAAGCCCTACAGACCCAAGGCGGCAGCATATAAGTGATTTTACAAACTAACTCTTGTCAATGGTGTGTCAGCTTTCATCACTTCTAGAGAAACCATTTTGCAAGAAAAGAGATATCTAATAATCTAATGGTTATGGCAAGACTTTCCAATCGCAGAAATACATTCAGTGCATTGTTTATGAAACTGCTATATTCTTGGAGCTGGCCCCCACACCCCCTCTATGAAGCAAACCCCTCCCAATGGCAGTTCTCTCTTTGTGTCAGCCCCCTCAATGTCTTGTTGTGGCACAGATGTATACCCACATCCTTAAAGGCTCTGTGTGCAGAGCCCGAGCTTGGATAGGTCCTCCTGGAGCCATAAAGGCTCCCAGCACAATCTCAGTGAGTGACTATGTTCCTGTCATCGGAGGCCCAAATGCAGTCAGTTTGGAGAGGCTGGCTCAGTACCAGGTTAGCCACAATAGCAGGGATTTTAGGCCCCAGTAATTCTCAAAGGCTGCCCTCTAAGTTTAAAGAGGTTTCCTGATTTTTGAAGTATGGAAAATATAGTAGTGATATTGAGTAACAGAACACCTTGCATTTCTAAAGTACTTTAGAATTGATAAAGTTCAGCAGAAAGAGCCCTAGATTTGGAATAAGGGGACCCTAGATCACCTTACTACCTAAGTCACTTTGGTCAAGTCATTTCTGTCTCTAAGTCTCAGTGTTTTCCTTCATAAAATGGAAGGGGCGGTAATCAAACTATATTGTCATTTTGGTCCCTTCCAGTCACAGCAAAGATGACAAGTCACATTTGTCTAGTGCTTTAAGGATGACAAAGTATCAACAGATGGTGATCTTAGAGAGTGGAGGGAATTGGGAATATCTAGCTTTGTGAAGAGAAGATTCAGTGGGGCAAAATGAGCTGTCACATGGAGAAATTAGACTTGGTCTGCTTGACCCCAGTCAATGGAACTAGTTACAATAGAGACAGCTATAGGGAGGCATATTTAAGTTGGATTTCAGGAAACATTTCCTAACAATGAGAGCTTTCTCAAAAGTGGCCTGGAACTTTGAGGATGGGGTTGGGGGTGGGGGGGACAGTGACCCTCCCTAGAGAGCTGAAAATATAGAGCAAACAGCTGTTTCTAGGAAACATAAAGGGAATCTTTTGTCAGCAGTGGGTTGGACTAGGTGGCCTTAGAAGTCATTGCCAACTCTTGGATTCTGGGATTTTCGTGCATGACAGGGTGGTGATGGTAATGGTCTGGACATATCATTTTGACTGTGAAAATGGCCTCTAGTAATATAACTGGACAAGTCAGACAATTGCAGACAATTGCAAATGATTGCAGAGTTGCCTGGAGAACAGAAAGACCTGGATGTGCCAGAGGTCAGAACTGCCCAAGTCTGGCTAGCCCAGAGGCCAGTGTTCTTTGTGTTGCAGCAAAGGAATCATATGTGATCTCTGGCCAAAGGACACCAGAAAGCTAGGTGGCCTATCAGACTGAGAACTTGCCCACATCCATTTTATATTCTAACCAACTGGTACAGAGTAGTTATGCTCCAGCCTGGTTGAACCTTGAACTCACCGCTTGACCTTGGGCAGCTTGACCCTCCTAGGAGTCACGATTTCCTCATCTGTATAATGACAGAGAACTAGATGAGTTTGCCGCATTGCTGGGTGAGAAGGATGATGGATGGAACAGTGCCCATGGAGTTGGAGGAGGTGAACTCAATTCTTGACTGTCATTTGCCATCTAACCTCTCTGAGCTCCACCTGTAAAAATGAAAGGATTGTATGAGGTGACCCCAGAGGCCAAGTCCAGCTGTAAGCCTATGATCTGCTAGGTCTGCAGTGAGACCTTGTCTATTCTATGGAAGAAGAGACCAAAAGGTCGATGAGATGGGGCAGAGACTACCACCAGTTCAACTAACTTAAGCCAGCTTGTCACTTTCTACACCCACCCTTATTCTCAGTTCCCTGAAAACCCTTGTATTTCAAAAGGAAAAATCAAAGATCAGTTATGAAAGCTCAAAATACGTAGGGCAAGCCTTGAGTCTACCTTTGTTCTGGGTTTGAAGTGAACCCCCACCCCAAACACACACATGTACATGGGCACACACACACAGCCACGGATACACACACACACACACACACACACACACACACACATATGCGCGCGCACATGCGCGCACACACACACACACACACACACTCACACACATACACTCCAAGCTATCAACCCTATCACCACTCATAACTGAGTGTCTTGTAATTTCTGACTTCCCGGCACCCCAGGAGCATTCTCAGAATTCTGGCTTTCCAATTCCACTCCCAGCCTCCCCCTCCTCACACTTCGTGCCTGAGATTGCAGTAATGTCCTTAGGAGTAATAGCACAAGAACACAATGGCCCCAGCTGCTCCTGACTCCCTGCAGAGCACCAAGAAGAACCCTGAGAAGTCAGTTTCTCTCTGAAAGAGCAACCTCGTCCCTCTCAGATGCAGGGTGACAGTTTTTGGAAATTCTGTTATTGTGCCAGGAAGATGAAGTTCAAGTGTCATGTTCATCTTGCCGTTGGGGAAAATGTGGAGAGAAAGCACTGGAACTATAGAGAAAAACTATACTGCTCAAGACAGATTTTAAATGGTCAGGAGGAAAAGAGGCTGGCTTCTTTAAGCAAGCTGCTGGCGGCTACAACTTGGAAGCAGGCAGGGGTTAGCAAACCAGAGTCAAGTTATAGAAATCCTTTCAATGTTAATTAGCCATTCCTCAGGAAGGCTTGGGGATGCAAGCCGAGGAGAGAAGAAAAGCTTACCTGCCCTAGTGATCACATCTGCTTAGAAAGTGGCCATTATGGAGTCTTAGGTAGAGGCAGAATGAGAGAAACAACATGGTCCTTCCTTTATCTTTTTTTCTGTCCTGTGCTGGAAGGGAAACAGAATGAACTAAGTGGCCATTTTGAAAGTACAGCATGGAGAGTAGAAAGCTTTAAGCCCGAATTTACCTTGCCAAGTACTGGATAGCTAATCAGACCTAGCAGTAGGAGACAAATGTCTTCTCTCTGATAAGGAAAACGGGGAGGCAAAGCCAGTAATACAGTGGAAAGAGCTAGAGCAAAGCTGGAACAGCCTGAGATGATCAAGCCCAGGCTTAGATGGCAAAGCAATATTTTTAAAAATATATGTTATTTAGCTCAATGGCACCACAAGTAAGGAAAATGGAACATTTGCTCAGAAATGAGCAAAGGAAGTATCAATACTCGTTTGTTCCACAAACTACACTGATTTGTATCGAGGTGTGATGCTTAATTCTTCCTCCCTGTGGCATTTTCTCTTCAATCTCACATACTCAAATAGATTGTTCTCTAAATGACTTGACAGTTTCATCCATCGATTTTATAATATCTGTTTCTCTCATGAAACTTGTCCATGTTCTCTCCCACATTTGCTACAGGAGGTCCACCCAGTGAGCCAGAGAGACTTTGGCAAACCAATGTCTATTTGCAAAACGTTTGTAAATTGGTGTAAGTATTTTAAAAAGGGGGAGGTTATTTTTAAAGGAAAAAAAGACCAACTAAAGTAACAGAATGCTTTTATATCTTACATCCCTTGTATCCTGGTGATCAGGCAACTAGGTGGCATAATGGATAGGGTACCTGGCCTAGAGTCAGGAAACCCTGAGCTCAAATCTGGCCTCAGACACTTACTGTCTGTGTGACCCAGGGCAAGTCATTTCACTCTGTTTGCCTCAGTTTCCTCATTTTTAAATGAGCTGGAAAAGGAAATAGCAAACCATTTCAATATCTTTGCCAAGAATACCGAAAAATGGGTCATGAAGAGTCAGACATGATTAAAATGATGAAACAACAACAAATCCTGATGATAACTGAATTATAGAGACTTCCCTCACCTTGACCAACACTCCTACCCACTTGGCAGCAGCTACCAAATTGCCAAAGACAGCATCTAAATTCAGTTCAATTTAACATTTACTAATCACCCATTATTTACAGAGCATAGGTTAGGTGCTGGAGACAGACAAATAAAAATGAAACAGACCTTGGTCTCAAGGAACTCAATCACTTGAGAGGAAGAGGGATGGCAGAATACACAAGTAATCATATACAAGTAAGTAAACATAATATACATACAAAGTTAATAGGGAGAGAGTACAAGAATAGGGGGATTAGGAAAGGCATCTTCTACAGATAGCACCTAAGCTGAGCTTTGAAGGAAGCTAGGGATATTACAGGATAGAGGTCAGGAGAAAGATGTTGTTGCAGATTGACTGAACAAAGGCATGAAGGCAAAAGATGAAATGTTGTATATGAGGAACATCTCAACAGACCAGTTTGACTGGAACAGGGAGTGTGGGAAGGGGAATAATATAAAATGACTAGAAAAGTAAGTGAGAGACATTAGAGAGGGCTTTAAACATCAAGCTGAGTTCATACTTTATCACTGAATTATTGAAAGGTTTTGAGAAAGGAACATCTATGTAAGCGGATGTATGTTTTAGTTTTGTGTAATTATTATACCAGGTTGGGCTTTAGAAAAAAGAAAAAACAGAGGCGGTAGACTATTGACATGCAACACTGCCTATATTGTCACTTTTCCATTTTTAATGCATATTCAGTTCCTTAATTCTTTTTCATTTTTTAATATATGATTTTAAGCATATAAATTTTCCTCTGAGAACTTCTTTGACTATGTCTTAGAAGTGCTGGTATATTGTCTCAATATTATCGTTTTTCACATAATTATTGTTTATATGATTTGTCCTTTGACCCACTTGCTATCCATGATTTCATTACTGAGTTTCCATTTGAGTCTGTTTCATTTGTTTGTGATTTAATGTAGATTATGATTTTTATTATGTTATGGTCTACAAATGATGCATTTATCATTTCTTCTTTTCTAGATTTATTTAGAATTTCTCTGTGCCCCAATAATAGGTCAAAGTTTGTAAAAGTGGCATGCAGTGCCAAGAAATATGTGTATTCTTTAGGAGTCCCATTCAGAAGGTGCAACAAGTCTGTGAGCTCCAGTTTCTCCAACAATTAGTTCAATTCTATATTTTCCTTTTTATTTTTATTTCTGTTATATGAATACAAATCTAAGGAGGAACATAAAAGTTTCCTACAATTATTGCATTGATACTAGTGCCATTTTGCAATTCAGTTAATTATCCCTTTATGAATTGAGGTGCTACACCATGTAGAGCACGTAGATTTAATATTGACATTTATTTGTTGTTTATTGTTCCTTTAAGCATAATATAATTTCCTCGTTTCTCTCTGTTTATATTGTGAATGTTTATGTTTGCTTTGTTGGATAATATGATTGCAATATTTTTGTCTTGCTTTGTTATTTTATTCACCTGATGCACAGTAAACTTTGTCCCAGGCTCTCATTTTTATTCTACGTTTTTTTTCTTTTTAGATGTGTTTCTTGTAAACAACAGACAATGGGAATTTGTTTTCTGACCCAATCTGTCACTCTTTTATTTAACTGAAGTGCTTATTCCATTCACATTTAAAGTTATGAGTTAGATTTAGGTTTTCCTCTATGTCTAATAATGTTTTAAATTAAGATTTTTGTCATCCTCCATCTTTCACACCACTTGTCCCTATAATTAGTTTTGCTTAATTTAATCAAACCCCAAATTTGAGCAAACTTTAAGGGAACCTTCCCTATCCTAATGGCTCTCTTCTGCCACCTATCTGTTTGCCTTTCATTTGTTAACCCTTTCCTTGATTTTGTAGGGTTTTTTTACTTGTTGATTTTTCTTTTTTTGCTCTTTATTTAGTGATCTATTCCCATATTTTCCCCTCTCGTTAAACAGCTAATTAAAAACCCCTCCTCTTCTACAACTTCTTTTATTTGCTTGTTTTTTTTTCTTTTTCTATATCTTTCTCCAAGAAGAATTTCTCTACCTTGTTCTTTTAATAATTTTTTTTCCATACATACTCAGCTTTTATACTTTGATTTATGATCTATATACGTATTTTTTCTTTAGTTTCTTCATGTTCCTCATGAAATTTAAGTCTCCCATGTACCAAGTTTGAGTTCCTTCCACTAACCAATTTCCACATTGTTGCCTCTCTTCTGAAGTTCTGGCCATTTTCTTGTATTTCCTGCATTATGCTTTTCATGTTGTTTTTAAATTATCATGTTCTTCTGGGAGACCTATAATGCCTAAGCTATCTCTGCGCAGATGACTTTTGCTTGTCTACCAGGGCTTCCTAAACGTGTTCCACTTACAGCCCCTTTAGCACTTCTTAAACTGCAAAGCCCCATGGGATGGTGGCCCCGTGGGATCATGACCCCCAGTTTAAGAAGTGCTGGAAGAGACTGTGGATTCTTTGAATGTTCTTTCCTTTGGCTTCTCTTCTTCCAGATTGCCCTTCCCTCCCATAATTTTTTCCTCTCACTTCTTTGGATGGCAAATCTCATTTGTTCTCTTCTAACTTCTCTCAAGACCCTATTTTTCTTTTGAACCCTTTTGCAACATCCTTCTGAAAATATTGAGTGTGAAATGCCTTGTGCATGCTAGGTGGTCATGTTATAGGCCATCTAGTATATTTTTTTCATTTTACAAATGAAGAAACTGAGGACAAGGGAGGTTAAGTGACTTGACCAAAGTCATATTAGGTAGCAAGTGCTAGATTATTTCAACCCAGGTCCTCTGAAAGTAAATTCTCTTTCCACTGTCCCACAGTAGATAGCAAATATTTACTAAATTGAACCAGAAATTAGTTGCTCAGTGTATGAGGAACACTCAAACAGTTTCTCTGACTAAAAGAGAAGATTCATATTGGAAATTAGTGGGAGAGTTAAAAGCCAGAGCCTAGTTGATAGAGGGCCTTGTATATCAGGTTGGGAAGGTTGAATTTGATCCAATAAACAATAGGTTGTTTTGCTTTTTAAAATGTTTTTATTGATATATTCTCTTTTTTTCATCACTTACATTTGTCGTTGTATCTTCCCTTTCCCTCACAGAGGGTGATCCCACAAAAGAATAAAAAGAGAGAAAATAGAAAATAGTCATTCATCAAACCTAAGCAACACATCAATCAGGTCCAACATTATATGCCATGTTCTCCATCCATAACTCTCACCTCTACATAGAAGGGAGGAGAGAGCTACCTTCCCCACATCTCTTCTTTGGGGACAATCTTGGCTTATAATTTTATACGATTTAGTATCAATTGTGTTGTGTTTTTTCTTTCCATTTCCATTGTTTCACAATGTATCATTTTCCTGGTTCAGCTCACTCCACATTGCATCAGTTCATATTATTCTTCTCATGCTCCTCCTCCTTCATTATATTTCCTTTATTCTTACAACAGAGTTAACAGTCCATTACATTCATGTACTGAAATCTGTTTAGCTGTTCCCTCAATCACTGAGCATCTGCCTTGTCTCCAATTCTTTGCTACTATAACAAGTACAGCTATAAATGCTTTGGTGTATGTGGGCCCTTTCCCTTTACTACTAACCTCTTTGGGATATATTTAGCCAATAGGTCCTTAAGCTGTTATTACACAGAGTAGTTTTAGAAAAGTTCAGTCTAGTGGCAGTATGGATGGATTGGAACAGGGGGAGGCTGGAGGTACATGGCCAATTAAGAAGCTATTATGTGAACCAAGTTAGATGTGCCTGAACTAGAGCAATGAAAGAGAAAGGGAATGGAGAGGAAATGAAAGCATGAGCCATTGGAAAACTTGGATGTGAATGGTCAAGTACAAGGAACAGACAAAAGATGATGGTTCCAGGTCTGATTGTGACCAGCAGAAAGGTGAAACTAACAGACATAGAGGGGAAAGATGAGGAAGAGAAGGTGAAAAAACATTTATATAGCGCCTACTATGTGTTAGGCACTATGTTAAGCACCCCACTTTACAGCTGAGGAAACTAAGGCAAATGGAGGTTAAATGACTTACCCAGGGTCACACAGCTAGTGTGTATGAGTGTTCAGGCAGGACTAGCACCTCTGCTTTGAAGGTTTGCTGAGTCCTTTTCAGGGCTACTCATTTACCTTTGCTGTCCTCCTGATTCACCCAACTTTCACCTGTGGTTCCAAGAAGCTATAGTAGGTTCAGTGCCCCCACCTTAGTAGAGCTGTTTCAGCAGATGGGCTAAACCAGGTTAAGGGCACCTGAAAGGCTTCACACCCCTTGGTGAGTTAGAAAGGTTTCTATCCCAAGCATGTGAAGACTCCCCCACTGCGGAATGGCAAATGAGAATAATTTGTTCCAATGGCCCCGAAAGCCACTGAAGCAAACACTGTGAAGCACTTAGAGCTTCGCCAGAAACTGAAGATGCCAGCATCATTCACTGCAGCCCAAGCCATTGCCAGCCATCCTTAGCTTCATCTCGAAACTGCACTTTGAGGACTCTGGATGAGAGAGAAGCTGAAGACTTTGTGCAGTTCTGCTTGGCTCCAATTCAATTCATCCACCAGTCAAGGCATCACCCTGGGATGCCATTGGTTCTCTTTGAGAATGAACGACAAACAAAAACAAATGTCTGAGGTGGGTTTGAACTCAGATATTTCTGATTCCAGAGCAAGTGCAGCCTCTAAAAGAGAATCAGCTTGGGATTGGGTGTGGTGATGGAAATTAAGATATTATGACTGTATATAGACACATTGAGTCTGAAGTAAGCTATCCAAATGGCATTTCCCATTGGCAGTCAGAAAATACAGGACTATGTCCAAGAAGCAGAGATTTGAGAGGCATCAGCAACATACAGAGGTGATAGGTAAAGCTCTGAGAAGAAAGGAGCTCTCAGAAAGAGTATAGGAAGAAAACAGCAAGAGATCTGAGGCCCTCCACCACTGGGGAATGGGAAAATCTAGAGGAGATCCAGACAAAGTATTGAGAGAGATAATGAAGACACCAAGACAGACCATAATGGAAGAGTATCAAGGGGCAATCAACAGAGGTGAGGATGAGGACTGGGAAAAGATTGTTGGATTTAGCCAAAAGGACACCACCGTTAATCTTAGAGCCTGAAAACACTGGCTATTATAGAGAAAAAAATATGCAGATGATCAACTCATAAATGTCTAAGATTTCATGGCATAAAGATGGCCTTAATCTTGCTAATGTGCTCCACAGTCATTATTCCCTACCCCCACCCCCACCCCCAAACATAAACTTGTGAAAGGATTTTCCCAAAGAACTATGGTAATCCATTTTCTGAAACTTCTGAAGTACCAGTTACAGAAGTGATATCTAAATTCCATGGCGAAGTGATGAAAAAAAAGCCTATTATTGTAAATAAAGACATGCTAATCCAGGACCATCTGGCCTCCACATGCAATGTTTGCACAGATTGGGGCTTCCATGTATCTGGACCCTTGTTATTGTTTATGGGGCCTTTCTGCATCAATAGTAGAACTGCACTGAGATGTGGAAAGCTATGATGACCCCTAATTAGGTTGCAATAACCCAACATACTCCCCTTTTGTTACATCTACCCCAGGGACTACATACCACCCTCTTGTGCTGGATGACAGCACAAGTGAAGGCTTTTGGAAAGAGTTCCTCTCAACAATGATACTATATTTTTGAAGTCCCCAGCTCAATGGGGCCTGGAATTTCTTGTGGATACATACCCAAGCTACACACTCCCCCTTCAGAGGAGTTAAGGCCCAAGTTCCAGCAAGAATGGAATTCATGAAGTCAATGGAAATTTAACCAAACAATCATGAAATGTTAAAATTAGAAGGGCCATGATACATCATATGGGCCAGCCCTTTCTTTTTATTTTGGAATTGTATCAATGCCTTTTATTTAGACAGCACATATTCCTCCTCCAGTGATTCTTCTCTTATAACAAAGGGGGAAATTTTTTTAAAGAAAACCAAATGACATAGCAAACAATCTAACCTGCATGTATAGCATTCCACACCCATTGCCCCCAGCTTTCCAGTGAAATTTTGCATGTATGCCAAGACTGGTCATTTTCAGTACTCAGTGTGTACTTTACTTTTACTATTCTTGTCCCTTGTACCACTTCAGTCATTGTGTATGTTGTTTTCTGCTCTTTAAACAAAACTGCCCCTAATTCTCTTAATTCTCCATAGTTGTTGTTTCTTATGGCACTATATGCTGTCCCATCACTTTTCTGCCCACAGGAGCCAGTATGGCATACAGAATAAAGGGCTGGCCTGATAACCAGGAATCCTGGGTCCATGTCCTGTGTCTGACACACTAATGCAAATCACAGAACCTCTGGGTACTAGAAGTGGCAGATAAGGTGCTGACTTTCATTGGTGGAGAGAATTTGCTCAGCTGGGATTTCTATTTTCCAATGAGTTCAAAGGGTCCATCCTGTCCCCTAACCTTCTTTGCCATAATTTGTCATTCTCCAATCTATGGGCATCTATTTTATTTCCATTTCTTTGCTACTATAAAAACGTCACTACAAACATTTTGTTGTATATGGAACTCTTTAAGCTAAAATAAAATAAAACCAAACTGTCTTTGATGTCCTTGGGGCCTATGCCCAGTAACGTGATCTCTGTGTCAAAGGGAATGAAACCTTCAGTCACTTTCTCATGTGATTCCAGATTGTTTTCCAGAAGGGCAGGACCATTTCACAGCCCTATCACCAGAGTCCATTAGTACCCCTGATTATATCTATATTTTGTCATCTTTGCCCATTTGCTACAACTCCTTCATTTGACAGAGGAAGAAACTGGCACCAAAGGAGGGCCAGGGACTTACACCCATAGAGATATAAAGATAGGGTTTGAGTCCAGTCTTCAGCCTGCTAGAACTACATTCTTTCCAAGTTGCATGCCTAAGTGCACTTCTTCCTCCATTTCTGCCCCTTCTCCTGCCTGGTGGCACCACTGGCCCCTGGACCCACTCCCCTATCCCCCCTTTAGTACCCACATGCTGGGCTCAATGAAGATTGCCATTGGGAGTTGGTTTTCTCAATTCCTCACTTCCAGAAAGTAATTCATGTTGCCCATTCAACTCACATTCTCTTCCTTCTTCTTCTCCCCATTAAAGATTTCTCACCCTTCCTTATCTTGATTTCAGTTAAGGGTTGAAAAGAATGATAGCTGGCACAGTGTAGAGTTGACCCTCAATTGTGCTCAGGAAGAAGGCCTGGACACCTGAGAATGGCCTTGGAAGGATTCTCAAGAGCTGTTCATGTCCTCTGACACACCCTACTGTGGCCTTCTCTTATCTTCAGGACAGTGTTTATAAAGCAAATCTGGATAGATAAATGGCCAGGAGACCCCTCTTCCCAACCAGCCCTCATGCCCATTCAATCCTCCATAAACCTTTAACAAGCCCTCTGGGCTTTCCTAACTCAAAAATCGGACAGCTCCCATTCCATTGCCTGATTTGTGTTAGAATATTTTTTGTCCAAAGTCACAGAGGCCAGGACTCCAGGGCGTGGCCCATGCTATCTGCATTGCACACATAAAGTAAGAACAACCTGGAGCTGGTGGGCCAGAGGCAGAAGCTAGCTTGGCACAGCTGTTCTAAAGGAAACTGAGCTGCTGGCCCCTTGGCTCGTTTACAGCAGGAGGAGGTAAAATCAAGACTGTATTGGGAAGATTGAGCACAGTCCACACACCAAAGACTATCTCACTGCCCACTCAAGCCATTAGGAATACCAAACCGCAGTTCTCCTGACTGACTAGAAGAAAACATCATTTGGTCTCAATCTAGCCACAAGACGGATGAAATGTGCCCTTCTTTTGTGGAAGTTGTGGCTCTTCTACATGGGAGTCACTGGACAGTATAATCAGAGATACTGTGGGAGCCTTCCACCATTCATCTGATTGACATAGAATGGACTTTTGCCAGGTTTCCAACTTTTTTTACGACTCCATGTTTTTTAATAAAATCTTTGGAAGAATGCCAGGCTTAGTGCTTCCAATGACTCCAACTTAGAGGTAGTAAATTTGGAGTTGTCAGGCTTCCCCTCCCACAGGCCTGTTTGTCTGGGTTCTCCTATCCTGCATTTAGGCAACTAGCGTTTCAGTACCTACTGCATGCCAGGCATTTCATTGGTGATGCAAAGACAAAAAGGAAAAATGGCCCCTGACCTCAAAGAGAGCTCTGCGACCATGTAACTCAGTTGGGGGGAGGGGAGATTCAGAAGTCATGGAAGGCCTGGGGTGGCAGCAGAGTCTAGTCTTAAAGGAAGTTAGGAATGTCAAGAGGGAGAGGCCAAGGGAAGTGATCTGGCCATGGGATCCAGCTGTGCAAAGGGCCTGTACCAGAAGGAATGGCCAAGCACTCCGGAAGGTCAAGTGTAAAGGGGTTTCAATGCCAAGCAGAGGAGCTTGTGTGGAATCCTGCAAGGAACAAAGTAGTGACCTTATCAGATCTGAGCTTTGGGAGGATCAATTTGTCCCCTGTGTGAAGGACAGCTTAGAGAGGGGGGAAATGAGATGTGTGAGGGCCTGAACTAGGCCTCAGGTCATCTTGAGCAGAGAGAAAAAGGACAGATGTGAGAAACATGGCAGCAGCACCTTGGAGACTTGGACATCAATGAGCTGGAACGATTCTCCTTTCTTTGGAACTTGGGTGTCTACAAGGTGCTCACCTTCCTGTATCTCATTTGAGCCATGGTGCAATGAAGCAGCTTGATATTATAGCTGCCATCCTCATTTCAGACTGAAGGAAGGTGAAGCTCCAAGGGCACAGTGACTGGGCCATGGGTATAAACTGAAAGGTAAGATTCGAATCCAGGCCTTCCCAACTCCATTTTCAGCACCTGACCAACACTGTGTCTCGTGGATTCTATAAGTAACATGGTCTCTAGTCAGTTGTATGAAGGGCACAGTAGCTCTCTTACTTTAGGTATACCAACTGAGCAGGGCACAGGTGCCAGCCATGCGGGTGAGTCAATGTGGGCACAGGAGGCCAGAGGAGGAATCCAGATATTCCCATACCAGAGGGGGACAGGGCACCCATGACAGTACTCAGATCAATAGTGTATAGAATGAAGACACACACATTGGCCAGGGGTGGGGGAGGGGCAGGAGTGAGAAAGAACCTCAAGGTAGGAAGCTTGTGACTTGTAAATAGAAGGAAGGAGAAACGCCAAGAGAATCCCTAAGATGCCTACAGTTCTTATCCCACCACCAGCCAGAGCAACATAGAAAAGCAAGCCTTCCGGGCTCGGAATGATGCTCCCACCCCCAGTGAGGCCACTGTCAATATGGTCAAGTCTTACTCCATTAAAGAATATGATTAGCCCTTTGGAGTTTGTTCTAATGGGATTTGTCCTATGCTAACTAAGCTCAAATCGTCTATGGCTTATGTGTTTGGGCAAATTATTTGTTACTATGAATCTAATGAACCAAAACCTTTGCTTTTGCTAACACAAAGGGCCAATCTGCACCCTCACCATTACCTACTTCTACTACTGAAATATCTTCCCACAACCTGAGTATCTATGCAAGGTCATCTTTCCAAATGTCCGGTACCCATCAGACTCATGCCCTCTGCTTGGCCTACTGCACAGGAGCCAAACATGTCTGCTTGCCATATGAAGCTTCTACCTACCTAGCCAACCATGGTCCTTCCACCACTTTCCTTCAGGGATCTGTTCTAGTCACTGTTTTCCCACATCATCCATCTCAGGGCACAAGAAAAGTATAAGTTGCCTATTGGCAAGGTACATGTACATTGGACTGCCTTAGTCAATCAATAAGCATTTATTAAGTACCTATTATGTGCCAAGAATGAGGCAAAGCACTATGTTGCCTTAGTCAGTATACACCCAAGACCAGTACAAAACATGTCAGAATCCAAGAAAATTCACTGGAGTCGTGTTGGCCTTTTTAGTGTCCTGGATCCCCTGTCAGTTTGGTGAAGGCTATAGACCCCTTTTCAGAATAACACTTAGAAATACGCAAAATATAATACATGGCATCACCAAGGAAACAAATTCTATTTAAATACAGTTATCAAGATCTTTTTAAAAATTAAAGCAAGTAGGGGCAGCTAGGTGGCACAGTGAGTAGAGCATCAGCCCTGGAGTCAGAAGGACCTGAGTTCGGATCCGGCCTCAGACACTTAATACACACAAACAAAAATAAAACCTAGCCGTGTGACCTTGGGCAAGTTACTTAACCCCAACTGCCCTCCAAAAAGCAAAAAAAAAAATTAAAGCAAGTTCCCAGAGCCCAGATTAAGAACTCTTTTTTTTAAAAGCAATTGGGGTTAAGTAACTTGCTCAAGGTTACACGGCCAGTCATTATTTGTGTGTGGGTGGTCATTTTCTGAGGCCAGATCTGATCTCGGGTCACCCCAACTCCGAGGCCAGCGCTCTTACTCATTGTGCCACCGAGCCACACAAGATTAAGAACTCTTACGTTAGGGGAGAACCCCATTTGTACTGGCTACAGGAATAAAGGAGGCTGTGTCAGGAAAGAACCCCTCACACACAAATTATAGGGAAAAAGAAACAGTGGCCCATAGGCTAAGCCCAATCACCATAGACATGGGTGAGAGGCTGTGACCTAGTGACTACACATGTTGGCAGAGCAACTGAAAGAAATAAAAGAAGAAGAAAAACAAGTGTTTAAAGCCAAGATTAATCCTTGGCCACATTTGAATTTTGGGTTCAAGATTTAAAGCTGCAAAGAGCCTTGGAGGCAAGAAACTAAGGCCTGTGGAGGTTAAGATATGTAGCCAAGGCCACAAGGTAGTAAGCAGCAGAGGCAGAATTTGAACACAAGTTTTCCAACTCCAGAGCCTTGCCAGTGTACCAGGCAGCTTCCACGTGGATAGCTACTCAACAGGGCAAGAAGGCTAGTAGCAGGAGACAGGCCTGGCTGGCAAAGAGGAAGGAGCATTTAGTGTGCAGAATCCCAGCTATCAAACCGAACTGAGGGTCATGGGCAAACTGGAGTCAGTGCTTACAAGTCTCAGGTAGGCAGCTGTCTCTGCAGATGTGCAGGAAGGCTTGGCAGAAAAAAGGTTGGCTTCCAGAAGCCCAGGGCAGGCAAAAACAGGAGGGTGAGGGTCTAGGCCCAGGACTGGATTCAAGCTAGAAGTAAAGAAATAGGCATAGAATAAAATTCAGACTAGAAGGTGCTAAAGTAAGGTAGGTAGATTCTGAAAACTTCATCCTTAATCTGGGAAATGGAATAGGAAGACCCCTGACCTGGAATCCTGAATCAGGAGCCCTAAAAATCAAGACCATGCAGGGAGACTGAGGCTGTCACTTTATGTTCCTGGGACCCAGTTTATTCAACTGTAAAAGAGAATGAGGAGTGAAGTGAAGGCCTCTGGGAGTGAGGAAAGCTAGCTCTGTCTGTCCTAGGTTGAAGGATCAGCCTTCCTGGTGAAGGCGAAGAAGGGCTCCCACATGTGAGCCAGTCTTCAGAGAGAAGCAGCCCTTGGCAGGTACTGGGGATTGCAGCAAGGACATATGGGAGCAGAAAGATCAATTGGCAAAGGAGAAGGAGAAAGAGCCCCAAAGGACAGGAGCAGATTGAGGTATACACCTTGCATGCTGAGAAGACTAATATCTATTTTCCCTGGTCATGTCTGCCTGCCTCACCTCCCCCCTCTCCATGGGGACATGCTCATGGCCTATAACACAATAGGAAAACTAAGTCTGAAGGCATCATCTGTGATCAATGCCTAATTGATATATAGTGTTCATGTTTTGAAATCCAAAAGGCAAAAGTAACTGGGGCTAAACCCTCAAATGCCACAGCTCCCTGCTGGGAGACTAGGGGTGGGGGTAGGACTTGGAACAAAGGACAACTTCAGGAATGGAGATGGGCAGCCAGGGAGAGGGATAGAGATGGAAAAGGGAATGGAGAGGAGGAATGGCCAAAGAACTGGAAGGAAACCCATGCCTACACCCCTTGAAGGAAGCACTGCCACCAAGACCGAATTAGGAGTCTGCCAGACATGGGAGGCTGCCGTGAAGCCTTTTAACCCAAACTGGAGGTGAATGTTGTTGAGGAGGGCATGGGTCAAGGAATCAACTGCCTGATAAAAGGAGCACTCACCACTGCAGGGCCAAAGTTCCCCTTTCAATCAGTAGTCAATTCCTCTTTTCCCATATATCAGGAGGGCTAGCACTGGAAGGGAATTCTCTTTAATTGCTGAGAAAGATCCATTATGCTGATAGCTAATAAAGAAATCTAAGATAATAAGAAACAGGCTATTTATAACATTGACAAATCATTGTTCAGATCATTGATATTTTTATCTGGAAAGGTCTTCAAAGATTGTCTCCTCTAGCTTCCTTGTTTCACAGATGAGAAAACTGAGTCAGAGGGGGGGTAGTGAATTGCGTAAGGGCTTCCCAGTACAGGCCATTCTATCTCCTACTTCTCCCTCCCCCAGCCATAATGCACACCCCCCCCATCTGAAATGTTCCCCTTCCTCTCCTCTGCCTCTTAGAATCTCTAGCTTCCTTCAAAGTCAAGTCAGCAAACACTCCTTAGGGGTGCCAAATCTGTACCTATTGCTATGCTAAGTGCTGGAGAAACAAAAACTAAAACAAAATAATTCCTATCCTTGAGGGCCTTACCTTATAAAATAATAATAACAATAGCTAATGCTTCAATAGCACCTCCTATGTGCCAAGGCACTGTGCTAAGTACTTTACAATTATTATCTTATTTGATCCTCACAAAAACCTTGGGAAGAAAGTGCTATCATTATCCCCCTTTTACAGCTGAGGAGGTGGTAGAGCCAAGATGGCAGAGTAAAGGCAGGAACTCATGGCAGAACCAGCCATAATTGCATGGGATGAAACAATTTTCCAGCTCAAGACAACTTAGAAGGTAAACAGGACAGGTCTATCTCACTAAGGAGAGAGTGGAGCACAGTCCAACATATGAGGTGCTCAGGGAAACCAGCAGCAGGTACACCCCAGCAAGTCAGCGCAGGCCTTGTGGGTGCCTGAATCAGCAGCAGCAAATTCCAGAGCTCTCAGTCCACAGACAATAAGGGGCAGACAACTGATCAGAAAGAGATTATAGGGGACACTTTGTTGGCACTAGGTCCAGGACTCTGTTGAATTGCCCATACAGGGATCCAAGTCACAGGCCCAGGTCACAGTCCCAAAATGAGGAGGAGGAACACTATACCATTATATTGTGCAACCTGAGGGGAGCAGGGATACTGGTCACAGGTCCAGGGTGGAAAGAGTGCTTGTGATTACTCACAGACCAGAGCACAGGCTAGGAAAAGAGTAAACACACCTCTCCTTAAATCATACCAGCTTGTAAGGGCTGAAAATTTACATGTCTCTAGAATTAGTTCTAAAAACTATGTCATGAAAAATCTGAAACTTTGGACAGTGCCCCTTTCACCCCAGGAGCAGAGCTCAACTTTAACATAAAGTTAAAAGTCATCAAGTAGGCTGGAAAAAATAAGTAAAAATATTACTTTATATGCTGACATAGAAGATCTAAGCACAAACTCAGAAGAGGACAATGATATTAAAACATCTACAGAAAAAACCTCAAAGAAAAATATGAATTGGACTTAGGTCCAAAAAAGAATTCCTAGAAGAGCTCAAAAGTGATTTTGAAAATCAAATAAGAGAGGTAGAGGAAAAATCGGGAAAAGAAGTGAGAGTGAAGCAAAAGAAACATGAAAAAGACTCAACAGGTTGGCAAATGAAGGAAGCACAAAAAAATGGGAAAATGTACAAAAATTCACTGAAGTGAATTAAAAAATTAATTTAT
The DNA here is from genome assembly GCA_011680675.1 of Gymnobelideus leadbeateri. Classification (NCBI taxonomy): domain Eukaryota; kingdom Metazoa; phylum Chordata; class Mammalia; order Diprotodontia; family Petauridae; genus Gymnobelideus; species Gymnobelideus leadbeateri. The sequence goes on along the minus strand of WOXC01004818.1, from coordinate 549,858 downwards.
TAAAAAATTAAAAATTATTTATTAAAAAATCAGAATTGACCAAAAGGAAAAGGAGGTACAAAAGCCAACTGAAGGAAATAATTCCTTACAATTAGAATTGGACAAATGGAAGCTAATGACTCCATGAGACATGAAGAAATAATAAAACAAATTCAAAAGAATGGAAAAATAGAAGAAAATGTGAACTATCTCATAAACTGACCTGGAAAATACATCCAGGACAGATAATTGAAGAATATTGGACTACTTAAAAGCCATGATCCAAAAAAGAGCCTGGACCTCATATTTCAAGAAATTATCAAGGGAAACTTCGCTGATATCCTAGAACTAGAGGGCAAAATAGAAATTGAAAGAATCTACCAATCATCTCCTGAAAGACATCTCAAAATGAAAACTCCCAAGAATTTTATAGCCAAATTCCAGAGTTCCCATTTTAAGGAGAAAATATTGCAAGCAGTCAGAACAAGCAATTCAAATATTGAGAAGCCACAGTCAAGATATCATAATATTTAGCAGCTTCTATATTAAAGGATCAGAAGGGGACATAGAATGTGATATTCCAGTGGGCAAAAGAGCTAGGAATACAACCAACAATCACCTACTCAGCAAAACTGAGTATAATCCTTCCAGCAGAAAATGGATATTTAATGAAATAGAGGACTTTCAAGCACTCCCTGTATGGGCAATTCAACAGAGTCCTGAACACAATGCCAACAAAGTGTCCCCAGAGTTGAGCAGAAAATTTGATTCTCAAATACAAGACGCAAGACAAGCATAAAAAGGTAAATATGAAGGAGAAATTATACAGGATTCAATAAGGTTAAATTGTTTATAATCCTACATAGAAAGATAGTACTTGAAACTCTTAAGAACATTATCACTATCAGCACAGTTACAAGAAGTATACATAGACAGAGGGCACAGGTTTGCATTGACTATGATGGAATGATAGCCCCACCCCCCAAAAAAATTAAAGACTGAGAAAGAGGGACACACTGGGAGAAGGGGAAAATAGAGGTAGAATGGGGCAAAATATCTCACATAAAAGAGGTGCTAAAAAGGAGGGAAAGAAGGTGGTGGAATAGAAACAGCACTTCTAAGGCACTCCAGCCCACACCACTTCCAAACCATGTAAAAGGTGGACTCTGAACAACTTCTGGAGCTCCAGTACTCACAGAACAACACAGAGAAGCTAACCTCCCGCTGAGGACAGACTGGCAGCCTTGCAGGGAACAGCCAGCTTAGCGCACTGGGAACTGACAGCGCAGTGCTCTGGGAGCCGAGCCCAGGCCCACCTGAGACGAGGTTTTAGGCCCAGGGCAGCTTGGCCAGCAGCCAGCTGGAGGGACCCCAGAACACCAGCAGCTGTGGCGATTCCAGAATTAGCAACACAGATATGCCTAGGACAAAGTGAGAGGTTAGTGCCCTATGGACTTTGGGACCAGTATTTGGGGAACGTGAAAGCTTCTTCCCCTGGGGGAGAGAAGTGGCTGAGGAGACACAACACAGACACAATTTTGCAGCTTCAGTGGCAGCTTCAGCTCCTGGCCTGTGAACTATTGTGAAGAACCCAACGTTTGGGACGGAAGCTCCCTTGTCTGGTGGCAGAGTCCTACTGTGGCAACAAGCCCAAAAGTCAAGTAATTGAGTGGCAACATGCCTAGGCAAAGGAAACAAAATAAACAGAAAAATGCAACATTAGACTCCTATTTTGGGGGCAAAGAGGATCGAAGCATGGAACAGGAGGAGGACTGTGAGGTCAGAAATCCTGCACCAAAAGCCCCAAATGAAAATATGAGCAGGTTATAGGCCATAGAGGACCTTAAGAAGGATTTTAAAAACCAAATAAGAGAAGTGGAGGAAAAATTGGGAAGAGAAATGAGAAGGATGCAGGAAAAGTATGAAATGAGAGTCAACAGCCTGACTGAGGAAAATAACACCTTAAAAATAGACTAACTCAAATGGTAAAGGAGGCTCAAAAGGGCAATGAGGAGAAGAATGCCTTAAAAAGCCAAATTTGCCAGATGGAAAAAGAATCTCAAAAGCTCACTGAGGAGATTCATTCCTTCAGAGTTAGACTGGAGCAAATGGAAGCTAGTGACTTTATGAGAAATCAAGATGCTGCTAAACAGATCCAAACAAATGAAAGAATAGAAGGCAATGTGAAATATCTCATGGGAAAAACCACTGACCTGGAAAATAGATCCAGGAGAGACAATTTAAAAATTATTGGACTACCTGAAAGCCATGATCAAAGAAAGAACCTAGAAATCACCCTTCAAGAAATTCTCAAGGAAAATTGCCCTGATGTTTTAGACCCAGAGGGGAAAATAGAGGTTGAAAGAATCCACAGATCACCTCCTGAAAAAGATCCCAAAAAGAAAACTCCCAGGAATATTATAGCCAGGTTCCAGAATCCCCAGATCAAGGAGAAAATACTACAAGCAGCCAGGAAGAAACAATTTCAATATTGTGGAAACACAATCAGAATAGCACAGGACCTGGCAGCTTCTACACTGAGGGATTGAAGGGCATGGAATATGATATTCCAGAGGTCAAAAGAGCTGGGATTAAAACCAAGAATCACCTACCCAGCAAAACTGAGTATCTTATTTCAGGGGAAAATATGGTCATTCAGTGGAATAGAGGACTTTCAAGCATTCTTGAGGAAAAAACCAGAGTTGAATAGAAAAATTGACATTCAGACATAAGAAGCAAGAGAAGCATGAGAAGGTAATCAGGGAAAAGAAATCAAAAGGAACTTATCAAAGTTGAACTATTTACATTCCTACATGGAAAAACAATAACTGTGACTGATGAAACCTTTCTCAGTATGAAAATAATTGAAGAAGGATATATGGGCATATGAATACATATGTGAACGTGTGTATATATGTTTACAGGTATACATGGATAGAGGGCACAGGTCGAATTTGGTGGGAAGGGATGACACTTAAGGGGTGAAGTTATGAGGTGAGAGAGGAAAGTGGCAAGAGGAGATGGGGAGAGACAGGGTAGGGTAAACTATCTCATGTAGAAGAGGCAAGGGGAAGTGGTTGCAGGGGAGGGGAAGAACTGGAAGGTAAAAAGACAAAACCATATTCTCATTGAATCTGGCTCAGGGAGAGAATGACATACATACTAAATGGGATATCTCACCCTGAAGGAGAGTAGGGGGAAGGGGGATGAGAGGGGGGATGATGAAGGGGAGGGCATTCTGGGGGGAGGGGAGGTTGGAAGTACCCACTTTCAAAGAGGAACAGGATCAAAGTAGGGAATGGACCAGGTGGGGGGTGGGATGGGTGGGAGGAAAATATACGCAGTCTTTTACAATATATCTACTATGGTAATGTTTGGCATAGCTATACATGTACAACACATACTGAATTGCTTATCTTCCCAAAGGGAGTGGGTGACAAGGGAGGAAGGGAATGGATCCGAAATCCGTAGTTTTAAAACTAAATGTTTCAAATATATATAAATACTATTATTAACACGATTTTGCATGTAATTGAGAGATAAGATGTGTAGGCATTGGGGCACAGAGATTCACCTTGCCCTAATGGTAAAGTCAAAGGGGGTTGGGAGAAGATATGGGAGAGAGCAGATTGGATGAGGGGATATCTTGTGCGACTCCTATTCTGGGGTGGTGGGTAGGGGAAAATGGGGAAAAAATTGTAACTCAAAATCTGGCAGAAATGAATGATGTAAACCAGAAGTTAATAAAGCATTTGTTTAATTGAAAAAATGATATAAAAAATGAACAATTTTGAGAACTTCGGTTAACCAATGAAGAACGAAATGAGCACAACCAAGAGAATAATTTATACAATATTGTAAAAACAAACAACTTTGAAAGCTTATAAGAACTATGATCAATACAATGACCATTCATGATGTCAGACAATTGATGATATCTGTTACAGTGGGGTGATGGATTCAGGGCACAATGAGACAAACAGTTTTCTGTACAGCCACTGGTAGGATTTGTTTTACTTGACTATGAATATTTGTTATAAGAAATTTGATTTTACTTCTTTTCTTCAATGGGGTGAGGAGGAGAAGAGAGAGAGAATAAGTAGATTTCTGTTTACTTTAAAAAAAATAGAGAACTTTCAGATGAGGTCATTGTGTTGTTAATTTTACTTAACTTTTTACTTTGTTTTAAATAAGAAGATGGTAATGTGTAAATGTTTATGATGTTAAAACGAAACTAAAAATTTAAATAAAATATTGTGGTTGGGTTGAAAAAAAATAAAAAGGAGGGAAAGATGGAGGGGTGGGCAATGATTGAATCTTACTCTCATCAGAATTGGCTCAAAGAAGGAATAACATATACGTTTCAATTGGGAATAGAAATCTATCCTACCCTATAGGGAATTAGTAGGGGAGGGAGATAACAGAAGGTGGGAACTCACTGAAGGGAGAATGGATTGGGGAAGATGTTGGTCAGAAGCAAAACACTTTTGAGGAGGGACAGGGTGAAAGGAAGGGGAGAGAGGGAGAGAGGGAGGGAGGGAGGGAGGGAGGGAGGGAGGGAGGGAGGGAGGGAAGGAGAGAGAGAGAGAGAGAGAGAGAGAGAGAGAGAGAGAGAGAGAAGGATAAACAAGGAAAAATCGGATAGAGGGAAATACACAGTTAGTAATCATAACTGTGAATGTGAATGAGATGAACTCATCCATAAAATGGAAGCAGATAGCAAAGTGGATTAAAAAATGGATTCTGACAATATGTTGTTTACAAAAAACACACTTGAAGCAGAGACATGCACACAGAGTAAAGGTAAAGGGCTGGAGCAGAATCTATTATGCTTCAGCTGAAGAAAAAAATCAAGGGTGGCAATCTTGATCTCAGACAAAGCAAAAGCAAAAATAGACCTAATTAAAAGAGATAAGCAAGGAAACTACATTTTGTTGAAAGCTATAATGGACAACGAAGTTGCTTGCTGTTTGTCCTTTGTTCTTGAAGAGGACCTTGACATCAGGAAGGTGATGCTATGAAATGCAAGTGAATTGGATTTAAGTGAGTGAGGGCTGTGCAAAGTAACCAGCCTCACTTTCTCCTTTGGAGTCATCTGGGTCCAATGTCCAGATATAGATCAGTACAACTGGAGATGACCCAAGATACAATAGGGAACCTTGGTCCTTTTCAAGTTAAAGTCTTTAACAGGTCTCAGTTGCACTGAAGTTTGCTTATTCAGTGAAGTTTGCTTATTCAATGATTAAAGGCTTAATAAGAAATGAGGCAAAGAATGTCCTCTTTTAAGAAACAAAGACCTGGGAAGGGAAGATTCTCAGGGTTTCTTTTTGGTCAAAACAGAAACAATAGCTATTTACATTCATTCTGAGCCAATCAGGGGCCAATGACTAAGTAGGCCTTGTCCTGGGACCTATTGTTGGCCAATCAGAGAGAGTTAGAGTGATTTGCAAAGCCAGAGTGATTTGCAGTTAAGGTTGGTCTTTAATAGAAAATGGGAAAAAAGTTTCAGAAATTAAAAATTTATATTTCCTTTGGGGTGTGATGCCCTACGTGGACAGAGAGAAAGAAAGAAAAAGGAAAGAAGGAAGGAAGAAAGGAAGAGGAAGAGAGGGGGGGGAGGGAGGGAAGGAAGGAAGGAAGGAAGGAAGAAAGAGAGAGAGAGAGAGAGAGAAAGGAAGAAAGGAAGAAAGGAAGAAAGGAAGAAAGGAAGAAAGGAAGAAAGGAAGAAAGGAAGAAAGGAAGAAAGGAAGAAAGGAAGAAAGAAAGAAAGAAAGAAAGAAAGAAAGAAAGAAAGAAAGAAAGAAAGAAAGAAAGAAAGAAAAAAGTCATGCTGTCCATCAACTGGGCAGTCCCGTTTTGGGCCCGAGTGGGCAGGTCCTTTTCTCCTCACAGAGATTGCTGTTTATCTTTCATTCTCAAAGAGGATGATGATGTCTCTGATGTCATAGTCTTCTTTTAGAATGAAGGACAAACAGCAACAATGAAGTAATGGCAATACTAAACATATATGTACCAAATGGTTTAGCATCCAAAATTTTAAAGAAGTTAATTGAGTTACAGGAGGAAATAGACAGTGAAATAATAATGGGGGACCTTAACTTTTCCCTCTCAGAACTTGATAAATCTAACAAAAATATAAATAAGAAAGAAGTTAAGGAAGTGAATACACAAACTCACAAACACAAACACCTATTTTCTCAGCAGTACATAGCACCTACACAAAAATTGACCATGTATTAGTATACAAAAACTTCACAACCAAACACAGATAAGAAAACCAAGGCAAACAGAGATTAAGTGATTTTCCCAGGGTCACATAGGTAGGAATTATCAGAGGCTAGATTCAATGAAGTCAACAACCAACTAGGTCTTCATTGGAATCTGAATTTAACTCTGTACAGCAGAAGTGTCAAACACTCAGCCAGGTCTCACACAGATCATAGCACTCCCAAGAATGGCCCAAACCAGATTCACTGGTCATTGTAAATGGTCATTCAAATGTCATTTAACAAAACAAATAAAAATAAAACCAAACATAGATAATATTACATTTTAATATCAAGTGACCAGCAACCTGCAGAGATCCTTATGTATGGCCCCCATTTCTATTTGGGTTGGACACTATTGCAGTGTAAGGCACTGTAGAGGCAGCTAGCCAGCTTCAGATACTTACTGGCTGTGTGATTCTGGGCAAATCACTTAACCCTGTTTGCCTCCATTTCCTCCTCTCCCAAACAGGGATAATAATGACATGTTGAAGAAGGTTATAAAGTTCGGCACCAGTTCTTGAGGGAATAGAGAGTGGGGCAGCCTGAAAGATCATGTGCTCTGGCTTCTGCCTCCCAACTGGGTGAATCATTGAGTCAGAGTGCCTCAGTGCCACTTTGCAGTTCCTTCAAGACTGATTTGGAGAGTCTATCTCAAGGCCACAAATCAGTCCGACCTGCCGGTGGGCCATCAGGGGCAATGCAGCTACAGTCATCCATTTCTCATCACGTATGGAAGGCAAACAGAAAGAGAAAATCAATGCAGACTGTTCAAGCATATCTTCTGTTTACAGCACGGTGAATCATCCATCATCGGAAAAAAGCCCAGACTTTGAGCTCTCTTGGGTTATGATACAAGTATAATAAACTTTTGTCAGAATCCAGACATCATAAAGTGCCATCCAAATCTTTTCGAGCGATAAGAGTAAGAAAATGATTTTGTGAAATATGGAGCTTCTAATGAGAGCGATCTGCCAAAAGCTTTCTGCCTACTTTTCAGTCATTTATCTTGGTGCTGTCATCAGTCCTCTGAGCTAATGCCTCCTTGAAGGTGAATCACACTGTGTGGGTGGGCACAGATGCAAAGGTCGGCGGAGGAAAGCGACTAATGGGCCCTTCTCTGCCTCCCACGCTTACAGCAAACAGCCCAGCAGTCTGCTTCGGTGGGCTCTGACACTATCTTCTGGACAAAAGGGCAGCAGCCAATCAGCAAATCCTTCCTGATTGGCTCTGTGGTGTCCAGCACAGCAGCAGGGGAAGTGCAGAGGGAGCATGAACTGCTCTAGCCGCCCTCAGTAGCCGTGTAATTCATTCATTCACTGATTAACAACCAACAAGCATTGCCTAAATGGCTGAAAGGGAGCCATGGTCGGGCCTTGGAGTCTGGAACACCTGGGTTCGTGCCCTGCCTGGCATAGAAGCAAGCACTTAACAAGCGCTCCTTCACCAACTGATTGTGGGCAAGTTCCCTGCATAGATTAAATCACAGTTCTAAATACACACTTCCCCCTCCATAAGAGAACCTAGGCGCTGTCCTAGGTACTGGGTGACATCCAAAGATACATAAGACATGGTCCCTGTCCCTCAGGGAGCTTCCACTGGAGACAGCAGGCTGTAGAGAAAATTCTAATACAGAGTAGGAGATCAGATGGATGCTGAGGGCTCAGGAAAATGGATTAGGAAGGAAGGAAGGCAGGAAAGATTACATGGAGGAGGTGGCACAAGAGCTTGGCCCAGAAGGAGCAGTAAGAGTGTTTCCTATGTTCTCAGAGCTTCCTTTAAGGGGCCAAGGTGGTGTCAAGGCTCTGAGCTATCCTGTGAATGTGACCTGGTAAAGACCCCCATGCCCAGCCCAGCTTCCTTCTGGCCAGCTGCCTTGTCCATAGCTCAGGCTTGGATGCCACCCTTTAGATCACTGAGGGCCAGGTGCAGTACCAGGCCAGCCTCAGTTCCCTTTTGAGGGGAAGGGCAGGAAATAAGCACTTCTGTGGCACCTACTATGTGCTAAGCCCTTCAGAGATGCAGCTTCATTTGATCCTCACAATAAGCCTGAGAGGCTTTTATTCCCCCTTTACAGGCAACAGATCAGAGGCAAATGAGAGCTAAGTCACTGGCCCTGGGTCACATAGTCAGTGACCTTGGTCAAATTTCAACTCAGATCCAGGAGGGACTCAAACGACTGAACAACAGGAAGTTCCTGACTCCAGGCCACTACCCTACAAACCTCTTGCCAGGCCCTTTGCAGCAGAGTTGGCCAGAATTGGCCCCAGACCTCTCTCATATGAAACTCTCTTTGGATTCTTAACTTAATATATACCCATTAAAACACTTTTTTCTAAGGTTAACAATATTCTTCCCCAAACTCCTCCCAGAAAAAAGAAAGTATTTTGTGAGGTAATGAGTTCCTTGTTTCTGGAGATCTTGAAGGAAAGGCTGGATGCCAGCCCTCCCAACCACCACCCTCAGGCCCAGGTTGGACTGGCAGGGACTTCTAGCTGAGAGACTCCCTAATTCTGCTACAGGCTTTTATAAAGAAATATTTCTAATGTAGTCTAGGAAAGAAAACTTTGTAAAACGTTTGTGCCCAAAGCTTGGCCATTGGAGTGGGAGTCCAACCTCCCACTCTCCAGGTACAGCCTTCAATGACTTCTGTGGCCCTGCTGCTTTGGTCTTTGTCTCTTTCACCTGCCTTCCACAGGACTGCTGGAGGTGGATTTGTTTACTATTTTCCCGATTCTGGCTTCATGGCAAGAGGAAGGCTAACTGGGCAGGTGTGACAGCATGGGCTTGGTTTCTAATACTCTGGCAGAAGAAAGGGAGCCCAGTGCCTGGGTGGAGTAGTCAATGGCACCAGCCTGACTAATCTCCAGCCCTGGGAGCCCGTTCAGCTACTCCTGGGCACAGTGTCCACTGTTTTTTTCCAACAATAAAAGTCATTAGCACCTTTTTTCCTCCATTAAGAAGTCATATATACATACTTTCACAAAGCAGTATACTCTCCTTCATATGTAGGCCCTTGGAATAAGCTTTTTAATGACTTTAGCCCTTCTCTGTGCCTCAGTTTCCTCTTCTGTAAAAGAAGGGGTTCAGATTCAATGATCTTCAAGGTCCAGGTGACAGGTTTAATGGTAATAAGTTTGTGTCAGTCCAACAACTGCCTCAGCCATTTGCCTTTAGGATCAAAAGCATATGGGTGTATGAGGGATGGGGGACTGCCTGTGGCTGGAGCAGAGGGCAAAAGTGATTGGCTCACATGGGGACCAAGCTTATTGAACCCACTGCAGTTTTATGACCCATCTTGTAGCAAAGACAAAGCCATTGTATTCAGTTCATGCTTATACAAAAAAGAAGAAAAAAATATATATATATATCCACTGGGCATTAATGACCACTAAACTTCTCCCTGGAACAGAGGTCCATCTTCCATAGACTCATCTGAAGAACTGAAGACCAGGTCCCCAAAAGGGTAATATGAAGGTACCTACTGTGTATGAGCAGGTCACAGAGGGGATCACAAGGTACAGAGGTGTCAAAGGAGCCCATGCAGAAATGTACAAACAAAAAGCAAGACAGGCTGCTTTCCATTTTACAAAAATAGTAAACTGAGGTAAAGAAAGGTTAAAGAACTGCCAAGGGTTTCATAGCTGGCCAGTGGCCTCAGTCCCTTGATTCCAAATCTGCTGGTGGTACCACCAAGGATCTAGCCAATAATACCTAAGTCTCAAGTCAGCCAGGTTCTTGACATCATTGATTGTCCTATGAGCCTTGAGACAGCTCTGAGAAGTGCATCCCACTGGTACTGGGAGCCTTGTTCTGCAGAGGGGAAAAGTGAGACTCAGACATGGAAAGTGACTTGCTCTGGGTCACACAGCTAAGGGCGTGGGATTTGAAGCCAGTGCTTCAAGGAAAGGAAGGGTGGCACCTGAACAGAGAATGAGTCTTGGAAGTCGAGATGAGGAGAGATGGAGGGGTGGGGGTGGGTGGGGGCAGGATGGTTGGGGCAGGCTGCACAAACACATAGCAGACAGTTTAACACTGAGGACTGAAGTTTAAGGAATCTGCAAATCTTGGAGTTGTGGCCATAGGGGTCAGAGTTAACCACAGGGCAGCTGGAGAAGTCACCAAGAGCATGGAGGAGAAAAGCAACCCCAGGGCAGAGCCTGGGAGTTGGTGGTAAGCCAAAGGCACTGACGAGGAGGAGGGGCATAGGGAGGGGAAGGAGGAGGAAGAGGAGGAGGAAGGGAAGATGGAAGAAAAGGGAGAGGAGAAGGAAGAGGGGGAGGAGGGAAAGGGGGAAGGGGAAGGAGAGGGAGGAGAGGAAGGAGGAGGAGAAGGAGGAAGGGTAGGAGGAGGAGTAGAGGCAGCAAGAGAACCAGGAGGCAACATTCTCATGGGAGCCAAGGGGGAAAGAGGAGCCCAGGCAGTGAGCAGTGTCAGAAGCTTGAGGCAGCTCAAGGAGTTGGAGCAGAAAAGGCTGCTGGATTTCCCAGCTTGAGATCAGGGTAACCTCAGAGAGAACTGTGCCCAGTGCTTGTGTCTGAAGCTGCACCACCAGGGGTTGAGGAGGGTGGGACCAGAGGAGAAACAAGAGCAGTGAGATGAGCTAGCTCTGAAAGAGGATCCCCATTGGACCAGACGGCCTGCCTCAGGGCTTGAGTGCCACCCTGAACCCTCGTGGGCCCCAAGCTACAAGCAATGGTCAGAACCACGGGGGACTGAGTAGGGGCCACCTCCACTATCCTGTCTTCTACTGGGGCTGCTGCAAAGAGGCTTGGGGGGTAATAGAACACAAGCTTCTCACCCATTCTTTTTATCCCCAAAGGTGGAGGCAAATACAAAAGAGCCCCCCCCGCCTTTGCTTCATCTCTGCAACAGTCCATGAGGCTGTTAAATAAATAGAAAACAGCAGCTGAACAATGATGTCCCCCAGGATGGGCTATATCTAAACTTCATTGAACAAGATGGAAAAATAAGATGAATGGTAAAGAATAACAACCAGCAGCATGGAGAGTGTTCTTAGCCTGACAGATAGAACTGCCCTGGGAGGCTGGCAGGGCAAGGGTCAGGTCCTTGTGACAGACTAAGAATTAAGACTATGGTTCCGAGGTGACGTAACTGTCCACAGGCACAGTACCAGAGGGAGCCCATTCTGCCTCCAATACAGATTTCCCTGCCCTAAACTGCCAAAGAGAATAGGAGCCGCTTACTCTGTGAGCTCTATGTCCGTCTGTCTGTCTCTGTCTCTCTCCCTCTCAGTCTCTGTCTGTCTGTCTCTCTTTCTGTATCTCTCTCTCTCTCTCTCTCTCTCTCTCTCCCTCCCTCTCTCTCCCCTTCTCTCTGTCTCCCTCTCTGCTCTCTCTCTCTCTCCCCTCTCACTAACATTGTATCATCTTTCTTAAGCAGAGCAATCTAATCATTTCCTGGCCTTCATTTCACTTCCTGCCTTGAAAGTTGAAAAAAATAAGATGCTCAGGAAAACCCAAAGCATCTCGAGCTCTCCTCAGTTCACTCTGGAGTTTGCCTGACATTATTCATCCAGAGCCGCATTACCCTTTTGCCTTTGCTCAGAATTCCCATCGGTCTGAGTCTTCTTGCAGATATAAGCTCTGTACACTCCCTGCAGAACTCCATTCTTCCCCTTTTCTTCCCCATCAGGATCATTGGACATTATAGGCAGAAATTTCCATTTCCCAATCTCTCTGCTCTCTTGTGCTGTGCTCTTTGATAGCGTCCCGAAGCATAAGATCCCACTTATTTTCTGTCTGACCTTTTGGAAAGCTGTTTTCCTAAAGTCTCAGGGGCTCTATCTGATTACAGGCAACATCCCTTTCCCCTTGCTGTCGTAAACATGAAGATGTGATCACCAACTCCCCAGGTTCCTGCCTCTCCTGGACCATTCTGCCAGTGCCCTGAATTCCAGGTCAATGATCAGTGGGTAGCCAGTCTTGCCAACCATGAGCTTGGAGCAGGTACCATGACCACAAAGGTTTCAGCACCAATTCACCCTCCTGGAGCTTCTCTGGAGAGAAAGGGCAGCTAGATGTTAAGCATACTGCATTAGTCAATAAATAAACATCAAACGCCTACTGTGTGCCAAGGACTGTGCTAAGTGCTGAGGACATGGAGAAGGGCAAAAGATAGTCCCTGGCCTTGAGATCAGCAAAATGGCAGTGATCTCTACATCCTGTGACCCTAAAATGGAGTTAGACTAAGGCTACTAAAATGATTCCTGTGACCTCCTATACTGTCCTTCAGCAGAGAGAAATAAAAGGCCCAGAGCAGCTCAGGAAAACCAGCTCTTAACCAATGTTTGGAATCACTAAAGCAACTATTAACTCCCTCCCTGCAATTTCATTTAACAAGTATTTTTGAAGCCTTATTGTATATAAAGCCAGGTGTTAGACTCTGAGAGGGGATCACACTCAGAAAAAGATGTGGTCCTCAGAAACTTCCAATGGCCTTTTCCCACTAGCACCCACCATCCCCCAGGGGATGCATGCAGGCCCTGCTTTAACTATCTCCAAGAAAAGGTTGCACTCTTGCTAAATGGTTGACCAGCCACCTGACTATTTGTTTTCACTTGCAGCAGGTGGAGGATCTTGGGTAGGAACAGTCTTCTGGGGCCCTACTCATCTGTGGCATCTGAAGTCTACAGGAGGCAAATGTCCAGAGTGAGGTACCGACTTAATGCCTCAACCTGACCTATCTGAAAGATCTGTCTTGTGCCCTTCTCTCTCAAATGGAATGTAAAAAACAAACACAGAAGATTGAGTAAAGTGCTCAATCACCATGGCAACCAAGAAAAACAGAAGCCACACAGGATTGGACTGTCAAGATAAGGGGGAAATAGAGGAAGGATGAGAAAAAACAAATATTAATTCTGAAAACAGATTGAAAGAAAAACTCTCATGGCATTTCATCATTCCATTTGTTTGTGCCAGCTCCTTTCAACGCCATCCCCAAGAAGCAGATTCTAGTGGTTGATGTAATTAATTAAAGGCACAGCTGTATTACCCACTGATATTGGAAGCCCATCTCATACCAATTACACATTTGCTGTTGCTTACAGAGAACAGAAGTCACGTTTTTGAGCATTAGCTTGTTATTTTGCTACAAAATGTGTATGTAGAGCAAGTCGATAACATCTTTAAAAGGTTTTACTCAGTCTCAAGTATAATGAGTGCATTAAGAGCCAATAATAAGAGTGGCTCAGGCCTCAGTGCGACAAAAAATAATTAAGTGTCCTGGATGGCCGTGGCCTCATACTGCCTGCCTGCCTTAAGCTTGTCTTCTAACCCCAAAGACAAGAACAAAAAACAATTAACAAAACAGGGGGCTCTGTGATGGAGGACGAAAATGAGAGGTCTGCACAAAGGCAGCATCGAATGGCTGGCAATTCTGTAGGGACGGGGACCACCATACAGTGGACACTTAATAAGATGGGAGTGTGTCATAGTTGACAGAACATGGGGCATATTCAGGAAGGAAGGAAGGGAGAGGAGGGGAAGGAGGAAGAAGGAAAGGGAAAGGGTAAGGGAAAGGGAAAGGGAAAGGGAAAGGGAAAGGGAAAGGGAAAGGGAAAGGGAAGGGAAAGGAAAGGAAAGGAAAGGAAAGGAAAGGAAAGGAAAGGAAAGGAAAGGAAAGGAAAGGAAAGGAAAGGAAAGGAAAGGAAAGGAAAGGAAAGAAACAAGAAATGAAAAAAAGAGAAGAAAGGTGATTAGTCTAATTTATTGTTCCTCTTTGTAAAGACTGCCTAATTCAAACCATGGCATCCACATACATGTCCTACAAGGAAAGTGCTTAAAGAACCATCACAGAAGGCTACCCTTGGAGGCCCCAGCTGGGTTTTATGACTTAATACTTGAGAGTAATTATAAGGCGAGCCTCAGTCAAAATTAATTATAATGGCCACACTATGACACCAAATTGGGAAGGAGGAAATTGAACACCAACTTCACATTTAGTTTATTTCTATCTTTGGAGCTGCAAGAATTCAACCTTCAGCCATCTTGGAAATGCTTTCAAGCCCCCTGTTAGTCTTCTCAAGCCCTTGCAGATGTAGTCTGCCTCTGGTGATATGATTCTTCCTTCCCACCCCCAGATGGCACCTGCTCAGCTTGGCGATGTCTCAAGCTCCAGATTTAGAGGGACCTTGCCCTTGTGCCCTGGCAGAAAGGCATCCCACCATTGGATCTTACAGTAAGTTAGCTCTGGATCTTTTCCTGAGAACAGATGCTGACTTAGGAAAGGAGGCACTGGATCCCTTGTGGGGCAGAGGGCAGGGGAGGAATGGAACCCTTAAGTCAGTCTGTCCATAAAACTCTAGCCTCAGATCAAGAGAGACCTGGCTCCAGACCTGGCCCTGGTACTTAGTAGCTCTGGGGCCATGATCAATTTATTTCACTTCTCTGAGACTCCATTTTCTTATCTGTAAAATGGGAATCATTTGCTTGTGAGGATCAAATGACTAGAAAGCAGTGCAGAAGCTCCAGTGACTACAAGTCAGGACATGGCACCTGATAGACACTATCCTTTTTACTCCACAGCTTCATGGCAAGAATGACTCTGTAGGGGGCGGCTAGGTGGCCCAGTGAGTAAGAGCACCGGCCCTGGTGTTGGAATGACTCAGGATTGGTCCCAGCCTCAGAAAATGAGCACCCACACATAAATAATGACTGGCTGTGTAACCTTGAACAAGTTACTTAACCCCAATTGCTTTAAAAAAAAGAATGACTCCCTAGGCTGCCACCACCATGAACCTTTGATCAGAGACCACTCACTACAACCCCCATATGTTGTTCACAAGAAATATAGCCTTAGAGAGACAAATGACTTCCCCAAGGGCATACAGCTAGTCAGTAGCAGCTCTCACCCTTTGCCAGAAAAATGCCTCAGTGGTCAGAAAATACAAAACCTGTCCAAAAGTTCCAGCTGTTCCTTCTAATGACACAGTATAGAGAATAAGGTGCTGGGCTTGGATTCAGGAAGACTGAATATTTGCAAATTGTGTGACCTTGAGCAAATCATGCCTCTCTAAGCCTTAGTCTCCTCCCCCTTAAGATAGGGATAATGCTACCTCAAGAAGGAGTGTGACAAAATGGCCTCAAGAAGGAGTGTGACAAGATGGAGAAAACCCTCGTCCCTGAGTCAGGAAAACCTGGATCCAGGTTCCATGTGGGACACAGGCTCCCTATGACCCTGAGTGAGTCACTGCCTCTCAGTACCCCCAATATCTTCTAATACTCTAATTTGCAGAAATGATGCCCATATACATTGGTAAAGGGGGTTTCCTCATCTACAGCTCCCAACCTTGATGCAATCACATGTCCACACCAACATTTTCTTTTCCAAGCAGCAACTTCACAGGCTTGTTGTAAGGCTGGAATGAGATAGCTGGTAGAAAGTGTTTTGCAAACTTTAATGTGCAATATAGCTAGGAGTTCTTATTGCTTCCAATAGACACTTACCAACTGCATAATGGTTCATTTTCTAAAAATTCCTTGTTATAAAGAACAACTCTCTAGAAGGAGAAGTGATACAGGGATAAATGTGGATAATATAAAAACAAAAGATAGACATAAAAATCTTTTTAAAAAAGACTATAAGATCCTGGGAGCAAAGACTGTCCTGTTTGTTAATATCCGTATCCCCATGGCTTAGCACTGGGCTTGGCACATAGGGAATAGTGCTTTATCCATCTGGTGATAATGAGAAAAGTCATGTTTATCCCTCTCCCCATTTTTCAGATTCTAATGGGAGTTGGGGGGATGGGGGGGGAACAAAATCTTCACATAGTCGCAAAAAGGCCCTCTCTCCCCTAATGAGTCTTAATGGCCCATGATGACTGCAATTATGCACAGTATTATAGGTGGGCAGAGGAAAAGTACATCCAGAATTTGCAGGTCTCTGTTAATAATGATAATGCAGAGATCAGGAGTGTGCTCTCAGGGCCCTGGCCATGGTGCTGGAGAGTGGGCCTTCCACCTTCCTCATGAGCACTAACACACCAAGTACGTTAGATTGGCCAAGACAGCACAGCCAAATGGCGATCGTTGTTATACTCATGTGCCAGCAATTGATTATTTCATATAAATTACTCAGATTCTAGCCAATTGGAATAATCAAATGGTCACATTTGGGACCAACATCAAATGAAGAGGTAAAAGATTACAAGTACCAAGCTGCTTTACTCTTTGCGGGGGCATGAGCCTCCTATTCACTGGATGTCAATGCAGAAATTAGTATTCATCGTGAGACTTAGAAGGTTGAAAGGGGAGTTTACTTGAGTTTTCAAAGAGCTGATGTTCCCTTGACACGTGAGAGTATGACAGCTCCCTTGGTTACTGCCTCCTTTGGGAAGGAGGTCTGCCTCTCGCTGTCCCAGGGCAAAGCTGTCTGCTATGATCATTGGAGTTGGACTGCCTTGAGGATAATGACTAGGTTGCACTATAGATAAAGTTCTCTGCACACAATGGCTTTTAGCAGAGAGTCAGCAAAAGAATGCCAGGCAGTAGCAGCTGATCCTCTAGCAATGCCAAGGTCAAGAACAATGGTGAGCAGGTTAATGTTATGGTCAGAGCAAAGAAATAAACAAAAAAACCATCAAAGTTCCTTGAGAAAATTTTAGATAAACTACATCTGACCAAGAGTCCAAAAGGTTAGACTATCATTCCTGTTCAGGGAGCCTACAAGCAATTAAGTAGGCTGGGCATTGCAGGGAGGAGAAATCTGGACATGGAGTCAAAAGACAAACACTTAAATTCTGGCTCTGCTCCTCAATGCCCATGTCCATGTATACCATGGGTGGGTACACCTTAGGTAAGTTACTTCCTTACTTGAAAAGTCATCTTCCTCATCTTTCCAATGACGGGGCTTTTTAACCATCTTGAATGTCTTGGACACCATATCTAGCGTCTGGTAAAGCCTAGGCACCAAATGCATAGGACTACAAAGAAAATTAATTGTAGGTGTAAAATTAAGGTGTAATTTCTCTCACACAAGTTCATGGACCCCACAAAATCTAATTCTGGACCACTTTTGGGGTCCATAGAGCCCAGGTTAAAAACCCCTGACCAGATGCTATCTCAGGATCATTTCTGCTCTTCATATTCTGGTCCTCTTATCCAAACGCCTTCCAACAGAAATATGATTGTCCATATTGCAACTACTAACTGTGTCTCTCCCTCATTATTATTTTATTTATTTATTTTTGCTTTTTGGAGGGCAATTGGAGTTAAGTAACTTGCCCAAGGTCACACAGCTAGGTTTCTTTTTGTTTGTTTGTGTGTGTGTGTGTGTGTGTGTGTGTGTGTGTGTGTGTGTTAAGTGTCTGAGGCCAGAACCAAACTCAGGTCCTTCTGGCTCCGGGACCAGCACTCTACTCGCTGTGCCACCTAGCCTCCCTCTCCCTCATTTTTAAAAGAAAAAAAAAGACCCAAGAAAAAAACCCACAAAGCTTCCTATTAAAGAAAGGAAGGTATGTTAGATCTCATGTTGAAACCTAGGTTTTCTGATTTTATAATGTGGATGTCAATTTGATAATTGTTAGAATCATATTGCTAAAGACCATTTTTTTGCCATGTTGTGTTTTTACAACTCTAGGCAAATATGTGTCTCATGTTAATTCTTCCCCTGGGAATCGAATCTCTGCCAATGAAATGTCAGCTCAGAAAGTATTTGTTGCAAGATGGTGGGGTAGAAACAGCTCATCCAAGACACTCTGCCCCCAGATTCCCCCCAAACTATGTAAAAGGGGACTCTGAACAGCTTCTGGAGCCCCAACACCCACAGAACGACAAAGAGAAGCTAACCTCCAGCTGAGGACAGCCCAGCAGGAAGGACCAGCGCAGTGCTCTGGGAGCCGGCAGCGTGCAGCACGCAGAGCGCGGGGAGCCTAGCAGAGCCAAGCCGAGCCCAGGTCCGCATGAGCCGAGGTTTTAGCCCCAGGGCAGCAGGGCCAGTGGCCGGCTGGAGAGACCCCAGAACACCAGCAGCTGTGGCGACTCCAGAATTATCAACATAGACATGCTTAGGACAAAGTAAGAGGTTAGTGCCATATGGACTTTGGGACCAGTATTTGGGGAACTCATCAGCTTCCTCCCCTGGGGGCTAGAAGCCTCTGAGGAGACACGCCATTTTGTAGTTTTCAGAGGCAGCTCCAGCTCCTGGCCTACGAACTGTAAGGAGATCTAGCAATCAGTATTGGGGGGTAATCGCTCTTGCTTTAACCTCCCTGGATCTGGATTGTGATCTGGGGTGGAGGTCATGGGTGGGTTTAAAGCTTGCCAGAAACGGACGTTGCCCCCCACTCGTTCAGGACGAAAATTCCTCTATCTGGCCTTAAAGCCATAGTGTGGCAACAAGCCCAAAAGTCAAGCAATTAAGTGGTAACATGCCAAGGCAAAGGAAACAGAAAAATGCAACCCTAGACTCCTATTTTGGGGGCACAGAGCGGGAAAAGGACTCCGAGGTCAGAAGTCCTGCACCAAAAGCCCCAGGGGAAAACATGAGCGGGTTGATGGCCATAGAGGACCTTAAGAAGGACTTTAAAAATCAAATAAGTGGAGGAAAAATTGGAAAGAGAAATGAGAAGGATGCAGGAAAAGTATGAAATGAGGGTCAACAGCCTGACTGAGGAAAATAACACCTTAAAAATAGACTAACTCAAATGGCAAAGGAGGCCCAAAAGGGCAATGAGGAGAAGAATGCCTTAAAAAGTCGAATTTGCCAGATGGAAAAAGAATCTCAAAAGTTCACTGAGGAGATTCATTCCTTCAGAGTTAGACGGGAGCAAATGGAAGCTAATGACTTTATGAGAAATCAAGATGCTGTTAAGCAGATCCAAACAAATGAAAGAGTAGAAGGCAATGTGAAATATCTCATGGGAAAAACCACTGACCTGGAAAATAGATCCAGGAGAGACAATTTAAAAATTATTGGACTACCTAAAAGCCATGATCAAAGAAAGCACCTAGAAATCACCCTTCAAGAAATTCTCAAGGAAAACTGCCCTGATGTTTTAGATCCAGAGGGCAAACTAGAGGTTGAAAGAATCCATAGATCACCTCCTGAAAAAGATCCCAAAAAGAAAACTCCCAGGAATATTATAGCCAGGTTCCAGAATCCCCAGATCAAGGAGGAAATACTTCAAGCAGCCAGGAAGAAACAATTTCAATATTGTGGAAACACAATCAGAATAGCCCAGGACCTGGCAGCTTCTACACTGAGGGATAGAAGGGCATGGAATATGATATTCCAGAGGGCAAAAGAACTGGGACTGAACCCAAGGGTCACCTACCCAACAAAACTGAGTATTTTGTTTTAGGGGAAAATATGGTCATTCAGTGGAATAGAGGACTTTCAAGCATTCTTGAGGAAAAAACCAGAATTGAATAGAAAATTTGACATCCAGACGCAAAAAGCAAGAGATGCCTGAGAAGGTAATCAGGGAAAAGAAATCAAAAGGAAGTTATCAAAGTTGAACTATTTACATTCCTATATGGAAAAACAATAACTGTGACTGATGATATCTTTCTCACTATGAAAATAATGGAAGAAAGGTGTGTGGTCATATGAATACATATGTGAATGTGTGTTTATATGGTTACAGTTATATATGGATAGAGGGCATAGGTTGAATTTGTTGGGAAGGGAGAATACCCAAGGGATGAAATTATGAGGTGAGAGAGGAAAGTGGCAAGAGGAGATGGGGAGAGACAGGGTAGGGTAAACTATCTCATGTAGAAGAAGCAAGGGGAAGTGGTTGCAAGGGAAGGGGAGAATAGGAAGGCAAAAAGGCAAAACCATATTCTCATTGAATCTGGCTCAGGGAGAGAATGACATACATACTAAATGGGATATCTCACCCTGCAGGAGAGTAGGGGGAAAGGGGATGAGAGGGGGGATGATGGAGGGGAGGCATTCTGGGGGGAGGGGAGGTTGGAAGTACTCACTATCAAAGAGGGACAGGATTAAAGTAGGGAATGAACCAGATGGGGGGTGGGATGGGTGGGAGGGAATTATAAGCAGCCTTGTACAATATATCTACTATGATAATGTTTTGCATAGCTAGACATGTACAACATATACTGAATTACCTATCTCCCCAGAGGGAATGGGGGACAAGGGAGGAAAGAAATGGATCTGAAATTAGAGGTCTTAACATTAAATGTTTCAAATATATATAAATACTATTATTAATACTCTTTTGCTTGTAATTGGTAGATAAGATGTTCAGGCATTGGGGCACAGAGACTCACCCTGCCCTAATAGTAAAGTCGAAGGGGGTATGGGAGAAGATATGGGAGAGAGCAGATTGGATGAGGGAATATCTTGTGGGACTGCTATTCTGGGAGGGTGGGTAGGGGAAAAACAAGGAGGGAAAATGATTGTAACTCAAAATTTGGCGGAAATGAATGATGTAAAACCGAAGTTAATAAAGCATTTGTTTAAAAAAAAATTAAAAAGAGACAAAAAAAGAAAGTATTTGTTTACTGGAATATTACAGTGTTTAAATACTCTCTAATAATCTAAGAAAGAGATAAAATGTTTAGAAAAGACCAAAATTATAGGCATTTCATGAAACAGTTACTGTTAAGTGTAAAGAATGTGAAATAAAATGGAAAGACCATTGGTCAGTTTAGACTGGAGCCCACTCATTTGAAGAGCTTGCTTCTTTGGATGCCTCTAGGTCAATTCCTGTAACATATGTGACTATGTCCTTCCATCCAGGCCTTGGTAGGACTCATTACCATGTGGCCAATCCCGAGAAAAGTGATCCTCAGAAACCAGATATATCATGTGTCACTAACCACACACTTGACCTTTCCAGCTTAGGGGGACTTGTCAGAGACTGTGCGCCCCTTTCATGGGCTTTGGGAACCCTGACTTGCCTCCATGATGACACACTGAATGATGACTTTAATGGAAGTTGATTGTCTGTATCATTTGGAAATTAGAATATAGAGTAACGGGGGCGGGGGGTGCGGAGCCAAGATGGCGGAGTAGAAACAGCATTTCCAAGGTGCTCTCCCACCAGACCACCTCCAAACCATGTAAAAGGGGACTCTGAACATCTTCTGGAGCCCCAGCACCCACAGAACAACACAGAGAAGCTAACCTCCCACAGAGGACAGCCCAGCAGCCCTGCAGGGAGGGCCAGCGCAGAGCTCTGGGAGCCAACAACCCAGTGTGTGGAGAGCCGAGCCCAGGTCTGCCTGAGACGAGGTTTTACCCCAGAGCGGCCAGGCCAGCAGCCAGCTGGAGGGACCCCAGAACACCAGCAGCTGTGGCGATTCCAGAATTATCAACACAGACATGCCTAGGACAAAGTAAGAGGTTAGTGCCCTATGGGCTTTGGGACAAGTACTTGGGGAACGTGTTGGCTTCCTCCCCTGGGGGCTAGAAGCCACTGAGGTTGCGTGGCACACTCACTATTTTGCAGCTTCAGTGACAGCATCAGTTCCGCGCCTGCGACCTGTAGGGAGATCCAGCGATCAGTCTTGGAGGTTAATCGCTCTTGCTTTAACCTGCTTGGATCTGGATTGTGATCTGGGGGGAGGTCTGGGGTGGGTATCCAACTTCCCAGAACCGGTAGTTGTGAAGACCCCAACATTCAGGATGGAAGCTCCCCTGTCTGGTGGCTGAATCCTACTGTGGCAACAAGCCCAAAAGTCAAGTAATTAAGTGGCAACATGCCTAAGCAAAGGAAACAAAATAAACAGAAAAATGCAACATTAGACTCCTATTTGGGGGGGCAAAGAGGATCGAAGCAGGGAACAGGAGGAGGACTGTGAGGCCAGAAATCCTGCTCCAAAAGCCCCAAAGGAAAATATGAGTGGGTTACAGGCCATAGAGGACCTTAAGAAACAGATAAAAGAAGTGGAGGAAAAATTGGGAAGAGAAAGGAGAAGGATGCAGGAAAAGTATGAAATGAAAGTCAGCAGCCTGACTGAGGAAAATAACACCCTAAAAATAGACTAACTCAAATGGCAAAGGAGTCCCAAAAGGGCAATGAGGAGAAGAATGCCTTAAAAAGCCAAATTTGCCAGATGGAAAAAAAAATCTCAAAAGCTCACTGAGGAGATTCATTCCTTCAGAATCAGACTGGAGCAAATGGAAGCTAATGACTTTATGAGAAATCAAGATGCTGTTAAACAGATCCAAACAAATGAAAGAGTAGAAGGCAATGTGAAATATCTCATGGGAAAAACCACTGACCTAGAAAATAGATCCAGGAGAGATAATTTAAAATTATTGGACTACCTGAAAGCCATGATCAAAGAAAGAACCTAGAAATCACCCTTCAAGAAATTCTCAAGGAAAATTGCCCTGATGTTTTAGACCCAGAGCGGGAAATAGGGGTTGAAAGAATCCACAGATCACCTCCTAAAAAAGATCCCAAAAAGAAAACTCCCAGGAATATTACAGCCAGGTTCCAGAATTCCCAGATCAAGGAGAAAATACTACAAGCAGCCAGGAAGAAACAATTTCAATATTGTGGAAACACAATCAGAATAGCACAGGACCTGGCAACTTCTATACTGAGGGATAGAAGGGCATGGAATATGATATTCCAGAGGGCAAAAGAGCTGGGACTGAACCCAAGGGTCACCTACCCAACAAAATTGAGTATTTTGTTTCGGGGAAAATATGGTCATTCAGTGGAATAGAGGACTTTCAAGCATTCCTGAGGAAAAAAACAGAGTTGAATAGAAAATTTGACATGCAGACACAAGAAGCAAGAGAAGCATGAGAAGGTAATCAGGGAAAATAAATCAAAAGGAAGTTATCAAAGTTGACCTATTTACCTTCCTACATGGAAAAACAATAACTGTGACTGATGAAACCTTTCTCAGTATGAAAATAGTTGAAGAAGGGTATATGGCATATGAATCCATATGTGAATGTGTATGTATATATGTATATATATATATATATATATATATATATATATATATATATATATATATATGTTTACACTTATACATGGTTAGAGGGCACAGGTTGAATTTGGTGGGAAGGGATGATACTTAAGGGGTGAAGTTATGAGGTGAGAGAGGAAAGTGGCAAGAGGAGATGGGGAGAGACAGGGTAGGGTAAACTATCTCATGTAGAAGAGGCAAGGGGAAGTGGCTGCAGGGGTGGGGAAGAACAGGAAGGCAAAAAGGCAAAACCATATTCTCATTGAATCTGGCTCAGGGAGATAATGACATACATACTAAATGGGATATCTCACCCTGCAGGAGAATAGGGGGAAAGGGGATGAGAGGGGGGATGATGGAGGGGAGGCATTCTGGGGGGAGGGGATGTTGGAAGTACTCACTATCAAAGAGGGACAGGATTAAAGTAGGGAATGAACCAGATGGGGGATGGGATGGGTGGGAGTGAATTATAAGCAGCCTTTTACAATATATCTACTATAGTAATGTTTTGCATAGCTATACATGTACAAAACAAACTGAATTGCTTATCTTCCCAGAGGGAATGGGTGACAAGGGAGGAAGGGAATGGATCTGAAATTTGAGGTTTTAAAATTAAATGTTTCAAATATATATATAAATACTATTATTAATACTATTTTGCATGTAATTGGGAGATAAGATGTTCAGGCATTGGGGCACAGAAACTCACCCTGCCCTAATAGTAAAGTCGAAGGGGGTATGGGAGAAGATATGGGAGAGAGCAGATTGGATGAGGGAATATCTTGTGGGACTGCTATTCTGGGGTGGTGGTTAGGGGGAAAATGGGGAAAAAATTGTAACTCAAAATCTGGCAGAAATGAATGATGTAAACCAGAAATTAATAAAGCATTTGTTAATAAAAAAGGAAATTAGGAATTTGTTTTCCTCCATAAGTTATGTTTGCATTATGCCAAAGCTACCTGAGGAAAGAAAAGCATCACAGATATGCCAATTTGCATGTTTATTCTATACCCCTACCAAACTTCTGGCCTTGCCCTTCAGATAGTACAGCCCCTTTCATTTGCAAGTTCTGCCCGCAATGAATGTTTTTTTTTTCCAAAAACAATTCCCCAGTGCCCTTTCACTTCCATGTGAGTTACTTGTCTATCCCAGCAAGAATTGTTGAAAACACTCTCTTTGGAAGGGTGTAGTTTCATTAAGCAATGTTTTCTCATGTGATTACTGATAATGATGTCTTGGAAAGAGCACATGGGGCCAAAAGATGTGGATTCAAATTCTGGCCCCACCACTTTGATCAGCTCTGTGACCTGAGGAAATTACTTTAATGCCCTGAACCACAGATTCCTCACCTGAAAAATGCAACAGTGCTCCTAATGTGGTGCCTGATGATTGTGAGGATCCAATCACCTGCAATGAATGAGAGAGCTCTGTCTGTGTGATATTAAAATACAGGTCAAGAGGTCTGGCCATGTCACCTCCCCGACTCAATAAGCTCTATTTTTCATTGAAAGCTTAGCACAAGCTGGCCCCTTCTTCCCTTTCTAGTCTTCCCATACTTGACTCCCTTCCACACAATCTGTATACTAGCCACACACACACACACACACACACACACACACACACACACACACACACCACTTCATCTCCCAACTCCATGCCTTTGCATTGGCTGTTCCCCACACCTGGAAGGTTCTTCAGCCTCCCCCACCATGCTGATGGAACTCTGTTATTCTCCTCTGTTCCAAGATTCTTGCTGGGGCCTCCTTTTCCCTCACCTCTCGAATCCAATCAGACCCAAGTCCCATGGGCCTTAAGCCCTCCCTCCCATCTCTCCCCTGTCCTCCAGGCAAATTCTGGCTTCTGTGGGAGTCTCTAATCTGTGCCCTTCACATCCATGCTGTACATTTTGCCCTTGTGGTCATCCTAATGCACAACTCTGATGATATTTCTCTCCATGTCAAAGGCCTTTTCTTAGCCTGGTACCCACCCAAGGTCTATCCCAACTACTTCTCCCCTGGCCTATCTCTCCTGTCCTAGCTCCCTTTCTCTCTTTCAGATGTCCTACACTCCAGAAACTGGGCAGCTTGTAGCTTCTAAGACATGCTCTTCTGCCTGGGCTGGGTCATAACTAGCTACCTAGGTAACCTTGCCTTACCTAGGTGACCTGGACCAAGTCACTTCCCCTGTCTTGGTTTCAGTTTCCTCCTTGGTCGGATGAAGTATTTGGACTAGATGACCTCGAGGGGCCCTTCCAACTCAAGATCTGGGGTGCCCCTATCACTCTGTAGGAATGTACTCCTGCCCGTGGCCATCTCCCCAAATCCTCCCAAGCCCAGAATGAATAGCACCTCTTCATTCACTGGAACCACCCTCTCCCATCCCCCAGGTGTGCCTCTCACCTGTTCATCATAATCTGCCCCAAGCTCAAGTTATTTCTGTCCCCTCTGAAATGTCCTCTGAGGTGGCTTCTGCAAACTTAGCTATGCTTGGAACTCTTGTCTTATTCCTCAGGTCATAGACTAGAGGAGTGTATGGAGCTGGGGTCAGACATTAGGGAGAAATACTAAGGCAGGACGCCGTTGTTATCAGAAGCAGCAGCTCTCTGTGCTGCTGGGCAGTGTACTCTGGGAGAGGTTGGACCAGGAACAGGGGCCTTCCTCATTCATCTGTGCCTCCTGTTCCTCCATTCATGTGTGCATAGGGCCCTGCTCCTAGCAGGTACTGAGGGAGGAGGGATCAGATTCTCCTTCTGCAAAACCCTTATTACTTTGACTGGATGTTACAACTGTACCTGCCACCGTGGAGACATATGGTGATGATGACTTTGATGACTTTGACCTCTAGTTCTATTTGGAAGGCCTCGGGAATGATGGACTGACTGGGGCCAAGCAAGAAGACATGGCCCGACTTTCCCTGAGCCATTTTGGTATTTTCAACATGCGTTGAAAATGTTCATTCATTTGCTTCTTTTGAGAAAAGTGATGAAGTCTAATATAACTTTAAGCAAGGGGGAAAGAGAGAGAGCAAAAGCAAGAGAGTGAGAGCATGAGAGAGGGAGGAAGGGAGGGAGGGATGGAGAGAGACAGAGAGACAGAGAGAGAGAGAGAGAGAGAGAGAGAGAGAGAGAGAGAGAGAGAGAGAGGGGGGGGGGGGGAGAGAGAAACTTTTACTTATTGAGATGCCAAGCCCTTTAACTGGTCACTCACACACACAAGCTCACATTGTTTCTCTTTCTCCTCTTTTCCTCCTCCATGTTCCCTCTCCTCCATTTTCTCTTCTGTTTTTACTCTCTTTTCCCCTTCTTTCTCTGTATCTCTCCTAGGTTCTCTCTCTCTCTTGTATTTTCATCCTTTCTCTACTTCTTGCCCTTTCTCTCTCTCCCTTCTTCTCTTGTATTCTCTCTCTCCTTCATTCTCACTCACTTTGTCTCTGCCCCTTTTTTCTTTCTAGCTCTACTGCATTATCTGTCTCTCCTGTTTTCACTCACTCTGATCTTCTTTCTCTGTAGCTTTCCTGCATTCTCTCTTTCTCTCTCCTATATTCTCATTATCTCACTCTCTTTGCAGGACTGGAGAAAAGAGGCTGCAAAATGTACTCAACCAGCAAAATGGAAGAGGAAGAAGTCTTTTACTTTCCTATTAAGGTCCAGGAAAAGCCTGGCTGTGAGGAGACCTTTGTGGATCCATGAATGTACTAAAAACTTGATGGGCTAGTAAATCAGCCACTGTCATGCATGCGTTTCATCTCTTTATGTTCATTTCAATGAATAATTTCCAATGACTAGTAACCAATGCTATCATAAAGGGGAGCCATTATGCCTTGGTTCCATCAAATGGCATTGAAAGGAAAGACATTTCTGAATACCTTGGCAGGGACGACTGGGGTTTTTTGATAAATATTAATGTAAAACTTGGTAGTTATCACAAATAGCTGTGTGTACCTAGAGTTAGGCCCAGACATCATTATGCACTGGAAGAGAAATGTGATCAGGCTTCCAAAGAAAATCTTCTCCCTGTGTTTATTCTCAAAAAGCTCTTTGTTTCTTTTCAGGGAGGCGAAGGTGAACATGAATACGGCAGACCAGGTCATTTTTAGATCTTGTATCTGCTATAATGAGATGATGTTAAAATGCCTCATTAAATACAAGAGACAGAAATCCTATTTGCAAGGTATATGATTGAATTTGTTTTTCCTTTGTTGGATACATTGGAAGATTCTCTTTAAGTTTTATTGATGACATATCTTCTATTTCGCACCACCTGATATAGCAGTCACCCTCCCTTCCTTCCCCCCGCCCAATCTCCACCATGGCCATGAAACACTCCTTGATATCACAGGAAAAAAAACAAGTGAGCAAAAGCAACTGAAAAAGGACTGCTCCTCTCTAGGCAATGCTGCAATGGGTCCAAGGTCAGTTGTCTGTCCAGGTTGTTTTCATTTCTATTGTGCTACTGTTATCCTGGTTCTGCACCAATCGGTCAAAGCGCTCATATCAGTTCAGATGAGATTTCTCAAGTTTCTCCAATTCCTCATATTTGTTCATTCTTAGGCTTTTAAGTCTAAGACCTTTTATTTCACCACTAGGGACATTTGTTCTGCCCAAACAGCTCACAACACATCTATAATTTATAGTTTCAGGGAGTTGCCTGAGAGTCAGGGAGTTTAAATGACTTGTTATTATCACCCAGTTTGAAGATATCCAAGGCAGAATTTAATTTTGTGCCTTGGTTCATCATTTTTGAAGGAGCAAAATCATCTCATTAGTCTTACATTACAATATATTTCACCATCCCCCAATGTACTTTGGAACAATGTCTGAAGAGTCAAAGCAAATAAGCTATCGCCCCCTTAAACCCAAAGAGGAATTCATGAGAGGACTGAAGACTAGTTATTAAAGAAGAAAAAGGGCTATTAGCCAATGGCACACACTGTGCTGCAATAACGTCTGGTTCAATATGGAGATTTCTATTGCAGATACAATACTTCTCAGGAAATGAGTCCCCCATTACTGGTTGACCACTCAGGCGGGTATCACACCTGACCTCTGAGGCCTTTCAAGCTCTGAAATTTTCACATGCAATATTGTAATGGCAAAGAAAAGGAAGGACAAGGACAGATGAGAACATTAGAGGAAATGATAAGCCATTTTCAGAAAGAGCAGCCTGATGAAAGAATTCAGTAAGGCTGGATTTCATCAGTTAAGGACCAAGGTCTAGAGACAAGATCACAGTGACAGGGACACTCTTCTGCCAGTTCCTGACATTGTACTAATCATTCCCTCTGCTATTGCAGTGAATAACTTTCTATTTAAATTACTTAAGCAAAACAGACCATTAATGCTCAGATAATAGAAAATGAAAATGAGTAATAAGCAAAGTCTTTTCACTTGGGGAAAAAAAGCCACAGCCTGCGGAAACAGAATGTCTAAGTGCTCAGAGTCTCGTTCCTGAAGTGTTAGATACATTTGGGCTGATCCGAACACGTTTCCTCAGTCAAAACACATCACTTCTCCCAGAAACTGCTGTGACTAATACTTTATCTGCTGCAAGACAAAAATCACCTTGCTCTGGGTATAACGAGTGGCTACTCCCCTCGGCTTCTTTTTTTTTTATTAAACAAATGCTTTATTAACTTCTGTTTTACATCATTCATTTCCGCCAGATTTTGAGTTACAATCATTTTCCCCCCATTATTCCCCTACCCAACCTCCCAGAATAGCAGTCCCACAAGATATCGCTTCCTCCAATCTGCTCTCTCCCATACCTTCTCCCATACCCCCATCGACTTTTCCATTAGAGGAAGGTGAGTCTTTGCATCCCAATGCCTGCTCATCTTATCTCCCTATTACAAGCAAAAGAGTATTAATAATAGTATTTATATATATTTGAAACATTTAATGTTACGACCTCAAATTTCAGATCCATTTCCTTCCTCCCTTGTCACCCATTCCCTCTTGGGAGATAAGTAATTCAGTACATGTTGTACCTGTCTAGCTATGCAAAACATTATCATAGTAGATATATTGTACAAGGCTGCTTATAATTCCCTCCCACTCATCCCACCCCCCACCTGGTCCATTCCCTACATGATCCTGTCCCTCTTCTATAGTGGGTACTTCCAACCTCCCCTCACCCCAAGGATGCCCTCCCATCCATCATCCCTCCTCTCATCCCCCTTCCCCCTATCCTGCTGCAGGTTGAGATATCCCATTTAGTATGTATGTCATTTTCTCCCTGAACCAAATTCAATGTGAATGTGGTTTTGCCTTTTTAGCCTTCCTTATTCTCCCCCTCCTTTGCAACCACTTCCCCTTGCTTCTTCTACATGGGATAGTTTACCCTACCCTGTCTCTCGCCATCTCCTCTTGCCACTTTCCTCTCTCACCTCATAATTTCATCCCTTGAGTATTCTCCCTTCCCAACAAATTCAACCTATGCCCTCTATCCATATATAACTGTAACCATATACACACACATTCACATATGTATTCATATGACCACACACCCTTCTTCCATTATTTTCATAGTGAGAAGATATCATCAGTCACAGTTATTGCTTTTCCATATAGGAATGTAAATAGTTCAACTTTGATAACTTCCTTTTGATTTCTTTTCCCTGATTACCTTCTCAGGCATCTCTTCCTTCTTGTGTCTGGATGTCAAATTTTCTATTCAATTCTGGTTTTTTCCTCAAGAATGCTTGAAAGTCCTCTATTCCACTGAATGACCATATTTTCCCCTGAAACAAAATACTCAGTTTTGCTGGGTAGGTGACCCTTGGGTTCATTCCCAGTTCTTTTGCCCTCTGGAATATCATATTCCATGCCCTTCGATCCCTCAGTGTAGAAGCTGCCAGGTCCTGGGCTATTCTGATTGTGTTTCCACAATATTGAAATTGTTTCTTCCTGGCTGCTTGTAGTATTTTCTCCTTGATCTGGGGATTCTGGAACCTGGCTATAATATTCCTGGGAGTTTTCTTTTTGGGATCTTTTTCAGGAGGTGATCGGTGGATTCTTTCAACCTCTATTTTGCCCTCTGGATCTAAAACATCAGGGCAGTTTTCCTTGAGAATTTCTTGAAGGGTGATTTCTAGGTTCTTTCTTTGATCATGGCTTTCAGGTAGTCCAATAATTTTTAAATTGTCTCTCCTGGATCTATTCTCCAGGTCAGTGGTTTTTCCCATGATATATTTCACATTGCCTTCTAATCTTTCGTTTGTTTGGATCTGCTTAACAGCATCTTGATTTCTCATAAAGTCATTAGCTTCCATTTGCTCCAGTCTAACTCTGAAGGAATGAATCTCCTCAGTGAACTTTTGAGATTCTTTTTCCATCTGGCAAATTCGACTTTTTAAGGCATTCTTCTCCTCATTGCCCTTTTGGGCCTCCTTTGCCATTTGAGTTAGTCTATTTTTTAAGGTGTTGTTTTCCTCAGTCAGGCTGTTGACCCTCATTTCATACTTTTCATGCATCCTTCTCATTTCTCTTTCCAATTTTTCCTCCACTTCTCTTATTTGATTTTTAAAGTCCTTCTTAAGGTCCTCTATGGCCTGCAACCCGCTCATGTTTTCCCCTGGGGCTTTTGGAGCAGGACTTCTGACCTCACAGTCCTTTTCCCGCTCTATGCCCCCAAAATAGGAGTCTAGGGTTGCATTTTTCTGTTTCCTTTGCCTTGGCATGTTGCCACTTAATTACTTGACTTTTGGGCTTGTTGCCACACTATGGCTTTAAGGCCAGATAGAGGAATTTTCGTCCCGAACGTGTGGGGGGCAACTTCCGTTTCTGGCAAGCTGTAAACCCACCCACGACTTCCACCCTAGATCACAATCCAGATCCAGGGAGGTTAAAGCAAGAGCGATTACCCCCCAAGACTGATCGCTGGATCTCCCTACAAATTTGCAGGCTGGGAGCGGGAGCTGCCTCTGAAAACTACAAAATGGTGTTTGTCCTCAGCGGCTTCTAGCCCCCAGGGGAGGGAGCCGACGCATTCCCTAATACCAGTCCCAAAGTCCATAGGACACTAACCTCTTACTTTGTCCCAGGCAAGTCTATGTTGATAATTCTGGAGTCGCCACAGCTCCTTGTGTTCTGGGGTTCCTCCAGCTGGCTGCTGGCCCTGCCGCCCTGGGGCTAAAACCTCGGCTCATGCGGACCTGGGATCGGCTCGGCTCGGCTCGGCTCCTGTACTCTGCGCGCTGCACGCTGCCAGGTCCCAGACCACTGTGCTGGTCCTTCCTGCAGGGCTGCTGGGCTGTCCTCGGCGGGAGTTTAGCTTCTCTGTGTCGTTCTGTGAGTGCCGGGGCTCCAGAAGTTGTTCAGAGTCCCCTTTTACATAGTTTGGGGGGAATCTGGGGGCAGAGTGGCTTGGATGAGCTGTTTCTACCTCCCCTTGGCTTCTAGAGGGGTAGAAATGCATCCGGAGACCAAAGATGCCAATGGCTCCCAGATCCTGGGCTGCTTCTCTGGGGAAAACCTAGCACAGACTGGATTCTACCTAGAGTTGAAATGAGATGGGGCAGACCCCTGAGGAGACACCCAAGGGAACAGTGGCAGTGGTGGCCAAGGATGCTGGATAAGGGATTATATGCAGTGCACCATGGGGCCTATGGCACTTAAGCTAAGTTGCACAAATGCATCTAGATCTCGTTGACATGGATGTTTGCTCCAATATTGCTGATAGCGACCCAAATTATGAAGTTCTAATCTCCATCATCCATATGAGCACAGGGATGCTACCCATCCCCTTCAGCCCTGAATATTGTGAAGAGAGTGCTGGAGAACACTGAATGCCCTTTCTTATTTTCAATCGTGCACATGTTCGATGCCATCTTCCTCCTAATTGGCTATGGGTGTCAGCTCCCTCCCATCCATCACCCTTTAGGCAATCCTCATTTTTACTCATTTGTTAGAAGCTGTCATTTCCCAAGATTCATAGCCACCCAAAGCCACTGGCATTAAAAAGTATGCAATACAAGTAGAGGTATACCATTAGCAATGCCAAACATGCTCTTTGCTTGCAGAGGCAGGGGTAAACCAGGCAGCTGGAAGCAGAAGGGAAGTTTAAAAAAAGGAAGACAGAAAGCCCCAGATCCCCTTGATTTTCATTTGCATGAAACCTCAATGTTTCCAGTTCTGCTGGCTAAAGCTTGTCAGTAAAGACCACGAGGAGCTATGCAGTAAGGGCTGGGCAAGGGACATTCAGTTAGGCTTTCAGATGATAGTAGGGAACCAGAGATAAAGTGCACAGTCACAGGGTCCTGAGACAATATTTGGGAAGCCTCCAAAAGTGTCAGAGCTGAGAGCAAAAGGGTAACTCAGCAGGGTTCTGCACCAATGGATCTGAAGAGTCACATTTTACCCATGGATCTCCTCTCCAGAAATGAGGACAAAGGAGAGACCCAACAGGGTAGAGAAGGTCAATGACAACAGGACTGGGCAGTTATTTGCCTTGTTATATCTGGAAATTGACCTAGCTGGCTGTGGCCATTCAAGGTAGGAGACAAATATTTGCAATGATGTGGATGGATTGAAACATTCGCCTAAGCAGGGCAGTGATTTGAAAGAATGGCTAGAATTTAATCGGTTGCCCTGGTCTCAAGAGGTTGGATAGTACAATCTGGAGACCAAGGATCTGGACTCTCTGAAATGACAAAGTTATATTAGATACACTCTAAGGCTGTACCTAGCTCTATGATCCCATGAATCTTTGTCTTCTGCCAAGGATAGCTCCATCTCAAAGCATCCTCTGGATCAGAAGGTGTGGGACCATGTGCTGGGATTGGGCTGGGTAAGGTCTTGCTGGAGGCCAGGAGAAGTTCTCCAGCTTAGGAAATGGGAACTCCTTTTGGGTCTTCACTGTCAGACTCCATCCCTCATTGGGCCCTAGCAGGGAGGAAGGGGTACTACTTACTGATGCCATGTTTGGTGCAACAGTGGTCTGGGGGCCCTCTGTTATAGATCAGCTCAGATTTCTCTGCTCGGTGGCTCTGTCTTGGCTGGCAGCCCTTTGGAGGTCTCCTTCCTCTTTGGCTGGCTTCCTTCCCTGGCAAAATCCCCATCTCAGGCCAGAAAGGGGCCTCCCTAGATGATATCCTTTTGTGCCAGGAGCTCAGGCTCCAGGCTGCTAACACACTATGAAAGCCATAAACAATATCAAGGGGGAAAGTGAGACCACCTCTCACCCCACGAGTGTGAGTTACAAAGAAGGCCACGGTTTTGGCTGTGTGCGTAAATTCACATAAGGCACAGTGAAGAAGACAGAGATAGCTCAAAAGTACTTCTAGTCAAGAGGGTACAGCCAAGGTCAAGGTCCCTGCTTTTAGATGAAGGCAGAGGCCAGGAGAGGGAGAGACCCAATCCCCCTTTTACTGTGCATTCCACATTTCTTAACTGTACCTTCCTCTCTGTGAAAGAAATTTTGAACACCCCTCCACCTTGGAGTTTTATGTTTTCATATAGTTATATATATATATATATATATATATATATATATATATATATATATATATATATGTATATATAATATATAATATGCACCATAAACATGTACTACTATGCTAGTAATTATAGAGGTTATAAGACTTAAACAAGAAGAGGTCTGGAAAGAATGAGATAAAGATGGAATCCTCTTTGACCCTGGGGGTGACAGGGCTCCACTGCAGCTTATTGAGAAGAGAGGTGACATGGTCAGACCTAGGATGAAGGAAGATGCTCACTTGGCAGCTGAAAGGAAAAGGGAGTAGGAGGGAGATGGACTTGAGGCAGGGAAGTCAATGAGGAGGCTGTGGTAATACTCTGGACGAAAGGGGATCAGGCCCCGAGGGAGGCTAGCAGCTGTGGGAGAAGAGAGAAGAGATTGGATGGGAGAGATGCTGTGCAAGTAGAAAGGGAAAGATTTGGCAACTAACTGGATACGTCGGGTGGGGAAGAAGAAGGAGTCCAGAATAATGCCAAGGTTATGAAACTGCAAGCCTGGAAGAAGGGTGGTAATGTTCATCTGCAGAAATATGGAAATTGGAAAAAGAGGATGGTTTGGGGAGAAACATTATTTCAGCCTTAGACATATTGAGTTTGAAATGTCCAATAGACAGCTGATGCTCCAAGTCTAAAGCTCAGGTGAGAGACTGAGATATGAGATATGTTGATCTGGGAGGCTTCTGTACAGAGCTGAAAAGAGTTGATGAGGTTACAAAGATAGACTCTAGAAGGAGAAGAGAACTTTGGGGAACATTCACAGCTAGTGACAAGATACAGGTGATGACCCAACCAAGGAAGCTGAGTAAAAACAGTTACACTTGGAGGAGGAGAACCAGGAGAGAACCCAAAACCAGAGAGGGGAGGGGAGGCAACAGTGTCAAATGGAGGAAAGATATCAGCAAGGAAAGGGTCATCTGTTACTATTCTTTCAGCTGACCATGTGATTTTCCTAAGGAGTAAGTCTAGTCACATGACTCCCCTGTCCAATAAAGTTCAGTAGCCCCCATTACATCCTGTACAAATCATTAATTCCTCAGTTGTGCATTTAAAGCCCAAGCCCCTTTAATGGGGATATTAGATATTCATTCTTCTCCTTCACTCACTCTATACTCCAACTAAACTGGACTTCTTGTGGTCCTGACACAAAATACTTCATTCCCATCTCTATGTCTTTTCACTGACTGTTTCCAATCCTTCACTTCTTCTTCTCTTTACCTCTTAGAAGACCTAGTTTCCTTCAAAATTCAGCTCAGTTCAATCAGTCAATAAACAATCGTTAAACACCTAGTATGTGCCAGAAATTGTACTAAGCACGAAGAATACAAAGAGACAAAAGACAATCCTGGCCTTCAAGGAGCCCCCACTCTAACAATTGTGAGCCCAGCCACCACTGTCTTGGAGCAGCACTAGCAGGTAAGAACATGGCCAAGGTAAGCAAGCTTCTTTCATTGGTACAAATATCAAGGAATGATCTTAATGTATACATAATAGGGTGATAGTAGTTCTTAAATTAGGTAACCTGAAACCAATAGTCCTACAAGTAATGATTCATCTGGACCTCTACTCTATTTAATCAATATTAATCAGTTGGCTATTTTACATAAAGCATATTGGGGTAATTACATAAGACAGGTTCTTATAGTAGGCCTCAAACTTTAAGCCAAGTTTACCACTTGTTCACCAGTTATGAAGCTCACTTGAGAAACCACAAGAATACTGACACAGATATCTTCATCCTGTTTTTTTTTTTCAAATTCCATGTTCAAACCCAGCGTGGGCGAGATGATTCTTTGGAAAATCCCCCAACTTATTTTTGTACCTCTGAACTACCTCATCTTGTCTCACATGAGCAGGTAACCATTTATGACCACTTAGTGAAGATTACCCTTGCCTTGCACATCTTGTGACCAGTCATGTTGATGCATCATTTCTGGTCCTCCTGAAGGGTCAAGAGCAAAGCCTATCAACCAATAGAATTTTATATTTTACTTTGCCTCTCCTGAATGTTTGGGCACTGGGGAAAGGAGGCATTTCAGATCATGAGGAAGATCTGAAATCTACTCAATTGGAGGGAGCCATGGACCCTTTAATAAATTGCTATTGGCTTAGATCTCTGCCTCAGTGGTTTTTCTTGCAGATTGGAAAATTTTAGACACCACAGTCCCCCTCAGAAAAACAGGAAGAAAGAAAACAAATGCTCTATTTCAGGATATCATTCAAGAAAATTTCCCAGGGAATATTTAAAAGATGGGACAGAACAGAAATCAACAGAATCTAAAGGATTCCAATAGAAAGGAATCTAATTCAACGTGTCTATAAACATATGAATTTTTATTCAGGATCTGTGATTTTGTCAACACAGAAACTTTTGATGTGGAGACACCAATGCAGAATTCAACTTATGTCTTAGTAAGTCCTAGACAACTGCCTGAGGCATACAGAAGTTAAGTGACTTACCCAAGGGCACACATAGCTAGTAAATGTCAGAGGCAGGGTATTTATCCAGGTATTCCTGACTTCAAGCTCTCTACATTGGCATACAAATGGAGAAATATCATCACCATAATCCAAAATTTCAGTGATAGACTATCTTCCAAGTAGCCCGAGGGGAAAATAAACCACAAATCTGAAGATACCAATGTGAATTATGTGAAATTTTTCATAGAGCAAGAGAAATCACAGAAGGAACAAAATACTAATAAACAAGGGAAATCAACCTTTATCTCAATATTATTTATCAAATCTAGCCAATTTTTTTTTGCTTTTTGGAGGGCAATTGGGGTTAAGTAACTTGAAAATGACTTCTGATATACAAATTAGCCAAGGGGCAATACCTTAACAAGATAAATTTACTTTAAAACAATGAATAAATAAGCAGTTCAGAATGTTTAAATTTTATAAGGAGCAAAAAGCTGTTATATCTTTGATATCCAGCTTTGCAAGAGAAACATCAAGGAAACAATGACTAGGACCTGACTGACAAATCCCATAGTAAGAAAACAGAAGGAAAAAGATGACTAAGAGGGAAGGAGCATTACCTGTCTCTGTGTACTAATGCTCGAAGAATATTAAGAGATAAGGATGGAGAGTTCTAAAATTATACTCCTATGTGGAACTAGATGAAGGTTGGAAAAGTTTCAAAAAGCTTGAGGAGTGTGTGTATGTGTTTGTATATTTGTAGGTATATAAAATGATTCGAATTAGAATTGATGCTAGGGAAATAAGATCAATTGTACTTTTTTCCTGATTAAGCAATATAATAGAATATGGCTGAGGAAAAAAAGGAAATATAGCCATTACAACCCTGAATGTAAACATATCAAACCCCCCTATCAAAATGAACAAGTTTCAAATTGGTCTCATAAAAGCACATTCAGTAATAGAATGCCTAAAGAAAACACACTTAAGGATTCATACAGCTCCAAAGTGGGGGGCTAGAATAAAACTTATTATTTACCAGCATCATTTTAGACAAAATGAAATTCAAAGTAGAAAGCATTTAGAGAAATAAATGGGTATTTTAAAAATCATACTTAAAGCTATCAAAGATGAAATAGTATCAATGATAAATATATACACATATATGTACACACACATATATACATACATACTATATGTATATATGATACATATCAATACTAAATGTATGTGTATTTGTGTATATATATATATATATATACACACATACATATGTACATGCACAAACATTTGGGAATGTTTGTACACAGACACATGCCAAAGTACAGAGCAATAATATTTAAATGAAAAGTTACCTAAAATGCACAAGGTTCTAGACAGACAATGTAACATTAACATTAGTAAACTTTCATACTCTATCTATGCATGATAATGACAAAGAAAGAGAAAAAGAGAAAAAAAAAAAAGCTTATCATTCTCGAGGATGTTAAAGAACTCAAATCAATACAGAAAGATTGAAATATTTTAAATTCTTCCTTTTACAAATCATAACAATAAAAATAGTAATTCACAGGAAATGTAGTGATAGTTATGTGCCAGGCACTTTGTGAAATGCTTAACAATTTAATCTTCACAAAATCCATAAGAGGTAGGTGCCATTATTATTCGCATTTTACAGATGAGGAAACTGAGGCTGAGGGAGGTAGCACAGCTATTGAATGTCTGAATCCAGATTTGAATTCAGGTCTTCTCAAGCCTGGCACTCTATCCATTGTACCACAAATATGGACATGAATGGAGACAATAAATTTCCCAAATACAGTGGGTCAAGAACCATATTATAGAAATAATATGAATTTAGATTAAAGAAAATGATAATAGTAATAAAACATATAAAATCTGTGGTCTATATACAGCTAAAGCAGTCCTCAGATGTGACTTATATCTCTGAATGTTTATATTAGCAAAAGGAAAAATAGGAAATTGTGTGTATTAGAAATAAGAAAATCAGCAAATTAAGAAACCTAAAACAGGAAGGAAAGAGGAAATTAGAAAAATTCCAAGCAAAATAGAAGTAGTTCAAAACAAAAGGAAAAGAATCCAATCTAAAAATAAAACAAGGTATTTGAAAGACTAAGATTTATAAAGTATTCACTAATTTGTAAAAAAAAAAAAGAGAAAGAACAAATTAGTGAAACAAAAAGGGGAACAACAGGATGACTAGAGAGAAGATGAAGGAAAGTATCAGACTCATAATACATTGCTGTGTGCCTGCAAAGCTGAACATTTCAAAGGAATGGATGAATATCAAAAACATATATAAAACAGCCAAATTGACAAAACAGGAGATAGAACATAGCAAAACAAAGTTTCAAAAGGAGAAATTGGGCAGGTTACAAATGAATTTTGATGGGAAAAAATAAAAGAAAACCTAGGATCAGGCAGATTCACAAGCAAATTCTATGAAAGGCCTTAAGAATGAGCTATCTCCGCGTTACATAAACTGTTTCCAAAGATGGAGAAAGATGACTCTCTACCCAAATCTTTGAAGTGACAAACATTGTCCCAGGACCCAAAACAAGGAAGTGGAAGGCAAAGAAAGGGAACTATAAATAAACATGATAAATTATTATTAAATTAAATGTTGACAGAGAGAATACAAGAATATATTTCCCAATAGTCATTGTGACCAAAGTGCATTTATATTAGAACTGCAAGGGTGAGGTTCAGCATTTGGAAAGCCATTTGCTGAACAAATCATATGAATAGCAAAAGCAATTTTATTAACAGGTGCAGAAAAACCTTCCTATTAGCAGCCTTTCTATAGTGCATTATGGTTTGCAAAGCACTCTCCTATAATGTCGCAGGTGATGCTCACAACAGACAGGTGAGACAGGTGCTTGGATTTGCATGATTTTAAAGAGAAGGCCAAAGCTTTAAGCTGAGAGGCTTAGTAATGAGCCATGAATTACCCAGCTAGTAAGTGTCAGAGGCAGGATATGAACCCAGGTTTCCCTGACTCAAAGTCCTACATCCTGACCATTATACCTCCTAGCTGCATATAATTAAAATACACCACTAATTAATGTTTAAAAACCCCCACTAAAAGGTATGGGAAAGAACTCATCTACCCTTAGCACAATAAAAAGCTAGCATTATTTATAATAGAGAAAATGGAGAGCTTCCCGTCTAAGAAACGGGGTGAAACAAGGATGTCTATGAAAGCTATTAGCATTTGGCAGAATCCTAGAAGTGATAGGCTATACAAGTTAAACAAGAAAAAAAAACAGGTTAAATGAATAAACTTTGGCAGAGAGAAAGCTAAAATCAGTGAAGATATTTTAAATAGCTTATTTAGGAAACTCAAGAGAATGAAGAACAAATAATGAATTGAGATAATACATAGATTTCCCAAAATTAAAAAAGATATAAAATGCATCCACAAAAATAAACATTTCTATATTTCATGAACAAATATTAGAGGAAAAAATAAACAGAAAAATAGACGCACTGCTAGATAAGCTATGAATTGACTCAACATTTTTGAGGAAAGCAATATGGAATTATTCAATGAAAGTTATATCCTTTGACCCTAAGAACATTATTGACAGGGGGAAAAAGCTTTTCCATACAAAAACCATTCCCACCAGCATTATTTGTAATAGCAAATATCTAGAACCAAATATACAACACACAATGGAGAGATGGCTGAATAAAGGATGGCATACAAATGG
The DNA here is from genome assembly GCA_011680675.1 of Gymnobelideus leadbeateri. NCBI lineage: Eukaryota > Metazoa > Chordata > Mammalia > Diprotodontia > Petauridae > Gymnobelideus > Gymnobelideus leadbeateri. Next base: position 510,065 of record WOXC01004818.1, on the reverse strand, counting down.
GAAGGAATATTGTTATGCCTTAAGTAATGATGAATCTGAACAATTCAAATACATAGAAGAAAACCTTCATAAAGTGAGACATAATGGAGAACACATGACTAAAAGAACAATACACCCACTGATTTTCCCACTATATAAATAAAAATGGCAAACAATTAACATTGAATACAATAGAAAATGCAGGCTAAAGGTAATATGGCTTGCATTCATTTCTTTTAATAAGTGGTAAATAACAGAAGTGTATGATGGCATGTATAATCACTCACACTAGCTTTCTTTGAATCTAAAGCTAAGGACACATGCAAATGTGATTCATTTGCAATGTTTTGTTTGTGTTTGTAATGTCTTTCGTTCTTGTTTGCATGTCTGAATCCATGTTGAAGGGAATTCAAACAAAATTGATCAATGAAGGAAATTCATAGGATAGGCTGATCAGTGAAATGTGTATCAGGGAGTTGGATTATGGGAAATGTGACCCAGAAAAGAAAGGGCAGATAATGAACCACTGAAAAATTGGAGGTCAGTAATAGGGATGGGGCTAGACCTTCTGAGAAGGAAACATCATCTTGTTCTCCAAGGAATGATGCTATAGGTCCCCAGCAAAGAGGTCATCCAGCAGTGGTCGGAAGAAAGAAAGGGAAATATTTGGGATTAGTAAATTGCTGTGGAGGGGTAGCGAGCAAGCTATTTGTCAAGTTGGCATGAACCACAGAGAGGTCTCCCATCTTTGTGGGGCACGTATTTGGGATATGACAGAAGGCTTCCTGAAACCAGTCAAAACTGACAACCCTTAGCTGGTCCTACTGATTCATACAGGGATAAATGATACTGCCAGAAAGGATCTATAAGGCATTGTTAGGGATTATAAAACCATGAGAAAGAAACTGAAGAGTTTACTTAGAGCATGTATGTGGTATTTTGATCATTAGAGCCAATTGAAGATTTGGGCTTTATTGAAAGAAAGGTGGATTTGGAAAATAAACAACTGGTTAAAAGAGGGTATCTGGAAATGAGGATTTATATTTTGGACCATGGAGGAAAATAGCATGGTCTCTTGACCAAAGCTGGAGAATACTTTACAAGATCTACAAAAATATGTATTTCTCTAAAGTCACCAATCTGCTCAAGTAGTCTTTGAGCTCTCTGCTGACCTCCATTTTCACATCTCCAACTACCTATTAAACAGCTTAAATTCAACATGTACACAGTAAACTCCTTTCAAACTTCTCTATTATCATTGAGGGCCTCACTATTCTCTCATTCCTCCAGGATCACAACTTAGGTATCACCCTTGAATCCCCACTCTCTCTCACTACCCCTCCATATCCAATCTGTTGCCAAGTCTTCTTGACTCCACTTTTGTAGCATTTGTCGAATACACCCCCCTTCTCTCCTCTGCTACTGTCACAACTCTGGTGCAGGTCCTCATCACATAACACCTGTGCTACAGAAATATTCTGCTCCTTGGTCTACCTGCCTCAAATCTCTCCCCACTCTTGTCCCTCCTCCATTCAGCTGCCAAAGTGATTTTCCCAAAGCACTGGTCCGACTATGTTGTGCACACACTAAATAAACTCCAGTGCTTTCCTATCACCTCCAAGATCAAATACAAAACGATTTTCAAAGTCATTGAAAACCTATAACCTTTAAGTCTCCTCATATCATATCTCCTTCCTCATCTCTGCCTCTTTGCTTTCCTGGCTTCTTTCAAGTCCCAGATAAAATCTCACCTTCCCCATGAAGTCTTTCCCAAACTCTCTTCATTCTCATGCCTTCCCCCTTAATAATTTCCTATTTACCCCACACTCATTTGTACATAGTTAATTTGTTTTCTTCCCCCATTCAATTGTGAGCCCCTCCAGGAAGGGTCTGTCATTTGCCTTTCTTCATAACCCAAATGCCTAGCAGGGTGCATGGGGGAGGACTAGCCTGTCTGGTGGGAGGACCACTTATCTACTTTTGATGTTCCACATGTCACCTGACTCTCACCTGAGGTTCCAAGAAGCTGTAACATGTGCAGCAGCCACCACCACCCCATTAAAACTATCTGGGCAGATGACCTAAAACAGGTTGAGGGTAACCGACAGGTCTCAAACCTATCAGTGTGTTAGGGGAATGTCTACCCTAAGCATGTGAAGACTTTCCACTGACAGCATGGGTAGATGAGAACAATGTGTTCCAATGGCCATGAGGGCAGCTAAAGCAGGAGCTGTGGAGGACTTAGGGGTTGGTCAGACTTCAAAGATGCTGAGGTCATCCACTGCATCCCAGACCATCACCAGTTATCTTGACTTTTGTCTTGCCAACAGACTTTGATGACTCTGGAAGAGACAGTGAAGCTAACACCTTTGCACACCTCTGTTTCACTTAAATCCAACTCACAAGCAAGTTAAGATATCACCCATGCCAGCACCGGTCCTCTTTGAAAATGAAGGACAAAGAAGTGCTTAACACAGTGCTTCAGACATAGTAGATGCTTGGTAAATTCTTACCGAGTGAAAAAAAGAGAGGAAGGGAAAATCATGCTTATACAACTGCAGAGCATCCCAGAGAATAGCAGATTAAACATCTTTCCTGAAGACTATCAGTAGAGAAGACAAGCAATTTACAGGAGACAGTAGAAGCTTCCTAAGTTTAATATTGACATTTGTTCATTCTTTATGATTCCTTCAAGCATAATGCAATTTCCTTGCTTATTTCTGTTTAGGTTCTAAATTGTTATTTTTGTTTTGCTTACATGGTTGCAATGACTTTTTTTTATTCAAATGATGCACAGTAAATATTATTCTGTCTTCTCATTTTCATTCTCTGTATGGCTTTGTTTTTCAAATGTATCGCTTATAAGCAACAAATTGTAGAGTTTTCTTTTCTTTTACAAACTATCATTTTATTTTATTGGATTATTTAGCCCATTCACATTTATGCTTTGTTTCATTGTTTATGCTTTCCTCCATCTGTGTCTCTACTATTATCTTATTTTATTAGGTGTTTTATTATTTTATTAGGTGTTTTGGTTCTGCTCTTTCATACTTTGCCCCTAACATTAGTTTTGCTTAATTTATTTTGACATAGACCTAATTCTCACCTCCTTTCACTCAACTCACCAGTTCCCCTTCTCCTCTTTGTCACTTTTTCCTAGTTTTAGAATTTTACTTTATTGGCCTTTTATCCTTTATTCATTTATTCATTCATTCATTTAATTTTTCACCTTTTTTTTTCTAAGACTGCTTTATTTACCTTGTTTTCTTCATTAATTTTCTTCCTATTCTATCAATTCCAAACTTTTATTCTTTGATTTCTTCATGTTTTTCATGGAATTAAAACTTCTGTAATACCAAATTTCATTTCTTCCTTCTAACCAATTTGAATATAATTCCCTTTATAGATCTTTCCCATTTGTCCATTTTTTCTCTTGTGCATCACTCTCAGAAGTATCAATTCATGAGAAAAGTAATGATGAGAGAAGCAGTAATTCATGACAGAAATTACCCTAGGTACCAAACTGAGTGATATAATTGCATCCTCTACTATACCCATGATCATTCTCCTTTCCTTTTTCCAATGAGTTTGAATTTTATTTCTGTCATGAATCTAAAATCATTACTAAAAGAATGCTTAATGAATATCTCATAAATGAGCAGTAATCACAAAGAAACAACATCATTTTAATAAGAACTTGTCATGCCACATTAACCTCATTTCTTTCTTTGACAGTGTAACTAGACAAGTGAGAAGCAGCATGAAATAAATACTGTCTCTGACACATACTCAGTTTTTGACCCTGGGAAAGTCACGTAACTTCTCAGATCTCCAGGAAATTTCATAAGTGGCAGAGGAGGTACCCATCTGCATGGATAGGCCAGTATTCCTCATCTAGACGTTCATTATACTAATGAAATCAGAGGTTCATTCTCTACCCGTATCCCCACTAGACAAATATATGAGGGGAAATATTTCATCTGTCCCTTTCTCTCCACTCAACCACCACACTAGTTCATACTCTTATGTCTTGCATTGACTACTGCAACAGACTCCTAACTGGTGCCCCTACCTCTAGATCTAGAGTTCCATGTCTAGATCTATGATTCTATTAAAACTCTCCAAACCATCTTCCATACAACTACCAGACTGATGCTTCAAAAACATAGTTCTAGTCATAATATTCCCCTCCTCAAGAGTCTTCAAGAATCTCTTGCCTCTAGGATAAAATATAAATTCATCTACATGTTTTTTCTTTTTTAAACCATGTATATATATATGATATTTTGATTGTTATGACACAGAATAAGTAAATTTAACTATATTGGCTCTGCTTATCCATTATCAATGAATATTTCTTAAATTATTCAAATTTGTCTTTATTTTGTAGAGAATTTTGTAGTTGTATTTCTATAGTTCTCATATGTGTCTTTGCAGGTAAACTCCCAAGTATTCTATACTGTCCATAGTTATTTTAAATGGAATTTCTCTCTCTCTTCCTACTGGGTTTTGTTGGTAATAGACAGAAATTCTGAGATTTGTGTGGGTTTCTTTTGTATCCTGAAACTTTGCTGAAGTTGTTAGTTTTTTCTTATTAGTTTTTTAGTTGACTCTCTGGAGTTCTCCAAGTAAATCTTCATATCATCTACAAAAAGTAACAGTTTTGTTTCCTCATTGCCTTTGTTTGTTCCTTCCATTTTCCTCCTTATCTTCCTCCTATAGTTAGTATTACTGTCACAATAATGAATAGCAATGGTGATAATGAGCATCTTTGCTTCATTCCTTATCTTATTGGAAAGGCTCCATGCTCATCCCCATTATAGATAACACTTACTATTCACAATTTTAAGAAAAGCTCCATTTATTCCTGTGCTTTCTAATTTTTTTTTAACAGGAATGGGTATTGAATTTGTCAAAAAGCTTTTCCTGCATCTATTGAAATAATGATATGATTTTTCTTGGTTTTATGAATGATATGATCAGGTGTTCCACTACAGGCTTGTGTGAGACTAAAGGTTAGAAGTGATTGCCCACTTTGCTCTTGGGCTCAGCTCTGGTCCCTCTCACTCATAACCAGTTCTCTCTGCCCTGGGGCTGTGACCTATGACTAGATGCCAGCTGGTGCCCATCCCTGCTCCCAACACTGGCTCAGATCCCCCTGGGATTTCTTAGTGCTATCTTCTCTATTGTGCAATCTCAGCCCCCTTATCATCCCTGGGTGCCACTGCCACTTCTGGGCTGTGTTCCCAGCCAATCCTTATCACATTTTGTTTGTTTGTTTGTTTGTTTTTGCTTTTTGGAGGGAGGAGGGCAGGGCAATTGGGGTTAAGTGACTTGTCCAAGGTTACATGGGTAGTAAGTGCTAAGTGTCTGAGGCCGGATTTGAATTCAGGTCCTCCTGACTCCAGGGCTGGTTCTCTATTCACTGTGCCACCTAGCTTCCCCACCCCATTTTCTTAAGACCTCTCTATCTTCCTGAGCCACCCTAGGCTGGAAAAATGGCGTCTAGGGATTCTTTCTTGGCTTTCCTAATCAGAATTCAACGTGGCACATTTTCTAGGTCATGGTGGACGTGGTATGCTGGGTGAGTTGGGCAAAAATGCTGATTGTCATTCTGCTATCTTGACTCTGCCACTCTTCTGCTTGGCTTTTAAACTATTGACACTCTAAACTCAACTTACCTTTCCAGGCCTACTACACATTGGTCTTCTTTATGCAGTGTACTTTTCAGTCACACTGATGCATTAGCTATGGCCCACCCTCACCATTCCATTTCTTTCTCTATTCCTTTGCACAAGCTGTCTCCAAGGTTTGGGATGCACTCACTGCTCTTCTCTGCCTTGTAGAATGTCTAGCTTCTTTCAAAGATCATCTCAAGGACAAACCGCTACAGGAAGCCTGTTCTGATCCCCTCATTGTTAGCATTCCACTTAGAAATTACTTTATTGCTTCCCCTGATAGAATAGAAAGTTCTCAAGGAAAAAAAAACTGTTTTATTTCTGTCTTTGCATACCCTGTGCCAAAAAAAAAAACAAAGTAGGTGCTTTCTAAATGCTCATTGAATTAATGAATTGATAGATGACATGTTATCCCAAGATTTCAGCAAAGCATTTGGCAAAATATCACATGCAATTTTTCTGAACAAGTTAAGATATTGCCCATACCATGGGTGGACAAACTATAGCCCAAAGGCCAGATCTGGCCCACCACCTGTTTTTGTATAGCCTGTCAGAGAAGTATGGTATTTACATTTTAAAATACAACAAAATTTTATTTTAATATGTAAAAACCTTTCTTAGATCAAGGACCATATGAAAAGAAGGTAGGGTCTAGGGAGGGCTGGATATGGCCATCAGACTGCAGTTGGCCAATCCCTGGCCTAGACAATAGTACAATTAGGTAAGTTCAAAGTTTATGCTTGAGTGAAAAGAAGATTTATAATGGTTCGTTGCTAATTTGAGAACTAGTTCTTAGTGGAGAACCACCAGACATCTGCACTTGGCTCTATGCTGTTCAAGATTTCTTAGCAATGACTCGGAGAAATCCCTAGATGGCATGCTTATCAAATTCACAAAGGACACAAAACTGGGAAGGAGAGCCAGAACATTGGACAGCAGTCAGGAACCTTGAAAGGAACCTTGAGGAGCTCAACTGCTGGGCAAAATGGAATAAGAGGAAACTTAATAGGGATAAATGCAAAGTCCTATATTTAAGTTCAAAAAGCCAATTGTACAAGTACAGAATTGGGAGGAATTACTGGGTAATAGTCCAGCTGAAAGTGATTTGATTCTTTTAATGTAATACATGGCAAAAAATAATTAGTGAGATTTTAGGCTGCATTAAGAAAGCCATAGTGAATAAGCCTTGACTTGTAGATTTCTTGGGGTGGGCTACAGCTGGAACACTGTCTTTAGTTTTAGGCAGTATATTTCATGAAGGATGTTGAGAAGCTAGAGTGCATTCATAAGAGGATGATTAGGTCGGTGGAGGGCCTTAGGATCACACAATACAAAAATAAGCACATTGGGATAGTAATACTGGAGAAGACATGTGGGGTATGAAAGTTGTCTTCAAGTATAGGAAGGCTAGCCACATAGAAGAGGAAGAGAAGGGAATGTCCTAGGCACTACATTAAGAACTTTATGACTATTATCTACTTTTATCCGTACAACAATCTTGGAAGGTGGGTGCTATTATGATCCTTATTTTTCAATTAAGGAAACTGAGGCATACAGAAGTTACACAGCTAATAAGTGTCTAAGGTTAAAGAGAAACTCAGACCTTCTGGACTCCAGGCCCAGTACTCTATCTACTGCACCATCCAGCTGTTTAAGTGTAGAAGAAAGAGGAAGCTACTTCTTCTTGATCCAAAATGGCAAATCTAAGAGCAAAGCCAGGCCAGGTTAGCATAGAGAAGTTAAAGATAGGTAGATTGAGGATGGATATAAGCAAAAATTTTGTAGCAATTAGATCTGTGAAAAAGTGGGATGGGCCATCTTGGAAGGTAGTGGACTCCTTGTCACTGGAAGTCTTCAAGAAGCAGGTAGATGATCCCTTGTTGGGGCTATTTAGAGATGATTTCTGCTCAGGTGGATACTGGGCCAGAAGGCCTCTCAGATTCCTTATGGTTGAGTGCTCTTTGGATCATTTCAAATGCATTATTTTTTAAAACTGACCTGAATCATAAACTACTATTTTCCAGGAGGCTAGAAATGTGATAGCAAGTCTGGTCCCCTTGTCCCTCCAGGAAGATCTTTCATTGGCAACTGATAGTTACATATTTGCTTTGAGTCAGAAATGTCAGAAATTGCAGTTTTTCAATTAGTGGAGCATAACTTGACCAAGTCTTTATAGAAATGTCTTCCTCTTTGCTCTCACTCATGAGAGGCATTGAGGTCATGGAAATAACAGAGGATTTGGAGTCAAAGGCCCAGGTTAAAAGCCTGGACTTGCTACTTACTTAGAAAAATCTTTACCCCTCTGGACTCCATTTACCTCAACTATAAAATGAAAAGTTGGACTGGATGATATGTAGGGTTCTTTCACACTCTTAAGCCTAAGAAATCACATCATTCCAACCTAATATCAATCATCAAGGGCCAAGGGCAGAGCCAAGATGGTAGGACAGCAGGAATAAATAGCCAGTTCCTCCACAGAAATCTCGAAAATATATCAATCCAAGTCCTGATTGGAAAATCCAAGAAAATTACAATGAGTCATTTTTCCAGCCCAAGTTAGCAGAGGGAGAAAATGGACATTTAATGACTGAGCTATGGAATATTAATGTGATGGAATACTACTGTACTGTAAGAAATGATCAAGGTGAGTTTTAGAGAAACATTGGGAGACTTGTATGAACTAATGCAGTGAGACAAGCAGAACCAAGAGAACAATTTCCTGAGTGGTCTAACTTAGTTCAAGCAGCTTGAAAAATTCTGGAGTGAAGCTCAAATCAGATTAAAATGTAATTGGGGGGGGGGGGGTGGAGCCAAGATGGCGGAGTAGAAACAGCTCATCCAAGCCACTCTGCCCCCAGATTCCCCCCAAACTATGTAAAAGGGGACTCTGAACAACCTCTGGAGCCCCAGCACCCACATCACGACACAGAGAAGCTAGCCTCCCACTGAGGACAGCCCAGCAGCCCTGCAGGAAGGACCAGCTCTGTGCTCTGGGAGCCAGCAGCACGCAGTGCACAGAGCGCAGGGAGCTGAGCCGAGCGGAGCCCAGGTCCCTGTGAGCCGAGGTTTTAGCTCCAGGGCAGCTGGGCCAGCAGCCAGCGGGAGGAACCCCAGAACACCAGCAGCCGTGGCGACTCCAGAATTATCAACATAGACATGCCTAGGACAAAGTAAGAGGTTAGTGTCCTATGGACTTTGGGACCTATATTTGGGGAATGCGTTGGCTCCCTCCCCTGGGGGCTAGAAGCCTCTGAGGAGACACGCCATTTTGTAGTTTTCAGAGGCAGCTCCAGCTCCCGGCCTGCGAATCTGTAGGGAGATCCAGCGATCAGTCTTGGGGGGTAATCTCTCTTGCTTTAACCTCCCTGGATCTGGATTGTGATCTAGGGTGGAAGTCATGGGTGGGTTTACAGCTTGCCAGAAACGGAAGTTGCCCTCCACACATTCGGGACGAAAATTCCTCCATCTGGCCTTAAAGCCATAGTGTGGCAACAAGCCCAAAAGTCAAGTAATTAAGCGGCAACATACCAAGGTAAAGGAAACAGAAAAATGCAACCCTAGACTCCTATTATGGGGGCATAGAGCAGGAAAAGGACTGTGAGGTCAGAAGTCCTGCTCCAAAAGCCCCAGGGGAAAACATGAGCGGGTTGCAGGCCATAGAGGACCTTAAGAAGGACTTTAAAAATCAAATAAGAGAAGTGGAGGAAAAATTGGAAAGAGAAATGAGAAGGATGCAGGAAAAGTATGAAATGAGGGTCAACAGCCTGACTGAGGAAAACAACACCTTAAAAAATAGACTAACTCAAATGGCAAAGGAGGCCCAAAAGGGCAATGAGGAGAAGAATGCCTTAAAAAGTCGAATTTGCCAGATGGAAAAAGAATCTCAAAAGTTTACTGAGGAGATTCATTCCTTCAGAGTTAGACTGGAGCAAATGGAAGCTAATGACTTTATGAGAAATCAAGATGCTGTTAAGCAGATCCAAACAAATGAAAGATTAGAAGGCAATGTGAAATATCTCATGGGAAAAACCACTGACCTGGAAAATAGATCCAGGAGAGACAATTTAAAAATTATTGGACTACCTGAAAGCCATGATCAAAGAAAGAACCTAGAAATCACCCTTCAAGAAATTCTCAAGGAAAATTGCCCTGATGTTTTAGATCCAGAGGGCAAAATAGAGGTTGAAAGAATCCACAGATCACCTCCTGAAAAAGATCCCAAAAAGAAAACTCCCAGGAATATTATAGCCAGGTTCCAGAATCCCCAGATCAAGGAGAAAATACTACAAGCAGCCAGGAAGAAACAATTTCAATATTGTGGAAACACAATCAGAATAGCCCAGGACCTGGCAGCTTCTACACTGAGGGACAGAAGGGCATGGAATATGATATTCCAGAGGGCAAAAGAACTGGGAATGAACCCAAGGGTCACCTACCCAGCAAAACTGAGTATTTTGTTTCAGGGGAAAATATGGTCATTCAGTGGAATAGAGGACTTTCAAGCATTCTTGAGGAAAAAACCAGAATTGAATAGAAAATTTGACATCCAGACACAAGAAGGAAGAGATGCCTGAGAAGGTAATCAGGGAAAAGAAATCAAAAGGAACTTATCAAAGTTGAACTATTTACATTCCTATATGGAAAAGTAATAACTGTGACTGATGATATCTTTCTCACTATGAAAATAATGGAAGAAGGGTGTGTGGTCATATAAATACATATGTGAATGTGTGTGTATATGGTTACAGTTATATATGGATAGATGGCATAGGTTGAATCTGTTGGGAAGGGAGAATAGTCAAGGGGTGAAATTATGAGGTGAGAGAGGAAAGTGGCAAGAGGAGGGTAGGGTAAACTATCTCATGTAGAAGAAGCAAGGGGAAGTGGTTACAAGGGAGAGGGAGAATAGGAAGGAAAAAAAAAGGCAAAACCACATTCTCATTGAATTTGGTTCAGGGAGAGAATGACATACATACTAAATGGGATATCTCAACCTGCAGCAGGATAGGGGGGAAGGGGGATGAGAGGAGGGAGGATGGATGGGAGGGCATCCTTGGGGGGAGGGGAGGTTGGAAGTACCCACTATAGACGAGGGACAGGATCATGTAGGGAATGGACCAGGTGGGGGGTGGGATGAGTGGGAGGGAATTATAAGCAGCTTTGTACAATATATCTACTATGATAATGTTTTGCATAGCTAGACATGTACAACATATACTGAATTACTTATCTCTCCAGAGGGAATGGGTGACAAGGGAGGAAGGAAATGGATCTGAAATTCGAGGTCTTAACATTAAATGTTTCAAATATATATAAATACTATTATTAATACTCTTTTGCTTATAATTGGGAGATAAGATGTGCAGGCATTGGGACACAAAGAGTCACCTTCCTCTAATGGAAAAGTCGAAGGGGGTATGGGAGAAGGTATGGGAGAGAGCAGATTGGAGGAAGCGATATCTTGTGGGACTGCTATTCTGGGAGGTTGGGTAGGGGAATAACAGGGGGAAAATGATTGTAACTCAAAATCTGGTGGAAATGAATGATGTAAAACAGAAGTTAATAAAGCATGTGTATAAAAAATGTAATTGGGAAGTATTAATAAAAATGCAATACAATGTAAATAATGTTAAAACATGGTTTTCTACATCAATGCACAGATCACAGGTAGCCATTTCGTTTTTAGCTTGACACCACCAATTTACACAATAACAGCAATATTATAAAGACAAATAACTTTGAAAGATTTAGAAACTCTGCTTAATACAATGACTAACCACAATTCTAAAGGATTCAAGATGAAACACTTCCCAATGGAGAGGTAATGGATTTAGAAAAGAGATTGAAACAGACTTAGAGGTGGCCACATGGACAATGGGGGAATTGGTTTTAATTAACTATACATGTGTGGAGCAGGGAGCTTGTTTTCCTTGCTTTCTTAATGGAGTGAGGAAGAGGTAGGAGAGAGAGAATGTAGATCTGAAAGTTAAATAAAATTTAATTTTAAAGAAAATTATGAAGGACCCAAGGTAATATGACCAGCCTTTAAGGCTAATAGTGATTCTGTTCCTAAAAAATATTTTAATTAACAAATTTCTTTCTTATGGACCACAATGTTAATATTTAGACCATTTGGTAAAGCATGTTCAAAGTATTCAAATGCACGCCTCCAGTTTTCATGGTGAAAAAAACACAATAACTTTTTACTCCAAGCCTAATTTAATTAATTTTGTTTTATCTGATATATTTAGAATTGGGTCCTTATAATAACAATATTCAGGAATCTGTCAAAATAACATGTAAATTACATCCTAGTGTTTCCTAGAAAAATCTGATAGCTTTTGCTATATATTCCAAAGCACTTATTAAAGTGTTTTCCAACCTATAAGCTCTTAAGAAATACTATAATACAACCCAGTATTAACCTCACAATCCATTTAGGATGTGTGAGTTAAAGCAGCAGGTCTCAAATTTTTGGTGCCGGGCCCCCTGTACATTCTTAAAATTTATTGGGAATCTCACCCAAAGAGCTTTTTGCTTATATATATTATAGTGATTGATATTTGCAATATTAGAATTTAAATTAAATTTAAAACATCTTAAAAGTCTTATAAAAAGTTTTAACCTTACAGACTCCTCATGGGGTCTCAAAGACCCCCTCCAAAGGTCCCCGGACCATATTTGAAAAACACTCACTTAGAGCATACAATGGGTAAGGTCCCAGAAAAGGACAAGATTGGCTCTCCTGCCTTTCCTCTATTAACCAATCCCTATTGATGTTTCATGGATCTATTGCTTCCCTCCATATTGATGGTCTGGTCCTCATTGCTTTTTTCTGGGTCTCTGCCACTCCTGCTTCTCATGGGAGCCAATTACCTCTGACCCAGATACTAGTGCTGGACTAGCCAGCCTGTGAAGCAATTATACTGGAACCCTGTAGCTAACAGCTTAATGTCTTTTCCCATAGACTACTAATAAAACCCAGAAAAATATAGAGAAACACAAAATCCATTCAGAATGACTAAAAACATCCACCCATCCATAAAATACCTGGCAGTTAATCTAAGACATTCAGGACTTATATAAATACAAGTTAACTCAACAAGCATTTGGTAATCCCCTACTATGTATCAGCTACTATGCTAAATTCTGAGTATACAAAGAAAGGGCCCCAAAAGTCCCTGCTGTCAAGGCGTTCACACTCTAATAGAAAAGAAATTTTCAAGTAATCTTGACATCAATAAAGAAATAATTGAGGAGAAATTCATTGTTTATGGTTGGTCATGCCAATATCATGAAAATGATGGTACTGTCTAAATTGTAATTTAGTACTACACCAATCAAATCACGAAGGGGTCTCTGTACAGTTCAACAAGATAAAAAGAAAATTCATTTGGAGAAACAAAAGGTCAAGAATGTTAAGGGCAATAGGAAAAAAGCAGAAATGCAAGGGAACTAGCATCCCCAGATTTCAAACTCTGTTCTAAAGCAGTAAACAAAAACTTTAAAAAATAGAAAAAGAGGTCAAGGAAACAGACCTCAGCTTCATGGGAATGCAATAACCCAATGTTTGATAAAGCTACTGGAGGGAAAAGATATTACTATTGCTGCTGCTCCTATCGCTAGTACCCCTAGTACTGCTGCTTCTCCTGCTGTTACTGCTGTTGCTATTGCTTCCATTGCAACTGCTACTAGTACTACTAATATTATTACTCCTATAACTACTCCTGCTGCTGCTGTTGTTACTACTACTTCTAGCTCTACTACTATTACTGCTACTAGTATTACTGCTGCAGCTACTACTAACACTGTTAGTACTACTACTATTACTACTACCACCACTCCTACTACTACTACTACTACTACTATAATAATAATAATAATAATAATAATAGTTACCATTTCTTTAGGACTTTTAGGTTTGCAAAGCACTTTCTAAATGTTAACAACAGAAAACTAGAAAGTGGTTTGATGGAAATTCAATTATATATCATATATCAAAATAAGCTCCAAAGTGGCTAGGTGGCACAGTGAATAAAGCAATAGCCCTGGAGTCAGGAGGACCTAAGTTCAAATCCGGCCTCAAACACTTGACACAATTATTAGCTGTGTGACTTTGGGCAAGTCACTTAACCCCAATTGCCCTCCAAAAAAAAGCAAAAAAAAAAAAAACTCCAAAGAGACCAACAGTCTTAATGTAAAAAGCCATGGCCTTTTAAAAATCTCAACTTTCAGATCTAAGGCTTAGGAGGAATTTCATAACCAAAAGAAATATAAAAAAGATCACAAAATCAATCAGTTTTTATTTTTTGTGGTTTTAAAAGTTTTGCATAAACAAAATAAGCATAACTAGAATAAGGAAAAAGCTACTGATTGGAAAGAGACACATTAGCAATAAATCTCAATGATAAAAGGCTAAGATGCATAGGAAAACCATCCAGACAGAAAAATCAAAGGCCTATTTCCCAATATAAGAGTGGTCAGAGGATATAAACAACCAGTTTCCTAAAGAATTGCAAAATGACAACACCTATAGGAAAGCTCACTCCAAATCACTACTAGTAAGAGAAATGCATATCAAAACAGTTCTGAACTTTCATGTCACACACCCAGCAGATTGCCCAAGTTGACAAAAGATAGAGAGTCAATGCAGAAGGAAGTATGGAAAGAAAGGCATTTTTCCACACATAAAATTATTGGTGGAGCTATGAACTGGTCTAGAAACCCACTCGTGAATGTAACGTCTTCCGAAAATAGCTGGGGGAGGGTGAGGCTTGGTTAGATGGTCCTTTTCTCTTCCATTCACTTGGGAATATGAGAGCAAGTAACATTTGGCAATGGGCCTTTGGGGTGAGCCAGTCATAATAACAGCAGTGGGATGCAGAGTCAAAAGGAACATGACAGAAGTGAATGAGTTCAACTGAACACGAGCCACTGCACCTCCTCAAGCAACGGTGGGTTTTATTACTGTAGCTATCATTTTCTATTTCATTCAAATGTACCTTAATCTATATGTAAGTGTATAATCTTTTCAGGATCATGCAAAGTTGGAAAAAAGATTGAAATCCTGTAGGAACAGAAGGCTAGAGTCATTTGATACATCATGAATTATTCATATTCCTAGACTGAGAACCAGGAGGACAAATCAACAGGGGGCTGTGGTCTGAGCATTTTCAGCTGGTTATGAGTAAATTGCACATAACTGTTACCTAGGAGCTGCTCACACATAAAAGGTGGAAGGAACCTTGGGGCAGTCCCTGAAGATGGCCCTTGAAGGCACAGACAATACTGCTTGCCCTATGTATGAGCAAATGTGCCTTATTATATACCTTGATGTAACTATGCCAGAGAAATTATTAAATTGACCATATTCTTTGACCCCATGATACCATTACTGGGAATATACCCCTAGGATGTGAAAGATCATGGGGAAGGTCCCATATATTCCAAAACAATTATAGTAGTACTTTTGTGGTAGCAAAAACTACCACCAAGAAATAACATGGATGCCCAGTGATTAAAAATGGCTGGATAGGGCGGCTAGGTGGCGCAGTGAGTACAGCGCCGGCCCTGGAGTCAGAAGGACCTGAGTTCGGATTCGGCCTCAGACACTTAACCCACACAAACAAAAACCTAGCCGTGTGACCTTGGGCAAGTTACTTAACCCCAATTGCCCTAAAAGGGACGGCTAGGTGGCGCAGTGAGTAAGAGCACCGGCCTTGGAGTTGGGATGACCTGAGATCAAATCCGGCCTCAGAAAATGAGCACCCACACATAAATAATGACTAGCCATGTAACCTTGAGCAAGTTACTTAACCCCAATTGCTTAAAAAAGTGGCTGGATAAATCATGGAATATCAGTTAATGTGAAGAATTTAGAGGAACTTGAGAAGACTTTTATGAACTGGTGCAGAACCAACTAAACAGAGTGATGAGACTAACATATACAGTGACCACAACAATATAAAGGAAAACAACACTAAAAATGTTAGAAATGGATCAATGCAATGGTCAGTCTTGTTTTCACAGGAGTAATAATGGAACCTCTCTCCCTCCTCTCAGTAGAGTTGAAGGACAACAGATACAGAGTGGGGCATACTCTGTCAAGCACGGTCAATGGTCTTTATTTTGTTTAACTGTATTTATGTGGAACAAAGAAATATTCTACTGGGTGAGGGAGTAGGTTATTGGGAAACAATATTTTTTAAAATATCAATAAAATATTTTAACTGTGGCTTTCCAAAGTGTTGGTGTGAAAGGTGAGTTCCATCAGACCAAGAAAACCACTTTAAATATGATTGGAAGAAGAGGGGTGAGGGGGAGCAGGGAAAAGGGCTCTGGTCTGAAATCTGGAGAATGAGGCTCTAATCCTGACTCTTCCACTAACTTGTTATGTGACCTTGGGTAAACCACTTTGCTTCTCTAGGAGAAAGGGAGAGATAGAATGGAATAAATTATTTCACATAAAAGAGATAAGAAAAAGATTTTACAGGGGAGGTGAGAGGGAATGAGTGAACCTTACTCTCATTGGAATTGGCTTAAGGGAATAACATGCATACTCAATTGGGTATGGAAATCTATTTTACCCTATAGCAAACTAGGAGGGAAGGGTATGGGGGGAGCTGGTAGAAGGAAGGGAAGATCAGGGGAGGGGGTAATCAGAAGCAAATACTTTTGAGGGGGGAAAACAGTGAAAGGAGAGAATAGAATAAACGGGGGCCAGGATACGAAAGAGGGAAATATAGCTAGTATTTCACAACATTATTATGAAAATGTTACATGACTACACATGTATAATCTACATCACATTACTTGCCTTCTCAATGGGGGTGGGGTGGGTAGGGAGAAAGGTAGAGAACTTGGAACTCTAAGTTTTCAAAAGAAATGTTAAAAATTGTTTTTACATGTAACTGGGAAATAAGGTACACAGGCAATGGGGTATAGAAATCTATCTTACCCTACAGGAAAATAGGATAAGGGGATAAGAAAAGGGGGGTTGGGTGATAGAAGAAAGGGCAGATTGGAGGGAGGAGTAATCAGAAGCAAAACACTTTTGAGGAAGGACAAGGTGAAAGGGGGGAGAGAATAGAATAAACAGGAGTAGAGGGAATAGGATGGAGGGAAATACAGTTAGCAAGAGTAAATATGAAAAAAATTGAAGCAAATTTCTCTGATAAAGGTCTCATTTCTCTAACATACAGAGAACTATGTCGAATTTATAAAAATAAGAACCATTTCCCAATTGAGAAATTATCAAAAGATATAATCAATTTTCAGATGAAGCAATTAAAACTATCTATAGCCATATGAAAAAAATATTCTAACTCACTATCGACTGGAGAAATGAAAGTTAAAACAATAATGAAGTATTGCCTCATACCTATTAGATTAGATAATAGGGCAGAAAAGGTAAATGACAGACATTGGAGATGCGAGGAAAATGAGACATTCATGTACTGTTGTCATAGTTGTGAATTGATTAAACTGTCCTATATAGCAATTTGGTGCTATGCCTAAAGGCCTATAAATTCATGCATACCCTTTGACCTAGCAATACCACTACTAGGTCTGTATCCCAAAAGAGATATAAAAAAGGGAAAGGACCCACATGTACAAAAATATTGAAAGCAGCTCTTTTTTGGTGGCAAAGAATTAGAAATTAAGGGGACGCCTATCAATTGGTGAATGACTGAACAAGTTGTAGTATGTAATTATGATGGAATACTACTGTACTATAAGAAATGAGGAGTAGGATGCTCTCAGAAAAACCTAGAAAGACTTATATGAGTTGATGCAAAGTGAAATGTACTGCATATAAGTCCTTTAGATGATCAGCTGTGAATGACACAGCTCTTCTCAGCAATGCACAGATCCAGGACTACTCTGAAGGACTTAGGATGAAAGGTGCTGTCCATCCCCAGAGAAGGAGCTGATGGCATCTGAATATAGACTGAAGTAGACTTGTTTTACTTTCTTTATTTTTCTTGAGTGTTTGTGTTTGTTTTCTTTCCCATCATGGCTAGCATGGATATGTTTTTGGTGACTACCCTTATATAACCTATAGAAAATTGCTTGCCTTCTCAAGGGGGGGAAATTTGGAATGCAAAGTTTAAAAACAAATGTCAAAGAATTGTTTTATATGTAATGGGGAATGAAACACTAAATACAAAAAAGAAAGAAATGTCACTTTCCTTCTCTGAATCTCAGCTTCTTCATTTATAAAACATGGAATATTGCCTTCAAAAACTTCTTTGTTGAGGCAGGAAAGTGCACTAAAAGACATCCAACCTCCAACTAGCCCAGACTCACCTCAATTCTTTGCTCATTCACTTATTAGTTGCCCATTCTTGTTGATTCTATCTCCATGATGTCCCTCAGGTGTATCCCCCCTCACCTCTCTCCATCCCACCTCCAACATTCCCCTCCCTAGCCCCAGCTGAGTTCAGGATGTCATCATTTTCCTGGACTGTTGGAATAACCTCTAACTCCTGTCCCTACTCCCAGTCTCCCCCATGTCCAATTCATCATCCATAAATCTTCCAAAAGAATCTAACCATGTTGCTCCCTCACTCAACAATCTTCATTGGTTCCCTACTGTCTTCAGGATCAATGCAGATGTCCCCTCCAATGTGCTGACCCATTGTGCTGGTTATCTATGTACATAGATATCTGCAGTCAAATGGAAGTCTCCTGAAGGCAGGAATTGTTTCATTTTTATCATTGCATCCCCAGGACCCAACACAGTGCTTTGCACATAGTTGGTACTTTTAAGACATTTTTATTGAATCGAATTAAATTGTTGCAATATAGGATGATAACCAGTAGATGAAGACATTCAGTGAATTTTCACCAATTGAGCCTGTAGTTTGATGATGAACATTGGCTCTGAATTATGCTTTTGCATTGTCTCCTCTTCCAGCCATTGTCTGGATAGCTGAATTGTGAGTCAAAGGAACTGGCTTCCCAAGCCAGCTGTGCTAACTTGGCTAACTCACATCCCCATATGTAAAGCTCTGTATCCCAGAGAAACTTTGTTTCCATGCCTTGGCCCCCAGGGATCCTCATGTCTAGAATGCACTCACTCCTGCTTCACCTGGGCCTCCTATAGTCCCTGACTTCCTTCATAGCCTAGCTCAAATTCCAGCTCCTACACATACTCCCCACTCCCCTGACTTCCCCAGTCAGTAGTACTCTTCCCTGGCTTGAAATTACTACGAGCTAACTGGGCTTTGGTTCCATATATGCATGTATCTCCCCGGGAAAGTGAAAGCTAGTTGAGGGCAGGGAGTATTTCATCTTTCCCTCCCAATGTTCTGGGCATAGACAGTAGGAGGAACTTAATTAAATGCCTGTTAGCTGCATTAAATGGAACTTCCTCTCTCTGGGTTTTCGTTCCTCTGTTAAGTGAGTGGGCTAGATGTGATAGCAACCCTCAGTCTATGACATCTGGCTCTTTTGACAGGCCTGCCTGGGTCTTCTCTATGTGCTTAAGTTGTAGCTCTTCTGTCTTCATTTTCCCCCCAGAACCACATTTAAGGGCCTGCCAACATGATCATATCACTGCTGCTTTCCTTCTGTAGGACC
Source organism: Gymnobelideus leadbeateri (assembly GCA_011680675.1). NCBI lineage: Eukaryota > Metazoa > Chordata > Mammalia > Diprotodontia > Petauridae > Gymnobelideus > Gymnobelideus leadbeateri. The sequence continues at coordinate 490,824 of WOXC01004818.1, read as the reverse complement.
AACTGAGCCTCTGTGCACAGACACTTTGCACAACAGCTGGAAAATTCAGAAACTCCACTTCCAATTCTGTCAATCGGCCAACTGCTAATTATTTCCTTCCTTTCTTGGTGACAGAGCTCAAGTTGCCAGAATGGGAAAGGCAACATACATTACAAAAAGAAATCAGATTACTGTAAATTCAATTTGCACACATCTTTATTGGGAAAAGACACTAATCATAACTTACCAAAGAAAACATTATTACATGAATAATTAGTTCTAAAAGCTTCTTAGTGCCTAGAATGCAGAGCTGTTTATGAAGTTGCAGCAAAGTGTCGGCATAGGACAAGAGGCAGTCTGTATATGGGGGCCACACTAGAAGGGGCAGTGGATTAGGCTCAGAAGATCTGTGTTCGAATCCCAGCTCTGCTATTGCATAGGCAGCATGGCATTGTGGAAGGAGGGGTGCATTTGAAGTCAGAAGATTTACGTTCAAAATCTAGCTCAGCCGTTCACCTCATGTGTGACTTTGGGCCATTTTCTTCATTTCCTAGAGCTTCTAGTGCTCTCCCTTGTACAAGGAGGGATTGGATGAGCTGACATCCAAGACAGCAGTGTGTAACTAGAATGTTTCTATCTGTGCTAAGGGCTGGGAGGGGGTAGGGCTCACGGAAGTCAGTTACCAGGTTGAGTAATTCTGTCCCCCTCCATGATGCTGGCGTGGTGGTGGAAGAGAGAGGGGCCAAGGAAGCACAGTGCCTGGCACAGAGTGAGTGCTTAATAAACGTCAGTTAATTGATTGATCCAATGATACTCTATCATTCACATCCACATACCATGGACCAGGAGTTCTTTGGGTGGTGGAACTCCCTCCACTTGCTTCATCCAGAGTTGCCTCTGGCTCTGAGAACTAAACAGCTTGGCCAAAATGGCAGGATTAGAACACAGTTCTTCCCGATTCCGTCTTGAACTCATTCCATTGGGTCGTTTGGCCACTCTGTCATTTCTTATGTTAGTCTGATATCACCACATTGACGGTGATGGGGTTCCAAGAGCTCTTACACTTCCCTAGTGTTTTCAGGTATAGGGAGCACTTTCCCCATGATGGCCCTATAAGGTAAGGATTGTTAGGCCATTTTTACAGATGAGGAAAACTGGGACTCAAAGAATTAAAGCAACTCATTTGCTCATCACACAGAGAGTAATTTTTAGAAGCAGGATTCAAACCCAAATCCCTGACTACAAGTCCAGGACTTTTTCTACCATACCTCAGTACCTTGCCTTATTCATAAGGGAATCAGTTTGTTTCAGGCCACTTTGACCTAGTACTAGGATTTGATCTGGTCACACAGACTCAGTAGGTGCAGGTGGGAGATACAGGGAAAGGGGAAGAAAATAACCAAGCAGCTTAGCAACTTCTCAAGAGCTTGGGGGTGGGGAAGCTAGTGGAGGAGGTAGAGATTGAAGATGTTTACAAAATCACAAGCTAAAGGAACTGTTAGTCATAGGAGAGTTGTCATTCTAACAAATAAGTGATTGACAAAAAGAGCTCATGTAAAAAATTGAACTAAGTTATTGAAAATTTGGGCTGTCTGACTAAAAATCTAGTGTCACAAACAAGCAAAGTGAGAATTTCATCAATCTCTGGCCTAGTCAGACCACATCCAACGTGGTGGCTACTGTTCAAGGCACCATAGTCTTGGGGAATACAACTAGTAGATCGGATCCAGGATGCTGAGGGGACTCAAAACTGCTCTATGGAAGAAGGCTGAGGGAATTCAAGATCCTCAGCCTGAAGAAGAGAAGACAAGGAGGGACATGATGATGAAGAGGGAGCAAGCTCAGGTTGTGTGGCACAGAATGAAGAAATTGGACCAAAGAGTGAAAGGTTCTAGAAGACAATTTTCAGTCCAATATAAGGGAAAGCTCCCCAATAATTAGAATAAATGAGCTGCTTCACGAATTAGTGAGCAGCCCATGACTGGAGGATAAACACTTACTAGTCAGAGATATTGCCAAAGGAAGTCTTGCATCAGGCAGAGATTTGAACTAGAGAAAATACTGGAAGGCTCTTTTGAACTGTAAAATTCTAGGATGGTGGGACAATACCTCACATCTACCTGTGTAATGACATGTGTATCAAGCAAAATAGACAAAAGGGAGGCTTTTACTTGTCAAAGATGTACACCATCATTGTGGAGAATGGCTAACAGAGTCTAAGCCAAAGAGGAATTCCTTATCAACAGTCAGGTCTTCCATATGCTTTTGTTTGTGGATGGGGCTGTGCTGATGGTATCGAGCCTCCAAAATGATGTGTTTAGTCATAAAAAAGAGTTCATCTTAACTATTCACATTGGTAAAAGCAAGTGGATAAAGAATGCCAATTGTTCAAACTATGAGATATACAATTAGATTAGCAGTTCATAGAGCTGGTCCATCAGGACATAGAACTTGGACAGGCCCTTCAAACAGATGATGAGCTGGTGTAATGGAAATGCAAATTTAAAGATCTTCCCTGCCCCTAGCTTAAGTGCACCTGGAGCCTGTGGTGGGAGGCTTGTTTTTCAGGAAAGCCCACACCTTGATACTTTTGTGATTGGGCAGTGGGTCAAGGAGGTTGTTACATTCTCTGAGCCAGGAGAAGGCTATATAAGCCCTGAGGAGAGGCTTTGCTTTGGGGCTCACTTTGAGAAGTGTTGTGTGATTTGACCAGATGAGACTCTGGGAAGCCGTTGTTGAGAGCCCCTGGCTTTGAAAACCCAGATGTTGATGCTTCCCTCTCTGGTAACTGTGATTTGGTATTGATATAATGGTTGGACAGTTTGGAAGCCTGTCTGTTTGATCTGTAAGTTCTGTAACTCTGAAGTTTGGGTGCTGACCTTTTTCCCCTGAACTAGGTAATGTATGTTTGCTTGATTAAAGTAAGCTTGTAAACCGATTTTGAGTTGCTTTCCTTTTGAAAAGCAGATCTAAGAACCTATATTGGCAGCTACCCTGGGGATATTGGGGTGCTTGCTGCTACAGCTGGACACCAAAGGAAGATATCAGTGTAGACTGCCTTCAGAAAATGACAGTTCTTTCAATGACTCCATGTGTCTTCCTGAAAACACCATATTTAATACTAATATCTTCTAAAGGCAGTCATGGTATAGTGCCAGTTGATAGAGAATTGGCCTCAGAATCAGGGAGAACAGAGGGTTCAAGTCCTGTCTCTGATATATGGTGGCTCTCCTTCCTTCTCTCTCTCTCTCTCTCTCTCTCTCTCTCTCTCTCTCACACACACACACACACACACACACACACACACACACACACACACACGTACACACAAATGGATACACATGTGACCCTAGGCAAAGTTGCTAAAATTATCCATGCCCCAGGCATTTATAATCTAAGATTATAATTTGCAGAACAGGGACTGACCTATAATGGTAAAGGGAGTTTCCTCACTTTATTTTTCCTCTACCAATGAAATTACATGAAAACCAATTTTTTGGGTGATAGTCCATGGTGATGAGTTAAAGAGTACTGTGTAATGTCTCTGATGAATCCAAGCTGAAGCAAATATCTAGCCTGGGAAAATAGGTGCTATTATTGACCCCATTATATAGATGAGTAAACTGATGCTGAAAGCACTTGAATGTCTTGCCCAAGCTCACAGCTAATAAGTGTCTGAAGTGGGATTTGAACCCAAGTCCTCTTGACTCTAAGTCCAGTACTCTAGGCACTATGCCATTAGTGGCTACAATACATTTTCCAGTCCAGAGCTGTACCAGGTAAGAAGTACTAGGGTTGTCATGAGAGAAATAACATCAGAAAATGATGTGCAATGGTCACATAAAAAGAATGAGGGATAAACTATGAACACCCCATGTGATCCACTGGTAGAAATATAATGTCAAGGGGCGGCTAAGTGGCGCAGTGAGTAAGAGCGCCGGCCTCGGAGTTGGGATGACCCGAGATCAGATCCGGCCTCAGAAAATGAGCCCCCACGCATAAATAATGACTAGCCGTGTCACCTTGAGCAAGTTACTTAACCCCAATTGCTTTAAAAAAAAAGAAATATAATGTCAAGAGGACTAGAGGAAGGTCCCTGAGTAGGTTGGGTGGAGCCCCTTTGGAAGCTTTTAGGACATGAACCAGAGATGCCCAGAGGATAAGGGGAAGTGGATGGCTTGTGATCTGCATTGTGGCAGGGAGTATTCCCAATGTGAGATCAGAGATCAATCACGTCAACAGATTTGCAATGTCAAAAAGAAATGTTGAATATATACAATGGGCTGAAGTTTTCTCATTGAAAATCCCAGTTCTCACTGGAAACAAAAGAAACTCCCCCAGGCATGCAAAGTTCAAAATCAGTGTCACATTTTCAAATTAAAAATAGATTTGATTCTTAGTTCATAAGGAGATAACACTTATTCTGACAGCGGAAATTACAGCATCTGAAGTGTGATTAAGTGTCAGGAGCCAAAGAAGGTTATTGACATCATAAAGGGCTCAGTGCCTTACCCAGAAACTCCCACTCATCAAAATCAGTCAGATCAGAGAGATAAGCCACAAGTTATGTAATAGATGCAAATACTAGCATTAGGAATAATAATAACAACTACAACAACAATGACTAGCATCTATATAAGAACTTTATGGTCTATAAAATGTTTTCCAAATTGACATCACAATGAAAGAAGCCCATGTAATGAAATATCATTGAAGTGTAAGAGATGATGAAAGGAATGGCTTCAGAGAAGGAACATGACAAAGCAAGCTCTCCACCTCCTGACAACGAGACAAGGCCAATGCAGGAATTTGTTTTTCTTGACTGTCCATCTTGGCTGTACAGGTTTTGCTTCTCTTTTTTTTCAATTTGGGAGGAAGATGGGAAGCAGAGAAAATAAATTCTTTTTTTTTTTTTTGCTTTTTTTTTTTTGGAGGGCAATTGGGGTTAAGTAACTTGCCCAAGGTCACACGGCTAGGTTTTTTGTTTGTGTGTGCGTTAAGTGTCTGAGGTCGGATCCGAACTCAGGTCCTTCTGACTCCAGGGCCGACGCTCTACTCACTGCGCCACCTAGCCGCCCCTAGAAAATAAATTCTTGCTAATTGAAAAAATTATAATTAAAAAAGCAAATCGAAATAATCCAAAAACAGCAGTACAAATTGACAAGGCATTCACAGACGGAGTTCCTGATCTTCATTTTCTGCCAAACCTCAAGCTCCAGTGAGACTAAATTGTAGCTGATGTTTATGAGCACCTGTTTAAGTCTCATCTAGGGAACACAGAGAAAGAGCTAGCTCTTCCTGAGTCCACGATCAGTCTTGGGGGGTAATCACTCTTGCTTTAAACTCCCTGGATTTGGATTGCGGTCTGGGGTGGAGGTCTGGGGTGGGTATCCAATTTGCCAGAGCATGTGGAGGCTTTACAGAGGCCACCCAACTAATACCTCTGGAAGTTGTGAAGACCCCAACGTTTGGGACGGAAGCTTCCTTGTCTGGTGGCAGAGTCCTACTGTGGCAACAAGCCCAAAAGTCAAGTAATTGAGTGGCAACATGCCTAGGCAAAGGAAACAAAATAAACAGGAAAATGCAACATTAGACTCCTATTTTTGGGGTAAAGAGGATCAAAGCATAGAACAGGAGGAGCACTGTGAGGTCAGAAATCCTGCACCAAAAGCCCCAAATGAAAACATGAGCTGGTTACAGGCCATAGAAGAACTTAAGAAGGATTTTAAAAACCAAATAAGAGAAGTGGAGGAAAAATTGGGAAGAGAAATGAAAAAGATGCAAGAAAAGTATGAAATGAGAGTCAACAGCCTGACTGAGGAAAATAACACCTTAAAAAATAGACTAACTCAAATGGCAAAGGAGGCTCAAAAGGGCAATGAGGAGAAGAATGCCTTAAAAAACCAAATTTGCCAGATGGAAAAAGAATCTCAAAAGCTCACTGAGGAGATTCATTCCTTCAGAGTTAGACTGGAGCAAATGGAAGCTAATGACTTTATGAGAAATGAATGATGTAAACCAGAAGTTAATAAAGCATTTGTTAAAAAAAAAATTAAAAAAAGAAACTTCAAGTCTTTAAGTGTATAATATCTGGAGCCATATAGTAACTAGTCAATTTGTTGCTTATGGCAAACAACATGGAAGGTATCCTCATATAAATTATTTAAGACACATTTAATTGACTGGGAAGGAGAAGAAAACACAAGGAAAGGTCTTGGAACCCAAGGTACCAGGGCCATGGGAATGAGATTCCCAGGACACTGCCCAATATAGGGAAGGCAGAGACCCTAGGACACTGGCCCTGCTGCTGGAGAGGAGATTACCAGCGAGAGAACAGGGTGGATCTGGGTCAGGGAAGAGCATACCTAAGGGAAGGGTGAAACATCATCTGGCAACATCCTATTTTAATTAATTTTTGCCAACCAAATATGAAGTTCAGTTTTTCTACCTGCTGGAATATAACCATTGTCACAACCTTCTACATTTCTGCACCCTGGGACAAAGGTTCAATCATTTCACCCTAGTTACAGCTCTGATATTAACAGTTCCAGAAATAGTATTTCTTGGCATCATTTTCACATCATGGTCTATTTTTTAATGTAACCATACATAGCTATTAGCCCATAAGTAACTGCCCCCACTCTTAATGCCTGACAACATTTGGGCTACCATTAACACGAGTCTGAAGAGTCATCAGCTTCATCAATGAAGCATGGCACTCACTAAGTCCCACTTATCCGACAGAAAATTGTGCATAAACTAAGGTAATCTGCTCTTTTAGTCAAAAATTTCCATTTTAGGGTTGCTGTTTCTTTCTCTTCTTTCCACTAGATAAAACTTAAACATCTCTTGAAAAATGATTTCCTTGAACAGTGCATTCTGACATCCTAAAAATAACTGCTTCCAGAGGCCAGCTGTCTCTCATCAACATGTCAGGGGATGGTGATATAGGGTTAAGATGTCAAATCAAAAAAATTGCTGCAGATTCTGATTTGCATCCCCCTTTGCTGAGATGATTAAAGCCCAATGGGAAATGTTAAGATGTGTTAATGCCACTAACTTCCATGAAAGGCAATGATAGGCCAGAAAGAAACAGGATAACGATTTTTCTCAGAAATATAAGGGCAGAGCTGCTTATTTGGACAGAACTGAGCAAACACCAAGACTCAAACCCAACTGAAAACAAATCCCAAACTCTTGACATGGCACCTGAAATGTTACACTGGTATCAGACTTTTAATTGACTGAAAAGCTCATTTTCTTTTCTATTTTAGTCAACATGGAAAAAAAAACACAGGTCAGTGTGACTTAGTGGAAAGAGTATTTTAATTAGAGCCAAGACAACTAGGGTTGAAATCCTGCTTCTACTACCTACAAATAGGGTCATTGGAATGAAACATAAGCTGTCACCGTCTTGCACTATACCTCAACGGACATTGATCTAGACATGTACAAGTTGTCTGTCTGTTGTTAGAATGAGAGTATGGAGCTTCAGGGCAAAGACTACACTTTTGCCTTTCTTGGTATTACCAGTCCTTTTCACATAACCAGCATTAATAGATGCCTGTTGACTGACTGACACTGACTACTTGAAAAGTGTATACATGTAGAAAGACACTGATACATTACTTTATTCATATTTAAAACTGGGTAAGCCATTTAGGACCTCTATTTATTGTAAGATCATTCCTTCTTCCTTTAGGAAACCCTAGTTATCATTCACATACAGAATCCCAAAGGAAAACATATAATCACCTCCATCAGAAGTCTTGAGTTCATACTGAAGAAATAAGCCCAGGCCATCCCCCCATCATTTGCCAGGCAATTTAAAGGTGGAACTCCCTAGGAAGCTTAAGAATCACTGAACCACAGAATTTGAGAGCTGGAAGGGAACTCAGAGGCCTACAAGTCCAAAACATAGGTGAAAGGAATCCCCACTATAATATACCTAACAAGTAGGCATCCAGTCTCTGGAGACCTCCAGGGATGAGGAACCCACTACCTCTTTTTTGTTCTAATTGAGCAAATTTTTATTTTTATGTGAAAATGTTTATATTTCATTTTTCAAATTACATTAAAATGATTTTTAACTTTTGCCTTTTTTTAATTTTGAATTTCAAAATCCTCTCTATATATCACGCCACACCTCCTCCCTGAGATGGTATGCACTTAGATATAGATTATATATGTGCAGTCATGAAAAATATATTTCTATATGAGCCATGTTGCAAAAGAAATGCAGACCAAAAAAAATTCAAGAAAATTTTAAAAGAAAAAAGTATGCTTCAATCAGCATTCAGATTCCATTAGTTCTTTCTCTAGAAGTGTATAGCATTTTTCATCATAAGTCCTTTGGAATTGTCTTTGATTATTGCATTGTTCAGAATAGCTAACCTACATTTGATCATTGTACAATATTGCTATTTTTATGTCCTAATACATGGTCAGTTTTTGTGTAGGTGCCATGTACTGCTGAGAAAAAGGTATATTCCTTTCTATTCTCATTCAATTTTCTCTAGAGGTCTATTATATCTAACTTTTTCCAAAATTCTATTCATCTCCTTAACTTCTTTCTTTTTTTTTTTTTTGGTTAGATTTATCTAACTCTGAGAGAAGAAAGTTGATTCCCCCAGTAGTATAATTTTGCTACCTATTTTCTCCTATAACGCATCTAACTTTTACTTTAAGAATTTGGATGGGGGCGACTAGGTGGCACAGTGAGTAGAATGTCAGCCCTAAAGTCAGAAGGACTTGAGTTCAGATCCAGCCTCAGACACTTAACGCACATACAAGCAAAAACCTAGCCGTGTGACCTTGGGCAAGTTACTTAACCCCAATTGCCCTCCAAAAAAAAAAAAAAAAGCAAAAATAAATAAATAAATAAACAAATAAATAAATAGAACAAAAAAAAAACCCCTTCATTAAAAAAAAGAATTTGGATGCTATATCATTTGGTGCGTATATTTACTATTGCTATTACTTCCTTGTCTATGGTACCTCTTAAGCAAGAATGTAGCTTCTTTGCTTATCTTTTTAATTAGTTCTATTTTTTCTTTGCTTTGTCTGAGATTATGATTGCTACTCTGCTTTTATTTTTTACTTCAGCTGAAGCATAATAGATTCTGCTCCAGCCTCTTGTTTTTACTGTGTATGTCTCTCTGCTTCAAGTGTTTTTCTTGTAAACAACATATTGCTGAATTCTGGTTTTTAATCCATTCTGCTATCTGCTTCTGTTTATGGGTAAGTTTATCCCATTCACATTCACAGTTATGATTATTAACTGTGTATTTCCCTCTATCTTATTTCCCTCCATTCATCTCCATCTCTCTCTCTCTCTCTCTCTCTCTCTCTCTCTCTCTCTCTCTCTCTCTCTCTCTCTCTCTCTCTCTCTCGTTTTACCCTGTCTCTCCTCAAAAGTGTTTTTGCTTCTGCCCATAACCTCCCCAAATCTGCCCTCCCCTCTATCAATCCTCCCATCCTCCCCCTTCTATGATCCCTCTGTCCTCTTATTTCCCTTTAGGGTAAAATAGAGTTCTCTACCCAAATGAATGTTTGTTATTCTTTCTTTGAGCTAATTCCAATGACAGTAAGGTTCAAGGATTGCCCACCCCACCCCCCATCTTCCCCTCCACTATAAAAGCTCTTCTTTTCACATCCTCTTTTATGGGAGAAAATTTACCCCATTCTACCTTTCCCTCCTTCTCCTAGTGCCTCCCTCTTTCTCACTCCTTAATTTTCTTTTTTTTAATTGTCTCATCATAGCCCTCTTACACCCATGCCCTCTGTCCATGTACACTCCTTCTAATTGCCCTAATAATGAGAAAGCTCTTATGAGTCACAAGTATTATTTTCCCATGTAGGAATGTAAACAGTTTAACATTTTGAATCTCTTGCAATTTTTCTTTCATGTTTACCTTTTTATGCTTCTCTTGAGTTTTGTATTTGAAACTAAAATCAAATTTTCAATTCAGCTCTGGTCTTTTCATCAGTAATGCCTGAAAGTTCTCTATTTCATTAAATATCCATTTTTCCCTGAAGGATTATACTCAGTTTTGCTGGGTAGGTGATTTTTGGTTGTAATCCCAGCTCCTTCTCCTCTGGAATATCATATTCTATGTCCACTGATCCTTTAATGTAAAAGCTGCTAAATCCTGTGTTAGCCTGACTGTAACTTTGCAATATTTGAATTGTTTCTTTCTGACTGCTTGCAATATTTTCTCTTTGTCTGGGGACCTCTAGAATTTGGCTGCACTACCCCTGTAAGTTTTTATTTTGGGATCTCTTTCAGTAGGTGAACAGTGGATTCATTCTATTTTACCTTCTGGTTCTAGTATATTGGGGCAGTTTTCCTTGATAATTTCTTGAAATATGATGTTTAGGCTCTGCTTTTATAACAATTTCCAGGTTGTCTAATAATTCTCAAATTTATTTCTCCTTGATCTATTTCCAGTTCATTTTTCCAATAAGATACTTTACATTTTTTTATTCTTTTGATTTTGCTTTATTATTTCTTGATGTTTCATGGAGTAATTACTTCTAGTTGCCCAATTCTAATTTTTAAGGAATGATTTTCTTCACTGAGCTTTTTCACCTCCTTTTCCATTTGGCTACCTTTGCACATGCTCCCAAGGCCTGCTGCTGACCTGCAGGGGCTTGACCTGTGTTGTACTCCACTCTCACCCCAATGAAATAGACCTTTACTGCCAACCTTCTAAGTTGTCTTGGGCTGGAAAGTTATTTTACCCTGACCTTTTGTTGGTTCTGCCAACATGTTGAAGTGTTATTTATGAGAATTCATGTTGAGGAATTATGTAAATTGGTTTGGAGGGGAATCAAGTAAGAGCTCAGGCAAGTTCCCAACTTTCCTCTGTCATCTTGGCTCTACTTCTGTTCCATTCTACTTTAGGACAGCTCTGGTTGTTTTTGACATCTAGCCTAGATTGGCCTTTTCTCAACTTTCCCCCATGGTTCCTTGCTTTGCTAACTAAGACAAAAGAAAATGAACAAACCTTGTCCCTTCTCCATATGATGGCCCCTCATATACTTGACAGTTTTCAGGGACTCACTGAGTCTTCTCTTCTCTGGGACCAGCATGCCTTATTCCTTTAACCACTCCTCAAGGTCACAGACTCAAAGCCCTTTCCCACCTTAGTTGCTTTCCTCTGGGTACTCTCCCTTCTTCTAGACATTTTCCTCCTTAATGAAACCCAAGGTCACATTAGGTTTTTTTTTTGGCCGCCATATCACTTTGCCAACTCATATTGAGCTTATGGTTCACTAAAATTGCTAAATCTTTTTTCAAAGAAACTGCTATTCAAACATTCTACTTTCCTATCTTCTATTTAAGAGGTTAAATGTTTATATCCAAGTGTAAGACCTTGCATTTATCCCCATTGAGATTCATCTTATTAGCTCCATCCCAATGCTCTAGCCTGGCAAGATCCTTTTGGTCTTGATTCTGTCATTCAGTAGGTTAGCTTTCTCTCCCACCTTTGTGCCATGTACAAATGGGATGAACATATCATCTATCCCTTTATCCAAGTCATTGGTAAAAATGTTAGTACTGGGTCAAACAAAGATTCCTGGAGCGCTCCACTAGAGACCTTTTGTTACATTGACATTGAACCACTAACAACTACTCTTTGTGTCTGATCATCCAACCACCTCTAAAGCCATCTGATTATATTTTCAATGAGTCCACATGACTTCATCTTCTCCACAAGATCTTTTGAATGTCACTGATAGTAGCTCTACAGTCACACCTACCAGTTCTTTCAGGGCCCAAAGATGGAGATCATCTGGGCCAGGTAACTTGAATTCATCGTGAACAACTCAGTGCTCTCTTCCTGTCCCTTTGCGTATCTTGGGGACCAACTCCCTGTTTGCTATTTTGGTCTGTCATTCCCTGGGAAAAGGTCATGCTCCTTGGTAGAGAAGGCCAAAGCTCACATTGGCTGGCCACTGTCTTATATAGGTATATTATTGGAATTACTCCTTATTTCCTTTTGCTTTTACTCCTGAAACTGTACAAGAATGTACCTAATTTGGACTTCATGATAAAGTGTCTGCTGGACCCAAAAGGTCCCACAGTCCCATCCATGAGACCCTCCACATCTAGTCAACTTGGAAAAATTCAAAAACTTTCTAATCCCATATTCTTATCATTCAAGCAATGAATATGCTCTGAGATCTTAGCGCAGCTCGGAAAATGGAGGAGAAAGCTAACACCGGCCTCCCTGCCCGTTGCCACTCTGGAGCATCTCTAGGACATGCCGAAGATAGGACTTTTTCCTGTATGAAAGGGGCCTGCTATCATGCCAATTTGGACCCAGATTGGGAGGCCCACATTATCCCACTTTTGTCTCCTGCCTCCTATAAAGAAAATCCTTTAATAAGTCCCCTTGGGACATTGAAGTCTTCCCTTCTTTCTTTCTTAGTGTGGACACTGAGTTCCCATATCATCATTCCTTTGGAGAGACCTTTACCAACCAATGTAGAAATCACATAGAGCCGTCAGCAGCACTCAGTGTTCCATTTTATGTGGACAGGCAAAGAGGCAGGAGCACTCACAGAGAGGAAGAAAAGGAAGGAAGTGGGGGAGGATTGGAGGATTTATGCATTTGCCTCCTGTTTGGGGTTGGAGGGGGCAGGGCAGCACTGTGCCATGGACTAAATCAGAGCAGCCTAATATCTAGAGTTCACATTGGAAACTCAAAGAACTGTTTCTTTACATTCACAGATAACTGACTGAAGAACTAGTAGACTTCCTCAGTGGAATTGGTGAACACCCAGGCATGTTGAACTAGGAAATAAAATTAATGAAGTACCCTCTGTGACCTGATTCTGACCTACATAATGCTAGCTATCCCTACCAACTACTCATCATCTGCCAACCCAAATAGCAGACTGTTCCACCAGCCATGCCATGGCTGCAAATGCTCAATTACTGAACCCAGGGCTGACCCTTGTCAAATCACACTTGTTCAGTCTCTAGATGGATACTGAGTCATTGATAAATGCTCTTTGAAGGTGATCCTTAAATCAATTGAATGAGAAGAGAGTTGAATGCCTTCTCCCTCAAAGTTCTCTCTTTCCTCACAGACACCACAAATAGTTTCCTTATCCTTGTCAATGGCACAGCGATCTCCTCATAGCCTCAGTTATGGTGCTGGCCATTGACCAAGGTCCTCCTGCTATGACCTTTTCTTGGTCCCACTCTTTTCATTCATTCTCCTGTCTTCTCCCCCTTTAATCTGCCTACAGTTACTCAGGTTTTTTTTTTATCTTCAAGTATGCGATGATTTTATTTCCTTGCCCTGATGACATTAACTTCATTTACATAGGAACCTGCAGCTACTACAACAACAAAGAGAGGTTTATCCCTATCACAGAGGACCAGTATTTCAACAGAGTGAAGACTGAATTAAATTACTAAACTGAATATGTCTTTCCCTTCCCTGCCCTCCCCCTACCTTGCTTCAAAGAGAAAATAATGATCAAAACCAACAAAATAAATCAGGCCTTGAAACTTCCTAATCACCTAAACATTGATGAATGAATACAGAATAAGGGAGTTCAAATTGTTAGCCACCCATGTGTGCAGGAGCCTACGAATGCTTGGAGGGGTCTCACTTACCCCCACTTTTTCCTTTACCCAGAATCATGGGGTTTAAGAGGAGCTTAGAATATTAGAAGGCTATTGAAAGTCAGAGCAAACAGGGCTTCCCCTAGGTCTGGATTAAATGCTATTAAATGAAGAGGCTGCTACAGAGATGCTCTCGAAAACTCCCCTCTCCAAAGCCCACAGAACTCCTTGGCACACTCCGTTTGTGATTGCATTACTCCATTAAAATAGAATTGCCTTGAAGGCAGGGACTATCTTTCTTGCTTCTATTTTTATTTCCAGTACTTGCCACAGTGTCTGGCATATAGTAAGTACTTAATACTATATTTATCTATCTATCCAACCATCTATCCTGAGAACCCTGAAGGACTTTCAGTTGCCTCCAGAACCAACTTCAATTTTCTGAGTTTCTTTTTTTTCATTTTGTTTTTTTTTTGTTTTCTTTTTTTATTATTAAACAAATGCTTTATTAACTTCTGGTTTACATCATTCATTTCCGCCAGATTTTGAGCTACATTTTTTCCCCATTTTCCCCTACCCACCATCCCAGAATAGCAGTCCCACAAGATATTGCTTCCTCCAATCTGCTCTCCCCCATGTCTTCTCCCTTTGACTTTTCCATTAGAGGAAGGTGAATCTCTGTGCCCCAATGCCTGCACATCTTATCTCTCAATTACATGCAAAATCGTGTTAACAACAGTATTTATATATATTTGAAACATTTAATGTTAAGACCTCAAATTTCAGATCCATTCCCTTCCTCCCTTGTCACCTACTCCCTCTGGGGAGATAAGTAATTCAGTATATGTTGTACATGTTTAGCTATGCAAAACATTACCATAGCAGATATATTGTACAAGGCTGCTTATAATTCCCTCCCACCCATCCCAACCCCCACCTGGTCCATTCCCTACTTGATCCTGTCCCTCTTCTATAGTGGGTACTTCCAACCTCCCCTCCCCCCAAGAATGCCCTCCCATCCATCATCCCCCCCTCTCGTCCTCCTTCCCCCTATTCTGCTGCAGGTTCAGTTATCCCATTTAGTATGTATGTCATTCTCTCCCTAAACCAAAATCAGTGAGAATGTGGTTTTGCCTTCCTATTCTTCCCCTCCCCTGCAGCCACTTCCCCTTGCTTCTTCTACATGAGATAATTTACCCTACCCTGTCTCTCCCCATCTCCTCTTGCCACTTTCCTCTCTCACCTCATAATTTCACCCTTTAAGTATCCTCCCTTCCCAACAAATTCAATCTGTGCCCTCTAACCATGTATAACTGTAAACATATATATACACATTCACATATGTATTCATATGACCATACACCCTTCTTCCATTATTTTCATACTGAGAAAGGTTTCATCAGTCACAGTTATTGTTTTTCTATGTAGGAATGTAAATAGGTCAACTTTGATAAGTTTGATAAGATGCCATTGGAAGGGCCTGAGCTCTCATCATCATGACATAAGCTCCGCCTAAAAATGCCAAAAGTTTCTTGCCTGAATGGGCCAGTATACTAAGTATAGCCCAGGCTTAACCTTCGCACAGCTCTCTGCTAAAGCCCCATAGCAAAATGTCAATGACATCCTTTACCTATGGGCCCCTGTAAGGCCTTTATGTCCTCTTAAAGGTCCAGTTCTTTCCGGGGTTGGGTAGATGGAGGGGACAGGGGGCTCCAAAGCTGTGATTTCATCAGTGTGCGGGAAAGCCTGTAGGAAAATGCCCCAAGCAACAACTCATTTATCATTTAGAAACATGGAGACTTACTCTAGGGTATTGAAATGTGGGTTACACTGTCAATACATGGCAGAGAAAGGAGCTGAATCTAGGTCTTCCTGACACGAAGATTGGCCCTCCGTCCCCTTTGCTGACCTGGGGCTCCAGTGAAATAGTTTGGCAGAGCTGGAACAGCCCTGTGGTGAACATGTGAACATGAACCCTCAACTTTCCAAGTGAGGGCTCTGGTGCCAGGGGACTGTTCTAAGAGTGATCAGCAAAGCCATGCCAGACAGGATGACTCCCTGAGATTCTGCCCACTTAGCCGGTATTGGTATGAGGGCAAGGACGGATGACATTTAAGTCTTGGCAACCAATGAGGATTCTCTCCATCTGGTCAAATGTTTGTACCAGCCACACTGTGTGTGTGTGTGTGTGTGTGTGTGTGTGTGTGTGTGTGTGTGTGTGTGTGTGTGTAGGGGGTGTTCATTTTGAATGAGTCTAAAACTTTATACCCTCTTGACATGAATTCAGCATTTTTCTCACTGGTCCCAACTGGGATGGAGTATGGCTTCTTGGAAGGTGTTACAAATTGTCTGTCTTGAACTTGATTAAAGCAACAACCATTTGTCAGTAGGAGTAATATAATAATTCAATTCAATAAACATTTATTAAGCATCTACTCTGTGTCAGACACTGTGCTAAGCACTGGGGATACAAATTTTCAAAAGACAAATACCGCCCCCCCCCCAAGGAGCTTATAATCTAACTGGAAAAGAGGACACACAAAGGAATCTGAAGAGTGATGCAAAGATGCTGATGGAAAATGGAGATACCAGCAAGTTTTTGAGTCTTTTATAAAGGAAGACTTTGGGCAGAGTTTAGTGCTCCACCCTCTAGCCCTCCAATAAGAGGGGAGAGGCAACTGAGGGAGAGTTGAAAGGGTGTAGAATATACAAACCTGGGGCAGCTAGGTGGCACCATAGTGCTCAGAGTACTGGGCTTGGAATCAGGAAGATTCATCTTGGGTAAGTCACTTAACTCTGTTTGCCTCAGTTTCCCCATCTGTAACATGAGCTAGAGAAGGAAATGGCAAACCACTACTGTATCTCTGCCAAGAAAACCCCAAACCAGGTCATGAAGAATTGAACATGACTGAAAACAACTGAATAACATATGTCTTCTTTGATTTCAGGTAATCAGCTTATCCTGGGTTGGGGGAGGGCATGTTATTGCTTGAAGTAGAAGCTCTCCATGTTGAGTGCACTTAGTATATGCATCCAATCAACTTGAATCCTACTGCAGCTCAGAACTCTTGAGCTCAAGCAATCCACGAGCATAAGCCTCCCCAGTAGCAGAGATTATGGGAGGGGGAGGTATGGGTGTATGTGGAGTGAGCTACATGGGTTATCACATCAGGTCATGACAACATGAAAACGGTAGCTGCCTAAGGGCTTATCACCAGTTTTTTCAACAATATTCCCCATCTTGCTTTGCTCCCAAAATAGCAATTTCAACAATGCTAATGCTGCTGTTGAGTGCCTGCTGGTCAATGATGGGAAGATGATGAAAGTTTCTCTGTTAAGCAAACATCTTCATGACACCTTCAAGGCATTTGTCATTTTCCCTTAGTCTTACCCTCAGCCCAAGCTAGTTTAGGTGGGTTTGTGGTATTGAGCTGATTATTAATCAGTATTTAATGAATACATCTTCACCTCACACTTCCTATGGGCCCAGGCCAGTCTCAGGCATCATGTAGGACACAAAAAAATAGAAAATATGCTTCAATCAATCCAGAAATGCTTGCTTAGTGCCCACTTTTTTCTAGGCACTGTGCTGTGCTTCCCAGCTCCCCAGGAGTTTAGGATCCTTTGGGGGAGACAAAATGAATTCATGAAGCATAAATGGGTACAGAAAAAGGCACTAAAACATGATGGGAACAGAGAATAAGACAGAAAGGAGAGAAGTGTTCGTTAAGGGATGCTGCCCACAATAGTCCTTCTAGTAGGTCTTCTGTCCTAGTCAGACCACACCTGAGGTATGGTGTTGGAGAAGCCAGAGAGCATTCAGAGGAGGGCAACCATAATGGGAAGCCTTTGAAGCCATGGCCCATAGGGATTGGCTGAAGGACCTAGGATGTTTAGCCCAGAAGAGAAGCCTTGGGAGGGCCAGGAGAGCTGGCAAAGTATTTCAAAGAATTTGAGAGTTGGAAGGGATTTTGTCAGCCTTCTAGTCCAACCCACACCCCAAAAAAGAAAGCTTTCTTTGACATAACCAACAAGTAGTCTCCCAGACTCTGCTTGAAGCCCTTCAAGGATGGGGGAGCCTAAATGTGCCCCTTTGGGCCTTCCACCCAGTGCTCCTAGTTCTATCCTCTGTGGCTGGGCAATCTAGAACAATCTAGTCCTTTGTCCCCAAGACAACAGCTATCATGTTGCCCCTGTATCTTCTCTTCCCCAGGTTAAATGTGTTCAATTCAATCAAATGTTCCTTATTTGTCATGAACTCCAGGTCCTTCCCTATGCTGGTTGCACCCCTTTGGACACTCTTCAGCTTTTCAATGTCCTTCCTAAACTCTGGGCCCTGAATGGAACATAATACTCCAGGTGAGGTCTGAGGAAGGCAGAAGACAGGAAGAAGCACAGGCCTCACCGATCTGAGTCATCCTTGGGAGATAGAGGGACAGGTGCCACACATTGCTGGTAGCCATCCCATGTGACGTATTTATAGCTCAGGTACTAAGTAAGGGAAATTCCCTGATGCTTGTGGGGACCTCGTCAGGGCCCTCCCAAACCAGGGCCCTTGGGTGTTCACCTCTGCTGCAGAAACAAATGGCCAGCCTCAAGCAGCCCTTGACTTAGCTGGCATCTAATGAGTGCCAAGGAAGGAAAAACAACTCTAGACTTGATGGGGGATTTTGCTACAGCAAGATAATGGACTAATTGCTTCTTTTAATCTTTCCTCACACCTTAATGCTGAATTACACACTCTCAGATGAGGTTTTATATCTATTGGCTATGCTAAGATGTTCAGCACTTGCCAAAAAAGGAGTTTTGGAATGAATCCATAAACTGTTTAATAACATAAAGCTTTAATTTTATAGATCAAGAGAGCGAGGCTCCTCCTTTTGGGGGATTTCTCATATGCAGGCCAGGCCATTTGATGATTGCCCATCTCAAATTGATCTCACTTGTCCTGGAACAAATAACTACATTGGCGACTCCTCGAATATGTACAGAGGAAGATCACGTATGCCTCCATTCAGCCTCTCTATGATTTGCTTGCTTGGATCCTTCCCACCCACTGGAAAGGGAATAAGCATTTAGAGAGCCCTACTATGCGCCAAACACTATGCTAAGACCTTTACAAAATGAAAGAAGATCAACCCTGCTATTATTATCTCCATTTTGCAGTTAAGTGATTTGCTCAGAGTCCCAAAGCTAGCTGGAGTCCCCAAGGACACAGCAAGGAAACTTGGGGCTGCCCCAAGCGAGCAAGCGGTAAACAACTGTGCTAGGCGCTGCTTCAGTGCAGCCCAGACAAGCTCCTCGTCCAGCTTGGCCATAGTTTGGTCCAGTACCGAGATAAGAATAGTTATATAATCACATTTATGGCTACCAAGCACTTTCTTCAAACCACCTGCCCAGTGGCACTGCAAGTACAATTAGTACCTCTATTTTACAGATAAGTAAACAAATACAGAGAAGTAGTATAACCTGCCCAGAAGATGGCTCCAGTTGTTCTCCCAATTCATCGTTCAGTTTCCCATCACCATGCCTTTGCATAGGCTGCTTCTCTTGCCCAAAAGGCTCTCCCTTCTCATTGCTGCCTCCAAGGTTCATCTCAGGAGTTGTCCCTTGGTCACTGCCAGCCTCATTATCTGCCTACATAAATTATATTCTATCCACTTCACCATGTCCACATTGCCAGCCTTCAGGAGAAGGTCAGCTCTTTGAAGGCAGTTTCCTCTGGGTGTCTGGATACCCAAAGCTGAGCACAGTCCCTAGCATTGAACAGCTGCTTAATAAATGTTTGTCCGACTGAATTGAATACTCACAAATACCCATAATGATTCATTTTCTATGGCACTTTAAATTTTACAGAGGTTTTCCTCAATAGCTATATAACTATACCCATTTTGTAGAAGTGGAGACTGAGCCTTCAGAGACAAGTGACTTCCCCAATACCACCTCCCCACCAATCCCAGAGGCATTCAGTGAACCCTTTGTCATCTTTGTGAATTTCTCAAAGTTGTCCCCATCAATGCTCAATCTTACCAATTTACATAAAGCCCTCCTCAGGGATTCCATTTCCTTTTTGTAGGATGACAGTTTAAAGAATGATGTTAATTATTCTCATGGAACATTTAATTCCATTCAAAAATTATGCTTGTTTTTTAATGACAGTTGAATGCTCAAATACTGCACTAATAGATTAAAATAAATGGTTTGGGGGGAGGGTCCCAATATTAGGCAATGGGAAATATCTGATTTTCATAACAACATACAACTAAAACCACAAAAATCTGAAGAGGATTAAGTGTCCCTGACTTTGTGATGGGCAGAAAGACACAGCTTCCTCTTAGGGGATTCAGCTAACCTGCAAGGACTTTGTCCCCACAGCCAGTATGTGGACTCTGGGCTTTTTTGTAGGAAGGATACTTTTTTTCTCTCTAACCTGCAAAGATTTCCCATATGACTCCTAAACCATAAAATCACAGATTTTGAGCTTGAAGGGGATTTGGAGGTCATCTAATCAAGCTACTTCATATTACAGAGGAAGAAATGGAGGTCCAGAGAGTGAAAGGGGATTTCCCAATAACACAATGACACCAGACAACCAGGATTCAAATGCTCCCTAGATAACCTTGTTGGGCCTCAGTTCCCCCAAATGCAAATTGGGGCTAGGAGACCCCTTCCAACTCAAAATCTCTGCTACTGTGGTCCTCAAGGGTGGGCAGCCATTGAACACAGCTCATCTGATGCCAAATCTAGCTGTCTGATCCTTGAACCATCATGCCCCAATCTGCTGGTGAGACTTGGTATCGAGAAAATGTGGCCTGGGCTCAAATCCTTGGCCTAGTGCTACTGCCTGAGCCTGAGTATCAGGCTTCTTCACTTCCCAGTTATCACTCAATGTGACCCTCTGAGTTTCTCACCTACCACAGGCTCATATACATTTTACAGTTGAAGAAACTGACACACTCAGGTACCAGGCATCAGGAGCAGGATTTGGCTTTGGGTCTTCCTGATTTCAAGGCCAGCACCTTGGCACCTGAGGGTGCTGCCAGCTGCTGTCAATACCCAAGGCTTACTCAAGAGGCATTGGCATCAATGATGTGCTGGCAGCAACCCACTCCCAGGTATGCGCAAAGGGGTTCCAGAAGAGACTGGGATAGGAAGGGAAGGGATATATGGGACATTATGGTTATGTAAGAAACAGAAAATAGCAATAAAAATGCATTTTCAGAAAGTTATTAGAAGAAGAACTGAGTCAAGATTCGAGATTAGGAAGAGTGAGTAGGCCTAGGCTGGGGCACAAGAATAGCTAGGGACAGCAACAATGCCAGTGCCCCACCCCTGCCCAGTCCACTATGGAGGGCCATGGGAAGAAAGCCTGGTCAGTCTTGATTGAGTCTCTACAGGAGAAAGGCGGGGGGCAGAAGGAGGATAGCCAGGGGTAGGTCTGGCATGAGAGTCATGAGCAACACCAGCACGGCCCCATAAGAGGCAAGAAAAGGCACAAGGCAAATTAAGAAAACTGTTGAATTAATAAATAAAATTAAGAGCTGGTTTTATGAAAAAATCAATAAAATTGATAGACCCTTAGTCAATATGATAAAAAAAAAGAAAGAAGAAAACCAAATTATGAGTATCAAAAATGAAAAGGGTGAATCTAACTCTAATGAAGAGGAAATCAAAACAATAATTAGGAATTGGTTTTCCCAATTGTATGCACATAAATATGACAATCTTAGTGAAATGGATGAATATTTACAAAAATACAATTTGCCCAAATTAATTGAAGAGGAAGTGAATTACCTAAATAACCCCATCTCAGAAAAAGAAATCAAACAAGCCATCAATGAAGTCCCTAGGAAAAATCTCCAGGGCCAGATGGGTTTACTAGTGAATTCTATCAAACATTTAAAGAACAATTGACTCCAATACTTTACAAACTATTTGGGAAAATTAGTGAAGAAAGAAGGACTCCTTCTTTCTATGACACAAATATGGTACTGATTCCTAAATAAGGAAGAGATAAAACAGAGAAAGAAAATTATAGACCAATTTCCCTCATGAATTTAGAAGCAAAAATTTTAAATAAAATATTAGCCAAAAGACTGCAACAGCTTATCACAAAAATAATACACTTTGATCAGGTAGGATTTATTCCAGGAATGCAAGGATGGTTTAATATTAGGAAAACCATCAGTATAATTGAGCATATCAACAATAAAACTAGCAGAAACCACATGATCATCTCAATAGATGCAGAAAAGGCTTTTGACAAAGTACAACATCCATTCCTATTAAAAACACTAGAAAGTATAGGAATAAATGGAGCCTTCCTTAAAATAGTTGATAGCATCTATTTAAAACCATCAGCAAGTATTATATGCAATGGGGATAAACTAGAAGCTTTTCCAATAAAATCAGGAATGAAACAAGGGTGTCCACTATCTCCCCTCTTATTCAATATGGTACTAGAAATGCTAGCAGTAACAATTAGAGAAGAAAAAGAAATCAAAGGAATCAAATTAGGCAAACAAGAGACCAAGCTATCACTCTTTGCAGATGATATGATGATATACTTAGAGAATTCTAGAGAATCAAGTAAAAAATCTACTTGAGACAATAAATGAATTTGGCAAAGTTTCAGGATATAAAATAAACCTACATAAATCCTCAGCATTCCTGTATATCTCTAATGAAATTCAACAGCAAGAGATAGAAAGAGAAATCCCATTTAAAGTCACTGTAGACATTATAAAACATTTGGAAATCTACATGCCAAAACAAACCCAGGACCTATGTGATCACAACTACAAAACACTTCTCACACAAATAAAATCAGATCTAACTAATTGGAAAAATATAAATTGCTCATGGCTGGGTCAAGCTAATATAATAAAAATGACAATTTTACCCAAACTAAATTATATATCTAGTGCCATACCAATCAATTTACCAAAAAACTATGTTTTAGAGTTAGACAAAATAATAACAAAATTTATTTGGAAAAACAAACAGTCTAGAATATCAAGGGAATTAATGAAAAGAAATGCTAGGAAAGGTGGACTAGCTATGCCAGATTTTAATCTGTATTATACAGCAGCAGTCATCAAAACTGCTTGGTACTGGCAGAGGAGTAGCATAGTGGATCAATGGAATAGATTGGGCGCAGGAGACCCAGCAGTTAATGAATATAGTAATCTATTGTTTGATAAACCCAAAGACCCCAGTTTTGGGGATAAGAATGCATTATTTGACAAAAACTGCTGGGAAAAGTGGAATATAGTATGGCAGAAACTGGGCATAGACCATATTCTAACACCATATACCAAAATCAAGTCTGGGAAAGCAAGGAATAGTTTACCTGGCAGATTTGTGGAGAGGGAAAGACTTTAGGACCAAACAAGAATTAGAGGGTATTATAAAATGCTAAATGGATAATTTTGATTACATTAAATTGAAAAGCTTCTGTACAAACAAAACCAATGTAACCAAGATCAAGAGGGAGGTGGGAAATTGGGAAAGAGTTTTTACAACCTATGCCTCTGATAAAGGACTTATTTCTAAAATTTACAGAGAATTGAGTCAAATCTATATGAATACACATCATTCCCCAATTGATAAATGGGGATAATGTGTGATAACCAACTATGATAGACTGGACTCTTCTCAGCAATGCAGTAATATAAGTCAATCCCAAAAGACTCACGATGGAGAGAGATGAGACATCCAGAGAAATAACTATAAAGAACTGAGCTTGAATCCCGATGGAAGCAAACTAATTGATCTTTTTCTTTTCATTGTTTGGTTTTATTTCTTCTTTACCATTTTTCATCCCACCTAGTACAATTCGCCTTTGTAACTGGACTAATGTCTAATATGAATGTATTTGCAGATCCTATACTGGACTCTATGCTGTTGTGGGAGGTGGGGGGAGGGAGGGAAAGGAAATTTGAAAATCAAGGAACTATGGAACTGAATCTTATTAACTAAAAATAAACAAATTTTTAAAAAGAAAGAAAGAAAGAAAAGGCACAAGGCTAGGGCCTTGAAGAGTGACAAGCAAGTCAGGCTGAAAAGTACTGGGGAAAGTCCCCTGAGATATTCCTGGAAGAAGTCAATGTACCCCCTAGAGCCTACTGTCTCATTAAGAAGGAAATTTATGACAGTAGCTAGATTCAAAGCAATGCCACACCCGTGTTAATGACCTAAGAGGAGGCACTCCTGTCATTTGCATAATGCCTTTCCTTCAATGAATTCCAAGAACTCTGAACCCATACCCAGGAAACTTGGACTAATGACCTCAGACTATTACTACAATGACAATGGGCCCCTAGACAAAGGAAAAGCAAAGGAGCCTTCACAACCAGTGACTGTCAGCCCTTATCTAGCAGAGGACTTAACTGAAGCTGAGAGATGGGAAGTCATTTGTCCAAGGTCACCCAGCTAGTCAGTGACAGAGCAGGCCTTGAACACAGGCCTTATGACTTCAAAGCCCACCCTCTCTTCCTGCCCCATGGGAAGCAGGGATTTTTCTCCTGTTAGTCACAGAGACCTGGGAAAGAAGCCTATGGACGCCTCTGCAGAATAATAGCTTGCTGTCTACTTTTCTAATCGAAGGAAATGTGACATTGGACTTCAAAATGAAAGACAGATTTTTTCCCATGCAAGTTCGGAGCCTCCCCCCCAAATATATGTAAGGAGATTAAGAACCCCCTTTTGTTGGGAAGCATGATTGCTCATTAGCCAAAAACATCTGCTATTGTTGAGAATTTGAGGCAATATAGATGTTGAGCCAATCTCCAGCTATGAGATACAAGACAAGCCACAAGCAATTTCCATTCCTGGTACTTGAGGAACTTTCAGCCCTTCCAGACAGTGATAACTCTAATATAGGAAGATTTGCTTTAAATAAACAGATAGTGGGGAGTGGGGGGGGTACGTTTTAGGCTAATCTCCTTTAATCATTACTTGCTAAGCTCTGCTCAGAACCATTCACAGAATCAAAGATTCAAAGTTGGGAGGGACCTCAGAAATCATGAGTTTGACACTGAGGGACACTGACGTCTACAGAGAGAAAGTGATTTGCCCAAGGTCACACAATTAGTCCCCATCTGAGGCCTTCCCAACTCCACACTCAAAACTCCATCCACTGGGCCATTTCGCTTACCAGTCCCTTAACATGTTGTGGGAGCTAGATACAGGTGTCCACATGAAGAGAACCAGAGAAATAAGTGATAAAGAACCAGGGACATGACAATAGCAGGTACCAAGCAGAAATCAACTGTAGGTGTGTTGGGTTCCAAGGAACTACATAGGCCTGGACTCCTGTTCCTGTTAATGACTCAGGTGAAAGTAAATTCTAAATCACCCTTCTGAGAAAGAAGCAGCATTGTCTGCACTGAAGATAGCAGCAAAGTCTATGGGACAGGACAGCTAGGTGTCGAAGTAGTAGAGCACAGGCCTTGGAGTCAGGAGCACCTGGGTTCAGATCCGGCCTCAGACACTTGACACACATACAAAAAAACTAGCCGGGTGACCTTGGGCAAGTCACTTAACCCCAATTGTCCTACTCTCCCCCCTCAAAAAAAAAAGGAAAAAAAGAGTCTGTGGGACAAGTAAACTTTGAGCTGAACTGAGTCATCAAGACTGCTACCCCACCACATGAATAGCTTTGTCAGCCTTTCCCCAAAAGAAGAGAAATAAGCCAACTCTGTGTTCAAATCTTCAAACCAATTTACTCCCCAACTCCTGTACCATGACTGGAAGGGAGCAACAAAATACCTTCTCTCACGGGGTGGCTAGGTGGCGCAGTGAGTAGAGCACCAGCCCTGGAGTCAGAAGGACCTGAGTTCGGATGTGGCCTCAGACACTTAACCCACACAAACAAAAACCTAGCTGAGTGACCTTGGGCAAGTTACTTAACCCCAATTGCCCTCCAAAAAAAAAAAAAAAACCAAGAACAAAATACCTTCCCTCTGTACCAATATGCCCTGCAGGATGATTCCCCAGTCAAGGTCATTTTGCAAAGATGCAAATATCGACATAGTGTCTCCAAGCCCTCTGTAATGTCATTGGGTCATTCACACCACATCCCCCTGGGCAGTCAGCTTAGTGTGCACTGAGCTTTGGGAGCTGCAGCCAGGGCCCACTCAACTTGGTCCCTATAGAACAGACTGCCCCCTGCAATATTGTTTCACCCAACATGGCATCTGTATGAGCCTAGGTGTATATGCTGACAATTCCAATAGTAGGCAGTCTTTTGGAAATTAGTTAGAATTAGGCTGTCAAGTGATTATAGCTAAGGACTATCAGCTGAGAAGGGGTTCAAGTATTCACTTATGTCATTTCTCCTAACTTTGATTCTCTAGTAGCTTTGATCAATGAATAAAACCACCCTGAGGAATCAAATTCTTTTGGCTTTTACTTTCTCCATGGCCACAGAAGTAAAATTCAGTTACACATTCTTAGCAAACATCGCCTGGGCTGTAAGACAGAAGGCTGGCAGAATTAGTGCTTGTAAAAGTTCATCAATGAGGGCCCCAGCTCCCTCTTCCTTCTGCAGGGAAATCAGAACATGCCTTTCATTCTGAATCTTCTTGAGATAGTGAAAAGAAGTGGCCTCTTACCTGTGCTGCTCTGAGCCAAGCAATTCCTCCCATCTGTCTCATTAAGCATTGTTGGAAGGCATTGAAAAAGCCATCATGGAAGCTGTAAACATCATTCCCTTGGGCCCCTAGCAGAACAGTTCTTAGGGAGGCTGAGAAGCAAGAAGCCAGGAGGTTCAGGGAGCTCAGCTGGGAAGCCTGGCAATCACTACCCGACCTATTAAGCCAAGGAAAAGGAAGAAGTTGCAGGAGCCTGTTTTCCAAAGATTCAAACTTTAACCAAAAAAGCAAGTGTTTTTATGGCAACTTAGAAAAAGCTTGGATTTCTCATGTCTCTCCTATGGGAACACTGGCCAGCTCACCCCGGCTGGGACCACAGGTGCCTCCCACCTCCCTCTGCGCCCCGTGCTCTTCATCTTCACCAAGGCCCCTTTGGCAGTCAGGCTCCCACTAAGGATGTTAAATGCAGAAGGTTAAATACTCAGGGTTACAAAGGAAACAGACTATCATGAAGTATAATTATAAAATATATTTAAATAAACAAGTTCACAGCCCTTAGCTCTGCTTCAATTGATTCACCTTTCTTTGTTTAGTTTTTACTTGGCTCTCAACTAATGAGAGACCCTGAAGACCTGGGCTCCAATCCCCTTTCTGCCACTAGCTGTGTGGCCCTGAATAGGTCACTTTCTTTCCCAGAGCCCCTATTTTTTTTTGCAGTAATTAAAGCATTCTTTATTTGGCATTTACAAAATTAAAAAAAAAATTATTTACAAATTTTAAATATTTTCACTTGTTTTCTCGTTATCTTCTCCCCCCCTTTTCAGTTTTTGATAAATCTATTAATTATTAAATGAACTACCTCAGCCTTGGAAATGGTAAAAATGTGTGTGTGTATGTCTATATATGTAGCTCATAAAATAAATGCAGGCACTGGACCATGATAGTTTTTATCCTAGAAAAATAAAGTTATATCCTTGGTAATTTCGTACAGAATAGAAGCAGTGGCACATTCATGTTTAAAAATAAAATTTGAGAAAAGTGTTATGGATGAATGCCGTATTTCATGAGTCATAATGAGCCACAAGTTTATAGGGTTGTGAAAATAATCATTAATATTACAGAGCTAGCTTTCTATTATTCACATAACAAATCAGTTATTATGTGCCTACTATGTACAAAGGATTTTTCCCAAGTTACAGTTTCAAAATAAGTTCATGACCATGGTTATTTGATATTTACAATCAGTCTGCAAAAAATAATAGGTAGTATAGGAAGAAAATTCAGAATTCTAAAGTTGGATTCATTATAGAGCTTTTTAGCTGTGATTTATCAGTGGACCTAGAAATATTTAATGGATCTGATGGGGTCCTTGGGATGTATATATGTTTGTAACATCAGTTTGTAATATCAATCTGTAACATCAGCTTGTAAATGGGGTGCTTTGGGATCTATGTCTGTAAAATCACACTCCCCCTCCCCAGTCTCAAAGCATTAACTCTGCCCCTTCCCCCTGCCAGCACTCTGCCCAGCAACAACTCATGAACTGTTTATCTCTGCTTGAAACAATAAGCTACCTATGAATCCTTCACAAAACTATCTATAAACATTTTAGCTTAGGCAAATGTTATCTCCCCTAGTAGAGTGGCCAGCTGCACCGTGAATCCTTCAGCGCCCTATCTATAGGGTAACTCCTTAGCCAATTATACCCACACTGTGTCTCCGATGGCCTTGCTTCCCAACATCTATCTTGTCAAGCTTGACATTGATGGGTGGCAGACTGGGCACTCCTCTGTGGCCGTGACCCGAGGATTAACTTTAGTGACGCGTCAGGCCTAAAACCACATCTCCAGGTAGCCCCCGCCTTGGGCTATTTCCCAGTGAATCATGGGCAATACGCCTGCGCAGTTGATATTAGAAGTGCATGGTCCTTTAAGCACTGACCACTCCTTAACTCCTCCCTGATCCCACCCTCACTCACCTAGTTAGCATAATTGGCACCTGATTTACTGTCTTGACTCCACAAAACTATGCCTGTGACCCCTGGAAGTTTGCAGGTTCCATAAGAATCTAGCCCGCTGTCCTTGCACAGTGTAACAATAAACTTTACAATTTCAGCTTCAAAGTTTGCTTGAGCCTGGTGAATTCCTTCCAGACTGGATGCCAGGGTGGGTCCCTGGCAGAACCACTTACCCTCCCCCCGCTCTTTTTCACCCTTCCCTTTTCATTAGCTGTGATTTATCAGTGGACCTAGAAATATTTAATGGATCCATAATTCAAAGTCAGGCGTTGTGACTATCAAAATTCAGTGCTTTTCCCTTTACATTATCCTATGTTTTGCTGTATGTTGATTAACTGTGGGCAAAAACAAAGGAAAGAGAGACCTAAGAAGAACAGCCAATCCAGCAAAGGGTTATCAACAAGAAAAGGAAGGAAGAAGCTTTGGCACTTTGAAGCCAAGCTAAAGGTTTTCAGGGCATTAAATAAAATAAAAATCTGGTGGCAGTACAGAGTAGGCACAAATGCATTTTTAAGGAGAATAATTGCCAGCATAAAACTTAAAAATTTGTAGTGCTTTGATACACATTAACTTGCTTGGGTGTTAAAATAATTCCATGACTTAGGTGGTGTTATTTTCCCTTTAATGATGTATTAAGTACCATGCCTGTGGTCACACAGTAAGCATAAAAAGCAGCATCTAAACCCAGGTCTCTCCCTGAAATCCAATAAACTGTTGACTGCTATGCTACTTTTTGAGGGCTTGAAAATAGAGCTGGATGAGCAAATTACAAATATCTGAAAAAGGACTTTTTAGTCTTGATATATTTATCTCTGCCCCCCACCCTTCTCTGTAACAGTTAAGCAAATGAAAATAACACTGTTGACACACTATCTACACCCAAAACCCCCCATCAACCTACTGAGAGAAAAAACATATCTCGTCAGTCTTCTGATTAATATTCATTATTTACCTTCGCCTGAATTGTTTTTAGTATTTTTCTTTCCATGAAACATGTCTCTTAATTCTGCTTTCTTCACTCTACATAAGTTCATACACATCTTTCCTAGTTTCTCTGAGTAACTCAAATTTCTTGTTTCTTCCAGAAAAAGTGCCATTAGTAACAGGGCTCTCCCTTACCTCAATCCCTCTTTGACCTCATTTTGTTACATGCCTTGTAAATAGACAGTTGGGTCAAAGGGTTCAGATAGTAACTTTTCTTGAAAAGTTCCAAATTGTTGTAATGGTTGGACCAGTGCAAAGCTCTACCACCAGTGTGTATTAGCTCCTGTCTTAAAACAGCATTGCTGGTTTGGTTTTTTTCTCCCCACATCAACAGTATTGTTAAATGTCCATTTCTCTTAGTGATTTCCTGTAATTTTTTTTTGTTAATTGCATTTCTTAATTCTGAAGGTCATTTGTTCATATCTTTTGAACACTTAGGTAGGAAATGGTTCTTAGTCTCATATTTTTGTATAAGTTTCCTATAGAAGATTTTATTCAGTTATTTAATTAAACTATTTTTCCCAATCTAGTTTTTCTTGGTTTTGTTTGTACACATGCATTTTAATTTTATACCTCTATCCTTTGGTTTAGAATTTGCCTGCTTATAATTGTGAAAGGGATTTCCTTTCATTCTCCTGATCTCACCCCATGTGTGGGTATTATTGGCCTACTGCTTTAAAAAAATAATCCATTTGGAACTTATTGTGGAAATAAATGCTGATCTAAACATTTTCTGCCAAACATGATCAGTTTTCCTAGTAGTTCTTGTCAAATAAGGAGGGTTATGGTTTTTAACAGTAGGTACTGAATGGATGACTAGCATTAACCTTAAAAGTTAATACCAGAGTGGTGTTAAGATATATATATATATATATATATATATATATATATATATATATATATATATATATATATAGTGGAATTAAAGCAACTCATTCTGTAAGGGAGAAAAGTAGTAGAGCTGTGACCCTGGAAGGAAATGTATGAGGCAACAATGGGCCTGTATCATAAGATCTGGAAAGAGGTTCATTCTGGTTTGGGTAGTTTGGACTTAAAAAATGAAATGGTTTTGGAAAATTTATAATAAATTTATAATACTCGATGTCCAGTTTCAAGTAACATGCTTTCCACATCAAGCCTGCTGTTCTCAATATATGGCTGATACAACCACATAGATAAGTAGCTTAAAATGAGATCCTGGTTTGTAGCATGGGCGAGTTCTTCAACAATGATCCGTTTGAGGAGTATTTCCTTCTTGTACATTTCTGAAAGCTTATGGGAAACTTCATAAAAGTAGGTAGTAGGCCATGTATGGAAAAGGGGTGTTTGATCATTTCTGTTTCCACGATGGTAATTTTCTAGGTTACAAATTCCTTTAGTGGTTGATGTGAACTTTTCCATTTTCACCTGTACCTTAGCCAAGTTTTCCAAGGTGTCATGAAGTTCCTTGCACAATATCTCAAGTTCCTCATTAAATTTTGGATGTACCTTTTGAGAATGAAAGCCAGAAGGAATGCTGTTGCATTCTAGTTCTACCTTGTTGTCAGTAAGTGCACTGATTTTGATGTTTCCTATTTTATTTGCAACAGAAAACCCCATATTGTTGAGAGTCTCCCATTTTGATAATAAATTGTGCCAATCTGCAGCATTGTCCTTAATTTTTCTTGCACTGACAGATAAAACAGTTCTTTTGGGAGTAACCAGGCCAGAGTTCTTCACATCCATGACTTTAAAGCCAAACCCAGAGCCCCTATTTTCTTATCTGTAAATGAGGGGCTTAGCCTAGATCAATGGGATCAAACTCAAATAGAAACAAAGACCACCAAACCATATATAAGGATCCCTGTAGGCAACATATTGACTTAGAAAAGCACATATTAACATTATCTATACTTGATGGGATTCGATTTAGTTTGTTAAATATTTCCCAATTCAATTTTAACCTGGTCTGGCCACTAGAATCTTGTGTTTCCATCTCTGGACTGGATGAGCTCCAAGGTCCTATCAGCACTGAGATTTCTTCCCTCCCCCTCTACTGAGTACAGCCCTGGATTTGCCAGCTCTACTAGCTTATCTGGTTTCGAGTGATGGTGGTGGATCTTAGTTAAGCTAGGCACATTTCTGGTACCCTAGAGATAGCTCTGCTTCTGCATCAGAGAGGAATCTGGCCGTCATGCCAGGGTTCTAGGTATAGATTTTTATTATTTTTCACATCCATTTGCCAAATTGTTTTCCCATGCATTCTCTCCACCATTCTGTGATTGTATTAGAGCATCACAATAGCTATGTAAGGTATTATTAGTCTCTCCATTTTACAGATGGCGACACTGAGTCCTGGTTACACAAGCTCACATATCTCATAAATAGGACTCAGATCTAGATCTTTAGACTTAAGTTCAGGGTTCTTTCTGCTCCATTACCCTGACATCTGCTTGGGCTTAAATTTCTCATCTGGCTGCCTGCCTGATGCTATTGGACAGCTCAGGTAGCCAGTGCCATCCAAGAAAGCTAAAGTCATCTTAGGTGACATTACAAGAAGCATAGTATCCATGGATATGGTGGGGGTAAGACTTGTCCTTCCCCCATCTGTAAAAGGGGTTCAATTCTGAGTAGCACATTCTTGAATGTTTTTGATAACCTGCAATAATGGAGAGAGTCAACTGTCAAAACCAGGGAGCCCTGAGTTCAAGTTTTGACTCTGACATGTACTAGCTTTGTTACCCTGAGGAGGAGGAGGAGAGGAAGGAGAATGGAATAAGCATTTATTAAGTGCCTACTATGGGCCAGGCACTGTACTTTGCAAACACTTTACAAATACGATCTCATTTTGTTCTCACAACAATCCTGGGAAGTCAGTGCTATTATTATCCCTATTTTATAGATGAGAAAAATGAGGCAGACAGGGTAAAGTGACTTACCCAGGGTCACACAGTGTCTGAGGCTATATTTGAACTCAGGTCTTCCTAACTCCAGGCTCACCACCTAGCAGCCTGAGCAAGTTGCTTAATTCTCTATGTTGTAGGCAAGTATCCAAACACGAAGTTTCCACAGTGCTGACATGCATTGGTAGAGGATTTCCACCTCATCTCAGAGTTCCCAATGCCAAAACATCACCACCCCGAGGGAGCTGATCAGGATGGTGATGAGATTCTGCTGAGGGAATTGATCATGTCAGCCTATAGAGGACAAGGCTCAGGGGGAAGGAGCACTTCCTTTCAGCATTTGAAGGGTAGCCACGTGGGAGAGAGGCTGGCCTTGTTCTACTTGGCCCATGAGATCAGAAGGAGGTACAATTAAGTGAAGCTACAGTTTGGAACTCTGGAACTGTCTAGCACCGATTATCCCTCATGTCCCATGACCCCGTGATGGACCCACCCTTTTCCTAGAGGAAGACATTCTTTAAGTCAATTTGCCTTCACAATTACCAACTGGAGCCAATTCTATCAATGGTTTTCTATTCTCCCCAGCATTGGGGGGTCCAGCCTATTGAGTGCCAAAGGCCATCATTCTTTCCATTGGTCTATGGCCAACGCATCTTGCCTTGACTTCCTTTCATCCAAAGGCACCTCTTCTTGACCTTGGGCTTCCATAATCTAATTGATCGTCTGTCTTTGGAGGTAAGGTGTCTGGGTCGGGTTACACCATGTCCTTTTGGATAGTGCAGGAGTTTAGAAGCCACATTTCTCAGTGCCCACAGCAGGTATCTACCTCCCTCACCAGGGGCCCATGCTGAGAAGACAGTGTTCTTCTCTCGAATGGGGTTTCACAGTAAGAGCATCTTTCCCTCCTGCTTGGATAGAAGCTGTCCTTGGAGCTTGGAGGGCAATTTCATGACTCAAAGCAGATGAATATTTCCTTTTATGTACTACTCTTTACTTTACCAGGTAGAGAACAGCTGCTTTCATTCCCACCCCCTGTCCTTTTTTTTGCAAAGTATTGTCTAAGCTATGCTATTTCTCGCCTGTGCCTGGAGTCTCAAACCAGGGAAAATGACTATTTGATGTTCATTAAAGAAATCCTGCATGCTCTCCCTGTTCCATTTGGACAGAGTGCCAGAGCATGCCTTCAAAGCCACTACATCACATAATGCGACCCCGGAAAAGCCCACCTGCCCCCACATTGAGGCAGCAGAGTCCAATGGCAAGAATCCTGGGTCTAGAGTCTGAGCATCTGGGTTCCAGTCTCAGCTCTGCTACTTGGTGCCTGTGTAAGCTCAGGTAAGTCCCTTTCCCTTCAGCACCTCTGTGTCCTCTTCTGCAAAATGGGACTTCTAAGCAGGATCCCCTGCAGCTCTCTGGTATTCTTCACACACCTCCTGGAGTCCCTGGCATTTCACTGCTAAACCTTAGTGCTTTGGTGTTAATATGTGGTTCCCACCTGGCATCCTCATTTAAGATCATTGCTAAGATAAATATCTTAGATTATGGGTCTTTCACACTTTAGTGTGAATTAACTTATCAAATTGCTTAGCTCCCCTAAAGTTAGCAGAAAGTCAGGTAGTAAAGGAATGGGAGCTGAAGGCAGAGCTGGGCTGGGCTCAACACATTTTTCCCATTCTACCATTATTCCAAGAGCTACCTCCCTGTTATGTAGCTGGACATCCTGAACAATGCACCGACATGGTCCTCCCCTACTCTACGGGGTCAGAGGATTTGCCTAACATTAACCTCTAGCCCAAGCCCATCCTTCTCCCCCTAGACTTGAATCCTGGACCTCCCTTTCTTTTTTTCAAAAATGTTTCCCCCTCTTTCCATTTGCAGTCTCTGTGCAGATAGAAAAGAGTCAGGGTAAAAGGCTCCCTGTTTGGGGGGGCCTCCATTCAGCCCCCCAGGCCTATTCTGAGAGCTGGCTCCAGGACAGAAAGATGACAACTGCTAGAGCTTTTAGGTTTTCAGAACATTTTGCTCATAACTACTTTGTAAGTATCACTACCTCTCTTTCACAGAAAAGGAACCTGAGACTCTGAGGGGTAAAATGGTTTGCCAATGGTAGCACAGCTAGCAGGTGTCCAAGGTGGGATTCAAACTCTAGTTTCCTTGATTCAGGTCAAATACTATCTCTGTTCATGGAGTAACATCTGAGAGAAGAGAAGGGAATTCATAAAGGTGGAGAACTAGACCCAAGCAATGGGGAATGAGGGCAAAGGGAACAAGGACAGAGTTACAGTCTCAAAGGCCAAGCTCCCTCAAAACCAGGTGGAAATGGGGAAGTTACAGGGAAATCTGACTGCAGAGGACAGAGAGATCATGGTAGATTCCACAAGACAGCAAGCAATTGGGGTGGAGCCAAGATGGTGGAATAGAAACAGGACTTCTTCTCAGCTCCCACTTCTACCTCCTCCAATACATGTAAAAAATTACTCTAACCAAACTTTGGAGCTACAGAACCTACAAAGTGACAGAGAGAAACTAATCTCCTGCTGAAGACATCCTGGCAAGGTGGCAGAAAGGGGCCACTGCAGCACACTGGGAGCAGAGCCCAGCCCTGCATGAGTCCAAGGTTTTAGCTTCAGGGCAGCCACAACCAGCACATCTGTAGAGAGTGCATCACCAGCAGCTATGGCAGTCTCCAGAATCACCAACCCATAGATGCTAAGGACAGAGTGAAAAGTCAGTGTGAACTTTGGGAACAGGGAATCCAAGAGTGCAGTCTGGTGGCTGCCACTGTGTGACTGCTTCAGACCTCCTGGCCTGCAGATTGTAGGGGGACCAAGTGACCATTCTGAGGGTTAATCACTATTGCTTTAACCTGCTTAGATCTGGATTGCTGTCTAGGACGGAGGTCTTGGGGTGTGTGCCAGAATGGGTGGAAGATTCAGAGAGGGTAGCCAACTAATAGCTCCAGCAGTTGTGAAAACCCCAGCAATTTGGGACAAAGCTCTCCTCTCTGGAAGCAGAGTTCTACTGTGGCAAAAAGCTCAAAAGTCAATTAATTGAGTGGCAACATGAGCAAGCAAAGGAAGCAAAGCAAACACAGCAATCCAACTTTAGACTCCTATTTTGGGTACAAAAAGGATCAAAGCATGGAACAGGAGGAAGAAAACAAAGTCAGAAATCCTGCACCAAAAGCTTCCAAGAAAAATATGAACTGGTTACAGGCCATAGAGGAACCTAAGAAGGATTTTGAAAACCAAATAAGAGAAGTGGAGGAAAACTTGGGAAAAGAAATGATAATGATGCAAGAAAATAATGAAAAGAGTCAACAAACTGACTGAAAAAAATAACACCTTAAAAAACAGACTAACTCAAATGGCAAAAGAGGCTCAAAAAGCCAATGAGGAGAAGAATGCCTTAAAAGGCCAAATTTGCCAGATGGAAAAAAGAACCTCAAAAGCTCACTGAAGAGAATAATTCCTTCAGAAATAGATTGGAGCAAATGGAAGCTAGTGGCTTTATGAGAAATCAAGGTACTATTAAACAAAAAATACATGTAATTTATGTATTTTATATATTATATAAATATAACAAATATATATTATAATAAATATTATATAAATATAATAAAACACATAAAAATACAAATAATACAATACTATTAAACAAAAAATTAAAACAAAAAAAGATACTATTAAACAAAAAATCCAAACAAATAACAAAATAGAAGGCAATGTGAAATACCTCATTGGAAAAACCACTGACCTGGAAAATAGATCCAGGAAAGATAATTTAAAAATCATTGGACTACCTGAAATCCATGATCAAAAAAAGAACCTAGAAATCATCCTTCAAGAAATTCAAAAGGAAAATTACCCTGATGTTTTAGAACCAGAGGGAAAAATAGAGGTTTAAAGAATCCACTGATCACCTCCTGAAAAATATCCCAAAAAGAAAACTCCTAGCAATATTATAGCCAGGTTCCAGAGTTCCCAAATCAAGGAGAAAATATTACAAGCAGCCAGGAAGAAACAATTTGAATATTGTGGAAACACAATCAGGATAACACAGGATCTGGAACCTTCTACACTGAGGGATCGAAGGGCTTGGAATATGATATTCCAGAGGTCAAAGGAGCTGAGATTAAAACCAAGAATCACCTACCCATTAAAACTGAATATCATGTTTCAGGGGAAAATATGGTCATTTGATGAAATAGAGGACTTTCAAGCATTCTTGATGAAAAAAACCAGAGTTGAACAGAAAATTTGACATTCAGATACAAGAAGCAAGAGAAGCATGAGAAGGTAAACAGGGAAAAGAAATCATAAGGAACTTATCAAAGTTGAACTATTTAAATTCCTACATGGAAAAATGATCATTGTCACTTATAAAACTTTTCTCAGTATGAGAATAGTTGAAGGGAATATAAATGTGTGTGTGTGTATATATATGTATGTATGTATATATGTATGCATACATATAGGAGGATATAGGAGCATATGTGAGTGTGTGTATATACGTGTACAGGTATACATAGAGGACACAGGACCAATTTAATGGGAAAGGATGATACTTAAAAGGTGTAATTAAGAGGTGAGAGAGGATTATAATGAGAAGAGATAGGGAGAAACAGAATGGGGTAAACTATCTCGTATAGAAGAGGCAAGGGAAAACTGTTACAATGGAGGGGAAGAACAGGAAGGCAAACAGGAATGGGTCAACCTTACTGTCATTGAATTTGGCTTAGGCAGGGAATGACATACGCACTAAATAGGGTATCTCTCCCTATAGTAGAGTATGGGGGAAGGGGATGAGAGGGGGGATGATGGAAGGGAGGGCAGTTTGGGGAGAGAGAAGTTGGAATCACACACTTTTGAAAAGGGACAGGGTCAAAGTAGAGAATGGAACAAGTGGGGGGCTAGATAGGACAGAGGGAAATATAGTCAGTCTTTCACAATATATCCACTATGGAAATGTTTTGCATAGATATACATGTACAACATATACTGAATTGCTTATCTTCCCAGTAAGGGTGGGTGATGAGGGAGGAAGGAAAAGAATCTGGTATTCAAAGTTTTAAAATCAAATGTTTAATATATATATAATTTTTTTACCTTCAACTGGGAAATAAGATATACAGGTGCTGGGGCACAGAGATCCATCTTGCCCTATTAGAAAAATCAGAAGGGGGATGAGGAAGGATATAGGAGAGAGCAGATTGGGGGAGCAGGTATACAGTGGGATTGTTGTTTTGGGGTGGTGGATAGGGGAAAGATGGGGAGAAGATTTGTAACTCAAAATCTTGTGGAAATGAATGATATAAACTAAAATAAACATAACATTTAATTTTTAAAAAGACAGCATGCATTCCAATGGGTAGCTCAGGCCTGGGGAAACAAGGTTCTGTTCACTTTCAGCTGAAAGATAACTAGGCTGGCTTGAACATCACACACCATGGCTAAAGGATGTTGTTGATTGAGCCAAGGTGAGTGGAGCAAAGCACAAGATGTATGGGCATTCAAAAACATTTTCACTTCCTCATGGCCAGTAAGGGCTTATTATGACAGATAAAAGTATGACTAGGACCTACTTCCTGAATTTGTTTATTGTTCTGCCCTCCTACAGACATTAGCCATGACAAGTAAACTATGTGACCACAAAAGACAATGCTGAACAGAGATGTAGCCGGGCCCTCCAGTTGTGGCTGGTAGGCTCCAAGTAGGCACTGTTTCAGGATTCAGATTTCTGTTGCATTTCAGGTACCTCCTAAGCAGCATTCTGGGTTTCCCCTGGTCACTCGTGCCTTGTTGCACTGACCTCCAGCTCTCCTAATAGCCAAGTCACCGAGCTGAGGTCGAGCCCATTCAGGGGGCCAAATAAACAATACCATGGGGAAAGCAATCTCAGAGCAGCCATCCAGGCCCTTGCTTCGAGTTATCCAGAATGTGAATGTTCCTAAGGAGCAGGCATCACTTGCAGAGGAAAGGACTCCCAGGTGCAGGCAGAGGGAGGGTGGTGGAATTCATACAGGCTTCTGATGTACTGGACAAAAGACTGTACAAAGACTCCTTCTCCAGAAGAGATTCATAAATTCCACTAGCTCCTGCCTTGGTTTCAGGCAATAGCCAAGTGCCATCCTAAAGGCCAACAGGCTAAACAACCTGCAGGGTAATGTACACCTCTTGGAGACTCAACTGTCCTCTGGGAAGGACATACCAATGGCTTCCACAGAGATACCAATTAAGTCTTGCCTTTTCTTTTGTGGATCTACTTGAGTAAAAGCAGGTTCATGAGGCTTACCTTATTTTGCAAAGTAATCAATCTGGTTCAGAGTTTTCATGAAATGAAGGCTTGGGGAGTTGTGGGCAAAGAAAGGAAGTGAGAATAACCCCCCCACAAGGAGTTGCTTTCCTGTGATTGTTCCTAATGTGGAGCTGCCCACAGGTGCAGGGCCCAGGGCCCAGGACTTTTGGCTTCTTTCCTTGCTAAATCAATCTGCAGCTTCTTTGTCCTGTCCTCTCACTGGTAGGGACAGAAAAAGGTATTAAGCTGATCTCCCTACCGTGGCTGAGACACTAAGTCACATTTCTCCCTTTTGGCCAGTCTAGCACCAATTGGACAAGCATTTCTAATGCCTACTATGTGCAAGGCACCTGCCTTCTCCTAGAGACCAGCAAGGACCCCAAGTCTGGGAGCTGGACCACTGGCGCCAACACTTCTCATTGGGAGGTCTCCAGATAGTGATGAAGCTCTGCATCCCCCCTCCCAGGAGGAAGTGAAAACTTGACATTGAAGATGGAGAAGAGTGCTGATATGCAGGACTGGCTGGAGCCAGAAGAACCCCCATCCAGGGGCCTCATGGGGAACCTTGCCAGGACATACTCCTTGACTGGCAAAGAGAAGCCGCAGGCACCAGAGATACTGCAATGCAGAGAAAGGCCAGTCTCAAGTCTGCTTGTGCCCATTTGATGGGAAGAACCAGGTGCCTGTTGGTGAGATGAGCTTAGTGCTCCCTTGGGGGAGAGTAGAAAGCTCCTCACTCCCTTTTCCTCTGACAATGGGTCAAAGAGAAAACAAAACCCTCCTTGGCCACAGCCTCCATGGCTGCCCTTCCAGCTGCATTTTAGGGGCTTTCTAATAAATGTTTGAAGCTTAAAACCAAAGCATAATCAATGCTTTGCTCCTTCTGCTTATGTGAATGGACATATAGAGGGTGGAATAGAAGAGATGACCTGAAAAGGGGAGAGAGAAATGAGTGAGATTCTGTAAACTCCACAGAGATTTTTCGATTTTGCCAGAGCAAACTGGCTGGGGCTTTGAGAGCCGCACATTTACTAAAGATGAGCAGAGAAGAGGGAGGATAATCCCTGGGCAAATAGTGCTGGAAGTTGAGCTAATCAAAGCACAGAGATGAGTGGGTGAGTGGGAGCAGGTGCCCA
Source organism: Gymnobelideus leadbeateri (assembly GCA_011680675.1). Taxonomy (NCBI): domain Eukaryota; kingdom Metazoa; phylum Chordata; class Mammalia; order Diprotodontia; family Petauridae; genus Gymnobelideus; species Gymnobelideus leadbeateri. Next base: position 451,348 of record WOXC01004818.1, on the reverse strand, counting down.
TGTCCCTGGCTGGCAGCAGCCTCGACAGGGCCGGGCTGAGAAGGGAAGCAGGGAGGGAGATCAGTTTCTTGGGGAGAAGTTGCACAATCAGATATCTTCCCAATTTTCAAAAATGGAGAAAGGGTGGAGTCCATAAACTATAATCCCACAATCTTGGCAATTCTTTCCAGCTAAATCTAAAATAAATTAGGAAAAAAATTATTTGTGAGCCCTCAGCAGGGATCACTGGGGGCCATCAGGGGCTCACTAGGAACAGCTTGTGCTGCTGAAGACAAAGGCTCTGTCCTTAACTTTATAATTTGTGTATTTTACATTCAACATATTTTAAAAATATTTCACCAAAATGATGCTACTTTCACCATAATGTGATACAGTCAAAGACTTTTAGTGTTAGGTCTGATAGGGAACTTAGAAACCATCATTTAATAAATGAGAAAATTGAAGTCAAGAAAGACAAATCTCCCTGCCCAAAGTCACATGATGAGCTAATGGCAAAGCCAACACTAGATGCCTAACCCCTCTTTCCACAGCATCAACTCCCAAAGTATGCTAAATACCAGGGTAACATATGTACTTGGGCAAGCTCTAGGCCCACTGGATTCATCATAACCTCATTCTCAGTTGAGGAGGAATGCAGCTTTCCAAGCACACTTCAATCTTTCCATGAATATTTGATCTCATGGGTGTAGCAACTTCCTCCAGTGTTTCATAGTGTAACCTATCCATATATGTTCAGCCTCTGCCATTCTTACATATCTTTGCCTATAGAATCTCACCCTGAGGATCCATCCACTGAGTTAGAGGAGTCCAATGCAGCACACAGCACCCATCTATGGTGCCTCACTCACTGATTGACCAACTCATCTCCTTTTCTAATTACATATCCCTTGGATAGCATCCCCAATACCACTTCCCATGTACAGGCCATCACTGGAGACATGTTTCACCCAACTTGTGCCCAGCATGAACCTTTCTCTCCATTGCCTTTTGTGTCAGCCATAATCTGGAGAATATACTCTAGAGAACCTCAACTTGGAAATTCTCAAGCAGTAATATTGGGGAAAGCTTTCCTTCTCCTTCTTATGTCTTGTGAGAGGCAGAGGGACCTTCAAACCCAATCCACTGAAATTAGCTTTCTCAGTCAGAAAGGAACACCAATAGCTCAATATGCCCAGTTGTCAGACACCTGGTGTATACCCATCTTAGTGCAGCGATATTCTGCTAAGTGTGCTTATGTTCACTGGGAAAACATCACATCCCTCTTGTTTTATAATTGGGATATTCTCCCTGGTCTTGGCATCAAAATTGATTGAAAGATGCCAGAGAAGCTTCCAGAGCCTCTCCTAGCCCCAGAAAGGGTTGGCAAACAAGACTGGCTTCTCTAAGATTAGAGGGTAGCATTGAAAGCATTGGGGGAACCAGCTAGAAGAAGAGGGAAAGTCCTTTGTGCATCCCAACAAGCTCATGGGCCCCAGGTCCAGCCGATCTAGGGGTCACAACTAGAAGGTCCCAAAATAGCCACACGAGCACCTGTGGAAAAAGAGAGCAGACATTTGGGGCATCAATTATGCCAGCTTCCTGTTACTCAGACCTCATAAACCCAGTACATGTTGCTCTTTGGTTTCTTGGCCTTGTATTCAGAGCGCTTTCAAAGAGGGTCTCAGCCATTGCCTCAGGAAGGCCTCACAATAAGCAGTTCCATTTCTCTCCAGACTGCCCATGTCCCTGCTCCTCATCTTGCTCTGGCTCTTCATTGGATGGCTTCTCCCATGGCTACCTAGGTCTCATGCTTTCTAGCTTATCCTCTGGATTTTCTGTACTGTGCCTGCAGATGGGTACTTTTGCCACACAGCAACCTCCGCTCCCCCACCACACACCCACACCACCTTTCTTTTATGTGTTCCCTTTCCTCATCAGAATATAAGCACTTTGAGGGCAGGGATTGTCTTTTTATTTGTATTCCCAATGTTTGACAATAATGCCTGGCACAGAGTAAGTCCTTAATAAATATTCATGGGCCAAGGGAATGACTGTAAGACAAGCTGAATAAATGTTGATAGATCCATTTTACTGATAAGAAAAGTCAAGGCCAGGCTGATTCAATACAGGATGTGTCCAAGGGAACTGTACCTATTAGCTGGCCAAGTCTGAAGTAAACTCTACAAAGTCAGGAGTCTGGGCGGTGCGAGTGACACACAGTCCTTCTAACACACTACAAGGGTTTAAGTTTGGGTTCCAAAGGGCCGCTTTGGGGCCAAGGCAGAGTCAAATCCCCAAATAAGCCGGAGGTCCCAGAGGCTTGTTTGTACACTCAGCCCAGGAAATTGGGTTCCATTTGGGGTACTGACACTAAAAGCAAATAAATTCAGAACCAAGGAGCAAAAGGCAGAGAATCTTAACCGAGAGATTGTGGACACAACTAAGCACTACCTTAGTGCCCAGGGCACCAGGCCTGGAGTCAGGTAGGAAGACTTGAGTTCAAGCGTGGCCTTAGACATCTCCTAACTATGTGACCCTGGGCAAGTCACTTTACCTCTGTCTCTGCCTCAGTTTCCTCAACTGTAAAATGGGGATAATAATAACTATCTCTAAAGGCTGCTGTAAGGATAAAATGAAATATTTGTAAAACTGTACTTAGCACAGTAACTGGCACATAGTAGCTACTTTATAAATGTTAACTAATATTATTATCATTATCATTGCTTTAAAATCTATTGATAATTATATTTCAATGGAACTGATTTCCTTTGTAATCTTATCCACTAGACTTTCAGTGTTTAATAATACAATTATGTCCATAGACTTCTTCATTGGACTGACTGCCAGTCAAAAAAGCTGAAGAACACTTACACTGAGGCTTCAATCCATCACCCAACAGCAAGGCAAAGCCCATGGGAAAAAGTCAGTAGTGAGCATCCCCTCCACCATCTGGCCTTGACTTGATGCCAGTGAGGTAACTACATCACATGCAGGCTAGTCCCATCCACATTGTTAGGAAGTGTCTTGACATTGAGCTGAAACAGGCTTGTGTACAATTCTTACCCACAACTCCTAGACTAGACCTGCCCTCTAGGACCAAAGACAAGTTAGTCCCTCTTCCACACGGTAGTTCTTCAGATACACAAGGCAATCTCTCTTCCCCCAACTCTCATCAAGTCCTCTTTTCTCCTCTGGAAAAAAAGAACTGGAAGAGGAAGTAGAACCAGGTAAGAATGGAAAATAATAGGAAATCACTAGCTGTGGTTATCATAGAGCATTGCTCATTTAGCTGAAAGCCTGGCATACATAGTTGATAAAGCAAGAGTATCACTTGAGTGTCTGCTGTGGGTCAATGAAGATCTGTGTAAAAGGGCTAAGGATGAGGTCTTCAGCTTCTAATGTCATTGGAGAGGTTCAACATGTCCACCAAAAAGTCTTAACAACAGAAATAACTCAACTGAATTTTTCCCAGTAACACAGAACTGGAAGGAAAATGGTTGCCCACCAACTGGGCAAGGGAGGGACAAACTTGGGCACAGTCATGGAATGGAATGTCATTGTCATAATAAATGAAGAATATGAAGAATTCAGAGAAATATGGGGAGTCAGGTGGAGTCAGCAGTGGAGGGCCAAGTAAACAGAACCAAATAAATAGGTAAGGGAGTAATTAAGTTGCCTGGGGTTGGGGAGGGAGGGTAGGAAGGAGAATGCAAGTGAATCTTCAATGAATATTTTCAGATTGACACCTGGGAGAATTTCCCTCTTCTAACTCCTAGGTGAGTTGCAAAAGAAAGATTGTTGATTACTTACATGGGAAACTTTGAAGAATTCAGAAAGGCATTTATAGCATTGTTAAACTGATGTTACCTAGAAAATTCGATTTCTATCCTCAAAATAATTCTAATTTCTTAAGTCTTTCCCTATCAGATGGAATGATTTCAGACAATCAGCACCTCCCATCTCCATTCTTCCCAAGTGGTATTTCTCCCACTTCACTGACTTCACTGGCTTCTCTTGGGCTTTCTCTTATTGTGCTTTCTCTTGAGAAAACAGCAAGCCTTTCACCTCAAGGCTCCCACTTGGGGGGTTTGGGGGGTTGTGACCCCATTTGTAAAGGAAGACATTTAATGCCTATTTTTCTTGACTTGGATGACCCTCAGCAGCTTTACACGTGCCTATATATGTAGACACGGCCCAGCTGCCAGACCTTTTCCAAGAGCCAGTTTGTGTTTTGTCCTCTCCTGATTTGGTTTTGTTTTTATTCTTGCAGATGTGAGTGTATACAGAAGACTCCGCTCCAACTCTCCAATTGCCAAGACAATAAAATTATTCCCAATTCTTCCAGTACAAAGGATATTTAGTCTTCACCCAGTAGTCCATAAGATATCTGCCCAGGAACCACCTTCTCTCCTCTCTTCAGTGGGACCCCTGGCATAGGAAGCTGTCACCTCATTCCTTTCATTTTTTTCCAGATTCTGCTCCCAGGGGCTTTGTTCAGTTTTTGAAAGGTCTTAAAAAAAAAAATGAGCCCATTGTTTCCACATACAGCCATCAGGTGGCAGTGGTAGGCCAAGGGCACACTTTTAGTACATGGCCACCAGATGGCAGCGCTATGCCAAGGTCACATCATCTGAGCTTTAAAGAGAAGTTCTAGGGGAATTTGACTGAGAAAGAGTCCTCCAAGCTTGTCTACCCCTGGATACCTGAAGCACATCTGTTGATGATGCCATCACTGGACAACCACTAATTTGGAGATACAATCAGATATCCTCTTAGCTATTTCTCTGATGGCCTCAACCACAACATGGTCACCTTGACCTTCTACACAAACCCAAATTAGAATGCTAATCTTGATAACCTCCTTTCCTCATTGTTTTACCTTGGCATCCAAAGTCAACCCTTCTTGGTAATTTGTCCTCAACTCTGGGCCCTGCTCCACATCAGACTGTGGCAGTGACATCTCCTTGTCTCAATCCAGGGGCAAAATTCATCCAACCAAAGCTGATGGAGCTAATCAAAGAGGATTTCATTTGCCTTTCCCTATCCCCCTGCAAAGGTTCTAGGTCTCTGCTTCTTCTCATTTCTCTCCATTTCCTCCTCAAGGAGAAATGAAATGCAATCACTTGGAATCCAACCACTTGGAAAGTCCAACTCCCTTCTGTTCCCCCCCCCCACATATACACACACATGCCCCTCCATCCAATACATTCCCTCCAGTCTCAGGTCCCTCTTCCCAGTTTATCTCCACATCCTTTCTATGTGTCACTTCTGGAAAAGAACAAAGGCCATTGGCCCCTTGGTCATTTACATGGAGTTGTCTATGGTTAAATTTACATGTGAGTTTACTTATCTATTGGTCTGTGGCTTAAGAGTAACCCCTGGATATGAACTAACTTTATAAATCATCAATTGAGTTTGAAAGTTGGAAGGAACTTGAATGGTACTCTAGCCCAGCCTCAGTTTCCAACTCCAGGAAGCACAGAGGGCATATTCATTGGATTTCACTTCCACCCACCCCCCACTCTCTGGGACCACCAAGTCTCATTTGTTACAACACAGGACAGTGAAAAGAATCTGGAGTCAGAAGGCCCCAGGGTCCACAGGGGCAGGAACAGGTGTCACTGCCATTCACATAAATGGGGAAGGCATCCAGGAGTTTCCCATGGATGAAGAGCCACACCGATGAAAGCACAGGCTTAGGAAGTCCTTGAATGTCTCAAGAGAGACTCTTCCTGATAACAGGCTTGAAGGAAGAGTGGCCCCTGCACAGCTCCCTTTGAACATAGCATGGAAGTCCAGAAGAGAGCTGAAAGTTCCTGCTAGGAAACTCCTTCTGGGCCATCTTCACCTAGCATCTGTCAGGCCTACTGGCAGCCAACAAGCAAAGGAACCAAGGACTGATAAGGAAGACACTGATAAGAGATTTCTTAGTGTATGTGGAGAACAAAGTAATAAAAGTCAGCTAAGATGCTTTCAGAAAAGATAACCTTTGGGAGGCCACAAAGGAGGGCCCCTGACCAATGGGACATCAGCAAAGTTTGTTTTCTGGCCTCTTCCCCTCCTTCCCTCCCCACGACTTGGGCCCACAGGCTGCCCAGAACTTTCTGTTGGGATATTCCCACCTGCCTCAGCCTTGACAGCCCAGTGTCCCAGGCCTCCTCCTTTCCCAATCAAAATGTGCCTATCTCTAAGGAATGGCAGATTTATCTGAGAAACTCTCCAATATCTGCTAGACATATGAGAAACTCATTCAGTGGGAGGTATTAATGACTGGTGATGGATTAATCTGTTAAGCCTTTCTTCCTGGTAACATATTTGACTTATCCCTGGGGCTTTCAGTATCTTAAGGCAGACTAGCAGCAGCCTTGAGCACATGTGAAGAGTGATGACTATGAGCCTGGAGTCCCTCTAAGCATCAGCCCCTTCCCCTCCCCTGACTCTAGACCTAGAGTTCTATGACTCAGCATCAGAGAATGGGAAACTGCCAGTTCTATCAGAGGTCATCTGATCCAGTCCCCTCGTTTGCCAGAGAAGGAAACTGAGACCACAGAGTATCATACCAGAGCCTTAGAGCTAGGAGTAACTTGAGAGGCCACCCAATCCAATCCATTCATTTTCCAGGTGCAGAGAAGGTCACAAAGCTAGTTACTAATCTCCCTGCCCAGTGCCCAGGCCACTAGCCCACTCTGCTTCTTAAAGTAGTTTACTTCCTCTTACTTTGGGAAGTCGTAGCTTGGTTTCCTGCCTTCCACCCTGACCCCTGAGACCCATCTAGCCTTACCCAGTCCTTCAATGGACAGGACAGCCCTGACTGGGAGTTTGGCCCAGGAGGCTTTTTGGAGTGAAGCAAGATGGTGCTGGTAACCAATATCCAGGCTCTTTGGAGATGCTTCCATGTGCCTCAGAGCATCCCATGAGTCTGGGGTCCAAAAAGGCGTTTTACACTTGCTAATTTGACAGCTTAGCTCCTAACAGTATTACCTCCAAAAAAGGCTTCAGATTTTTTTAAACTCAAAGTTCTGTGTTTCCTTAGGAACAGAAATGATAAATAATAATAATAATGATAAAACCATTATCAGGGTCCTTTTGACTCTGGGGGATGAAGCTAAATGGAAGGATAAGCAGTGAGAATGAAAAAGGTCCTTGGGTGGAAAGGGGGTTTGGAGAGACAGCCCTTCCCTGGGCATGCCTCCTACATTAGACCCAGCTCCACCAGCCTTCCCCATTTTTCACAACTTTTATTTTGTTTGATCACTTCTGAACCTACAGGGTCTGGTCAATCTCAAGGTTTTCTCAGAATAGCTCCCTGGCAGTGGGGGTGGGGGAATAAGGTGGGGAGGACGACAGGGTCAAAATAATTATTATTAACAATAATAACAAGGACCTATGATGGGGGGTTGTCTTGAGAACTCCCAGAACGGGAACTCCCTCTACCAATTCAGATGATATCTGTATCACCAGCTGATCACTGGACATCTCTGTCTACCTGGATGGCTCTCAGACATCTCAGACTCAGCATCTCCAAACTGGAGTTCCTTTGAACCTTTGAAACCTCCTCCCTAGCCTTCCTATGTCTTTCCAGGGCACCACCAATTTTCTAGTCACTCAGATTCTTAACTTTAAAGGCATCCTCAACTCTTCCTTCTCCCTTACCCCCTCCCATCTAGTCATTGGCCAAGTCCTGTCAATTCTGTCTCTACCACATCTCTTCCAGGCATCCCTTTCTTTATATTCACACAGGCAACACCGTATTTCATGACCTCATCCCCCTAAGCCTGAATGATTGCAGTGGCCTTCTAATTGGCCTTCTTGCCTCAAGTTTCTCCCTTCTCTACCCAGCCACCAAAGTAATATTTCCAAAACACAGATGTGACCCTGGTATTCACCTACTAAAGGACTTCAATGTCTTCCTATTACCTGATCTCCACCCTCTGGTTCTGCCTTACCCAGCAGAATGTGTGTGGTCAAAGAATATGCAAATTCAGGAAATAGATTCCTCTGATGCTGTAGAGCTGTCCATGTCTTCTGGTGCTATTATCACATTACTCTCTGCTGAACCTGCTTCCTGTGAGGTATCACTCTCTTACCACTCCAACTAGCATTTAGTTATTCATTTGCCTTCAAGACCACCTGATATTCTGTCCACCAGTCATTGGAAATGCTATGATTGGTAAGACTCACCCCCGAAGAATAGGGTTACAACTTTGTTAGCCATTAAGATATTGGATTCTCCAAGGTGAATATTCAATTTGGTATTTTCTCTTTCTGACTATCTCATGGCCCATAATCCAGAAGCAGCCCCCACATCAAAATATGATCTCTTGGGAAATACCAAAACTAGTACCAAACCAAGTTGCACATAAAACTTGACTTCTTCAGACACTAGCTTTCCCTCCAGGAAAATAAAACCCCAAGCAGCATCAGTCAAAATGAAAACCAAGAGGCAATCAATTCCAGGCTGCTGTATTGCACTTAAAAACAAGCTCTTGGTCTCCAAGACTCATTTCTCATGTTCACTTTTCATTAGAACACTTGGCACATTGGAAATCTGATCTCCAGGTGCCCCCAGAGGAAACACATTTATTTATTGAACGCTGAGATAGGTTCAGCAATAAGTGCCAGAATTGCTGCCATTTAAAAATACCACAGCTTCAGAAGCAAGTGAAAGGATGAATAAAGTTGCATCAGAGCAAACTTCTTAACAATTTGCCCTAGCTTTATCGTGAATAAGACATCATCAGTGAATCACCAAACCATCATCGATGCATTTCAATCCAATATTCAAGAGGAATGATGGCAGAATTACAGATAGCAGAATTTTAAAGCAGCCACTTAGTCCCATATATTCGAGGTCACACATGAGTGCACAAGCTTTGGTGTAACAACCATCTATGAAAGGGAGCCCCCTACACTGCCCCCCAACAAGGCCCATTCATTTTCGGACAATCCCGGGCATCAGGAAGGATTTTTTTTTTCTTGCAGCCAACTATAGTCTGCCTATTTGTATTATCTCTCCATGGCTACTGCTTTCCACTAGGCCAAACACGTGTGGATTTAGGGCACTATAAGCAACACTAGAGAAACTTGAGTGTGAGTCTAATAGCTAAAGGCTTAACCTTTTGGGCAGCACAGCCCCACTTAACATTCAACTTAGAGCAACATTCGACATTCAACATTTGCAACTGCAAAGTGTATCCAGGCACTCTGAATATGATTGTCCAAAGCACACTTGTAGGTGCCAGGGAGACTGGTAATTGGACATCCTGTGATCCGGATGGATAGGCAGTAACAATATGGCTGGTCCCATTGGGGGATTGCATGTCTTAACTGAGATTAATGAAGCTGTTTCGTGGCATACTTTGATGGGAGGTAACAGTGCTCTTTCACAACCAGGAAGCTCTGAAGCTTTGCAAACAAAGACCTCCTGGGATCTTTGCTATTACTTTGCAATATGCGGATTCACCAGTCTTACTTTCTCCTTGTGTCAGAGCTCATCACTTTCTCTACTCAAATATTTAGGAAACAAATGCTTAGAACTCAAATCCTCAGTGAACCAGGATACCCGCAGAATGGCCTGTCCTTGGGAATGTCATTTTCTGGGTAACTGAGAGGGTAACCTGAAACCTCTGCCATTTACTCCATCACTGAACATTTTGCTAAGATGTTTGGGAACAATAATCTGTCTGAGAAGGTACAGTCCAGTGCATCTGATGGCCAGTGATGAATCTTCCCTGTGCTAACTGAGGATCTGGAAGGAAACAAGGGAGGCCCGAGCCAGCCTTAGGAAGTCGGTTTGGTTTTTACTGACTCCTCTTCATGAGCTTGCTTTGTCATTCAATTTGTCCTCTTAAAAGTGGAGCAGGAGGAGAAAAAAAATCTGTTAATTGAGAGTTCCAGTTAGTTGGGTTTCGGTCAATCAAGGTTTGATGAGAATGGGATTTGCATAATATGGTGACTTTCAGCTGTGCTGGGAGTGGGCTGATAAGCGAAGAGAGGCAGCAATATTGATTTCCTCACCTGTGGGAGGGGGTCAGACTCATGTAACAGGAGCATCTGGCAGTGCAAATAACAGGCCTTTTTCTGCCAATGCAGACGAGGCAGCTCATTGTACAGACTAGGAAAAATTAGCTTGAGTGAACTCAATTTGGAAAGTAGATTAATTTTTTATTTAACTGCATTTTAAATTTGCGTGTCCTTTTTTCCACCACAAGGTGAGCAAGTCCAATGTAGAAAACTTGATGCAACCAAAAACAAACAGAGGAAAGCCCTTTCTATCCACTCATGACAGATTATTTAATGGCTCTGAAGAGTCCTGGAGGTCTCTGATTTCTTGGGCTAAATAAAACACACTAAGGATATTTGGAGAATTACCACAAAAGTGAGCTTATGTGCCCTTTGGGGAGTCCAATGGCAATCTCTTTGTTAGTGGTACAAGAGTGATAATTAAGACCCTGAAACAGAAAAGGATGCAAAGAGACATCTGCTTAGAGATGGAGGTGACTGTAAAATCCAGTTGATGATTCAGGGCTCCGGAGGGAGCAAGAGGGACTGAGGTCAAGGGCACAGGTAGAAAAGTGAGATATGGGGGAAGGAAGGAAGAGAGAATGGATAAATGGAGACACATATTGAGGGGCTCAGGACCAGACTCCATCTTGGCAGGAAGAAGAGGATGTGACATGATCTGCTGAAAGCCTCCGAGGTGGGCACAAAACTAGGGCGGGAGCCAAAATCAAGCTGGCCAAGATTTGGAAGGGATGTTCTGGGAAATCTGACAGGGAGGCAACCAGAAAGAAGCCAAGGATTGCTGAGATGTCTGGGATGGGCCAGGTGAGGTCAGGGCATGAATGCTAGTAGATTGTCCTTATTCAGTTTTTTGACTTTGACAGAACTCAGAAGAATAGTAATGACCCTGGCTTGGAAAGGGGCACAAGACCACACTGCTTGATTCAGATAAGGCACCATTCTAGGCAGTGGGCATCCACAACAGAAAAATTAAAAAGAAAAGTCTGTGCCCTCAAGGAGTTTCTATTCAACTGTAAACAGATACAACAAGGTCCTGATTAGTGCAAATGATGAATTCCCCACAAAGTGGTAACATTATTCAAATTTGCATGGCATATTTCCATTGGGCTGGAACCAATGACCATATTTTATACAATTATAACTTTGAACAATGAAAATCAAAATATATGTGATCACTTCATGAGATTCATTATTCAAACTAATCAAGACCTAGCTGTAAGTAGGAGCACCTAGGTGATGCTGCTGTGGCTAGAGCACTGGGCCTGGAGTCAGGAAGACCTGAGTTCAAATTCAGCCTCAGACACTTACTAGCTCTGTGACCTTGGGCAAGTCACTTCACCCTGTTTGCCTCAGTTTCCTCATCTGTAAAATGTACCAGAGAAGGAAATGGTAAACCATTCCAGTATATTTGCTGAGAAAATGCCAAATGGGGTCTCAAAGAGTCTGACACTACTGAAAACAATTGAGCAACAACAGCTGTAAGTAAATACCAGCTAATCTGAGGAGGGAGAGAAGCAGGCTAAAAACTAAGGGGATCGTGGCAGGCAGTCCAGAGAGTATGTCTTTAATTAAGGTCTCTTCCAGCTCCAAATCCTCCATCCTGTCATTCTCAGGGGGTCGTCGTCAAAATGCCTGGCCCCACCTTGTTCCAGGGAGACTAGGGACTTAACGAGCAGCATGAAAAACGTGTTCTGGGCCAAAGCTAATGTGTGAACTGGCTTGCCTGATTATGGGGGTTATTGTCAATGTTTGGGGTTTTGTTTACTTTTTTACTGTTCAATTGGGGAACTGAAGTGGAGGAAGAAACAATTTGGAAGGATTGGGTTTTTTTCAAAGCCTGGCTCCGGGGTCGAGTCTGGGTATTGGGAGGCAAGTGAGTCATGAAGGGGACTGCTGGATGAGGAGTGAAGAGGGGAGGCGACAGGCCAGGGGTCATAATAAGGACATAGCAGAAAGGGCCGCCCCCTGGAAATCAGCTTGCAGAAGCAAAGGGTCTAATTGGCAGATACAAAACATGTTGAGGCCCAATTTTCTGGGAATCGTGACTAGATCAGATCCCCTGGAGAAGATAAGGCACGATGATAAATGGCAAGGACAGAAAATGGGATGTTCAGCCTCAGCTCTATCACGCTAGCTTCTGCCTCTCCATGGCAGAGACTGCAGCTCCCCCACCCCCACCCCCCAGTCCATCAAACCAGAGGGAAGAAAGACAAGTGGCAGCCATCTTGTCATTGCCTGTAACTTCCCTCCTTGAGCTTGAATGCAACTGCAACCTCTCTGCCCCTGCCCCCATCCTTGCACCTGCCCTGGCCCCTGTGTCGTTCAGAGGAGGACCTCGTGGGAGCTCAGCTACAGGAAGAATGCCTTTTTGTGACTAAAAAGCAACTCCTCCAAGCTGCAGTAGAGAAAGGAGAAATAGGAGCAGACCTTTAGCTTCCTGTTAGCTTCCTGCTGGCTCAGTTTGAGAGAAAAGAGACCTCAAAGTCACCTTTGGACCTGGCAATCCCATTAAAAGGACTCAGTCTAAGGTATTATGGCATAGTTGGTTCAAAGCCTGCCTCAGACACTCTATGAAAGTGGTAACCTCTCTGCTACACAGGTTAGGTATGTAAAGCATCTTGCAAACCATAAGAGGCAGGTAGATGGGACAGTGGACAGAGCACGGGGCTTGGAATCAGGAAGACTCACCTTTATAAGTCCAAATCCAAATTCAGACACTTGCCACTGTGTGACCCTGGACAAGTCACTTCGCCCTGTTTGCCTCAGTTTCTTCATCTGTAAAATGAGCCAGAGAAGGAAATGGCAAACCACTCCAGTATCTCTGCCGAGAAAGCCCCTAATGGTGTCACAGAGAACTGGACATGACTGAAATGACTGAACAACAACAAAAAGGTCCTATATGGATGTCAGCTATTATGACTGCTCATACACAAACTCCTCTGATAATCCAAACAAACTATTCAACGTGACTACTTCCTCCAAAGGTACAAATTGAAACTTATTCATGCCATGCTTGGCCATGTCTTCCCAGAAATCTGGGGGCTCTCCACGTGGGCCTCTTGATGTTGCATGAATACCAATAGGATGCCCAAGTTGTCTGCTTTTCCTTCCTTCTCGGTATCCCATCAGCCCAGTTGCTTTTCTGTTCATGCATTTTGCAGAGAAAGTCCTTCTCCTGCATGATTCTGAGCTCATTCTATGCTCCAGCCAGCAACATTCCCACCACCCAAATGCTCTAACACTCTGGCTTCCTCCAAGCTGGCACTTGAGGCCCTGGCTGCCTGACTGGGGAGATTTCATCCTATCACAATAGCCCCCAGGCCTACCATGCTGTTCTCCAACCGCCTTTATAGCATACCTCCACCCCTGCTATATCCAGCCCCTACCACTGCCCTTCCTCTGGCAATGATGATCAACAACACAGCCATTACTGGAAAAAGTCATTACCAAATTGTCTTTGACTTCTGCCACCAACACTCCTCTCCTTGGGCTCTGCTCCCCTATTTGTGCTCTCTTCCTTCGCTAGAATACAAGATACAAGCTCCTTGAGGACAGGAGCTGTCTTGTGTCCCCAGTATTTAGCCCAGTGCCTGGCATATAGGAAGTGTTTCAGAAATGCTTTTCATTCATTCATTCATTCATTCATTCATTCATTCATTCATTCATGTGCTGCTCCATTGCCCTGACTCACATCCACACAGCAGCAGAAAAAAAGTGTTGTATCCACTATTAGAATAAGTGTAAGATTCCTGAGGGCAGAGCATCTTACTTTTGTATTTGTTTCTTAACAGAGTACCAAGAACACAATAGGTGCATAATAAATGCTGAGTCATTATAATAGCCTCCTAATTGTACTTCCCCTTCCAGTCTTTAATTTCTCCAATTGATCTTTTATTCACTTAAAAGTACACTGTGACTATGTTACTCCCCTGCTTAAGAATCTTCAATGGCTCTCAATTATGTCTGGGGGAAGTGATGGAGAGACAGACAGAAACAGAAAGACAAAGGGAGGGAAGAAGAGAGAGACACACAGAGACAGAGAGAGAAAGGGAGGCAAGGAGAGAAGGAAAGGGGAGGGAGAGAGGGAGAGAGGGAGAGAGAGAGAGAGAGAGAGAGAGAGAGAGAGAGAGAGAGAGAGAGAGAGAGAGCATTTATTAGGCACTTGTGCTAAGTCCTGGGGCTCTAAACACAAGCAAGTTAGTTACTGTACCCAAGTAGCTTAAACTTTGAGGGTGAAGATCACACATAAAGAGGCAGAGGTAGAGGAAAGGAGTTCTGATAGCCAGAATGGAGTTTGAGCAGGTCTGGGAAGATACAAACTACAAAAGCACCAATTCCTCAGCTTGGCCCTTAAAGCCCTTCCCAGTCTGGCTCCAGTGTGCATTTCCAGGTTATTGCATATTACTCCCTTTCACTCACTCCATCTTCTAGCCAACCTGACCTATTTGTTACTTCTGAAACTCGGCATTCCACTTCCCATCACCATGCTTTTGCACAAGTTGTCCTCCAGCCATGAGCAGTAGATATTTTTCTAATTAGTTAGATCTGATTTTATTTGTATGAGAAATGTTTTGTAGTTGTGATCACATAGGTCCTGGGTTTGTTTTGGCATGTAGATTCCCAAATATTTTATAATGTCTGTAGTGACTTTAAATGGGATTTCTTTCTATTTCTTGCTGTTGAATTTCATTAGAGATATACAGGAATGCTGAGGATTTATGTGGGTTTATTTTATATCCTGAAACTTTGCCAAATTCATTTATTGTCTCTAGTTTTTTACTTGATTCTCTAGGATTCTCTAAGTATATCATCATATCATCTGCAAAGAGTGATAGCTTGGTCTCTTCTTTGCCTAATTTGATTCCTTTGATTTCTTTTTCTTCTCTAATTGTTACTGCTAGCATTTCTAGTACCAGATTGAATAAGAGGGGAGATAGTGGACACCCTTGTTTCATTCCTGATTTTATTGGAAAAGCTTCTAGTTTATCCCCATTGCATATAATACTTGCTGATGGTTTTAAATAGATGCTATCAACTATTTTAAGGAAGGCTCCATTTATTCCTATGCTTTCTAGTGTTTTTAATAGGAATGGATGTTGTACTTTGTCAAAAGCCTTTTCTGCATCTATTGAGATAATCATGTGGTTTCTGCTAGTTTTATTGTTGATATGCTCAATTATACTGATGGTTTTCCCAATATTAAACCATCCTTGCATTCCTGGAATAAATCCTACCTGATCAAAGTGTATTATTTTTGTGATAAGCTGTTGCAGTCTTTTGGCTTTTATTTAAAATTTTTGCATCTAAATTCATGAGGGAAATTGTTCTATAATTTTCTTTCTCTGTTTTATCTCTTCCTTATTTAGGAATCAGTACCATATTTGTGTCATAGAAAGAATTTGGCAGGACTCCTTCTTCACTAATTTTCCCAAATAGTTTGTAAAGTATTGGAGTCAATTGTTCTTTAAATGTTTGATAGAATTCACTAGTAAACCCATCTGGCCCTGGAGATTTTTTCCTAGGGAATTCACTGGTGGCTTGTTTGATTTCTTTTTCTGAGATGGGGTTATTTAAGTAATTCACTTCTCCTTCAGTTAATCTGGGCAACTTGTATTTTTGTAAATATTCCTCCATTTCACTAAGTTTGTCAAATTTATGTGCATACAATTGGGAAAAAATAATTCCTAAATATTGTTTTGATTTTCTTTTCATTGGAGGTAGATTCAAACTTTTCATTTTTTTTTTAAGCAATTGGGGTTAAGTAACTTGCTCAAGGTTACATGGCCAGTCATTATTTATGTGTGGGTGCACATTTTCTGAGGCTGGATCAGATCTCAGGTCATCCCAACTCTGAGGCCGTTGCTCTTACTCACTGTGCCACCTAGCCACCCCCAAACTTTTCATTTTTGATACTCATAATTTGGTTTTCTTCTTTCTTTTTTTTATCATATTGACTAAGGGTCTATCAATTTTATTGTTTTTTTCGTAAAACCAGCTCTTAGTATTATTTATTAATTCAATAGTTTTCTTAATTTCAGTTTTATTAATTTATTTTATTAATATAATTAATATTTAATAATATTAATCTCTGGTTTTCAATATTTCTAATTTAGTACTAAATTGGGGATTTTAAATTTGTTCTTTTTCTAGCTTTTTCAATTGCATGCCCAATTCATTGACCTCCCTTTTCTCTAATTTATTCATGTATGCACTCAGGGATATAAAACTTGCCCTAAGAACTGTCTTTAATGTATCCCACAAATTTTGGTATGTTGTATTATTGTTATCATTTTCTTGAATGAAATTACTGATTGTTTCTATAATTTCTTGTTTGACCCACTCATTCTTTAGGATTAAATTGTTTAATTTCCCATTAGTTTTTAGTCTATCTTTCCATGGCCATTTATTGCATATAATTTTTATTGCATCATGATCTGAGAATGATGCGCTTAATATTTCTGCCTTTCTGCCCTGGATTGTGAGGTTTTCATGCCCTAGTACATGGTCTATTTTTGAGTATGTACCATGCACCACTGAGAAGAAAGTAAATTCCTTTTCATCCCCATTCAGTTTTCTCCAGAGATCTATCATATCTAGTCTCTCTAAAATTCTACTCATCTCCTTAACTTCTTTCTTGTTTATTTTGAGGTTAGATTTATGAAGTTCAGAGAGGGGAAGATTAAGGTCCCCCACTAGTAAAGTTTTGTTATTTCTTCCTCTAATTCCTTTAACTTCTCCTCTAGGAATTTGGATACTATACCACTTGGTGCATATATATTAAGTAATGATATTGCTTCATTCTCGATGGTGCCTTTTAGCAGGATATAGTTTCCTTCCTTATCTCTTTTAATTACATCTATTTTTGCTTTTGCTTTATCTGAGATAAGGATTGCTACCCCTGCTTTTTTTACTTTAGCTGAGGCATAATAAATTATATTCCAGCCTTTTACCTTTACCCTGTGGGTATCCCTTTGTTTCAAATGTGTTTCTTGTAGACAGCATATTGTAGGATTATGGTTTTTAATCCATTAATCCATTTAATCCATTCTGCTATCCAACTCTGTTTTATGGGAGAGTTCATCCCATTCACATTCACAGTAATGATGACTATCTGTCTCTTCCCCTCCACCCTATTCCCTTCCCTGCTTATGTTTTTTGTTTCTTCCTTCTCCCTCCCCCTCCTTGAGGGTTTCTCTTTTGACCGCCCCCTCCCTCAGTGTTCCCACCTGGTGACCCCCCCTTCTTTATCTACCCTCTCCCCTTACTACTATTCCCTCCCCTCTAATCCCCCCCTTTACTCTCCTCCTTTTTATTCCCCCCTTGCCCTCCTACTGCCTATAGGACACAGTAAATTTTTATATTTATCAATGTTACTCCCCCTTTGACACCAAACCAATGAGAGTAAATTTCAAACAGTGTTCCTCTCCCTCCCTCCTTTTCATCTATTTAATAAATTTACGTGTCTATTCACCTTAGAATCTTAAACTTTACTGGTTATGTTGATCCCTCTTTGAACCAGAACCAGTGAGAGTAATGTTTAAATGATGTTCCTTTCCCTTTCTTTCCCCTCTACTATAGTGTTTTTTATGCTTTTGTGAATGTCATACTTTACCTTTTCCTGTCTCATCCTTTCCTTTTATCCCATTACAGTCCCTTGGATCCCCTTAATAAGGTTTTTTTTTTTTTGTTTTTTATCTTCAGGTTAATTCATTCATATCCATACCCTCTATCTATGTATAACCCTTTCAAAGGTCATGATAATCATATAAGTGAATGGGTTTTTCTAGAAGTCATTGGGTCTTCCTAGCAATGTTCATTTTCCCATTCCTGGGTCTGCCATTTACTAACCTATGACCTTGAGAAAGTCCCTGTAACTGTTGTATTCTCGGGTTCCTCATCCTTAAAATGCAGATAGCAATTTCCCACAACTGGGAACCAGGAGACCTCAGTAGGATGTGTCCTTCATCTTCAGGTAACTCTCACCTACCTCTCAGACACTTCAAAGAAAGAGGCACAGAAATGTCAACTATGCTCATGATCTTCATGAGTATCATACCCCTCAACACTGGCCCCTGTAGGAGAAGGAAAGGTACCTGTCAAAAACCCCATATCACAGACAAAGAATGCTGATTTCCTGCCTCCCTTCTCTGTGCCCTTCCAGGGAGACGAAGTCACTCCATCACAGCAGGTCAGGGCCTGGTCTCACATGTCTAAGGCATCTGGCAACAAGCCTTACTCTTTCTTTCATGTGTGTTCAGAGTTCACTACATGGTGGGAGGGATGGGAGAAGTATACAAAACTGGCCCCAGGATGAGCCCTGGGTCTCCCACAGTGAATTGCACTTGAACTTAGCCTGAGTAGGCTAAGAAGCACCCTCCCAGAGAGAATGAGAGAAAAAGTCAAAAGACTGCTTCAGAAATGGCCCTGGCCTTTCCATGCACAGACAGTATGTTGCCTAATGTGGCTATGGGAAGCACACTGGGGGGGCTGTCAGTCATTGTTGGGGGTTCATGCATAGAGACACTATCCATTTCTGAGCACCCACTCTCAGAGAGTAGACCCCCCTCCAGGGGGCCCAGGCAGCCCCCAGAACCGCTCAGCAGTTCACAATGGACACAGATCCCATAGAGCCATGTATACATTTGCATGCTTCCAATTGCCTGGACAAGTGTAATCTAGCAATAATATAGGCTTTTTGCTAAAGAATACAAGTCTTTGAATAAGAAATTCTCACCCAATCATTAGCAGTAAATGTTTTCCTGAAGCCAGATGAAACAATATAATCTATCTTTTGATTCTGGCTCAGTGTTTAGGGACTAAATTCCTCATTAGTCTCTTAGCTCTTTAACCTAGTTAATGTAGGCTACTGGCAGTTTTGCATATCATTTATATTCTTGGGGAGTCATCTATACATCTTTCCCACATTCCTGCCTTTGCAAATTTTCTCCATCTTTTTTTTCAGTTTTTAAAAGAATGACTATTTTATTCAGAGAAAAGTAGGAAAACTTCTATAAACTGATGCAGGATCAAGTAAGCAGAAATAGGAGTTTGAGTGGAAACATCTAACTCAATCACTTCACTTTAGACATGAGGAAACTAAGACTCAGGGAGGCCAAATTTGCTTGGACAAGCTCATATAGGTAGTTAGTGGCAAAGACAGGACTCCCAACACTGGTCCTCCAGAGTTCTGTCCCTAAGGATAATGACTCCACTAACATAAAGGAACAGAACATGAAAAGGAAGCTGAACTCTAAGTAACCTGAATGGCCAGTCAGGCATAGCCCTATGGAGCAGATAATGAAACCTGCCTCCCTCTCCTCAGCAGAGAGGCAGGTGGCAGAATGGCGAGTATACCATCAGACACAGACATCATTTGGGCTGTTTTTATTAACTGTTTTTATTTGTTCCAAGGGGAAGCTCCATGGGGGGTAGGGAGAAAAGGGGAGATAGAATTAGAAATTACTGATGTCTGATCCAAAGGCATTTGTAAAACTTTAAGTATCTGGGATAGAGAGTGACTCTAACTTCTCTTTGGAATTCTTAGTTGTGGTTAGGATATATTCTGCTTCTTGGCACTACCCCCAGTCAAACGGGATTTAGTAGTCAGCATTTCTTTTACCATTTGGAGCTGGCAGCCTGTGTACAGCTCTCCCAAATCCAAATCTACCATTGACTTCAAACTGAAGGGTTTTCTCTTTTCCAGAAGCAGCCTCAGCCTCCTGAAACAGAATGGACTTCATTCTCTCCTAACTGCAGAGATTTTGAACCTCTCTAAAGATGTCCCTAAAGCAACAACCATAGCTGGAATGCCAAAGAAATGGCCAGGCAGGGAGAAGGAAGAACTATGGCTCCCACTGAGGTCTGGGGCAGGGGGCAGAAGTCAGCTGTGTACAGAGAACAGGAAGCAGCTTAGCTTAGTTCCAATAGAGGGAATGTATAGAAATGTAAGGAAAAGTCAGGGTAGAAAGGATTCTGATATCATCAGGAAGGCGTGGATGTGGCAGAGGGCCTTAGACATCTGGGAGGAAAACTGGGATGTGATATTCTTTGCAAAAAGATTTTAAGGGTTCTCCTTTTACTGTTTTATTAATGCATTTCAAATTAATATTAACCATTTCTCATTAATTCTGAGAGAGAGAGAGAGAAAGAGAGAGAGGGGGGGGAGGGGGGAGAGGGAGAGAGACAGAGAGACAAAGAGAGAGGGAGAGAGGGATAGAGAGAAAGAGAGGGAGAAAGAGGGGAGGGGGGGAGAGAGAAAGAGAGGGAGAAAGAGGGGGGAGAGAGAGAGAGAGAGAGAGAGAGAGAGGAGAGGGGGGGAGAGAAAGAAAGAGAGGGAGAAAGAGGGGAGAGAAAGAGAGAGAGAGCGAGAGAGAGAGTATCCTTCCTTGTAAGAAAAAAAAAGGAAACTGGCAAAAACCAACTGATACATGACTATAAGGCAGCTTACATAGTATCCCATACCATTAGTCTAAACAAGCTGTGGCATATGCATGTAATGGAACATTATTATGCTATAAGAAATGAGGAGCAGACGGACTTCATATCTACCTGGAGAGGCTTATACAAACTGATGCTGAGTGAGAAGAGTAGAACCAGGAGAAAATTGTACACAATCACAGACACAACATATGTGTGATGACCAACTATGACAGACTGGACTCTTTTCAGCAATGCAGTGATATAAGTCAATCCCAAAAGACTCATGATGGAGAGAGATGCAACATGCAGAGAAATAACTAGAAAGAACTGAGCTTGAATCCTGATGGAAGAAAACTAATTGATCTTTTTCTTTTCATTGTTTGGTTTTATTTCTTCTTTACCATTTTTCATCCCATTGAGCACAACACGCCTTTGTAACTTGACTAATGTCTATTGTGAAAGTATTTGCAGATCCTATACTGGACTATATGCAGTTATGGGGGGAGGGGGGAAGGGAGGGAAGGGAAATTTGAAACTCAAGGAACTATGGAATTGAACCTTGTAAACCAAAAATAAACAAATAAATTAAAAAAAAAAACAGAACATGAAAAAAAAAACCCAGAAAGTCACCATGTGCCAATATCCATCTATCCTGTAACCAAAAATGATCCATATCTGAGGTCTGCAGTCCTCATGTGGTCTAATTGTAGCCATTCTATATACTGCTCTTGGTTCTATGTATCTCATTCTGTATCAGTTAAAACAAGTCTTCTCAGATTTCTTGACTTTTGTCTTATTCCTCATCCCCCCCCCCCTTTTATTTTCCTTTGGCCCAAACCTGTGATTCCATCAGTGTTGGAAAATTCCAGTGGAGATACTGCCTGCACTAATGTAGATGAGCAATTTATCTGTGTCATACAGAGATGCCTGGGACACTGAAAGGTGACACAACTTGACCAGCATCCCATAGGTGGTATGTGTTAGGGGCAGGACTTGAACTCAGTTCCATCTGGCTCCAAGACAATCCCTATGGCCACTACTCCACACTGCCTTGTTTCTGATACTGCTAATCAAGATTCATTACCATCTTCTCCTGCCATTCCTATGTTAGAGCTTTTTGATCCACATTGAGGAGATCAGTCACAACCAATCCACAAGCATTTATTAATTACTATGTGCTAAGCATTATATGAAATATTGAAGATACAAAGAAAATGCAAAAATAGCCCCTGCCCTCAAAATTACAGATCTGTTTGAGTATCTGAGCACATTGCTTTAAATTCATGTTATTTAGTCTGATGTAACAGAGCTACACCAATGGGGGTTCCAAGAGTCTTTGTGGGAATGTAACGTTGTCCATACACTGTAGTCAAGACCCTTTTATGTGGGCAGGATTATCCACGACAAAAATTGCCTTCAACTTTTCTGTGATTTGTCTATCTACGATCTCATAATCCTTGTTTACTCATACTAAATTGCACCTACCTCCCAGTGAGAGCTTGAACAAGGGGGCGCAGGAAGTTCATTTACAAACAGAATCCCGAGGGATGGGGAACCTTTCATGTGGGAATCCTCATGTGTAACCCCAAATTCCCATCCAAGTGAGAAAGAGAAAAAGCAACTCTCTTAGCTTAAGCAAGCCCAGAGGAAATTTCCTAAACTGTCCTGGGCAAATCCTGCCAGGCATTTCCCTGCCTACTTTGAAGTGGCCTCTATTTGTACTTCCTTGGAGGTGGCTCTTGGCATCATTCTCTGATGTGATGCCATGCGCACAATGGGCTTTCAGAACCCTGCCTAGCCCACTGAGAAAGAGTGCCAGTCAAGGGAAAGCTAAGGTGACCTGGGAACTTCAGAGAACTCTCCCAACCCTGTCTACCCTCTCCACTTCATTTCCATTCTTGTCAACTTGCAACTTTTCAAAGGTACACTTAGCATACTGAATGTGCCCCCAAACAGATTAAATAGTCATTTGAAATTCCAACACAAGCTGAAACATTTTATAAAAATGGCAGCTTCATTTTTCAAGGTCCTACAGGCTTAAAGACTTAGATTATCATAGAAATGGAATTATTGGCTGGTTCTCTGCCTCCTTTTCAACTGAAATTGAACTGGAGTATTTCCAGCTTCTTCACAAATCTCTGACAATTCTGTTTACACAGAATACACAATTCTATCAGAAAACTAACTACCCACCCACAGGTGTGAGGATTAGACAAGTAAATGGGCTAAACAGGAAATGTGCAATGTCTCACTTGTGTGTGGCTACAGAACAGAGCTTGGAGACAAAGAGACCTGGATTCAAGTCTGCCTCTGATATTTAGAGCTGTGTGACCCTGGGCACATTAAAGCCTCACTTTTGTGCTCTTCTAAATGGGGATCATAGTACTTGTAGCAGCTCCTTCATAGTCTTCTATCAAATAGGATATGGTTTCTAAAGGACTCTGCAAACCTTAAAAGTCTTATTGAAATGTCAGCTCTGTTGTTATTATGATAAATAATACTCTCTACCAAGGGTGACACCTTCTCTGCAACTTGTAGTATCAGAACCCAGGTTCTTCCTCTTTTTTGTTTTATGGACCCCCTGGACAATCTAAGGGAGCTTATGGACCCACTCACAGTCTCATGTTTTTAAATTCATAAAATTCATAGTATTACAAACCAAAGGCAAATGAAACTATGGGTTCATTTTCTTTCATGTAGATCACCTGCAATCTACCCACAGCAACTCATGGGCCCCAAGTTTTAACCTCCTATCTTGAGAGTTTCCTAAAGCAATAGGTTAAGTGACTAGTCCAGTGTCACACAGAGGAAGGGCTCAAAGTCAGCTCTTTGTCCACTCTGACATGCTGCCTCCCTCCTCTTTCAAACCCTAAATGGAGTTCCTTTCTTTACTTAGGCCACTTACAGCAGTGTGAATCCTTAAAAACCTATTCAATTACTCAAATTGAGTCACAACATCATTTAGATCAGGGCTTCTTAATCTTTCTCCACTTGTGACCCCTTTTTGTGTTTCAGCAGTTTTTGTTGCATTTTGTGGGCTGAGGGCATGTGCAATGCAAAGTACACATGCTGTGTGTTCAGAATCAAGATTGTAGTGAAGTTGCCCAATGCAACTTGGGCAAGCGCTGCCAGAAACACCTCGGATTCATGATGAGTTTGATTTTTAATTAATTTTTGTTTTTGGCATGTTCAGAAACCTTTTACTATTGCCAAATTTTTCATGACCCCATATGGGGTCATGACTCCCAGTTTAAGAAGCACCAATTTAGATGGATTTAGGCCTGGAAGGGATCATAGAGGCCAGCAAGTGTAACACCCTCATTTTACTGATAAGGAAACGGAGGTAGACCTAGGTCCAGAGACTTGCCCAGGGTCACATAGCTAGTAAGTGTCTGAGATTGGAATTGGATATGAAAGGCCAGGAATGTGGCTAGCCAAGAAAAACACTAGGACCTCTAATCCTGGGCTTAACTTTTGTATTTTCTCTGATTCATATGCAAAGCAGATACAAAGAAAAAATGCTGTTTGGGGCCAGAACCCTACATAAACTGGGAAGAGAAAGTTCTCCAGCCACCAGTCCAA
This sequence comes from Gymnobelideus leadbeateri, assembly GCA_011680675.1. Lineage (NCBI taxonomy): Eukaryota > Metazoa > Chordata > Mammalia > Diprotodontia > Petauridae > Gymnobelideus > Gymnobelideus leadbeateri. The sequence goes on along the minus strand of WOXC01004818.1, from coordinate 427,345 downwards.
TAGGGCCAAAGCTAACAGTGATTAGCAAGAGATTCCAGAACTCTGGGAAACTATGGCCCCCCCACAACAGCACTCAGGAGAGAGTGCCCCTAAGGGAGCATTTTAACCTCACCAGAGATATCTGTGACCCTGTGGCACTGGAGGCATGAGCTGTCCCTGACCAGAGACATTCCTTCCTCAAGTTTCTTCCCACACATTCCCAACGTGTGTCCACTCCTTCCATTGATGTTATGTGTGTATAAGTGAGAAGACATGCCCTAGGTTTATGGGTGAAATGCTTTACTGCTAATTGTTTTACTATGGTATTTAAAGAAATTATTTATGTCCTCTGGCTGACTAGTAACGGAAGGAACATTGCCTAGAACTCCTCAGCTATGGTTTTGAGTGGATGTAGGCAGACCCAAGGAGTACCTTGAACCTAAGGAAGTCTTATCTGAGAGATCTACTCTGTGATTTGAGGGTGGGGTGCCTCCTAGGCCTGCAGAGATATGGAGAAGAATCTTCATGAGTATAGGGAAACAAATAGTAAAGCAAGGACATGGGACCAGGGGGGTCAAGTTAGTCATTCAGTTTTATTGGAACATACAATGTGTGGAGAAGAATAATAGGAAATAAGTCTGGAAAGAGATTCCACTTCTAGGAAATATGCCAAGAAGGCCAAAGACAGAAAGGCCCAAGTATATACCAAAATATATTTTTTTATATATATATATATTCAAAGAAGCACTTTCCATAGTAACAAAAGCAGGTATTCATCGAGTGGATATGGCTTAAAACTGTATCATACCAATAGAATGGAATATGATTGCACCAGAAGAAATCACAAATAAAAAAAAATTCAGAGAAGCATGGGAAGATATATGAGCTGATGCAGAGTGAAGCAAGTAGAAACACGAAAACAAAATACAAAATGACTGTCACAATGAAAATGAAAAGAATAAGGGAACACAATGTAATTTTTATAATGATTAATCTTGGACCTGAAAAAGAATTGAAAAATGTACCAACTGTCCCTGTGTTACAGAGGTCAGAGGCTATAGGTGGGAAATACTACATATTGTATGGTGGGAGAATTGGTTGGTTTTTGCTGAATTGCATTTTTCCCCTCTTCCTTTTTTTTTAAAAAATTCTTTGTTACAAGGGATAGATTGCCTGGTAGGAGATTTGGGAGAGATATATCCAAGAATGAATGTTACTAGAAAAAGGCATTAATATAAAACAATTAAAAAATTTAAATTTTAAAAAAGTGGGAAAGAGGACTGGGAAGATGGGCTGCAACCAGACAGAATCTTGAATGTAGAACTAAGGAATTTGTTATTTTATCCTACAGTCATTTGGGAACAATTGACTATTTTTGCATAGGAAGTGACATGGTCAGAGGAACATGATCAGGAACATGATTTTAGCGACTATGCAGAAAACAGATTTGAGATGGGAGAGCCTGGAAGCAAGGAGACCAGTTATGAGGATGATAGTCCATGTAAGAGGCAAAAAGAGCTTGAAATGGGGTGGGGGGGGGGGGCAGGAAGGGAACAGGTAACCTTGTGAGTGGAGTTAACAAGATTAATGGGAGACATGTTGTAGAGGTAGAATCAATAAGCCTTAGCAACTGATTGGACCTGATCGCTAGAGGAGCCTCAGTTGTCTGGGGTAGGGGAAGAGGAAAGAAAGGGAGGTAGGAATCAATGTAACTTTGTAAGTTCACCAATTTATACACAAAAACAATACAAACAGATCTTATTTTTCTTGGCTTTTTATACCCACGAGGCATTTTCCCAACATGATCTCCTTGGAACCTCACAACAGCCTCAGGAGATAAGTATTACCATTTAAGCCCATATTCCAGATGTGATAACTGAGGCTCACATAAGTGAAGTGATTTGCCCAGGGTCAGATAGCTAGCAAGTGTGGGAAGCAAAGTTTTAACCCTGTTCTCTTTTCATTTTCAATATAGCATTTCCATATCATGGTGACTCTCAAGTTGCTTTCCATAACTGACAACACCAAAAGGCCCAAAGGTGTCAATCTGTTAAAGCTCTTCCCCTTGTTTTTGAGACGTAGTTGTGATTGTCTCCCTCTCAGGGAATGTCCAGTTTCTATGGAGGCAGAGACTTGGCCTGATCCTGACTTTTTAGAGCTTTCTCCCTCCTGAGATGAACTTCTATGGCTTGGTACATACATTCTATTTACCTGGGGGGCAGGGTGTGTGTATACGTGTATTGCTATGGGGTATGGGGGCAGGTATACATGTGAGGGGGGTGTGAGGAGGTGGTATGTGTGTGCATACATGTACATTGTCTGCTATGTATATGTGTATATGTCTAGTATGCTCCAGTAGAATGTCTGCTCCTCTGCCCTGCAAGGGCAGAGATTCCTTGCCTTTATCTCAGTATCCCCAGGGCACTGCACACTGTAGGTGCTAAATAAATGGCTGCTGAATTGTATGGAGTCTAGAAGCCCAGCCATTTGATGCAGAGGATGCCTTATCTTCCACAGTTGCCACCACCCTCCACCCAAGGCTCAGCAGAGGCATTAGGATGAAATTAGCATCCTTTTATCAAGAGAGACTCCTTGCTAGTCCCTTTATCTAACCATTCCAGGTTTTGTTATTGTTGGCACTAAACAAATGAAAATTTATCAAGAAGCTTCAGGCTGCTCCAGCCTCCTGCTCCCCACCCACCCCACCCTCGTTTGTCAGGTTGGCAGGACTCCAGCACCCAATCTCGCCTGCACCCCACTTTTCCAGAAGGTTGAAGAAAACATAAGAAATGGGCATTTCTTGGCAGAGAAGAGAAGAAAAGGGTGAGGATCCTTCTTGCATTGCCGTCTCCTTTCCTGGGCATGGGATCTGGGCGGTGAAGTCCCAGGCTACTTCTTTGGCCTCCAATTGCCCCTCCTCCCCCTGACAGGCACTTTGGCCTATCACAGAGCTCACTCTGCCCCGGGAGAGGAGGAAATGCCGAAAAACATGAAGGAGGTGGGGACCTGGGCACAGCTGAGCTGGGGTGGAAGGAAGAATTTGAAAAGGCCTCCTGAGGCATGGATTCCAAGGAGTTGATCACAGCCCCCGTGGAAAGCTGGAGGAATGAGGCTCAGGGAAGTAAGTTTGAAGGGTAGGAAAGGTCAGGGGTCAGCACAGGTCAGCCTAGGGGAATCCCAGCAGGGAGCTCAGGACATCAGAAGGAAAATGGCTTCCTGGTGGCAGTGATGAGGGTCAAGGCACTGAAAGACAAGAAAACCAACTAAGGATGGAAGACAAATATGACTTCTCCCATTTTTCCAAGCACTATCTCTGCCCAAGTGAATGTGGTTCCCTTCACTAAATGACAAAAGCAAGTTCATTCCAATCATGATAAAAACTGACTTAGAGTACATGGCTCTAAGTAGACTAGACTATTCACAAGCACTGCTTCACCTGCGTATGGCTGGGGACCATGAGGCCTGCCAAAGTCCAGGGTGATGTATCATAGCTATCATCATCAGTAATAGCTCACCTTCCTTTCTATTCCTTCAGCTAGACCACAGAAAAGTGGCACAGCAGACAGAGTTTAGGTCTGGAGTCTGGAGTTCAAATCTAGCCCTAGATACTTCCTAGCTGAGCGACCCTGGACAAGTCACCGAACCTCTGTCTAACTCAGTTTCCTCCACTGTAAAATAAGGATAACAATAGCACTTACCTTGATGGGTTGTTGTAAGGATCAAAAGAAATAATAGTTATAAAGTGCTTAGCACAGGTTCTGGCACATAGTAGGTACTTAATAAATGCTTATTCCCCACAGAGTATTTCAAAGATCATTCTCTTGCCTCTGGGCTAAAGAGCTCGGCTCCCCCTGAACCATAGTGTCCAGCCAGCCACCCAGAGATGGAATTCCAGGATGTTTTCCTAGCACTTTGAAGGCTTTCACTTGCTTTGCTTACAGTAATCTTGTAAGGAAGGTGGCACAAGCAGTTGTAACCCCATTTTATGAAGGAGAAACCTGGATCAGAAAATTGAAATGACATGATCAGAATTATATACCTAGTCTGAAGAGGGCCCGGATTTGGACCCAATACACTGACTGCTGTCCACATCTGTATATACACTTAAGATGTTGTGACTGCATCAGTATGGTGGATTCCAGGTGCAGGAATCTCCTTGCCCTATAGAGCTTGCAATCTGTGTCTGACTTGGTAGAGAACTGTTAAGGAATTACTCAAGGCAAGAAGAGGTAAAGGGACTTGTCCAAAACCACATGACTAAAATGTGAATCCAACTCTTCCTGACTAAAGGATTGGCCCTTTAGTCCAGTGGCCACTATACTACTTTATATAATTCTCTAAGACTAGAATTTGCAGGAAGGTGCTAATCTGCTTTGGTAGAGGGAGTTTCTCCTCTGGGAGCTCCCTACACCGATAAAGTCCCAGGTCCAGTGCAAAAATGTGTGTGTGTGTGTGCGTGTGTGTGTGTATGTGTGTGTGTGTGTGTGTGTACAAACTGTAATCTCTGCAGTGTTCACAGGACAGGACATAACCATAGACTCCAAAGAAGAGAAGCCCATCATTCTAGCGGCAGATTTGTGTTCATTGTCTCATTTGCTGGTCACTGTCTTGAAACGTCAAAAGAGCCAGAAAGTTGGCCACAGGAAAAAGGGCAATGCATGTCCTACTCAACACAGGAGAGAAAGAAACAGAAAGAAAACATTCCGTTCCATGAATCGAGATGAATCGATCATTTCTGGAAGGCCTGACATGTTCAGTAACAGCCCCAGTTAATAGGTACCCTCAGGCACCCAGAAGTCACAGCTGGAAGCCAGGGAGAAGTCAGAGAAAGTCGAAGGGCTGAAATGTCAGGCTTCTCAGGAGCTGTCTGCAGAAGACTAAAGGCTTCGGACAGAAGGCAAAACCGTCCAGCATTAATTATGTACCACAATGCTGGCGCGGGGCACCTTTTGTCCAAAGCCTGGTCAATCTCAGCATCCAGGTCTCGGTGATCTGTACTTCCCGCATTGTTCAGCCCAGATACCTGCCATTTCCTAAGGCAGGATGAAATTGATGCAACCTCTATTCATGTGCATCTGGAAGTAAGAGGGCCAAATGCACTGAAGAAGCTTTGCTTTTTTCTCACTGATTACTTTAACTAGGACTTCATAATTATCCTCATTCTTTCAGGCTTCTTCCTCTTCTTTTTCTCAGAGACACTGCTAGTTATGTGTATTTGTAATTAAATTTTATTTTTCAAATACCTAGGAAGGCTGATCCAAAAGGTCAGAGAAGAGCCAAATAACAACACAAAAGACCAGGAAAAATGATTTTTAAAAAATCATTAAAAAATAAAAACCAACCACAATAAAAAAATTCTCAAAGAAAGTCAATGTTATTTTTAAAAATACTATAATATACTACATATATATATTTATATTATATATAATATAATATAAAATACTATAGACCTTAAAATACTATAGTTCTTAACTTTTCTTTGTGCCCTGGACCCCTTTAGGAATCTGTTGAAGTGTAGGGACCCCTTCTTAGGATAATGTTTTTGGATGTATAAAATAAAATACTTAGAATTAAAAAGATAACTAATTATATTAAAATATAGTACCCCAAATACCTTTTTTTTAATCATGGATCCCAGATTAAGAACCTTTGTTATGGAGGCAGTGGATCAGCCAAAGTACTTGAGGTGACATGAAAAAAGAAACCATGTAAAATATCCTAAAAGATCCCCTCAAACATAAAAAAAAAATTAAGGAAATTAAGTATAAATTTATAACACTGAGGAAATCCTAAGAACAGGTAAAAAAACTTTGAAGAAAGTAAAAAAGAAACATATAAGGAAGCAAGTGAGAATCAAAAGATGCTAGAAAAGAATGAAATGATGAAGAAAATGGCCACTACAGAGAATACAAATAGAAACCCTTAAAAAATACATAGAAGCAAGCAACAGTAGACTTACTAAGGTAGAAAATGCAGAGCAGCTGGAAACACAGCTTTCAAAAATCACTGAATAATCCAAACTCTTGGAAAATAAACAGAGCCAAAGATAGTCCAGGAGAATGAATCACAACACAGCAATTTCAAGATTACTGACATCCCAGGGAACTTTGAAAAACAAAACATTCTGGGCATTATATTTCAGGGAGTAGCCAAAGAAAATAGGATAGAGAATTGACAAAAAAACTGGGAGAAATACAAATATCAATAATCTACAGGATGCTAATAAGGAGGAATACATGATTCAACACACATAGTCACGTCTTACTTAAACTGTAGCACTACTGTGATAAGAAGAAAAAATTCTACAAGTTTCTAGAAGTGCAGAACTCACCAAAGAACACTCATTTGTATTAGAGGAAGCTTTCCAAGGAGGATAAGAGAAGAACACAGAGATTGGAAACAAAAATTACAAAATTAAGAAGCATGAACCTTGAATCCAGAATTATGCAACTAACCAAAGTCAGTATACTCCATAAAGGCAAGAGATGGGCATATAAGAAGCAGACTTTGAAAAGTTTACAAAAAGACTTGTCAGTTCAAGTCTTCAAACAACATAGGAGCATCCTAGACAAAAAATATGTATTTAAAGCAACTTACATTTTGTAAATAAAGATACAGTCAGTTCTGCTATAACATAACTTTTGTCCTCCTAAAAATCACCATGCAAAATGAGCATTAAAAAGCAAAGGGTTTGTGGGGGAAATGGAAGTAGAGACACAATTCTCAAAAACAGCATTTACACAATTTTTGTTAAAATGATAGCACAATTTTATACAACTTTAGTATTTAAGAAATGCATAAATACTATAATATTGGCAGTGCCCTGTTGCTTAGCCTGTGCCTCAGCTCCCACGGGGTATAGGCTGACAAAGTCCAGTCACAGCAGGGCGGGGGTGGGAGGGCAGTCTCATTGGATGGCAACTCAAGGTCTGGGACATTGGTCATTGTGGAAGGTGGGGAAAGAGGTAGAAGCAGACCAGCCTTCCTCATCCCATAGCTCCTACTGCACCAAAAGATAAACAATTAATATAGCACTTTACCTTATTAAAAAAAAAAACTTTCCCCAATTGATAAATGGTCAAAGGATATGAATAGGCAGTTTTCAGAGGAATAAATCAAAGATATCTATAAGTATATGAAAAGATGTTCTAAATCACTAGTGATTAGAGAAATGCAAATCAAAACAACTCTGAGGTACCACATCTCACCAGTCTGATTGACTAAGATGACAAAACAGGAAAATGATAAATACTAGAAAGAATATAGAAAAATTGGAACACTAATGCATTGTTGGTGGAGTTGTGAGCTGATCCAACCATTCTGAAGAACAACTTGGAACTATGTCCAAAGGGCTATAAAAAGTACACACCCTTTGGCCCAGCAATACCACTTCTAGGGCTATATCCCAAAAAGATCATACAAGTTGGAGGAGGACCCATATGCACAAAAATATTTATAGCAGCTCTTTTTGTGGTAGCAAAGAATTAGAAATCAAGGGGATGCCCATCAATTGGGAAATGGCTAAACAAGTTGTGGTACATGAATGTAATGGAATACTACTGTGGTATAAGAAATGAGGAGCAGATGGACTTCATAATAACCTGGAGAAACTTATATAAACTGATGCTGAGTGAGGAAAGCAGAACCAAGAGAACTTTGTATACAATTGCACACATATCATATCTGTGAGGACTGACTTTGATAGACTGGGCTCCTCTCAACAATGCAAGGTTAGAAGACAACTCAAAAAGTCTCATGTTGGAAAGGGCTATCCACATCCAGAGAAAGAGCTCCAGAGTCTGAATGCAGATTGAAGAAAAATATTTGCTTTCTCTCTTTTTTGTTTTGTTTTGTTTCATCCCTTCTTTCTTGTTGCTCACTCCATTGGTTATAATTCTTCTTTACAACTTGATTAATGTTTAATGTGAAGGTATTTGGAGAACCTATATTGGATTGCATGCCACCATGGCGGGGGGGAAGAAAATTTGGAACTCAAGGGATTGTGGAACTGAATGTTGTAAGCTAAAAGTAAATTATATATATGTATGTATGTATATATATATATTAAAATCCTGAAGTTTGCTTATGGAAGTAGATGTGGGAAGGGCTACAGTTTGTGAGTTACTAAAAAGTCGTACAACTTTCTGTCCTCTTTCATTATCTCTCATGGACAAAATTACACATAAAAAGCAAATATAATTCTCACTATGTTCAAATCATTTCACAATAGCAGTCGTGTTGTAAGAAATCCACATTTTTAAAACAAGTCTTATAACAGAACTGACTATTGTACAATCACTATCAAAATATGAGAACTCTCACTGTGTTGGCTAAATTAATAAAGTTTTGGTGGGTGAAGCCAAGATGGCAGAGAAAAGACAGCAACTCACCTGGACTAACTGAAAGCCATGATCAAAAAAAGAGCCTAGACATCATCTTTCAAGAAATTATCAAGTATAACTACCCTAATATTCTAGAACCAGAGGGGAAAATAGAAATTGAAAGAATTCATCAATCATCTCTTGAAAGAGATGAAATGAAAATGAAAATGAAAACTCTAAGGAATATTATAGCCAAATTCCAGAACTCCCAGGCCAAGTAGAAAATATTTTAAGCAACCAGAAAGAAACAATTCAAGTACTGTGAAGCCACAGTCAAGATAACACGAGATTTAGTAGCTTCTACATTAAAGAATCAGAGGACACAGAATATGATATTCCAGAGGGCAAAGGAGCTAGAATTATAAACAATAATCATCTACCCAGAAAAAGGTGAGTATAATCCTTCAGGGGGCAAAATGGATATTCATTGAAATAGAGGACTTTCAAGCATTGTTGATGAAAAGACCAGAGCTGAATAAAAAAATTTGACTTTCAAATACAAGACTCAAGAGAAGCATAAAAAGGTAAACGGGAAAGTGAAATCATAAGAAACTTAATAAAGTTAAACTATTTACCTTCCTACATGGCAAGATGATACTTGTAACTCACAAGAACTTTCTCATTATTAGGGTAGTTAGGAGTGTGAGTGTGTGTGTGTGTGTGTGTATGTGTGTGTGTATACACACACATACACACACACAGATAAAGGGCACAGGTGTGAGTTGAATATGAAGGGATGATATCAAAAAGAAATAAAATCAAGGGGTAAGAGAGGAATGTAGTGGAAGAAATAGAAAGGAAGAAGTAGAATGAGATAAATTATCTCACATAAAAGAGGCAAGAAAAAGCTTTTACAATGGAGGAGAAGAGGATGGAGGTGAGAAAGAGTGAGTGAACCTTATTCTCATCAGAGAATAAGAAAGAGAGAATGACATATACACGCTTACCTTACAAGAAAGTAAGAAGGGAAGGGGATAAGAGAAGTGGGGGGGGGAGTATGATAGAAGGGAGGGTAGATTGGGGGAGGGGGCAGACAGAAACAGAATACTTTTGAGGAGGGACAGGATGAAAAGAGAAAGAGAATAGAATAAATAAGGTGAAATAGGATGGAGGGAAATATACTTAGCAATAGTAACTGTGAAAAAAATTTTGAAGCAAGTTTTTCTGATAAAGCTCTCACCTCTCAAACATAAAGAATTAAGTCAAATTCATAAAAATAATAGCCATTCCCCAATTGATAAGTGATCAAAAGATATAACCAGTTTTCAGATAAAGTAATCAAAGCTATCAATAGCCATATGAAAAAATGTTCTAACTCACTACTGACTGGAGAAATGCAAATTAAAACAATTCTTTTTTTTTTTAATTAAAACAATTCTGAGGTACTACTTCATACCTATTAGATTGGCTAACAGGACAGAAAAGGAAAATGACAAATGTTGGAGGGGATGTGGGAAAAATGATACATTAATGCACTGTTGGTGGTGTTGTGAACTGATTCAACCGTTCTGTAGAGCAATTTGGAACTATGCCCAAAGGGCTATAAAACTCTGAATACCCTTTGACCTAGCAATACCAATACTAGGTCTGTATCCCAAAAGAGGTAAAAAACAAACAGGAAAAGGACCTATGTGTACAAAAACAATGAAAGCAGTTCTTTCCTGGTGGCAAAGAATTGAAAATTGAGAGGATACCCATCAAATAGGGAACGGCTGAACAAACTGTAGTATGTAATTATGATGGAATACTATTATACTATAAGAAATGATGAGCAGGATGCTCTCAGAAAAACCCAGAAAGACTTACATGAGCTGATGCAAAGGGAAATGTCCTGTGTACAAAGTAATAGCAATAGCGTAAGATGACTTAGCTCTTCTCAGCAAAACAGCAATCTATGACAATTCTGAAGGACTTAGGATAAAAACGCTGCCCATCCCCAGAGAAAGAATGAATGATATGTGGGTACAGCTTGAAGCACGTTTTTTTTAAATTTTTCTTGAGGTTTTTTTTGGTCTACGTTTTCTTTCACAACATGACTAAAATGGAAATGTTTTACATGACTGCACATGTATAAGCTATATTGAATTGCTTGCCTTTTTAATGAGGTGGGTTGGGGGGATGGAGAGAATTCAGAAAATGTTCAAAATTGTTTTTACAATTTTGGAAAAATAAAATACTAAATAAAAAGAGAAAAGGTTTAAGAAGTGAGAGAAAGGAGGGGAAGTAGAATCAACAAGTCTGGACAGCTTTCAGAAGTCTAGCTGAGAAAAGGAGGAGAGCTTGGGAGGAAGATAGAGTCTAACTTAGGTTTGTTGGGTGGGTGGTTTGAAGGATGGGAGAGACTTGGGAAGGTAGTAAGGCAGAAGAGGAAAGATAGGGAGAGATTGAAAGGAGAGAAGGGAAGATGAGGGCTGAGAATGCTAGTGAGCTAATCTGGGAGTGAGGAGAAGAGGGGGCAGGATCAAAGGTACTTGTAGAGGAGTTGGCTTTGGCAAGGAGACAGGATACCTCTTGGTCAGAAACCAGAGAAAGGAGGAGAGTGGGGGATGACATCAAGGTACATCTAAGTGGGGAGAAGAGAAAGCACAGTAAATCAAGAGGTAAGGTCCTCAGTTGAGGGGTGAACAGGGAAACTTTGGAACAGCTCCCCTTTCTTACAAAGTGGGGTGCTCCTTCAGTCACAACCTGGTCATTTGAGGAAAGGCTGGGGGTCCAAAAAGCATTGGCTTGCTCACCGTGCAAATGCTAAGGACCACAGGCTCATAGTACTCTCACATCCGCCCCCCTCATTTATAGAGGTGAAAAAGTAAGTTCCAAGAGCCTGCCAGGTTTAGCCAAGGGCCCAGTCCCAAAGGAGCACAGCTGGGTTGACCCCAAGTCTTCTGACTCCAGACCCTGTTCTCTCTGCAAGAAACAGCTGCTGGAGTTTAACCAGGAGCTTTCTGACAGATAGCAGCCACACACCCTCCAACTGTCACTGTCCCACCCCCTGCTGTTAGACTGTTCTCCATCAAGCAGTCACACTTGGTTAACCAGAAAATCTCATTTGCCCATCATGCCAACCACCTTTCACCCAGCTAGAGGGATTTGGAAAATCCTCATATAGAGTCTTGATTCTGCTGGCACAGATCCGGAGCCAGAAGCTGTTCTCCTGGCTTCCCTTCAGCCAGGCCCATCTTCTTACGTGACAATCACTGCCCTATTTATTAGCTCCCCCAGTTTTATTTCACCAGTTAGTAGCTAAAACCAAAGTAAATGGGAGTCTCCGCAGTGTCCTTGTTCCCCCTCCTTCCTCCTTTCCTTACCCCCGATTCCTCCTCTCTCCCCCCAACCCACCAAAGGGCAGCTCCAGGCTGCTCAGGCCTCGGCAGCTGCCCGATCCAAAAGGCACTTGCCGAATTTCTACTTGAGAATCAGGCGAGCATTTGCTATTAGTCACTTGTGTTTGCCTCCGGAGCCGCCCAGTCACTCAGCTTCTGCTTATCTGCATTAACCTCCAAGATGGGAGGGAGGGGGAGCTGCCAGAGAGAGGCACGAATGCAGTGGCTGGAACTCAGTCATAGCTCAGCGCGCTCTGTCTGCCCCCCGCCCCCGAACTTTTACATCTGCACTCAAGACTCTTAATTAGGCTTCAGCTTGTTGGGAATAGGGAAGAGAAACTGCGCTCTCCAGTGTCCTGACTGGCGGCTCTGGCGAGGCCGAGAGGATAGACCCAGAGAAACCGCTGCGGACCCCTCGCCCCCCACGCTATGAAGCCCCCACGCCTGCCTCTCCCCCCAGCACGGCATCGAGTCCCTCCCGCCTCCTGTCTAATTTTGGGTCTCTCTCCCTGTCTCTATGCATAGCTCCCTGGGCCTTTGTCTTTGTGTCTATGCCTTCCTGGGTACCTTTGTGTCTGCCCCATGTGTGCCTAGGCGTGCCTGTGTGTGTCTGTCTGACTGCCTCTTCCTATCCCTCTCTCTTCCTCTGCCTCCCTGGCTCTCGCTCTCGGCTTCTTTTCCTCTCTGTGTCTCTCCTTCTCTGTTTATCTCTCTCTGTCCTCCTTTCTGTCTCTTCTCTTATCTCTCCCTTTCTCCCTCCCTCTCTCTTTTCTCTTTATTTTTTTTCTTTTCTCTTTTCTGGTACCTCTGGCGAGGCCAAGATGATAAACCAAGAGAAACCTCTGCGGGCCCCTTGCCCCCCACCCTGTGCAACTCCTCTTTTTTTCTCCCTCCCTCCGCTCTCTCTCCCTCACTCTCTCTCTCTTTTCTCTCTTTTTTTCTCGATTTCCTCTATTCTCTCTCTCTTTTCTCTTCCTCCCTTCCTCCCTCCCCCCTTTTCTCTCTCTCCCTCTCTTTTCACTCTTTTGTCTTTTTTCTCTCTTTTCTTCCTTTTTTTCTTTTCTCTTTTCTGGTGTCCCTGGTGAGGCTGATAGGATAGATCCAGAAAAACCGCTGCAGGTCCCTCTTCCCCGACTCTGTGCAGCCCGTCTTTTTTTTCTCCCTCCCTCCTCTCTCCCTCTGTTTCTCACTCTTTTCTCTCTTTTTTCTCTTTTCTTTCTCTCTTTTCTCTTTCTCCCTCCCTCCCTCCTATCTCTCTCTTCCTCTCTCTCTCTCTCCCTCTTTCTCTCTTTTTCCTCTCTTTTCTCTGTCTCTTTTCTCTCTTTTTTTTTCTTTTCTCTTTTCTGGCGGCTCCAAAGAAACTGCTGCGGGCCCCTCGTCCCCACCCTGTGCAGCCCCTCTTTTTTTCTCCCTCCCTCCGCTCTCTCTCCCTCACTCTCTCTCTCTTTTCTCTCTTTTTTTCTCGCTTTCCTCTATTCTCTCTCTCTTTTCTCTTCCTCCCTTCCTCCCTCCCCCTTTTTCTCTCTCTCCCTCTCTTTTCACTCTTTTGTCTTTTTTCTCTCTTTTCTTCCTTTTTTTCTTTTCTCTTTTCTGGTGTCCCTGGTGAGGCTGATAGGATAGATCCAGAAAAACCGCTGCAGGTCCCTCTTCCCCGACTCTGTGCAGCCCGTCTTTTTTTTCTCCCTCCCTCCTCTCTCCCTCTGTTTCTCACTCTTTTCTCTCTTTTTTCTCTTTTCTCTCTTTTCTCTTCCTCCCTCCTCTTCCTTCTCTCTCTTCCTCTCTCTCTCTCTCTCTTTCTCTCTTTTCTCTCTTTTCTCTGTCTTTTTTCTGTCTTTTCTCTCTTTTCTCTTTCTCCCTCCCTCCCTCCTTTTTTCTCTCTCTCTCTGCTTTCTCTCTCTCTCTCTCTGTCTTTTTTCTCTCTTTTCTCCCTCCCTCCCTCCTATTTCTCTCTCTCCCTTCTTTCTCTCTCCCTCTTTCTCTCTCTCTCTTCTCTTTCTTTTTTCTCTCTCTCTCTCCTGGCGCTCTGGGAGGCCAAGAGGATCCAAAGAAACTGCTGCAAGCCCCTCGTCCCCACCCTGTGCAGCCTTTTTTTCTCCCTCCTCTCTCCTCTCTCTCTCTCTCTTCTCTCTCTCTCTTTCTCTCTTCTTCCTCTCTCTCTCTCTCTCTCTCTCTCTCTCTCTTTCTCCTCCCTCTCTCCCTCTCTTTCTCTCCCTCTCTCTTTTCTCTGTCTTTTTTCTTTCTTTTCTCTCTTTTCTCTTTCTCCCTCCCTCCCTTTCTTTCTCTTTCTCTCTCTTGCTTTCTCTATTTTCTCTCTCTCTTTTCTGTCTTTTTTCTCTCTTTTCTCCCTCCCTCCCTCCTATTTCTCTCTCTCCCTCTCTTTCTCTCTCCCTCTTTCTCTCTCTCTCTTCTCTTTATCTTTTTTCTCTCTCTCTTTTCTCTTTTCTGGCAGCTCTGGCGAGGCCAAGAGGATGGACCCAAAGAAACTGCTGCAAGCCCCTTTTCCCCTCCCTGTGCGCCCCTATTTTTTTTCTCCTCTTTCTCTCTTCTCTCTCTCTCTCTCTCTCTCTCTCTCTCTCTCTCTCTCTCTCTCTCTGTCTTCCTTCCTCCCTCCCTCTTTTCTCCCCCTCTTTTTTCTTACTTTTCACTTTCTCTCTTCTCTTTCTCCCTTCCTCCCTCCTCCCCTCTCTCTCTCCTCCCTCTCTCTCCTTCTCTCTATCTTTTCTCTTTTTTTCTCTCCCTTTTCTCTTTTTTCCTCTCCCTCCCTCTCTTTCTCTCTTTTCTCTCTTCTTTCTTTTTTCTCTCTTCTCTCTCTCTCTCTCTCTCTCTCTCTCTCTCTCTCTCTCTCTCTCCCCTCTCTCTCCCTCTTTCTCCTTTCTCTTTGTCTCTTTTCCCTCTCTCTATTTTCATTGTATCTTTTCTCTCCCTTTTCTCTTTCTTTTTTTTTCTTTTCTCTTTTCTGGCGGCTCTGGTGAGGCTGAGAGGATAGACCCAGAGAAACCGCTGCTGGCCCTTCGTCCCCACCCTGTGCATCCCCTCTTTTTTTCTCCCTCCTTTATCTCTCCCTCTCTTTCTCTTTTCTCTCTCTCCCATTCTCTCTCTCCCTCTCTGTCTCTCTCTTTTCTTTCTCTCTTTTCTCTTTCTCTTTTTTCTCTTTTCTCTTTCTCCCTCCCTCCTCTCTCTCTCTCTCTCTCTCTCTCTCTCTCTCTCTCTCTCTCCCCCCTCCTCCCTTTGTTCTAAACCCAGTCTCTCCCCATCTCTTGAGGGACCCTGTTCCACAGATATGGAAACAAACCCCCGGCACAAATGGCCCAAAATGGGAGGTCTGGGGGCAGGGCTTTACTCAAGGTCACACCACTGGCAGGCAGTGGAGCGGACATGCAAAGCCAGGCCATAGGGTCCTGGACTGTTATAAGTGCAGAGATCTCCTGCTGTCCCCTCATTCTGCAGAGCAGGGACTTGGCACTGCTGTTCTCAAGGTCACTGGGAAGGCCAGGGCAGAGCTGGGCTCTAAGCACAGCCGTCTGCGGTACAGCCTGCGGGCCACAGCCACTGCAAGCGAGCTGCCTCTTTCTCATTTGGGGGCCCATGACTGCAGCACCAAGAGAGCGAGAGCAAAGCTCTCAGTTATTGTCTCAGTCACAAAATCCCTTCGCCGGCTCTCATTCCTTTTGCTTTTTGAGTTAGAAAACCTTTCCAGCCCCAACCCTCCCTGTTCCCGTCCCATACTAAGAGGACCAGGGACAGAGGCAGTAGAGAAAAGGGCTTTCTTCCACTGTCCGCTGTGTCTCTGTGGCCAAGTCAGCCTCCCTCTGCAGCCCCAAGTCCCGTTGGCTCAGGATGAGCTCCCACTCCTGGCCCAAACCCTGCGCTTCCTCCCTGGCTCCCACCCACGCTCTTGAAAACCTCATCTCCTACTCTAGTACACCAGGAACCTGAGAGCCTTCGCAGTTCAGCATTTTAGATCCTAAAGCGCTTTCCATAGGCGCGGACACACATACATACACATGCACGCACACACACACACACACACCTTCAAACTTAAAGCAAAACTCTTCAAAAGGCTGCGCTGCTCACCCTCCTGATCCCAGGCCAGTTTCTCCTGCATCACATGAAGTCTGTGAGCGAGCCCAAGCATCTTCTGTGTTACTGCCCTCGTAACTACAGAAACACTCAGGCTCTTAGTTGCCATGGCAAGAGCGGCGCTTGAGAAATCCTTGGAAGGTTCGAAGCCATTTGCAGGATGGGCCGCCATCTTTCTGCCCTAAATGGCTCCTGGTGAGAGCTCCTCTTCCTTCCCCTCGGACCTTCCCTTTCCCTGTTTGCAAGTTCTCAAGGGGACCCTCCGGGAAAATCGACGCCGCCTGACAGTATCATGGTCATTACCGAAGCACAGTTTTCAGGACAAAGAAAATAATTACAGCCCCAGAACAGTATACAATAATAATAATGATAATATAATAAAATCTGCTCCTGAGAAAAGCTTAACTAAGAAAAATTGTCCATCAAATTAAACATTCTAACAAGCACAGATTTTGGTTTGATTTGTGAAGCCCCAGCAGGCTCAAATTGCCTCCCTGGTTTAGCACATACCCCTCCGATTACCTGGTAGAAGCATTTCTTTAAGAACAGAAAGGGACTGAATGTGCTTCGGTGAGGAGGGGATTGATAGCTAACTCAAGCTCTTTTAGGAAAGCAGCCTAAAGTACAAGATAAAGCAATAGCCTTGGAGCCACGGAGATCTGATTTCAAATCCTACTCCCAGCACTTAGCTGTGTGATTCTAGACAAGTCACTGAACTACTGTAAGCCTCAGTTTTCTCATCTGTATTATAGCAATGACTTTATCTGTGGTACCTGCTTTACCAGGCTATTGATAATATGCATAAAGCCCTTCAGAAAATGTAGAGCACCTTGTCAACTGCTATTATCGCCTAAATAAATGACTTAGTATTGTACAACCTTTTCCCAGGCTGCACAATCAGGGGACTTTGCCAGTGACAGGTCCTGAAAATCACTGACAAGCTATAGATCTAGTTGGGATAGGCCAAGGCCTTTTTGGTGAGATTTAAGGAGCTCAGAGTGATGGCCCCTCCTCCCAACTACCTCCCTCATATTATTTGCAATTACCTTCATTAGAACTACATTAGGGAGTGGCTAGGTGGTGCAGTGAGTAGAGCACCGGCCCTGAAGTCAGGAAGACCTGAGTTCAAATCCTGCATCAGACACTTAACACACAAAAACTAGCCATGTGACCCTGGGCAAGTCACTTAACCCCAACTGCCCTCCAAAAAGCAAAAAAAAAAAAAACAAAAAAAACTCCATTAGGTAGGTAAGAATCACTCAGAATGGGAAGGCACTGAGGCAGGGCCTGGAAGAGGTCATCAAACCCTGAAATTACTGCAGAGGTGGAGATGCAGTTTGGTCAGAAGGGCTTCTTGTAAATAGAAGTGAGTTGTCAAGACCAGGGAGGTGAGAGGAGAGGAGAAAAGGGAATCAAGCAGGGCCCCAAGTGAAAGCTGACACCTTGGCCAAAGATGACCTCCCCAAACACAGAGCCTCGGAGGAAGCCTTTTTTAATGTTTTTTAATGATGACGGAGGAAGAGCAGCAGTTTTGTTACTGGCAGGACAGCAGGACAAAGGTCGCCCATTCCATTGATTCACAGGGATCTCAGGTAGGAAGCCAAGGGATGATGGGAATGGAAAGGAAGAGAGGTGTCCCAGAGACATCTAAGATCAGTGGCCAAAATACAAGCTCTCAGAAGTGCTGCAAAGTGGCTGCAGTTCACAGGAGAACCAGCAGATGGAGGTAGAAGGCAGCTCAGCAGAGGACTGCCGCAAAGCGGAAGATGATGTCACCCTATCTAAGTCTCGGGATCCGAGGCAGAGGGGGCCTCCTTCTGCACATTTGGCAGGGCTTCAGCGGGGCCTAGGCCTGGGCACGTTACACTAAAAGCACCCGTCTGGGGAGCTCCCACTGAGGACCCAGAATGCCCTGAAGCCAAGCAAACCATGGGACATTTCATAGGACTGGAGAACTGAGAACTGGAGATCATCCCATGAAATCCCCTCACTGTACAGAAAAGGAAACTGAGGCCCAGAAAGGCGCGGGGGTGGCGGGGGGCATTTGAACCCAGCTCTCTTACTATTGTCCCCAAAGCTCGGTGAATGATAACCCTCCAGAACACCAGTGACAACTTGCTGTTTAGTCTCTCTCTCCTTGGATCACCTTCAGTCACTGGAAATTCACTACCCTGCAAAACCATTCCCATTTTGTTACTCATTTCTAATGGCTGGGTAGCTGTGGGTTTGGTTTTTTTGGTGAGGAGGTTGCCTAGCTGGGTGGTGCCATAGTGCACAGAGTGCTGGGCCTGGAGTCAGGAAGACTCATCTTCCTGAGTCCAAATCTGGCCTGGGACATTTCCTAGCTGTGTGACCCCGGGCAAGTCACTTCACCCTGTTGGCCTCAGTTTACTCATATGTAGAATGGCTCTAGTATCTCTGCCAAGAAAACCCCCAGTGGGATCACAGAGAGTTGGATATGACTGAAGACCAAAAGGAAGTTTTTCCTTATGTTGTCAAAGGCACTAAGAATCACGGACCCTGAAGAAAACAATTTATACTGCTTGCAGTTAGGCATAGTGATAACCAGCGTGGAGATAAGCAAAAAACCCCTAGTTAGGGAGGGGCCTCAGAGTACCTCTTCAATAATGAGAATAGCTAAAGAGGGGCCACACTTATGTAGCCCCTTAAGGCTGGGGTCTCTCATTTGAGCCTACCAATTACATACACAGTATTTATTTAGTGAATGCTTGCTGATTGGTACAGAAACTAAAGCCAAGAGGTTAAATGACTGACCCAGGGTCACACAGCTAAGAAGAATTTGAGCAGGATTTGAACCTGAGTTTTCCTGACTCTAGACCCAGTGCTGTATTCACTGCCCACAGCTTGGTGTAGGAGTTCACTGTGACCCCCAGCTCTCACTGTTTGGCAGCTTTTCCTAACAACAAGACCCACCCAGTCTCTCCACACCCACTGCTCCTGGCTCCCCCCTGTCCAACACTTGGTAGCTCTTTAAATGCTAGAAAAAATGGAAGGAACAAGCATGTATTAAGCTTCTTCTATATGACAGGCACTTTTTACAATTCTTATTTCACAAGATCTTCACAACCCTGGGAGAGAGGTGCTACTATTACACCTATTTTTTTTTGTTCAGTTGTTTTTCAGTCCTGTCCAACTCTTTGTGACCCCATTTGGGGTTTTCTTAGCAGAGATACCAGAGTGGCTTGCCATTTCCTACTTTAGCTCCTCTTACAGATGGGGAAACTGAGGCAAACAGGGTTAAATGATTTGCACAGGGTCACATAAATAGTAAGTATCCAAGGTCAGATTTGAAATCAGGTCTTCGTGACTCCAGGCCCAGTATTCTATCCCTTGAGTCACCTAGCTGTCTCTATCCCTATTTTACAGTTGGAGAAACTGAAGTAGACAGAGGTTAAGTGAATTTCCCAGGGTCAAACAGCTAGAAAGAATCTAAGGCTGGATTTGAACTCAAATCTTCTTGACTCTAGACCCAGTACTCTGCCACCTAGTTTTCAGGTCCTTTCTAAATTTTCTCTTTTCCAGGATAAACAGCCCCAGTTTCTTTAAAGAGCTGCTCAGTCCCTTCACCATCCTAGTCACCCTTTTCTGGGCATGCTCCCACTTGTCAATGTTCCTCCTAAAATGGCCAGTGCAAAATTGAATACCCTCTTCCAGATGTGATCTGTTGAGGGCAGAGGCAAATCAGCCAAGGATGACATCAGTGGGTGGTTGGCTCTCATGTCAAACTCTTCATTGCCCCTGAGCTTGTGGTCCACTAAGCCTCTCAGATGATTTTTTTGCACCCTGTGGTCTAACCACACCTCCTTCTTTCTCTCTTTGGGAAGCCATCTTTTCCCATTCATAGCAGACTTTTTAGCTACACTTTCTTCATTAAATGTAGCCCATCTCCCTATCCAAGTGAGACCTCTTTGGTTCCTAATTCCCCCACTAAAGGTATTCATTTTTACCATCAGCTTCATTTAAGTGTGAATTCTATGCCTACACATGTCCCGTGTGGACATCCCAGGCACATTCCCTTAGACACCTTTCTCCCAACTAACGTGAACACATGGGATCTCTCTGGGTCTAGCCATTGAGCAGGTTTCCCACGGTGACCCTGCTGCAATCTAGGTATAGTGTATCTCCCTACTCCCCTGACCACCCAGTCCAGTTCCCTTTAGATGGCCTAATCTGTTCTGGATGAGGCCATAGTCAGAGGAAGGAGTCCCCATTCACTTTTCTCAAAGCTCACAAACCCTCTCTTTTACATGTTATAGAACCCAGTCAGGAACAGGAACCAAAGCCCACTGGTCTATGAGATAAAGACCATTTTCAGAAGGGATACAATGTGACATCATTCAAAGCTCAGCCACCAGTGACTCAGGAGCCACGTTGGCCAGTTCTTTCTGTTCCCTGGCATCTAGTTTATTTCCTCGGCCTTCTGGTTTGACCTCCTTAAATAGCTGTTCATTATCTTGGGTTTCAAAACCCTGCTAGAAATGCTTGTCCTGTCCTTTCCAGTCCATATAATATGTTCCTTGGGAGAATTAAGTAATTCCGCATTCTTTATCTGACCCCCACTGAGCAGCAGGCCTCCTTCCCCATTCTTGAACCTTTTTGCCCACCAAATGGCCTTTTGAAGAAGCCCCTGTTTCTTGTCTTAGCATTCAACACAAGCTTCAGGTTTTTCTTCTTTTTGTCCTTTAGCACACCTGACATTATGCTGATAGGATCCTACTACATTATTGAATTCATCCTTCATTAATGGTCCTTCTTTCCATCCTCCCTCCATGCATATGTTCTTTTTGGAAATCAGAGGTGGTCGAGCTTCTTGTGCAGTCACATTGTTTCTTTAGGTAGGCTGCTCTTTTCCCCTTAGTAAGAATCATTTCTATTTGTATCTTCAGAATTTAACTCTTGAGAGCTTTCCATCTCTCCTAAGTCAGCTTAGATCATTCAATACAAATTGTCCTCTGCTTACCCCTTGGAAATACCCTCTCCCCTAATCCAGGCAGACTGCTGGTGTCACTAGCCTGCTTGCCTCCCTGCAATCACAAAGGTTCTGCTGGGTTTCAGTTGTCAGGAGGAGCTACCTTTTCCATATGCTATCATTGGAATGTAAGCTCTTGGAGGGAAAGGATGGTGTGGGTATCTCTGGTGCTTAGCACAGCACCTGGTATATAAGTGGTGCTTAATGAATGCTTGTTGATGGATTGATCAGCAAATTAGTGAGAGAACTAGTGCCAGACATTAGAGAATAATCATAAAGGCAAACAACTGGGAATTTGAGTAAGGTGATACATAGAGAGTAAAGGGTGCATCAGCTTGGCCCCCATAAAGTAAAATAGCTAAATAATTCATTCTGGTTGAGTTAGGGTTTGGCTGTTTTGCATGACCTCATATTTATAATTGATATCATGCTGCTTGCCTCCTCAAGGGGTGGGAGAGGGGCAGGGAGGAGGGAGAGAATTTGCAACTCAATATTTTTTTTAAGTGAAAGCTAAAATATGCCAAAGTGTGATTGTGAAATATTTAATGAAAGAAATTTTTAAAATCTAAAAAAAGAATTAAGCATTTAGGACTTACCAAACATCAGGAGAGCTTCCTTACCTGTGAGTTCCTTAAGATCATTATGCAAACCCTCTAGAAAGCAAGTAAGATTTATCTCAGGAGGCCATGTTAGTGGGGATTGAAATCTGAACTCTGCTCTATGGGGCCCCTCTGAGCCTCGGTATCCCCTTCTGTAAATGAGAAGGGCTAGACTAGATGGCCTCCAAGTCCCCTTCCCTGGTGAGGGCCCAATGAGCCTACGTCACACTTGTTCACTTCTTAGCTACCAGAAACTGAGGAGTCTGGGCAGTACAGACAGACAAGAGAGAATGACTACTGCCGATCCTTGGGGAGGATCTATACCAGCATCTACACTGACTACTTCCAAGCTGGAATAGCCTAGAGTAGAGATTTCAAACACCCCACACATGTGGCTCACGACAGTACCAAGTACAGCCAAACCCAGATTATAATGTAATCGGGGGATATTTAACAAAATAAATAAAAAATACAATCAAACATAGGTAATGCTAAGATGTAGTTTTCTAAGGCACTGTGAGGCCCACAAGGATCCTTAGATATGGTTTCCATGTGAGTTTGAAACCAGTGGCCTAGAGGGCTGAGGGCTACGGGGCTAGACTGAGTCAGGAAGGGGACTTGAATGCAGGGCTTCCACTATCCCAGCTGCTCTTAGGGAACTGCCTGAGACTGTAAGCTTTAGAAGGTGCGGTCCTGCATTGCTGTCTGAGCCAGAAGGGACCTTCAGGACCATCTAATCCAACCCACTCGTTTTCCAGATACAAAACCTGAGGCTCAGAGGGGGGAAAGGACTTGTCCAAAGACACACAGTGTTTAAATGACAGTGTTCAGATTCAAATCCAGGACCTCAGACTGAAGATGATGTGCTTTCCATTTCATTATATTTGTATAAGACTGCCTGATAAATGTCACCTACCTAATCCGTAGGGATTTCAAGACCCATTGGGCCTCTACAGCAGATCTTGGAAGGAAGTTGGAGTACGCATTGATTGTTGTCACTGAATTAGCTGAGTTCTGAAGCTCAGCCTAGTAAGAGGCAGCCCATTCTTGCATGGTTACTTTGCTTGCACTTATAACGTATAGGCAGCAGGAGGCAGCAGGCCCTTGGTTCTGGCCTAGTGGTACAAAGCTTTAGGTTTCCTGTAAGAAAGTGATTGGCCAACTTTCCCATCAATTGTGCCTTTTCTTTTAATTAGGAAAAAACCAGTCATGTTTGACTTTGAAATGCACTTGGAAACACAAGCAGATTGATTAAGACCATGACCAGCATCATTAGTGGACTAAACTCTTGCAGTGGACCTAACCTCTGGGTTTCTTTCCATGTTTTCCTGTTGTCAGGCAAGTCCATGGGCAGCTACCACTGCTGCTACTTTATGAGAGCAAGTCAATTTCCTGGAATAATCATTCTTGAAAAAGTTATTAGCTTTTTGGTAATTCTTCAGGTAAAACAGTTGTGGGAGCTGGCAACAGTGGCAGCTTTCCAAATGAAGGCATAAATCAGCAGGTGTACCCCTACTTCCATATTTGTCTCCTATAAAAAAACACTCTTTCTTTGCAGAATATCTACTTCTAGTCCTAGGCTGGATTTACGAGCAATTTGAACTGAACATGGCCCTTATCTCATCTGCTGATTCTTTTTACAAATGAATTGTTTCAAAAAAGGTGAGAGGACCCTTTTCCATGGCTGATAAGAATCCTTTAGTGAACAAAACAACCATGTAGTTTCCAAATAATTTTAAGGTGAAGTTTACAGGAATTTCTCCTGCCTCTGAGTGTGTCAGGTAAAGAGCTGGAATGCTTGTCCACCAGAAGCCAGACCAAGAATGCAAGAGAGGGGTGAGTCAACATAAGGTTTCTGCAACACGATTGTCTAGTCGATTCTATGAAATGGCAAATGCCCCTGCCATAGAGAGGAGGAGCGAAAGCAAACTAAGTATCTGTCGCAAAGAATAAGACTTTGAGTAATGGCAATCACACCCCCATTCCCACCCCCCACCTCCACCTGAGCTAGCTGGCCAACCAGGACTTGCTCAGAATTCTAACTGTCCTTAGACAGGGAATTCAAGGGTAATAGAGGGTGCTGGCCAAAGTCTGCAAGGGAGATGGGATAGGATGAACATGCACAGGGGCCCATCAAAGAGAGGCAACGATTGTCATCTTAGAGCCACAGACAGGGAACTCTGAGATGATCCAGCTGGGGCCTTTTTCCCCTTTTGGGGTGTCATGGTCTCCTTGAACAACCTTGTGAGGAGTCTGATGGAGTCCTCCTCCCAATGAGATTTTTAAATGTACAAAACAAAACACACACGGTCCCAAAGGAAACCACATGTATCTGAGTATAGTTATCAAAACATTTTCAATCAATCAAATTTATAGATCCCAGGTTAAGAAGCCTCCAACACACACCCATTTTCCAAAGAAGACAAGTGAGTCCCCAAGAGGGGGAGGGGCTGGCTCAAAGTCGTCATCCCACAGAAAAGCACAGGAGCCAGCACTGGAATCCAACTCTCAGGACAAGCTTCCTCTTTGCTTTTAGTGGTTTGCTTTGGTTTGGCATTTCGGTATCACCATCTGACTACTAAGAGAAAAGCTGGTGCAGGAAACAGAGTTAGGAAGCCTGGCTTCAAAGCAGACCTCTGACAAATCCTAGCTCTGTGCCCAGGGCTTAGGTAGCTAAGACTAAAGGCCCCAGATGAGCTGCAAATCAGGAGGAGTAGAGAATGCTCCCTGCCTCGGTGAAATCACATGGCCAGATTCTCCAACCTCCCCCAGAAAAAAAGATGAGTTTTAGATGATGTCATCGACTGAGAGCAAAACCCAACCTTACAGGTCTATTTTCACTTTTCTATTCTCTTTTCACAGAGAGAAACTGAGGCCCAGAGAGGAGAAAGAACTTCTAGGTCACAGAGCTAGAATCTGAACCCAGGGCCTCTGACTCCAAGTCCTGTTTACTTTTGACTGCACGATGAAAACATTGAGGATTCTATAGAATTAATTAACAAAAAAAATATTTGAAATGAATTGGCTCTCCTAGTAGATGTCTAATGATGGTTTCAAGGGTAGAAGGTCAACAAACCTAAGACTTCAAAGCCAGAGCTGGCCTAGGACAGGGAAATAGGGACATTATCCAGGGTACCAAAATGTATTGGGTGCTTGGATCTATGCAGCAGACAAACAACTGAACTAGACCCCTAGTTAGTCAGAACATGATCTAAAGGGTCCAGCTGTAACTCTAGCTAGCCCTGGCCTCCTCTGGTTTGTGGACAGCCCACTCCGAGGGCTCAAAGTTCTAGTGCTTTTCAAAGCCCAGTTCAACAGTGACTGCTACAGAATTTACAAGGGCGGTGACTTTGCTTGGGATTTCCATTTGTCAGATGCCCACTACCCTCATCTGTGCATAAACAAAGAAGTCCCCAAGTACAGGGTGCTGAGAAGAGAACACAAAAGGCACAAGGTTTGGTGTTTGAAGAGAAAGAAGGGGTGAACTCACTGTCTGGAGAGTTCAAAGGAGTCCAGTCCCCGCTGGCAGCAGAGTCGAGACGCCTGAAAGAAGGTCAGGGAAGAAAGAAGAGGATGAAGAGAGAAAACCAAAGAAAGAAGCCCAGCAAGTGGAAAGGGGCACGGGAAGGGAACGGCAAACTACAGAGGCCGCGGACAGTCAAAGGAGCCGGAACCATGAAAAGCTCCAGTTGGAACATCTCACAGGAGACCCACTGAGAGCAGAGCAAAGAAGCCCCAGTAGAGGAGAGGCCTGGCATGCCCAATCAGCCACAGTGAGGCTGCACTGGCCAGTCTGCAAAACCCTCTCCACATGTTAGCTCATCTGAGTTCTCAGAGCACTCCATTTCGGTGCATACTTCCAAGATTGTTGCACCCATCTTACAGATGAGGAAACTGAGGCTCAGAGAGAAGTATCCTACCTGGTATGACACAGCTAGCAGTATTAGAAGTGAAATTAGAACCAGAGTCTTCCTTATTCCAAGGGCAGCAGTCTCTGCTAAATAATGCTGTTTCACAGAAAAGAGAGATGAGAAACATTATGCCGAACAGGAAAAATGCCTAGGGTCAGTCAGGTTAGGGTACAGTAGATAGACTGTTGAACTTGCTCTCAGGAAGACCTGAGTTCAAATCTAGCCCCAGGCACTTACTAGCAAGTCACTTAACCTGTGTTCATCAGTTTCCTCAATTGTAAATTGAGGATAATAACAGCGCCTACCTCCCAGAGTTGTTGTGAAGACTAAATGAGATATTTGTAAAGGGCTTAACAAACAAAGCACTATAGAAATGCCAGCTATTATTATATTATTTATCATTAAGGGCCTCACTGAGGGAAACCCAAGAAACCAAAGGCCTGACTAGCATCCATGCAGACGGCCTGCCCCCTGCAAGGGCCCCCAGAAGGCGGGTTCCTTTCGCCACAGCCCAGGACAGCCACTGATGACTATAACAATGACCCTGAGTTCCTAGAAAAGGGGTCCATTGTCTTTAGCGGATTCTATTTCCAAAGGCGAGAAACCATATTTAACAACAAGGACTAAAACTGGCAAAGTGTTGCAGCTCAATGAGCTAAGGCTTAAGTCTGGGAAATCTACTAATGCAGACACTAGTTAGTGACAGAAGAACACTGGCTAGCAAGTATGTAGCACTTGAAGGTTTACAAGGTGTGTGACAGGTATCATCTCATTTGCACCTCCCAACCCTGAGAGACAGATTCTATTATTATCCCCATTGTCTGAGGCAAGGCAAGTGACTGGCCCAAGGCCACTACTGATGATGCTTTCAGATATCTGTGGGAGATTCGATTTTCTCTTCTTTGTTACTAGCGACATTTTTCCAATTTTAGTCCTTGTTGGCAATGAGTTCTCTCCACTTTCCATCACTCTCCCCCTTCAGTGAAGGCCTTCAAATGGAGACTGGAGGATCTCTGATGCTGCAGAGGAGAGCCCAATGGGAGATGTCCTCATGGGTCCCACCCAACTCTGAGATCCTCTCATTTGGAGTCTAATCTCCTCATTTAAGAAAAGAGGAAACCAAGTCCTAAAGAAGAAAAGTGGGAGGAGGGCTGTCTTGCTCCGTTTGATCCCCAAGGGAAGACCCAGAAGTGGTGGAGAAAAGGCACAAACAGGTAAATTCAGACTTGATGTCAGGAACAGCTCCCTGACCACAAGAGCTGGCCCAGCTGGAATGGGAAGGCTCGGCAGAGTCTGGATGGCCATTTATGCTCCAGGAGACTTTCATCTTCAGGTATGCTGGGACTAGGGAGCCAGTGAAGTCCCTTCCAATAACGAAATTCTATGAGTCTCTAAAGTCCAGGCCAGTAGTCTTGGCACTGTAAAGGTGGTGGAGCAGCCCCCAAGCAACCTGAGGGATTTCCCAAAGAAGCCAATAAAGGGCGAATTTGTTTCTCAACCAAGCTGTGGAGTTAGAGGGTGGTAGCAATGACTGATGGAGAAGATGGACCTGGGGGTCAGCTCTGAGGGAAGTAGTAGCTCATCATCTTTTCCTTGGAGCCTCTTAGAGAATTCAAAGAGAGGGAAACAGGATTTCTGTCCCCCTTCCCTTCCATCAACAACAGCTGAGTCCACTGAGTGACCTTGAGGCGGACACTATTCATATGTCTCATTCTGTCTACTGATACTTGTTGCTTCCTTTAATCATGCTCATGTCATTCCCATCCTCCAAACCCCTTACTAGGTCCATCTACACCCACTAGTTATCATCTCCTATGCCTCCTCCCCTCCCCTCCTCCAGGGGCTGAACGGCTCAAGAAGGCCCACAACCTGCAATGGGTGTTTCCTCCTCCTCTTCGTTCACTCTCTTAAACTCTCCAGTCTGGCTTCCAAATGCATCACTCAGCTGAAACTTCTCCCTCTTCTTCACTGGCAAATCAAATGACTTCTTCTCAGTCCTCATTCTTCCTGACCTCTCTGCAGCCCTTGATACTGCCAAGCATCCTCTTCTTCTGTTGCTCTGTATTCACCTCCAGGATCCTTCCTAACCTGGCCCCTTCCTACAGTTCCAATCACCTTTGCCCAGTCTACAAGCCAGCCACTGTGGCCTGCTTGCTGGCCCTCACACACGACCCTCCCATCTCCCACCTGTGCACCTCCTCAATGGCTGTCCCAATGCCCAGGATGTTCTCCCTCCTCTCCCCATCCCTGGCCTCCTTTAAGACCCAGCTTAGAATCCGTTCTGCCTGACTATACATGTTCATAACCAGGCTTTTGCTTTTCTTTCTTTCTCAATAGGGGAAGGGGAAGAACAAACGCAGGAAAGGCAGATTTTTGTCTATTGAAAAAGTGTAAATACTTGGCAAAAAAAGAGTCAGCTTAAACCCCAAGTTCTATGAGAGGCCTCTCCTGATCTTTCTCAAGGCCAGGGCTTTTGCCTTGCACCCTGACCTCTGTCTTGTACACACACTCTTGTTTGCCAGCTAGCCTCCCATTACAATGCTCCTTGGGGGCAAAGGCCATTTTTGCCTTTCTTTGTATCCCCAGCACTTAGCACAGGGCCTGGCACACAGTAGGCTCTTGATAAATGCTTGTTGATTAATACATGGTAATGTCTAGTACGGCGTAGTCAAGCTAGCAAGTGACATTGAGTTAGGGAGAGGAGTAAAGAGCACATTGCTTGAAATAGGGGTGCTGTTCAAGAAATGGCAGGCCTCAGAAACAAGACCCATGTTGGCCCTAGGTGTGGGTTTAGGTGCTTTAGAAAAGGGCAGGATTTCAGCTGAGCCCAAGGCTAAAAGTGGTAAAAGCCACTTCTAAGCCCTGAAGCTATGTACCCCATGCAGTAGTATGCCTCCAGGGCCTGACAGAATGTCTCACTAGGAGTTCTACCCCCTAGAACACATTATGAGGATCTGCAAGAAGGACAATGGGGCTAGATCACAGGAAGGGAGGAAAGGGAAGAATAAGTTTGGAAAGGTCAAAAAGTCATTCCCTAGGGTGTTCCATTGAGATTAATTATTGCTCTTTGGGTTCAGTTATTTGACCAGTTCTCTCATCTAACCCACATCCCTTCATTTTTTTTCCACAAAAAAACCATGAGAGACTCTGTTCAAAGTTTTGCTAAAATCAAAGTACCCTATGCTGACAACATCTCCCTGATCTACCAGACTAATAAAAGAGATGACATTCATTTTGATGAAATCATGGTAACTCCCAATGATTACTGCTTCCCTTGCTTTTTTTAACTTTTTTTGGGAAGGCAATTGGGGTTAAATGATTTGCCCAGGGTTACACAGCTAGTAAGTCTCTAAGGGCATACTTCCTTTTCTAAAGCTCAAAAACCATCTCTTTAATAATAAAAGCTCAACTTTTTCCAGGAATCCAAGTCAAACTCACTAGATTCATGTTTATTAACTCCATCTTTTTTTCCCTTCTTCCTTTCCCATTCCTCTCTCATTTCCCATGATTTTTCAGCCATTATATTCACCAGGTGTGCAGGTATTCTGGGTCTAGGGACTAGAACTGGCTGGAGGCACTAAATACTCTCCTCTCTCCTTGCATGTCTTGGCTTTCAACTCCCTATTAACAAGTTGGGTTCTATCCTTCCCAATCTAAAGATAATTTTCCATTGAGATGGGGAGGGAAGGTTAATCTTATATGAGACCTCCTTTATTCCCCCCTCTTATCCCCCAACACTAGCACTAGGCCACTGTTCAGGACTGGCTCAGCAACCTGAATCACAAAGTCCTCCAAGTTTCTTCTTCAGATCTTAGCCTTCCTACAGTGATGGCCTCTCCTTGGACCTTGACCCTCACTCAGAGAACAGGCCTTCACCCAGTCTCTCCTTCCCTGCCACTGAACTTAGACTCTGGTCAAGAAATTGATGGCAGCATAAAGTATGATTCTGTTAGGGAAGACATATGTCCTCTGCATTTATGTGGTAGGTCACGGCCACCGATTATGGATTTGCCACAAGGCAGAAATTATAGAGGTCAAAACTGAGGTTTTCTTGGTGCACTCAAGCAGAGATTCAGGACTCGAACAACAGGGAGGATTCAGATAAGGCTTCCTACAGGCAAAATTCGATCAGAGTGAAAGGGAAATGGTTCTTTTACATATTGCAATCTTATACTTTCCTCTTAGGCAATTAAAGTTAATGAGAAGACAGATCTACGAGACCCCACTTCCTTCAGTGTCATAAAAGGTAAAACCTTAAACAGAATCATCATCTCATATACCCTCTAAGGGTAAACTAAGTCAGGCTACAAATCAAACTACATTTAGAGGATTCACACATAAGCTGATTGAGGAGGAAGATTGACATGTGGCCAAGGAGACAGAGACAGTTGAGATTCTTCCCCTGGCTTCTTATCTAAGGAATCCAGGGCATCTCCAGTTCTGATCTATATCTTGCCACTGGACCGAGATGGCACCAGAGGAGAAAAGGAGGCTGGTGACTGCACATCCCTCTCTCACTGAAATCCAATTCACTTGCATATCATGGCATCAACTCCCTGATGTTATGGTCCTTTTTGAGAAGTACAAATGACAACAAGAAGGAATGTTTAAGGCTCTAAATAAATCTTCACATCCCACAGGACAGTTTTTATTCAGGTGAGATTAATATGAGGATAGACCTTTACATAATTAATATTTGTAGGAGGAATGACCCTGAGTCCTGAATAATAAAAGGAAATCAAAAATTCCCATAATAGGTCTCAAGATCAACCCAGGATCCCAAGCTCACTTAAGAAAATTGGCTCCCTACAATGCCATGATAGAGCAAACCCAAGGAATATTCCCTTGCTGGCACAACTGAGAAAAACATGGTCAGAAAAACCTTCCATTTGAGCAGGACCCAATGGAACCCTCAAAGTGTTAAAGGTTAACAAGCTGGTTATGATGATTTGCCCCCTGTGATCACCAGAACTGAAGAAAATGCTTTCCTCTAAGAGCTGCACCACTGGTCTGGCTTAAGCATTCATACCACAAAGAGGTACTGGATCTCAACAAATTTTGCAGTCTAGTTTAATAAAGGAAAATGTGCAGAGACAGCTCTCAGTCTGGAACAGGCCAAGCTCCATGGCAAGGGGACACTGGACAATCTGTTCCCTTTGACTTGCAACAGAGTTCATCAATCTAAATAGAGTGGTATAGAACAGTGTAATTGACAGCATCCCGATGCAGTCACACTGAGGTGAGATGATCCCATCATGGCCCAATCTCACCTGTATCTCTGGAATCAAGGTTCTTCAGAGCATACAGCAAGGCCCCAGCTCCTCCTCAGGGTTACGAGTGCCCCTTACTCTCCTCCACTGTCCAAACTTTCCATTAGCTCAAGGAGCCTGTAGTGACATATTTGCCAGGCTTTGAGTTCCTAAGAGACAAAGAAAAATGCAAGTCCAGGGATAAGTGCCTGAAAGTAGGCCCACAGAGCATGACCTACAAGATTGGATGGATGTTGTCATCAGAAGAGAGGAAAATGAGTGGGAAGGGGAAGAGGCAAGCTTTGGCTCAATGAGAAGACAAGCAACTAAAGCCCATGCCATCCTAGACCGATTCTTGTCCACGGCCTTTCCCAAATCATCTAGAGAAGGCCTACTGCACATGCTGAACATCTTTCTCTGGGTCTTCTGATATTATATTAAGAATACAAGCCCTCACAATTTACCAAAAAACTACTTTATAGAACTAGAAAAAATTAGTAACAAAATTTATTTGGAAGAATAAACAGTCTAGAATATCAAGGGAATTAATAAAAAGAAATGCTAGGGAAGGTGAACTAGCTATACCAGATTATACCAGCTGTACCACTATAATCTGTATTATACAGCAGCAGTCATCAAAATTGCTTGGTACTGGCTCAGGAACAGAGTAGTGGATCAATGGAATAGATTGGGCGCATGAGATCCAGCAGTAAATGAGTACAGTAATCTATTGTTTGATAAACCCAAAGACCCCAGTTTTGGGGATAAGAATGCACTATTTGACAAAAACTGCTGGGAAAGTGGAATATAGTATGGCAGAAACTGGGCATAGACCATTATCTAACACCATGTACCAAAATCAAGTCTAAATGGGTGCATGATATAGGCATAAAGGATGATACTGGAAGTAATCTCAGAAAGAAAGGAATAGTTTACCTGTCAGATTTGTGGAGAGGGGAAGACTTTAGGACCAAACAAGAATTAGAGAGCATTATAAAATGCAAAATGGATAATTTTGATTACATTAAATTGAAAAGCTTCTGTACAAACAAAGCCAATGTAACCAAGATCAAGAGGAAGGTGGGAAATTGGGAAAGAATTTTTACAACCTATGTCTCTGATAAAGGACTCATTTCTAAAATATACAGAGAATTGAGTCAAATCTATAAGAAGACAAGTCATTCCCCAATTGATAAATGGTCAAAGGATATGAACAGGCAGTTTTCAGAGAAAGAAATTAAAGATATCTATAAGCATATGAAGAAATGCTCTAAATCATTATTTTTTTTTAAAGCAATTGGGGTTAAGTAACTTGCTCAAGGTTACACGGCTAGGTTTTTTTGTTTTGTGTGGATTAAGTGTCGGAGGCCGGCTCTGAACTCAGGTCCTTCTGACTCCAGGGCCAGCGCTCTATTCACTGCGCCACTTAGCCGCCCCTCTAAATCATTATTGATTAGAGAAATGCAAATCAAAACAACTCTGAGGTACCACATCTCTCCAGTCAGATTGGCTAAGATGACAAAACAGGAAAATGACAAATGCTGGAGAGGATGCGGGAAAATTGGAGCACTAATGCATTGTTGCTAGAGTTGTGAACTTATCCAACCATTCTGAAGAGCAACCTGGAATTATGCCCAAAGGACTATAAATAATTTCATACCCTTTGACCCAGCAATACCACTTCTAGCGTTATATCCCAAAGAGATCATAGAAGTGGGAGGAAGACCATTGTGTACAAAAATATTTATAGCAGCTCTTTTCATGGTTGCAAAGAACTGGAAATTAAAGGGGTGCCCATCAATTGGGGAATGGCTAAACAAGTTGTGGTATATGAATGTAATGGAATACTATTGTGCTATAAGAAACGAGGAGGAGACGGGTTTCATATTTACCTGGAGAGGCTTATACAAACTGATGTTGAGTGAGAAGAGTAGAACCAGGAGAAATTTGTATACAATCACAGACACATCATATGTGTGATGACCAACTATGACAGACTGGACTCTTCTCAGCAATGCAGTGATATGAGTCAATCCCGAAAGACACATGATGGAAAGAGATGCAACATCCAGAGATATAACTAGAAAGAACCGAGCCTGAATCATGATGGAAGCAAACTACTTGATCTTTTTCTTTTCATTGTTTGGTTTTATTTCTTCTTTACCATTTTTCATCCCACCTAGTACAATTCACCTTTGTAACTGGACTAATGTCTAATATGAAAGTATTTTCAGATCCTATACTGGACTATATGCCATTGTGGGGTGTGGGGGGAAGGAGGAAAGGGAAATTTGAAACTCAAGAAACTATGGAATTGAATCTTGTAAACTAAAAATAAACAAATAAATTAATAATAATAATAAAAGAATACAAGCCCTCAGAGGTTTGCAAAGTACTTTACATATGATACATTACCTCGTTTGAGCCTCAGAACAACATCTGTAAGGCTGTTGCTATTCTCATCCCATTTTACAGTGGAGGAAAGTGAGGCTCAGAGAAGTTAAGGGATTTGTACAGGGTCACACAACTAGTATGGGGCACTATGTGCGGATGCTCCATGGCCTCCAGTGGGCCACTTGAGCTTCACTGACCACCTATGTGAGAGGCACATATTCATGACTTGGGTTGGGATCTTCCACCACTTCTATTTTTCAAGAAATGGATTCTTGTAGTTTCTGCCCCCACTGCCCTTGAGATAAAGCTCCCATGCATCAGTGGCCTAAGCATCTGCCTCCACTTGGGAGAAGCTCTCGGCACAGGGACACCAAAGGAAAGAGAAATTGAGTACTCAGGCTTGGGAACACACTAAGTGCTAGAAATGTACAATCCACTCCTCTTGGGACCCATGGATGGCATGACACATATAGTTCCTCTTTCTTATGTAATGTCAGTTAGTAAACCAGTTTGTTGACTTACATGCATAACTAGCTGCCCAGGGCAGTAGAGGCAAGGCTCTCAGCTCTGACATTGGCCATGCTGGCCAGAAGCCCGATATGGCATCAGGGCAGAGTCATCCAGTTCAGGATGTGGGCCTTCTCTGAGATTAGCCAGTGCCAATACAAGTGGCCTGGACAAGCTCCTGCTGCCCTTGGGACACGCACATACTTCAGTGAGGTGTGAGGGTTAAGCAACAGCAGGGATGAGGTCGGATCCACATCTTGCCCCACTCATGGCACACTGGCCAGCAGCAGGGAGCCCAGCATGCCTCACAGTGTAGCAGGCTAAGGCCCCTGGCCAGCGACATGACTTCAGGACAAATGGGACAGCAACTGCCAAACTCCACCTGATCTGCTTTCTCCTCCAAGAAACAGCCTTGGTCTTTGTCTGAATTCAAGCTCAAGTACTGTTCAGCTTGTAGGGCCAGGGTGGCCATGGGCCAGCCCTGCCTCTCCCTACCTAATCAGTCCATCCCCATTTTCAGTCCTAGATGTAGACCTTTTCTTGATGGCTAGGCGTCCTTGGCACTGCCTCCCACTTACAGCCCCCATGCATTTTTCCATTGCCCTTTGGGTCACCTGCAATTTTGTTTCTTCGGAGCGCATGGTGAGGCATGATTTGCAGCCAGTTAACATCACCTGGAGACTATTAATGTGAAAGAATCAGCTTTGGCTGAAGAAAAGAGCTCGGGAGCATGGAAAGCACTCGCCAGTTGCCCCATCACAGTTCCGCCACTCACCACCTCCCATTCTATTCTCACCACACTCGGCCTGGCCTCCATCTGCAACGAGTAGCCGCCATCGAAAGATACTGATCCAGTAGCTGAGGGACTGGAGCAGGGCTTGGGGAAGGGGGTGGATCTAAAGTCTATCAGTGGGAAGAAGAGAGAAGAATCCCAAAGAGGTGCAAAGTGGCTGCTAATTGGATTTCTAATTGAGAGCCTCATGCAGACAACAGCTGAGGGCAGCTTGTTTCCATTAGGGCTTGGCAGGAGTCTGCTAATTGCCAATCAAAGGCAGATGAGCAAGCTAGCCTCCTATTACAGAAGTAAAAAGCCTCCAAGCCAGCTGTAAATAAATCAAAAAGCTCCAAGATCTCCCTGTTACCTCCAGCACAAAAGAGAAACTTTCCTCTGGAATGGAAAGGTCTTCCTGACCCAAGTCTGCTCCCCGCACTTGTTAATGCTCATCCTAACTTTGAGACCACTTTGGAATCACTATGCACATATTTCCATTTGCTCTCCTGTAAACATGTTGTTCTAACTCATCACCCCCTCCTCAAGCCCAGTAGAATGTCAGTTCCCTGAAGGCAGGGACAACACCATGCTTGTCTTCCTATGCCTGGCACCTATAATACCTCCAAGAAGCTTAGCCTATCCACCTGGGAAAGACCCAGAATTTCAACGTCCATTGCCCAGATCAGAAGCTGCACTTGCCTAGACAGCCTACAGAGATGATCCAGCAGGATACTATGTCTCCCTGGTCCAGACAGTAATACAAAGACACAGTGAGAGGAGTCCAGAGGTAAATGGGAGGAGAATGAGCTGGGTTGCATGCAGGAAATTACAAAGAATGACCCCAAGCTTCCCATGAAAGCAAAGGCCTCCTCCTTTAGATACTAACAACTGCCTACCAAGAACTAAAAAATGAGTGTCACACAGAAGGCAATGGAGAATTACACAGTGGGATTCAGGCTTCAATCTATAAGTCACGAGGACCTCTAAAGAAGAACTGGAATTGTATGAGAGGAGGAGGACAAGGAGGAGGAGAGGGGCTAGGCAAATTCTTCACTGGCATCCTCATGATGATGCAAGAAACCAAGGATGGCATCCAGCATGGTGGGTGGACTTCCTGGGTAATTTATGGGAAGGCATGGACAGGAGCCACACAGGTTGGGTAGGCATGAATGGATTGTGATTCCAGAGTCCATGAGAGCACAGACCCATTTGAGTATCCTCAGCACTTCCCAGAGAACCTAGCATAGGTAACTTTGAATCAATGCATAAGGAAGTGAGTAAACCTGCTGGCACCATGGATGGGCACCCCATTGATTAGATACTAATCTTCCAAACTTCACAGAACAAATTCCCTTAACAAAAGGATTTGTTCTGCAAAACTTGGGCTCAGTCAAAAGGCTGCACTTGAGGACCTAGAAGGCCACCTGTTCCCCACCCCTGGATTAGAATCTCTGAAATCTCCCTGATTTTTTTTTCTGTTTCAATGCTGTTGTTACTCTAGAAGTCGTGCTTCCTTCACTCAATGATTCATCTCATCGAAGACTTACCAGGTAAATCTAAATCCATGCATTTCGTCATTTCTTATGGCACAATAACATTCCATTAATTATATACCACCCTCCAATGAATGGGCGCCCTCTTTCAGATTCTTCAATACAACAAAGGGTTGCTAGGAATGATTTTTGTATATACGGGCCCTTCTTCTCATTCTGTGAATTGGTCCAGCCATTCTGGACAGCGATTTGGAACTATGCCCCCCCCCCCCCAAATCATGCAGCTGGGTGTACCTTTTGACTCAGAAACACGAGGGCTAAACCCCAGGTAACATATGGAGAAATCTGGGAACTCAAAGAGGAGTATTGGTGGCTGGGGGTGGGGTAATATGGAGAGGGAAATATAAGTGCTATTGGATTGGTGGTATACTATGGACCTTGTACCAAAGGAGGAAAGACATTTGGGACATGGTCCACAAACCTGGTGATGGTGAATTTCAATTATCCAGACATCTGCTGGAGGTCTCTCTGCCAAGAGCAGAGCAGCTGATAAATTGCTGTTTCCCCTTAATGATAATTTTATTCATCAAAAAAAGCCATGAAATTACCTGCTGTTCTGGTCTTGGTTCTGAGTAGCAATGAGGAACTAACTGGATGCTCAAGTACAAACTCTAGGAACTTTATGGAGAAGTAACCACTCCATCTTGGAATTGGGACAGAGGATAGGCATGGGAAGCATTATCCAAAGTGCACCCTAAATTGTGGAGAGAAGATTCCACAAAGTTCAAGTAAGGAGTAGATAGAATCTGATCCCCTACAGTTGAGGAAGGTGAGAAGAAGGGCAACAGCAAGTTGGTGACATGAAAATCACTCACTACTAGGGAGATGGTTGTGGGGAGAGGGGAGACAAAAAGGGCTAGGGAGCCAGGGGGGATCTCACTCCCATGAACCAAAGGACTTCAAGTGAATTCAGTGTCCTTTAAATGCAATTCCCTGGGTCAAAACTCCAGTCACCCTGCCCTAGTTATAGCTCTAACCCTGTAGTGTAAAATCCTCCAGGTAAAGTCAGCCTAAACGGGAGAAAAAACTCTTATTAAGGAATTCTACCAATCCAATTCCCTTCCACCAAACCAATTCCAATTGGAAAGTCTAATCATCCCCTACCTGGATTTCCTGGGCACGTAGGTACTTAGAAAATACTTTTGCATTCATTCATTTATTCTACTATATGTATTTGGTCAAGTCTACCTTCTTTTTCTGACCACCTTATTTCAATCATTGATTCAGAACTAAAATGAACCTTAGAGATGATTCTGTCCTGATATGTCTTTCCAGTCTCTCCATAGATACCAAACTAATCTTCCTAAAGCACAGATCTGAGCATGTCACTCTTCTGCTCAAGAAACTTCAGTGGCTCCCTATTGCTTCTAGGCTCAAATACAAATTTCTCTGCTTGGCAATTAAAGTCACTCACCTTTCCCAGATTTCCTCCCATTACTCCCATTCTTGCCCATTATATTCTGGATAACCAGAATCACCAGCTGTTCCCTGAAGCCAGCATCCCATTGGCCACCTTCACATGCTTGTCTGGAATATAGCAGCCCCCTCATCTGCTTCTTCAGGTGAAGCTCTCCCAGAGCTCTGGCCCCCTGCATTATGAAGCAGCCTCTTTGCTCCTTGAATGGCCTGGGTATTTTCCCAGTCCAGTGTAAGCTCCTCATGCTTGGGACCTGGTTTTTGCTTTGCTCTCTGCCTCCCCAGAACCAAGCACAATGCCTTGTACCTAAAAGGGACTGGATCAATGTTTGTTCAATAGAATTGATGAGCTCATTCCTCTTCCACCAGCATCCATTACTCCCAAACTATGTGCTGATTTTCTCATCACATGTTTGTACTAAAAGCCTAAGCAAACAAAGGGAGCTTCTTTGGTGAGGGTCTTCGGAGGGTACACATTCAATGCTCTACAGTAAACTATCAGTCTATATCACTGGGGAATTGACTGAAAGATAAGATCCTACTCCATTTATTGGTTATTTCTTTAAAAAATAATTCGACTTGGAAGAGTCAGATTTCACCTTAAAGGTCTCCTTTTAAGAAGGCTACATCACGTTATTCAGTTTAATTGGAAAGCTATCATGGAGATGGATGGCTGTGTGAATAGAGACAGACTGCCCAGCTTCCACTGCCCAACTCCGGCCAAAAACGGAAAAATCTCAGTGCCCTGAATGACTCAGAAATTCACTGAGAAACTATAGCAAGTGACATCTCCTTTCCACCCACTCCAGAACTGCACAAAATGTCAAGCCCATAGGCATCTGGGAAAGGAGGTAGTCAACAAGTCAGGATTGGTGCAGGGAGACAAGGCAGTAGCCTCCCAGTGACCAGACACATTCCAGATATATAAGTACCATTCAAGGCTCTGGGTACAGAGGCAGCAAGAAGAGGATTCCCCCACAAAAGCCCAAAGGTAGCCAGGAAGCCCCAGAGTTCTCAGAAACCCATAGCAGGAACCTTAGAAGCCAGCAGGAACAGCAGCACTCAGACCTGGACAGTCCAGCTGCCCAAGGGTATTGTGTCATGAGATACCATAGAGGGCCCTGAATCACAAAGGTCCAGGGGGTGGCCAAACCCTGAGAAGTAGAGGTCAGCACAACAACCCAGAGGTCCCAGGGTAAGACCAAGCAAAGTCAACTATCCCACCTAAAAAATACAGAGTTAAGCCTGGCCCTGACACAAGACCCCAATTCAAGAACAAAAGCTGGTACCAAGTAGCATAAACAATTATTGTCCATCGAGTGATGCCAGGCTAGAAGGAAATGGTAACTCCCACACAACTACAAACAGAGAGTGGGCAGGGGGAGGATGAATTTTCAACAAGGACTACATGAGTACCTAGAAGAAATAGTGATAAAATAAAACTCCTGGAGGAAAAAATTGAAAGGAGAATAAACAGCTTAGAAGAGAAAGAGGTCAACTTTCCCTAAGGAATGACTCCCTAGAAATGAAGTGTCAGTGTCTGTAAGGTGGCAAGAAATAATAGAACAAAACCAAAAGATTAAAAACCTGGAAGAAAATGTAAGATGCCTGAGTCTAAACAACTGACCTGGAAAAATAGGTCTAGGAGAAGAACTTAAAACTCATTGAATTCTCTGAAAACCATGATTAAAAACAAAAAACCTGGAGCCAACATTTCAAGAAATCAAAACTGCTCAGTGCCCAGCTCAGTTCCATCCCAGAGGTCAAGTGAAGCCAGAAGGCGTGTACTGATTAAGGATGCTGCTGGTCTGGAGGCTTTGCAAGCCAAGCCCAATGAGAGCCTGGGCCTCAGGCTGGGCCTCAGAGCTGGGGATCCTCTCCTGGGGAGAACTCCAAAGCACCCAAAGCACTTGCAAAGGATCTGGGCCAGGAAGCTTGGATGTGGTAGCATCCCTGAACAGGCCCATCCAGGCTTTGGAGCCAACATCACTTAACCTTACATTTCTCCAGCATTCTTAATCCTGTTGCTTGAAGTACCATAAGCATGAGGGTTAAGAATGTTGATTAACCCGAAAGGAAACGTTGGGATTTGGTAAAGCTACTCAGTGGATTATAATTATAAGTACAATTAATTAATTCCTACATGCACAGAAGAAGAAACTTGGGAATGAAATGCAATGTAGAACACACAGAGGATCAGCTGTCAAGATAGCGCCTAATAATTGGCTGTGTGGTTTGGGGCAAGTTACTTAACCTCTCTGAACCTTAGCTTTCTCTTCTCTCCTGCCAGCCCATTCCAGTGCAACTACTCTAATACAATTGGATTATTTTTTAAAAATGCAATAATTCAACCCTCCTCAAGCCAGGAGAGCAAGTCAGAGAATCCCACATCTCAGGCCTCCCAGTAAGAGCTCCACCTGCCCATCCTGGAAGCAGAGAGAAGACCAGCATCCCAGAGACTGAGCCTACAGCTGTCCATCTACCTGCAGGAGGGCCTGGAAAGTCAGGGGAATGGGGAATGGTCGAGCCTCTAAGAAATGTCTTGACATTCCCCCAGAGCTGTGGTGCCCCTGATGCTTGGTTTCTGCTCCCCTAACCTTCACCCCTGCAGAGCCCAGGGGCATTGTCCCCATGCCCACTGCCCTTAGGGACTCAATTGGGGGGCCGGGATGAACTACCCACCCCCAGCTCTGGGGGGAGGGGGGACTGGCTACAAGGCCTTTCTCTACCCTCTTCTTCCCCTGCCCCTTCCCTCTTCTCAAACCCCAGCCTCCTTCCCCTCCAGCCAAGGGGCTAAGCTCTGCTTCCTCCTACCACCTTCTATCCTCAACTTTAAAAAAAACAATAATATTATTAAAAATGTAAGTTTAAAAAAAATAAAAATGCAATAATTCCAATGTCCAAACTGGTTTTGCCTTTGACAGTGGAGATCTCTCATGGACTGAAACACAATGAATGTTTCTGAAAGTGCCCATGATATACAAAGTCACTGGCTCAGGCCTCCTGGGCAGGCACCAAAACACCAACTTACAACAAATCACATTAAGCTTGACTGAGTGCTTTCATCACAACTGCATGAGGCAGCTACAGCAGATATGATGCCCATTTCACAGATTGGGATCTGAGGTTCAGAAGGGCTAAGTGATTCACCTATCATCAGACAACTGGCATGGGGAAGGGGTTTCCAAAGAAAGCAGGGAAATCCCAGTAAGCACAGAAAGCAGGATGTAGGCAGATCCCAGTAGCCAGAAGCCAGCCATATCTCCAAAAGAACTGTGTTCAGCTACAGGAGATCACTCAGGCCTGAGGTAAGATGATCTTCAGGCCATGGCAAGGGGAGAAAAGGGGTTTCTGAGCCCCACTCCCCTCCCACTCCAAGACACAGGCCTCCTGACCTAACATCTGAGCTGTGACAGACTCTCATCCCTCCTCTGGGTTTAGTACAAGTAGGGCCGACAGGACAGGACAGCACAGCTAAGCAACACAGACCAAAGCCAGACATCTGCTAGAGAGAGGTAGGAGTCTGACTGGCTTCTTAGATTGTGTTGGGGAAAGGGAGGCCTCAGTTAACCAGGTTGCAGGAGCCATAGGAGGTTCAAAGTCCAGAAGACTCCAGGAAAGGAAGGGGGTCCAAGCAGGCAAAGGAGTGTCTAAAACAGAGCCAGCCCATCCCAACCTGCACTAGCAGTTAGGTGGCACCATGTAGATACAGTGCTGGGCCTAGAGTCAGGAAACTAAATCTGAATTCAAATGTAGCCTTGCTTGCTAGTTATGTGACCCTGGACAAATCACTCAACCTCTGCCTGCCTCAGTTTCCCAAAATGGGGATAATAATAGTACTTACCTCCCAAGGTTGTTGCAAGATCAAATGAGATCACAGGAAGTGCTCAATCAATGCTTGTTCCCCTCCCTCCTTCCTCTTCTCCCTTCTTTCCTCCCTCTCTTCCTCCCTTCTCCCTTCCCTCCCTCTTTTTCTTCCTTTCCTCTCTAATTGTATCCTTTCTTCTCTTCCCCTCCCTCCTTCCTTTCTTCCCTTCCTTCTTCCCTCCTTCCTTTCCTCCCTTCCTCTTTTCCTCTCTTTCTCCTTTCTTCCCTTCCCCCTCCCTTCCTTTTCTCCCTTCTTTCCTTCCTCCCTCTTTTCTTCCTTTCCTCCCTTCTTTCTTCCTTCTTTCTTTTCCTCTTTCTCCCTCCCTCCTTTCCTCCTTCTTCTCTCCCACCCTTCCCTCCTTTCTTCCCTTCCTTCCTCCCTCTTTATTTTCCCCTCTTCCTCCCTCTGTCTTTCTTTTTCCTCTCTTCTTCCCTTCCTCCTTTCTCTCCTTCCATCCCTTCTTCCTTTCCCTTCTCCCCCTCCTTTCCTCCATCCCTCTTTCCTTTTCTCTCTTTCCCATCTCTCCCTTCCTCCCTTCTTCCCTTCCTCCCTCCCTCTTTCTTTTTCTTCCTTCTCCTTTTTTTCCCTTCTTTCCTTCCACCAGATTTCTTGGAGATGGTGAATTTAGGTACCTGCCCTTTCAGGAAAATCTCTTTCGGCAAATGGGATAACATCTCCTGTTGCTGGTTACATAGCAGCAGGGGATTAGGGGCTGCTTCCGGGAGGATTGGTTTGGCCAGCTGAGCAGGGAGGAGGAAAAGGGCTGCTTGTGACAACCATAATTAGAAAGTGAAGAAATATGGAGGGCAGGGGCTTGTAGGAATGAATGCATAACCGAGAAAGCAACATTCACAAGGACCACAGCCATGTAGATGGAAAGAATGACAAAATCTAATGGAGAGCTGGGCAGTTCTAATGAGGAGATGAGAAAATCTGAGGCCCTCCCTCCTTTGTGGAGGCTGGGGACAAGGGGAGCTGAATAGTCTTCTGCTGTCAGATGTAGCTACTGGGTTGGCGTCACTGTTGCTGGGTAGGCTTACATGGGAGGGGCACAGGAAGGGGACACACATGGAAGCTGGCATGCCTCGGGCACCTATTGGCTATGTGACATTGGGCATGAGATAGCCAGTATCAGAGCAGGGGCCAACTGGCATTGAGAGAGGGATTTTTCTCACTGGGAGTTCCCTACACCAAAGAAATTACAGGTTGAGACCCCCAAATCCTCTTAAAATATTCATGAGAAGCAACCTAGAAGTGGGAGGACACTTGGGTTGGGAATCAGAGGACATGAGATCTAATCCCAGCTCTGCTCCATACTACCTGAGGCCCTGGCCAAGTCACTGCCTCTCTGGGACCACTAAGATGGACAGGCTGGACTAGACAAAACCAAGGGCCTTTCCAGTTTTACATTAATAGTCCTGAGTTCCAGGACAGAGACATGTGATTTCATTAACTGTGAAGTTTATGGCTGTATCCCCCAGCAATGTTTCATCTCAATAATATAACAATAGTAATAACTATCATGTATATAACACTTTAAGCTTTGCAAAAGACTTCCCAAATGACAGTAACCCTGCAAGGTGATATTATCATCCCCATTTTAAAGTTGAGGAACAGAAGTTAAGTGATTTGCCCAGGGTCATGCAGCTAGTCAATGTCTGTGGCTGGATTTCA
Source organism: Gymnobelideus leadbeateri (assembly GCA_011680675.1). Lineage (NCBI taxonomy): Eukaryota > Metazoa > Chordata > Mammalia > Diprotodontia > Petauridae > Gymnobelideus > Gymnobelideus leadbeateri. Next base: position 384,652 of record WOXC01004818.1, on the reverse strand, counting down.
ACTCAGGTCTTCCTGATGCCAGGCCCAGAATTAACCTTAGATTTGTGCCACCTAGCTGCTAGTTTCTTACGTATCAGGAAATGGAAGACTGGCCTCCCTTCTCCTTAGGCCCTCCCTAGACTGGATCTGTGTGACACTGAACAGGCTGGAGACACAATAAACCAACCCCCTGCCAGCCTTGACTCCACACAGGGTCCAGCTCTTCAGAAGAGCAAAATGCTCGAAATAACCTTGGCGTTCAAGGCTGGGGATGCCTGACCCACCTGTAGCATATGGGGATGATGGGAAATAGGAAGAAGAGTACTGCCAAATGAGCTAAGCAAAGAAAGCCAAAGACACAATGGAAATTGCCCCCAATTGCCTTGGGTCCCGTCAGTGCAGATTGCGACCTCTGCCTGTGTTAGTAGATGGCCTTCATGAGTTCCTGGGGCCGCCCTAAGGAGCTTCGCCAAGCTTAGCCCAGCCCATGTTCAGAGCCTCTCTGGCTGCTTAGGACTCGTCAGAGCTTTGCCTCCTCTGCTAAAAATCTTCCAGAGCCTGGGGTTGCCTCCACAGCCCCAGGAGGGCGAGAAAAGACATCCACTTGTATTGAAAGGGCAGTAACAGAAGGAGCAAACCCAGCTATGCGATCAACAAACGGCATGCGCAAGAAACACAGAAACAAAGGAGATGGTTTGCTTCCTACCTGCTCAAGTTAGCATGCACATTGTAAGGCAAACTGCAAATACAAGAAGTCTGGGGCTTCATATTCAATCATTGAGAATCTTTTTGCCTTTATGTGAATATTTGTGTTTGTAGATGGATATTCAGTATAATTTAAGAATCGTTTTCATTAAAATAGATATTTAACCAGGGCCAGGCAGAAAAGAACAAATGGAGATGTTTTACGACAAAATGGTTGTAGAGTAGCAGCCTGGCCTCCCTGAGCATCCACTCATGTGAGCCAGCTCTGTGAGCACCACGGCTGGCTCTGTGCTAAACTTTAGCTTTCTCTCAAAGCTTTGGCTTTCCTTTCCTTTCTTCCCCCCCAGCCAGCCCAAGAGAGGCTTGTGGCCGTCATGCTCTAGGCTGCTGGCTTGCTGTCAACAAACTCTTGATTTTTGAGTCTCCTTTCTCCAAGAGACACTGAAGAAAATGCCGAGGCAGGAAGGGAGTGATGCCCAGAACTATCGCTATTTCTTGTCTAGCTCTACAAAGCTTTCATTTCTCTGGTTCAGTTCCACTAGTCCCTTCTATTAGCCGGACCTGCCACGACCACCACAGAAGACCAGCAAGCCCACAGGTTCTCTGGCTCTCCTTTTCTCCTTCTATCTTTCTCTTTCTTCCTTCCTTCCTTCCTTCCTTCCCTCCTCCTCCTCCTCCTTCTTCTTCTCCTCTCTCTCTCTCTCTCTCTCTCTCTCTCTCTCTCTCTCTCCCCCTCTCCCTCCCTCCCTGTCTCTCCCTCCCTCCCTGTCTCTCTCTCTCTCCTTTTCTCTCTCTTTATCCCCCCTCTCTCTCGTTCTCTGTCTGTCTCTGTCTCTGTCTCTCTCATTGGAGTCAGGAACAATGTTGTCAAATCTGGGTTTTGCCATTTGCCAGCTTTAAAATGCTGGCTAAATCACTGAATCTGAGATAGTGAATGAAACACTGCATTTAGGAGAAAGGGCTTTGAACCCTGCTTCTGCCGCGTACTGGATGTATGCCCCTAGGTAACTCATTTCACCTCACCTCTCGGGGCCCTAGGCAACATTTTAAAACTAAAAGTTACAGAGTAGTTGGCAATCTGCATTGGTAACAAGAATTCCCTCACCTGGAGTTCCCTGTGGTTTTCTGTCCAGTTGTTTCAGTCATATTGGAATCTTTGTGACCCCATTTGGGGTTTTCTTGGCAGAAATACTGGAGCAGGGAGTTTGGGAGTGATGGGGGTGGGCAAGGGTGCTTGCTGCGCCAGCTCCAGGGCCCTGGCCCTGTGCAGCGTTGGAGCCCGGGGAAGGGGAAGTGACTTCGGGCCTGGAGGCTTTGGCTGTGGAAGACCCAGCAGGAGCCCCGGCCCGGCCTGACCCAGCCCAGGAGGCAGAGGAGGAGGGAAGGGAAAGGACCCGAGAAGAAGTTCAGGCGGGGGTGGAAACAGAGGAGCCCGCCCCAGAAGAAGCACAGGTAGAACCAGCAGGGACATCGGAGGAGGAGGAAGAAGATGAAGGAAAAGAAGACTGGTGTGTGCCTTGCAGTGATGAAGAGCTAGAGTTACCCCAGGATGGGGAGCCCTGGATGCCCCCCCCTGCTGAGATTCGAAAGCTCTACGAGCTGCTGGCCGCCCATGGGACTCTGGAGCTCCAGGCTGAGGTTCTACCCCGAAGGCCTCCCACTCCCGAGGTCCAGAGTGAGGAGGAGAAATCAGATGAAGAGCCCGAGGCAGAGGAGGAGGAAGAGGAAAAACCTCACGTGCCCACAGAATTTGACTTTGATGATGAGCCCATGACGCCCAAGGATTCTCTGATTGACAGAAGACGTACCCCCGGGAGCTCCGCCCGGAGCCAGAAGCGCGAGGCCCGCCTGGACAAGGTGCTGTGGGACATGAAGCGGCACAAGAAGCTGGAGGAGCAGATCCTCCGCACTGGCCGAGACCTCTTCAGCCTGGACTCGGAGGAGCCCTCGCCTTCCACCACTCCCGTCCGGCCCACAGGAGGAGGGCTCTTCTTGCGGCAGCGGAAATACTGAGGGCGCGGGGGCTCTGCAGCCCCCCGGGGGCGCGAGCGCGCCGGGGTTGTGAGGCGGGCCGGGGGCGAGCGGCGCGCTGGGGGCCCGCGGTCTCGAGGGGGCTTTTGTAACATATGGCAATCATTAGTATCTAAATAAAGACTGTGCAGCTAAAAAAAAAAACATACTGGAGCAGTTCACCATTTCCCTACCCAGGTCATTTTACAGTATACCAATGCATCAATGGAGAAAGCAATTCCCATTATAACTCCAAGTCAAAGCAATAAGCACTTATTAGGCTCCTGCTGTGTATCAGGGCACAGTGCTAAGCATGTCTATCAAGTGAGTGGTCCAAACTTCCTGGTCTCTAATGGCCCATCACACACAACTGTCTTCCACAAAACTAAACAATCCTCCTTCTTGACACAGCTGCCACATGGGTAACTGAAGAGAAAAACTGACCTTAACAGGCTTACCCTTCCTCATAAGTTTATTTCAGACAGAGGGAAGGCGCCACATCCCCCTAATACCTTCTCCATGTGCTGGCCAAGGCAGAGGGCAGCATCTGACTAACATGATGCACTCAGAGATGCACTGGACAGCAATCTGGGCTTGAAATGCATTCCCACCAAAAGCATTCCCACCCTAGAAGGTGCGTTGATAGTTGCCAAGGAGGAAGGAAAACTATGAATTCAGAAGGGAAAAAACGACACCTTTATTTGCATTCAACTCTAACCCTCAAATATGGAAAGGCACCACATTCCAAGGAGGCCCTGGGTTTCTCCCAGACTGCCTGCCTACCAGCGGGGTCAGTGGAGCTCCCCCACACCAACACCCACATGACTAATGGCAGAGTCTTTTCCCCAGCAGGTTTTCGGGGAAGACTAAGCAGAGGAGCTGGGAAATAGCATCCCTGAAGTAGGGCACAAAGAATCCCTGACAGAAAAATAGGTATGTAAAGGCAGCGGGGGGCACCAAAGACAAAGATAACTGGGCCATCTTGCCGCACCCAGTCCTGGTTACAGGAGAGATTTCTGGGAAGAGTAACTCAAGTGATCTCACTTTCCTGTAACCTTACCCCTTCACTTCCCCAAAGTAGGCCACCTTGAAGCCCATGTACCAACTGGAGACACTACCAGAGGGACTTATTAAGAACATAGTTCAGCCTAATAAGAGTCATAGCCAATAAATCTTGAACGAACTGGCTCAGCTTGAACAATCAGTAGTGGGGAGGGCGAGGGAAAAGAAGGCCTTTTGGGAGACTCAGTGAAAGAAGAGCCAAGTAAAGGCTCAGGTGAATTCAAGCCCATAGGCAGCTCTCTAAGAGTTACTGAGGGGTGTCCAGTTTTCAATGGTAGAGTCCCTACCCTGATGAAGGTCAAATAATAATAACAATAATATAAGATAAATTGGAGGGTGGGGTACATAGACAGCCACATTTAAAAGCAGTGACCAATCACCACTGCAAAGAAATGGAAACCAAACATGCCTCCTGTCATCAGAGAGGTGGTGAACAAGGGGTACAGAGGGAGGCATACACCATTAGACATGGCCTATGAGCTCCTTTATTTTGCTTAACTGTACTTTTTTGTCAGAAGGGAAGGTTCTGATAACATCAAGGGAATCACTGGGAAGTTACACAGATATAAAAAGAATTTAAAATGCCATACCAATGGAAGAATGGAGACAAGACAGTTTTCTTACTCAGGCCAGCTGTGATATAGCCCAGCTGAATCATGGACCTGACCCAACCAAAGCCCAAAGGCACCCACTCACACTCACCTTCTAAGACAGCAAACCCTAGAGCTGAGCTTTCACAAACCAATGCACCAAGAGGTTTGGGGGCTCTAGCTCAGGAGAACTTCCAGGTCATCAGTGGAGCTGTCCATGGTGAGTCTGGGCCACCTAGCCAGTCTGCTGGTCAGTCCCATTTGGCTACAGGGTCTAGAGACCCAACTTAAGTCACAAGGAACATGGGTTTAAAGCTGGAAGGAGGGTCTTAGAGCATTGATTTCAACCTTTTCAACATGTCCAAAATCCAACTAACTGTCTTTCCCCTAAATACCCCCTCCTTCTGTCTCCTTAGTTTTTCTCTCCAAGCTATCACCACATTCTTTCAGCCATGCAGGGTCATAACCTTAGGGCCATCCTTGACCCTTCACTATCCCTCTCTCCCACCCTTTAACAGTAACAATAACAACAACAACAACAACAACAACAACTGTAACCACTAGCATTTGAAGGCTTTAAGGTTTGCAAAGTGCTATTATTACCACCATTTTTCCAAATGAGGAAACTGAGGCAGAGGTTAGGTGACTTGACCAACACATCTCCCATATCTGCCCTTGTCTCCAACCCATCCTTGGCAGAGCTGTCAGAATGAGCTTCCTAAAAGCCAGAAGCTTCAGTGGCTCCCTTCAGGCCTCCCTAACCTGAGCCCAGCCTGCCTTTCCAGCCTGATTTCCCATCATGCCCCTTGTGTACTACATGGCCCATCTCCTTCCTTTTCACCTTTGCACATGCTTTTGGGGTGCCTGGGAAGCTTCCCTCATAACCTCCATCTCTTGGAACCCCCTGTCTCACTCCAAGGCTGAATTCAGGTGCCATGTCCTACATGAAGGCTTTCATGGTTCCCCCCCCATACATGCAAGAAGGTGGGCAACCACTGTCAATAGTGTTCTCTCCCTTCCTAAATGACTTTTTAATTGTTGTAGTCATTTTTCAGTTATGTCCAGCTCTTTGTGACCCCACTTGGGGTTTCCTTGGCAAAGATACTCAAGTGGTTTGCCACTGCCTTCTCCAGCTCATTTTACAGATGAGAAAACTGAGGTAAACAGGGTTAAGGGACTTACCCAGTGTCACACAGCTAGGAAGTGTCTGAGGCCAGATTTGAACTGAGAAAGAGGAGTCTTCCTGACCCTAGGCCTGGTGCTCTGTCAACTGGGCCACTTGTTACTTCCGTGTTTATGGTATATTCCTGCCCAAAGCACAGCCTCTGGTTCTGGAAATGTGCCCCAGAATTGATTTTGCATATTTTCTGTTTCTACTTAAATGCAGACCTGCTGTCTCTCCCATTGCCATCTTACATTTATATCACCTACACACAGTAGGTGCTTAACAAATACTCATTGATTGATTAATAAATGTCAGTTACACTTAATTTTTGAGTTCAGGAATCCTCTGATTTGATGCCTGTTTAAAGCTTGCTAAAGCTTAGCTATTAACATACAGAAAAAGACACCTGTGTCACTAGATTAAAGGCTATATGGGGGAGGAGGGGGTAAGGAAAGGTGGAGGGCCAGGACATGAAGGGTTCTGAAGGCCAAACAGAAGATTTTCTATTTGATCTTGGAGGTGATCAAAGTGTAAAGGGTGGGGGTGGCATTGTCAGACCTTTGCCAAATGAGTGGAGGGTGAGTGTGGGGCGGGGAATCTGAAGCAGGAAGATCAGTTGAGGCATTTCACTGGTCCAGGTGAGAGGTGATGACATTCTCTACTAAGGAAGTGGCCGTGTGAGTTGTGAGGGGGCAGCCTACCCAAGAGACATGGTGAAGGTAGAGAGGACAAGGTTCAGCAGCAGGCTGGATATGTGAGGCCCCAAAGGGATGAAGCTGGGAACCCAGATGCCTGGGCTTGGAAGGGAGGGGGCTGGGAAGATAACCAATTCACACAGAATCAAATCAAGAATACAATTTCACATAAGGATCTACAGTATCTCAAATGCATCCAATCAATTCAGAAGGCCCCATTGTCCCATGCCAGAGTAAATCCAACCTCAGAGAAAGCTTTCAAATGAAGAATCTTGTGTCCAGAAAGCGGTCCCTGCTGCTGTGCTCAGCTCAGGCCCCTGCTCCCCTGCTGAGCCAGAGACAAGTGCCAGCTGGGGGCCAGCCTCTCTCTGCCTTAACTGATTGCTTCTCTTCTGATAGCAATTCCTGGGAAAATGGGCTTTGACACTCACAAAGACGTTCTTTGTCTCCACTGCGACATTAAGTACTATACCACAAAGGGAGAGGACATTTATTTAGAGTCATTATGGCAGAAAAATTAGAGGCAGAATGTCAAGGTATCTGTCTCTGTCTCTGTGTGTGTTCCTCTCTCTCTATCTCTCTATCTTTCGCTCTGTGTCTCTCTCTTATCTGTGTGTGCATGTCTCTGTGTGTGTCTTTCTCTATTTCTGTCTCCATGTGTCTCTCGGTCTCTACACACACACACACACACACACACACACACACACACACACACACGCACACACACGCACGCGCGCACACACACACACACGCACACACATGCACACACACTCACGCACACACGCACACACACGCACGCGCGCACACACACACACACACACGCACACACACTTTTAAAATTAAATCAGCATTTGAAGGTGGTCTAATAAAATACATCTGCAAAGAGAGTAACTGAGCCAACATCTATCTAGCTTGGATGCTACACAAGAGAAGAGTCAATCCATGGCAGACTTGTCATGCTGTGGGGCAGCACGCATCCTTGGAAAAATGGGGACACTGACATGAAGTCCTCCCTCCCCTGCCTCGCCCCTCCTGAATCTTTACTTGGGGTCAGGCTCGCTCTCCTTCATACACCAGTGTTAAAGCCCAGCATGAGCTTGGAATGTTAGTTTGCCCTTGCTACCGTGTCATAGGGATCAAAGCAATTAGTAATGGTGGAATTTCAGCTTTCCTCCCAATGATGCCTCTGGCTGTATGGAATATATTCCCAACCAGCCTGACTCCACCCACTTTTAGACAGAGAGAACATGTTAGGGGTCTGCCATGATCTACATGAGTGGGCATCACGTGGTGGGGCAAAGAGCCCTGGGAAGAAGAAGAGGGTGAAAAAACAATGTCCTTCAAAGGAGGAAGGTTTGAGTTGGGAGAAAGCTTGAGGGGTAGGGAATGGAGAGGAGTAGAGGGAGGGACACATGCACACACACACATATACATACATACATACACACATTTACACACATGCACATGCACATATAGACACACATACAACATACAGTCTGGACAGCATCTTCATTGGGTTATCGTGTGGAGGGGAAACCAAACTTCCCACACCTCTACCCATGATCTCCCTACATGAGCCCAAGTGATAAATGCAGTCAAAAATGGAGTATGTTGTGGCGAGTTTGTACTCCAAGCTGAATAGTAACTTCCCTGGGTCTCAATTTCTCCCTCTGTAACATGTCCTGCCACGATTTCAGGAGTGACCAGAGAGACCACTGACACAGCGAGCTGGTGCTGGCTCTGTGGGCAGCACTCATGAAGAAATTCCTTGGGAGATACAAATAGCACTGGAGTGGTAGCTCTAGGCCCCTGCTGATCAAGAGGGAGACCTTGGCCTCACTTACCTTTTTCTGACACTGTTTACCCTGCTGTCTCTATGCTTTGGTGTTTTATTAAGGAGCATGCTGATGGTGTTTCCAATAGCTTGTAGGCACCAGATTTGGTCTTCTCTCTTCCACAACAGGACCTAAGCCTTTGAAAAATATTCTAAGGCACAACCTTGCTCATTTCTGGGGCTGGATCTCTCTTGACAGAAGACATTGATTTGTACCCTATATGAGTACATGGCTTCCAACTGCTTTCCCATTGTTTCTGGAATGTAATGCTGCTCTCCCCAAGTAGACTGTAAGCACCTTAGAGGTATGGAGCATATCTTATACAGGCTACCTCAGAGATCCTGGGTGCTGAGGAAACAAGATGTTCTGCTGGACACTAATGATCCCGAAGAGCCTTGGGAGGAGAAAGAGGGATGTGCTGAATCTGCCTTGGGCCCCAAGGAAGCAAAACCAGCCTGAACCTATTGATCCACTTTCCCCAAATTGTGCTTAATGACTGAGTAGCTCACAGGGAGAAGGTGGCCTAAGGGGGACAGAAGAGCAAGTGGGCTAGTGGGCACCCCAACACAGTTAGGTCAGCCAGGGGTGGCGATTCAGCTCACTGCTGGAGGGCAGCAGGAGACATAGCCTCTAACCCCACTACTAACCTATGGGAGGGCCCTTTGGCAAGTCACTGTCCTTCTTTGCCCCATCCAGAAAACAAGAAGGCTGGAAGGTCCCACACAACTTTGATCTCACATCATGCCCCAGTTTCTTTGTTCATCAAGACACAGACTGAGAAACAAACTTTGTTCATTTGTACCAGTATCATTTTCACAGTCAAACAATTGCTTAAGATTTTAACTGGGCATTTGGAGATAGTCTAGAGAGAGAAATGAGAATGTCTAGGAAGCGTTTATTCCCTTAAACTCTATAAAGGAGTCAGAAGGCCTTGAGACTTACTGTTTTGTTTTGTTTTGTTTTTTATACAAAGGATTATTTGCATTGGGAGTTTTGAAAGGTAGATACTGTGGTTCACCCAAAGTACAGAGAAATGCAAAAGGTATTTAGAGGCATCTCTCTCCCCCTCTCTGTCCCCTCCCCTCTCTCTCTTTCCCCCTCTCTCTCTCCCTCCCTATCTCTCCCTCTCCCTCCCTCTCTCCCTCTCTCTCTCCATCTCCCCTTCTCTGTCTCTCTCTGTCTCTGTCTCTCTTTCCCCCCTCTTTGTCTCTCCCCCTCCCTCTCTGTCTCTCTCTCCCTTTCCCCCCCCTCTTTCTCCCTCTCTGTCTCCCTTTCTCTCTCCCTCTCCCACCTCTCTCTGTGTCTCTCTCTCCCCCCTCCCTCTCCTCCCTCCCTCTCCCCCCTCTCTCTCTGTCTCTGTCTCTCCCTCTCCCCCCTCTCTCTCCCTCTCCCCCCCTCTCTCTCCCTCCTTCTCTCTCCCTCTCCCTCCCTCTCTCCCTCTCCTTCCCTCTCTCTTTCCCTCTCTCTCTCTCCCTCCCTCCCTCCCTCTCCTTTACAAAGAAAATCTGAACAGCAAGGGAAGAAAAGGAGCTGTCCTGAAGCTCTTCCTGCCAGTGCCAAGCCACCCCCATCTTTGTGTCCAGCCAGGACATGCAGATAATTGGGACCAATTTGGTGGAAGGCCCCAACAGGATCCTTGGCAAGCTCACCATCATTGGACATTGCAGCCCTCAGAATAGTGCAGTCTGCTTTGCTTGCTCCCCTCCTCCTGCCCCATCCACAGCCTCCAAGCTGAGTGCTCACCAGCCAGCAAAGAGTCTGGACAAACCCAGGGGCCCAATATTCAGTATCAGATTGTTCAATGCAAGGAAAAGCCACAGGAAAACAAAGATGACAGGAAGCTGCCTGTGAATCCTAGGGGCCTTCATGGCCTGGGCCTTTTGGCTCATGCTAGTTGATAGGGCACTCAGTTGTATAAAACCCTGTGGAAAGGCTGCCATGGAAAGGGGAGTGGGTGCTACCATGGAGAGGCCTCAGTTGCCATGGAAGCTAACAAGGGTAGCAGCAGGCGCTCTCCAGCTAAAGGGAATTCAGGGGAAAGTTGAACAGTGGCCATGCTCAGAAACTCTTCCATCCCCATAGAATCAGGAGGGCAACCAATGAAAAGTATTCTTGTGCAGTTCAATATCAAATGGCTCCATTTATGCAGCGATAGCCCTACTAGGGCCTGTGCCCCCAAAGAGATTAAAGAAGAGGAGTCATAAGTACAATGTATTTACAGCAGCTTTTTTGTAGGGACAAAGAACTGGAAACTAAAGGGGCACAGTTGAAAAAGCTGTGCTATAGGAAAAGTCCTGGGATAGAATCTACTATTGTGACAGAAAATAGAGAGATGGGGTCAAAGAAACCTGAGAAGAGCTGCATGCTCTGATGCAGAGTGAAGTGAGAAAAACCAAGAGAATCACTGCTATAATAATGGCAACAATGTAAAACAAATAACTTGGAAAAACTTAAGAACACTGATAGCACAAAGACCAGCCCCAGTCCCAGGCCTCAGAGGCCACCTAGTCCAACCCACACTTGCACTGAAATCCTGGAGGTTTCCCAAAATCTACTGGGAACCCTCCAGGGAGAGAGAGCCCTACCCTCTAGAGGTAGCACATTTTGGGCTGGACAGCCCTCGTGGTGAGGCTAAGTTTTCTAATATCAAGCCTAAGTTACTCTCTCTCTGAAACTTTCCCCCACTGGTCCTGCTGCTGCCCCCTGGGGCCCAGCAGAACAAATGTAATCCCTCTTCCCTGCCAGCCTTCCATATAGGCAGAGGCAGCTACTGACCATCCTCTGAGTCCTCTCTTCTCTACAGTAAACATCTCCAGTTACTCCAATGAATGTTCAGATAACATGCATTTGATCAAGACCCCTCACCATCCTGCTACCTTCACCTTCTCAATATCCTGCTTAAACTATGGTGCCTGGAATTAAAGACATATTCCAGAGACTTTTGAATGAGGACAGAGTACAGAGGGACCATCACTGTCTTATTTTCAGAAGCTAAGCCTTTCTTAATGAAGCCCAAGACTGAATTCACTTTTTGGCTACCAGGTTATTTGCATACTGATAACTTCTACTGGAGGGTGCTAGGTAGCACAGTGGAGAGAGCATTGGGCCTGGAGTCAGGAAGAACTGAGTTCAAATGTGACCTTAGACATTCACTAGCTGTGTGACCCCGGGCAAGTCCCTTCACCCTGTTTGCCTCAGTTTCCTCATCTATCAAATAAGATGAAGAAGGAAATGGCAAATAGGTCCAGAATCTTTGCCAAGAAAACCCCAAATGGCATGACAGAGAGTCAAAGATGACTGAACACCAACTCCTATTGAGCAGTGGGGTCTAAGTCAGATAGAAACAGGGATGACGCAACTGCAGCTCCACAGTGACTCAGCAGAAAGTCACATATTACGATTATCTCTGTTCTATTGTATTTTTATCTATTGTTGGCAGTATTTACCTATTCCACTGTAATCTGGTTCAGACTGCACTAGGGAATTTTATGGGCTGCATGCAATAGGTATTTGACACCTCTGCACTAAACCCGACAAATCCAACCAGGCCTCCCTGATGCTATATGGGTGAGGTTGATTCTTGGACCCAAGTGTAAGACTTTATATTTAGCCCTATGAAATTTCCTCTTGGTGGATTCAGTCTAGTATTGTAACCTGTCAAGATCTTTCTGGATCCTGACTGTCATCTAGTGTGTCTGCCTGACTTGGTGGCATCTACAAGTCTGATGTAATTCCAATCAATCCAACAAGCATTAATTAAGCACATACTGTGTATAAATCACATGGTTATTACTGTAGTTATATGCCAGGGCTACAAACACAAAAGGTAATCAGCCCTTGCCCGTCTACTTGGCGGGGGGGGGGACAGTACAACATGAAACATAATTGTGGGGAGGGATAGTGGGAGGAGAGGGCTAGCTCTCCATTAGCCTACATCCTCTGCAAGAAGGTCCCTACCAAAACCTCTCTCCTACTCCCCCAACACGAGAAGGTTTGGTTCAGCATCACAAAGCCGAGACAGCCACAATTTCTACCAAAATCCACCTGGGGTAGGGCAGGGAGGTGTAGCAACAAATAATACAGGCTTTAAGAAATAAATACTAAACAGAGCCAAGCTTTACTCACTGTGGGGTTATGCTAACAGGTGAGTCTCCCATCTGCCCAGAGGAGTTTAAAGGTATGCCATCCCTCCAGTCAGGGGAAAGGCCCTAGATAATCTTGACAGAGGCTTCCAGGGCTCAGAGAATGCAGTCAATCTTCATCAGGTGCTTTTATGTTCACCTGAAGGATACTTGCCACAGGAGCTGAAAGGAAAAGATAATCACCACTTGCCAATCTTAAAGCCATTTTTCTATGACATGTCTAACCATCCCACCTTGGAGCACTTGGACCATGGAGCTCATTGGAACAGGACCACTGCTCAAGGCAATTTGAGTTAATAAACCTTTATAAAGTACCTACAGTGGGCTAGGCCCTGGGAAGATGCAAAGACATAGACTCAAGGATCTCAAGTAAAACCACCAAGCCAAGGGAACCATCAGAAATAAATTATGTCACCGAGTCTGAGGGAAGCAGGAAGAGCAGCAAAGTATGGTCCAGATCAGAGCGCCAGACAGTCCAAGGCAGGTGGTCAAGGGAAAGGACTCTGACACACCAAGGTTTAGTAGAGTCAGAGGCAGGTTACCCACCAAACAAAAGACCAGCACCTGATAGGACTTCTTCCTAATCAGCCACTTCCTGCACAGATTTAGGCCTGTGCCCCACACCAGCCTGCTTCCCCACTGGGGTCTGACCACATGGGGCCAATCCTGATATGAATCAGATGGGCACTTCACAAAGAGGCATTTCTGACTCAAATTGGAAGCTAAAATGTATGCTCTGCCAGGAGAACTGAAGTGCCTGGTGCCTAGTGTATCATAGAATGAGCCCCTCTGAGCTGGAAGAGATCACAGACGTCTCCTAGTCCAGCCACCCAATTTTAGAGAAGAGGAAAATGAGGACAAGAGAGGTCATTAAATGACTTGTGTAAGGTCACACAGGTCAGCAAGGGGTTGTTGGAGTTGGGGTTAGGAATACCTAAGTAAGACTTGTCTCTGGCACCAGCTGTGTAGCCCTGAACCAATCATTAAGCTCTCTGAGTCTGAGTTTGCTTGTTTGGAAAGCTGGGATGAGTATGCCTTTAGGCCATACTTCTTCCACAAAGTCTTCCTGACTATGGCATAGAGAGAATATTGGGGTCCCCAAAGCTCTGCCAGGTTCTACCAAGCTAGAATGGCTCCAAGTACAGGCTCAGCAACAAACTAGGCTGATCTTGGTGAACCAGCCCAGCTAGGTATGGAAAGGTTCATCACCAGAACACTGACCATGGCAATGGATTCTTTGCCCCTGGTGACCTGTGGAACGAAGAAATACGCCAAAAGGCAGCCAATCTCGTATCGCTTTCTTCTGCTTTGGCAGTGACCAGAACGGACATAGGATTCTAAGAACCATGTGGCTTGGGGACTACATGGAAACATTAACTTCACTCTAATTGCTGGGCACTCTAGATATTCTACATAGGGAATCAGCAGCCAATATCCAGCCAGTGGAAGAACTGAGGCATATCTAGTTTGACATTGTCACTGAAAAGGAAACCAGAAGACCAAAGAAGGCAGATTCTCCCTGGTGGTTTCCTTGTGTGTCCACAGGCCTTTGGTCTTCTCATTTGCAGTATTCATGAACATCTGCAAAAAAGACCACATGGACATAATTGCCAGTGGCCGTGTTTTGTTGCAAAGGATGAAAAAATACAGAGATTCTTTGAAGGACTCAACAAGGTTTTCCAAAGGAGTTTGCCAATCACTTTTAGTCTTGATGAATTCAACACAAAGACAGCAAAACATAGATCCAAAAGTGGTTCAGAAATAGGGAATGAGAGAAGCACAGATGCCTCATACTTATACATTACCTTTAAGGAAAGAATCAGAAGGTGCTGGATGAGGGGAGAATCGAGTAACATCACAAAAAAGGAATTGATGCCTCTTGAACAGAAAGAAAATGACTTATTGCTGATATGGAAGCCATTCCAGAATCAGCCTGCCATTGTGCCACTGACTTGTTGGGGCAAAGATAAAGTTAGTACAAAACTAAGTATTAAAAGGAAAACTATATGAAATTTGATTTTAAAAATTCCCACCTGGGAGTAGACATAGCACTTCCATGGTGCTCCAGCCCACACCATTTCTAAATCTATGTAAAAGGGAACTCTGAACAAACTCTGGAGCTCCAGAGCCCACAAAATAACACAGAGAAGCTAACCTCCCGCTGAGGACAACCCGGCAGCTGAGCAGGGAACGGCCAGTGCAGCTCTCTGGGAGCCAAGCCCAGCCACACAAGAGTCAGAGGTTTTAGCCCCAGGGTGGCCGTACCAGCAACAGGGTGGAGGGACCCCAGAACACCAGAAGCTGTGGCATTTCCAGAATTACCAACACACAGATGCCATGGACAAAGTGAGAGGTTAGTGCAGTATGGACTTTAGGACTAATTAGTGGGGAGAGCACGTCAACCTCTTTCCCTGGGGGAAAAGAGAAGCCACTGAGAGGCTTCAGCACAGCCACAGACACACGCAGTAGCTTCAGTCCTGGCCCGCAGTCTGTAGGGGGACCCCGCGATCAGTCTGGGGGGTAAGCGCTCTTGCTTTAACCTCCCTGGATCTGGATTGCGGTCTGGGGTGGAGGTTTTGGGGTGTGTGACCAGCTTGCCAGAGTGTGAGGAGGCTTCAGAGAGGGCACCCAACTAATACCTCCAGCTGCTGAGAAAACCCCAGTGTTTGGGACTGAAGCTCCCCTGGATGGTGGCAGAGTCCTACTGTGGCAACAAGCCCAAAAGTCAAGTAATTGAGTGGCAACATGCCTAGGCAAAGGAAACAAAATAAACAGAAAAATTCAACATTAGACTCCTATTTGTGGGGGGAAAGAGGACCAAAGCATGGAACAGGAGGAGGACAGAAATCCTGCACCAAAAGCCCCAAATGAAAATACGAGCTGGTTACAGGCCATAGAGGACCTTAAGAAGCAGATAAGAGAAGTGGAGGAAAAATTGGGAAGAGAAATGAAAAAGATGCAAGAAAAGTATGAAATGAGAGTCAACAGCCTGACTGAGGAAAATAACACCTTAAAAAATAGACTAACTCAAATGGCAAAAGAGGCTCAAAAAGGCAATGAGGAGAAGAATGCCTTAAAAAGCCAACTTTGCCAGATGGAAAAAGAATCTCAAAAGCTCACTGAGGAGAATCATTCCTTCAGAATTAGACTGGAGCAAATGAAAGCTAGTGACTTTGTGAGAAATCAAGATAGTGTTAAGCAGATCCAGACAAATGAAAGAATAGAAGGCAATGTGAAATATCTTATGGGAAAAACCACTGACCTCGAAAATAGATACAGGAGAGATAATTTAAAAATTATTGGACTACCTGCAAACCATGATCAAAGAAAGAAACTAGACATCATCCTTCAAGAAATTCTCAAGGAAAACTGCCCTGATGTTTTAGAACCAGAGGACAAAATAGAGGTTAAAAAAAAATCCACTGAGGTGCGGCTAGGTGGCGTAGTGAGTAGAGCATCGGCCCTGGAGTCAGAAGGACCTGGGTTTAGATCCAGCCTCAGACACTTAACGCACACACAAACAAAAACCTAGCCATGTGACCTTGGGCAAGTTACTTAACCCCAATTGCCCTCCAAAAAGCAAAAAAAAAAAAATCCACTGATCCCCTCCTGAAAAAGATCCCAAAAAGAAAACTCCTAGGAATATTATAGCCAGGTTACAGAATTCCCAGATCAAGGAGAGAATATTACAAGCAGCCAGGAAGAAACAATTTGAATACTGTGGAAACACAATCAGGATAACACAGGATCTGGCAGCTTCTACACTGAGGGATTGAAGGGCATGGAATATGATATTCTTGAGGGTAAAGGAGCTAGTATTAAAACCAAGAATCACCTACCCAGCAAAACTGAGTATCATGTTTTAGGGGAAAATATGCTCATTCAGTGGAATAGAGGACTTTCAAGCATTCTTGATGAAAAAAACCAGAGTTGAATAGAAAATTTGACATTCAGGTACAAGAAGCAAGAGATGCTTGAGAAGGTAAAAAAGGGAAAAGAAATCGCAATGAACTTATCAAAGTCGAACTATTTACATTCCTACATGGAAAAACAATAACTGTAACTGATGAAACTTTTCTCAGTATAAAAATAGTTGAAGAAGGGTATATGGGCATATGAATACATATGTGAATGTGTGTATATATGTTTACAGGTATACATAGATAGAAGGCACAGATCGAATTTAATACGAAGGGATGATACATAAAAGGTGAAATTAAGAGGTGAGAGAGGAATATAAAGAGGGGAGAAGGGGAGAGGCAGAATGGGGTAAACAATCTTATATAGAAGAGGCAAGAGAAAATGGTTGCAAGGGAGGGGAAAAACAGGAAGGCAAAAAGGCAAAACCTTATTCTCATTGAATTTGGCTCAGGGAGAGAATGACATACATACTAAATAGGATATCTCACCCTATAGGAGAGTAGGGGGGGAAGGGGATGAGAGGGGGGACGATGGAAGGGAAGGTGGGAGGGAAGGGGGGATGGAAGTTGGAAGCACCCACTTTTGAAAAGGGAAAGGATCAAAGTAGGGGATAGACCAAGTGGCAGGTGGGATAGGAGGGAGGGAAATATAGTCAGTCTTTTACAATATATCTACTATGGTAATGTTTTGCATAGCTACACACGTACAACATATACTGAATTGCTTATTTTCCCACTAAGGGTGGGTGACAAGGGAAAAAGGGAATGAATCTGGAATTCAAAGTTTTAAAATCAAATGTTTAAAAATATATAAATACTATTATTAATACTATTTTACATATAATTGGGAAATAAGATATATAGGCATTGGGGCACAGAGATTCACCTTGCCCTACTGAAAAAGTTGAAGGAGGTATGGTAGAAGATATGGGAGAGAGCAGATGGGATGAGGGGATATCCTCTGGGACTGCTATTCTGGGGTGGAGGGAAGGAAAAAATGGGGAAAAATTGTAACTCAAAATCTGGCAGAAATGAATGATGTAAACCAGAAGTTAATAAAGCATTTGGGAAAAAAAATTCCCACCTGACTTCTTTAAATAAGATACTAAAATGGGAAATGGACATGTATGCCAATTACAAATATCTTATACAAAAATATAATCAATGGAAAATAATTACAACCGCTTACTCTTGCCAAGGACTTCACTGGTTTAGAATATTCATTCATTCGTAAAATCTGCTGGAAAAGAATGGCAGTATATGCAGAGTAGCACTACCCCATAAAATAGAAATGGTGGGGGGAACAGAGTTTTAAGAAAGCTTAGCAAAGATTCAATTAAGCTGAATCATTCCAAGGACTGTTAAAGACCAAATTGGAAGAAAGATAACAGTCAGACAAAGCATGGAAAACATCTGCAAAGATTTTGGAGAATCAGCTCTTCATCAAAGCCAGTGGAGTCCAAGGACATCACCAGATGTGCTTCTTGAGTGGAGCAGCTGGACTGAGCCGTGTCTACACAGAGGAGGCTCAGGTGAGGTCAACTATAAAGCTTGGAGGTCATTGAGGAGCTGATTCCCAAGTTAGCTTAAGGAGAGGAAGGCAGTCATAGTGTGGGGGAGAATATTAGACCTTATTAGTGCATAAAAGGGCACCTGAAAGAACAGCAATAGCCACCACCCACCTGCCACCTCTCCTATCTAGATAAAAAGTATTGGAGAATAATCCAGACATACTTTGAAGACGTCCTTGATGAGGATATTCGAAGAGAACAGGCAGGTTTTGACAAATTCTATTCCACAACAGACCATATCTTTCCCACCTCACAATTGGCTCAAAGATACAGAGAATGCTAGTGAGCTAATGCCCTCTGAGCATATTATTTGTTGACTATTTTCTTCAAAAGCTTTTGATGCGATGAAACAAAATATCCCTTTCAAGGCTCTGATGTGTCTCACATGCATATGTCAAAGTCATTCCAGATTCCTTAAAGACTGAACAACAGAGATCACCTTATTCAATAGCCCTCTGATCCTGAATATCAGGCAAGGCAGAAATCAGGGAGACATATTCATCAAAGGTGTTCATCACGATCAGGGAGGTGACCCAACCCAGCAGCCAAGTGGGAATGATAACAAATAGATCAACAGACACTCGTGAAGTACCTACTATGTGCCAGGCACTGTACTAAGTGCTAGGGATATAAAAAAGGCAAAAATAGTCCATGCCCTCAAGGACTTTCCATCCTTTCTGAATAGACAACATGTCAATAGATAGGAGTATACAAGAGCCGGACTGTCCGAAATCTGTAAAAATCCTTTGCCCTGTGGTCCCCTCATCACATTTCTGAAGTCTTCCATCATCAGCCTTCTTTACTGTGATTCAGGTACTGCTGAACAAAGCGGAAGGAAGTCAGTCACACAACCTCCCAAACTGTTATCCAGTCTCAACTGGGCCTTGGCAGATGCACGCCAGTCTGCCACTGCCCACAATGGCTGTTCCAAACCTTCTCTTCTCAATCAGCCTGTCCCACTGCCTCCCCTTTTCACAGCAGAGTAAGTCCCTCATCTCATTTTTTAAAAGGAGCAGTTCATAGAGTGCGCCCTCTCCTCCACAATTCCACACATCCAGCCACATCAGAATCATTCCACAATCTTTGAGGATGTCTTTGATCCCATCTCCTCCAATCTCCACTGGCAACATCCCCTTCAGCCATTAGCTTCTACTCAGTTCTCAGCCCCTCCCAGGCTGGCTTCCATTTCCACCATTCCATCAAGACTGCTCACCTCCAGATTACCAGGGATCTCTTAGCCCTCATCCTCCTGGACCTCTGATGCTATTAACCACATGCTCCTTCTAGATGCCCTCTCTTCTTTTAGTTTGCATAACTCACTCACTCCCTCTCTCTGTCTCTGTCTCTCTCTCTGTCTCTATCTCTCTCTCCTTCCCTCCAACTCTGTCTCTCTCTGTCCCACCCTCCCTCCATCTATCTCTGTCTCTGTCTCTTACTCTGTCTCACAAGCTTGCAATCAGCAGCCAAGTCTTGTTAATTCCACCTCTGCACCATCTCTTCTTTCCCATCCCAGTGCAGACCCTCATCCCTTGGCCACTGTACTATTGTAATAACAGCTTCATCGTTGGCCTCCCAACCCTCCCCAATCCATCTTCCTTAAGCACAGGTCTGACCAGATCACTCCTCTACTCAAGGATCTTGGATGTTTTCCTATTGCCAAACTTCTACGTGATATTCAATGCCCTTCAGAGTCTGGCTCCAGTGAAATTTTCCAGGCTGATTTCACATTACTGCCCCTTACACAGTATAGACTCTAACCAGACATATGCAACTACCTATCTCCCACCTCTGTGCCTTTGCATCATTCTGTGCACGTGCCCTCCATGCCATCACCTCTTGGCTCCCTTTGAGGCTCATCTCCAGAGCCACCTCCTTCAAGAGACCCTTCCCAACTCCCCCGGTTGGTAGTGCTTTCCCCAATCATTGTGCAACTGCTTGTATCTATTCTATACTTACTTTTCTGTAGCTATGTTGTGTTCCCCAGGCAGAATCCAAGCTCCCTAACAGCAGGACCTGCTGCCCAGAGTAGAATAGGCAGTTCCCAAGCACTGTTGGTCAGCTGACTGGTATATCATACTACAGAACAGGATGTCTGGGTAAAATAAACCTTGGGACTTCAGTTGCAGCCCAGGTACCCCCTATGCAGACACCAAGCAAGCCCTGCCTCCCTGCCTGGAAAATGCTGCAGCAAACAGGAGCCTGCTAATGAGAACTCATTTACTATAGCTGAGCAAAATCAATATCTTGGTTCCACAAATGTGAAACTAACATTTGCAAGGTGTATATTGATATACAGTAATGAATACATTTGAATTATTGTCATGAACACACTAATCCACTCTTTTCCCCCAGATATAGATTTTTATTGCTTTAGGGTTGAAAGATTATAATGAAATAAATTTAATTAAGTTCTGCCAAAGCAACCCACTGATAACAGGAGGGAAAAATCATTGTATAGTACATGGTTTTATACCATTTTTTAAAAGTTCTGATGTTTTTCTACTAAGTTCTTAAAAGACATTATCTACTTCCCCCAGCTTTCAAATTAACATTATAAACCAACTCATGAAAAGCTTATATTTTAACAAAATATATTCTTTGGAAACTAAAAGAGCCCTCAGCCCACTTCTCTGCTCTGTAGATCAAAAGCAGACCGACCGCAGATCTTCAAGGAGAAGCCTCAGAGGCTGAGGCAGGAGAAGGAGAATTCGACATTCCCCTCCAGTCATGGCCAACAGGGAGCCTTCTCCCCTACCTCATGTGAGAAATAGCCCCCGGCACAAAGCCTTCCACATGACAGGTGCTTTGGAAATGCACACTGGTTTGATTTCTGATGGGGATACATGGGACCAAATGCTGCCCAGGGCAAATTCGGCAGTTCCCTGGCCAGTGTTTCCCTGACTTGACTACATCTCTATTGCTACTAGCACCTGAGGATCTCCTAGCAAGGCCTGGCCCCTGGGATGCTGGGCAGGCTAGCCAGGACCCTAACCCTACCCTGACCACACCAGTACTCTACTACAATAAGAGAATCCCAGAGTACATGCTATGGACACCGACAGGATCGTACAAACAGGCTGCCTTCAAATATGTTCAAATCCCCCTATCTGTCTAAGCTTCTGAGTGAAAACCTTCACTAGATCTGACCATTATCTCTACTTACTGGCTGACTTTCCTCGGCTTTTGATCTCTCCCTAGCCAGCAGTCCCTTCCCTAATGCCTTCAACCATAGCCAAGGCTCCTCATCCTTTGAAAGCCCTGAGTGGATCCCATCATCTCCTCAAGCTATTGGCCCATTTCCCTCCTCCATTTTTCAGCCCAGCTCCCTTGGTGCCTGTCCTTGCTCCATCCTCACTCAAGCCCTCACCCTCTCTGCAGTTATCAGTGTATGTCATTGCTGAATGTCTTCATTTGCTCTGTCTGGAGCATCTCACAGGGCTGTTCACCCTCTTCTCCTCACCACCCCCTTCTCTCTAGGTTTGCAGGCCTCTGCTCTCTCCTGTTTCTTCCTCCTGCCTCTCCTCCTGCTCCTTCTCAGGCTCTTCTGATGAGCCCTGGCATTGCTATCCCTGGGATTTCCCCTGGACCTCTCGGTGACCCTGTCAGCTCCTATGGGTTCAGCTATCTAGTGATGACCCCCATGTCTCTATGGTCACTGGCAGTTTCACTGTGAACTCCTAGAGTGCATCTCCAATTGTCTACTGGACCCTCTGAACTGGATGTGCTGTGAGCATCTCAAACTCCCCACATATAAGGAAGATCTCATTATCTCTCCCCCCAAAGCATTTCTAACCCTCTTTGAAACTCCCCCATTGTCAAGAATGCCACAGCCATCCAACAAACCGAAGTTCCCAATGCTGGTGTCCTCCTCACCTTCTCTCTCCCTCACCCAACCCAGTCAATCAGTTGCTAGATCCTGTCGTTTCTATCTTCACAAAATCACTCACGTGGGTTCCCTTCTCTGCATCCCCCATGTTAGAGCTCACTGTCGCCATCCCATTAGCCTTCTCTTTGGTCTCCTGGCCTCCACACAGCCTCCAAAGTCCTTTTCCCAAGCATGGCTGTCACCCTGGCATTCTCTCCTCATTGCTCTGCAGTGGCACCCTGTCATCTCTAAGAACAAATGGAAACTCCATTTCACTCTTCAAACCTCTCCCAGCCTAGCCCCTTCCTACCTTTCTAGTCTCCTGGTACATTATTCTCCATCTCCTAATCTTTGATTCAGTCAAACTGGCCTTCTCTCTGGTACTCACACACAATGCTCCATCTCTCAGCTCTGTGCCTTTGCATTGACAGTCCCTCATACCTGGAACACATCCCCCCTTCAACTCAGCCTTATTTCTCTTTCTTCAAAGCACACCTTCTTTCCTTAGGGCCCCAATTGTCAACACCCTCCCTCTCTAATTGATAATGGAGCTTCCAATCCACTAAAACTCCAAGAGCTTTTCAGGTAAACTGTTGACCAGCCATTCGTCCTACAGCCTGTACTTAGGAAACTGATTTGTTGAGACACAATATTGATATAAATTAATTCCATGATAGCCATGTTAAACAACACAGGGCCAAGCCCAGCTCCCCAGATGTGTGCCACTGAAGATCTCCCAAGGACTGCAGGGATTTGCTGTGACCAGCATCTGCTTCACTCAGAGTTGGCCTTTATCACTTCACCATTCCAATAGCCTAGAACAGGAAGAGC
Organism: Gymnobelideus leadbeateri; assembly: GCA_011680675.1. NCBI lineage: Eukaryota > Metazoa > Chordata > Mammalia > Diprotodontia > Petauridae > Gymnobelideus > Gymnobelideus leadbeateri. The sequence continues at coordinate 362,282 of WOXC01004818.1, read as the reverse complement.
CATTCTCTGGGAGGCAGTGGAATGAGCAATGACCCTGGAATCAAGTACCCTGGGTTCAAATTCCCAATCTCCTACTTGCTACTTTGTGTGACCTTGGACAAGTCACTTAACCACATTGGGTCTCAGTTCCCTCCTCCATAAAATGAGGGGGTTAAACCAGATGTCTTTTAAGGGTCCTGTCAGCTCAAAATCTAGGCTCCTAAACTGACACTGTACCATTGATGGTGCCTTTGATAGGTCTTTGAGCCCAGCCATCCAACTCATTATGATTCCATCTAATTGTGTGCATTATCAACTAAGCCCAATATCTCTACCTTCTCCACAAAAAAAGTATAAGAGATTTTATAAAAGAACTTGGTTAAAATAGGGGCAGCTAGGTGGTGCAGTGAAGAAAGCACAGGCCCTGGAGTCAGGATGACCTGAGTTCAAATTTGACCTCAGAAACTTAACACAAAAAAACTAGCCTTGTTACCTTGGGAAAGTCACTTAACCCCAATTGCCCTACCTTCCCCCCTCCAAAAAGCCAAAGAAACAAAACAAAAACAAAACTTGGTTAAAATCTAGATAAACTCTATCCATAGCAATCTCCTCATCTACTAGTTCAGTGATCCTTTCCAAAAAGGGAATGAGGCCAGGTGGACATGACCTGTCCAAAGATGCTGCTGGCTCTTAGGAATCATTGCTTCCTTTTTGAGATTTTCATTAAGCAGCCCTTTAAATTGGTGATGTCAAACTCATATAGAAATGGGGGGCCACTAAAACCATAGATAAAGATACATAAGGCCTATCAATATGGGCCACATGTTGACTCAGCTTAAAAATGTAATATTACCAAAGTTTTAAATTGTGTTTTTATTTATTTTGTTAAATACTTCCCAATTACATTTTAATCTGGTTCAGGCTGCCCTCAGGGGTGTTGTGGGCCACATACCTCTACTTTAAATTATACTGTCTCCCATCTTTTAGCCTTCCATATTTCATAAATAGTCTCCCATGACATCCCAGCATCCCCAGCATCCCTAGGAGGAAGGGTGGTGCTGAGCACACCTTCCAGATCCCATTAGCAAATCCCATTAGCATTGGCATTCAGGTATCAACAACTTAATGAATTTTCTTTGTGCCAGGACCCAGTCAGACTCTCAAGTTAAAAATGTTTCAGGGGAGCAGGCTTACCTATGCGGTTCTAATAGCCTCTTAACTGATCTCCCTGTGGCTAGTCTCATCTCTCCCCATTTCCACCAAAGTGGAACCAAAGTGACCTTCCATGCCACTCTGCTACTCAAGAATGTTCAGTAGTTCCCTATTGCCTGCTAGGTCAAATCCAAACTCTTCCATAGACACTATTTGATCCCAAACTATTGGCACATCAGTCTCCCTGAGGTACCAGACACTCCAGCCACACATGGCATGTCATCTCCAGCCACCATGTTTTTGCCCAGTCTGTCCTTCTCTCCTCCCCACCTTTACATCCAGAGTCCCAGGTTCCCTTCAAGACTCTTAGTGGCCTGCCTACCTCTGAAACAGACCTTAGAAGGATTTGTCCTCCCCTCCCCCAGTCAAATAAAATCTTCTTGAGGGCAGGATGTTTTGTTTCCCAAAGAAGGGACTAGGAGAAGCTAACAGGATCACACCAGAGCTAGGAAAGAGAGAAGGTCAGTGATGCTAGCATGAGAAACCCAAAGGGTGGTGTTTGAGGGGCTTTAAGACTATGAGCTCCAGTCCAAAGCCAGCACTTTAGCACTCCTCCCAAAGGGGCCCAAATGGGGTGGGGGTGGACTCACTTGGAAGGATTCAACTGGAAAAGTTCACAGGGCAGGCGCCCCCTTGAGTGTAATTACTGGCAACATTCATCATGACAACAATCACAGCCGACATTTAGTATTTGAAGGTTTGTAAAGCACTTTATAAAGCTAATCTCACTGAGATGTAGGAGCTATTATTGCTCCCATTTTACAGGTGAAAAAACTAAAGCAGACAGAGTTGAACTGACTTGCCCAGGATCACACAGCTGGTAAGTATCTGAGATAATATCTGAGGTATTTGAACTCACTTCTTCCTAACTCCAAGGGCAACACTCACCACCTGGCTGCCTCTAGACTAGGGAGAAGCAGGAGGGAAAATGCATTTATATGATACCCCCTATGTGCCAAGCACTGTGCTAAGAGTCTTTACAAATGTCTCATTTGATCCTCACAACAACCCTACAAGGTAGGTGCTGTTATTATATTCATTTAATACACTTAAGGAAACTGAGGCAAACAGGGCTCAGTGACTTGCCCAGGGTCACACAGCTAGTAAGTTTCTGAGGCAAGCTCTGAACTCAGGTCTTCCTGACTCCAGGTCCAGTGCTCCCTTCTAGGTGCCTCTTAGGTTAACAGAGGTCAAATAACTTGCCCAGGGCCACATAACTAGTGTTTGAGTATACATTTGAACTCAGATCTTACTGACTTCAGGCCCAGGGCTCTATTCACTGAGTCACTGAGTTGCCTCCTGGGTAAACAGAAGTTAACTGACTTTCCCGGGGTCACACAGCTGGTAAATGTCTGAGGCAAACTTTGAACTCAGGTCTTCTTGACTCCAGGCCCAGGGTTCCATCCTAGCTTCCTCCTAGGCAAAGGTTAAATGACTTGCCCAAGGTCACACAGCTAGTAAGTAAATGATTTTAAATTTGAACTCAAGTCTTCCTGACTTCAGGCCCAGGGCTCTATCCTAACTACCTTCTAAGTAAACAGAGGTCAAATGACTTGCCCAAGGTCACAAGTGTCTGAGGTCAGATAATGAGTTCAGTTCTTCCTGCCTCCAGGCCCAGTGTTCCATCCACTAGGCCAACAGGTGGCACACTTGCCTACCTTTGCAAAGTGCTTTGGCTACATGAGCATAGAGGTAAAAGGTCATAAAACACAGTCCTTGGCACAGTGCCTGCCACACAGTAGGTGCTTAATAAATGCTAGCTGACCGACTGACTGAAATGCCTTCCCATGAGTCCGGAGTTCTCCCAATGTGAAAAACAAACAGGAAAACAATTTACAGGCCACCCAAGGAAAATCAAAATCCCTTCACAGGTGTGGCCCCTGCTGCAACCCAGGAGAGCACACTGGCAGGGCTGCCTGCCTCCAGCCTTTCCAGACTCAGCCTCTGGTGCCTTAGCTGTAAAATGGCCACAGAACATGCCTCATGGGGGGCACTCAGAGGAGGTGGCCGTCTGAGCCCTACCCACCGCAGTGCCATTTATGCCTTTGTAGCCTGAGCACCAGCAGAATATGGAGCGTGGAGCAGACCCTTCATTAATTTGAGTTGAATACATGAGAGGCAAAACTGGCCAGAAAGGAAGAGGAAGTACGGCCTGGTGAAGAGAAAGCAACAGGCCCTGGCTCTATGGCCTACCTCTGACTCAGCCTGACACCGGCCTGTGTGACCCTGGGCAAGTCCCTTCCTCTCTAAGGGCCCCAGCTGACCTGCAGTGCACCCTCACAGATCTGGTCCCGAGCACTCTCTGAACCTTAAAGCACAAACAAGAGTTAACATTTCTAGAGCACCTACTATGCACCAGCCTCTGTACTAAGCACTTTACAAACGTTACCTCATTTTGATCCTCACAAAAACTCTCAGACTTGGTGCTGTGATGATCCCCACTTTACATATGGGGAACCTGATGTGGAAAGAGATGCATGTCTTGGCCAAGGTCACAAGGTCTTCCCAGCTCCAGGCCTAGTACTCTGCCCTACGTGGTGCTGTGGCACCAGCTGACCCTGTCAGTCTGGGAGAATACTGAGGCCATTCTAGAATCACAGCTGGCAAGAGGCCCAAGGTAAAACATCCCAGAAGAATCACAGGATCTTGGAGCTGACAGAAGAGATAGCTAGTGGCTAGAAAGCTGCTGGGCTTGGCATCAGGGGACCCAGGTTCACATTTGGCCTCAGATACTTCCTAGCTATGTGTGTGTTTCACTTTCTTCATTTGTAAAATGGGGGTCATCCTGAGGATCAAAGGAGCTTATAGGACCATTGATTTAGAGCTCAGCACAGGGCACCTAGTCCAATTCCTTTATTTTACAGATGTGCAAACTGAGGCACAAGGAGCTTAAGTGATTTGCCCAAAGTGCTACAAGGACTAAACGCCAGGGGGGCATCTGGACCCAGATCCTCTGACTCCAGAGCCAGGGAGTCAATAAGTATTGGCTGTGTGCCTACTATGTGTCAGACTAGGTAATCTGGGTAAAGCAATTTCTAACCTCTAAAGTGCTACACAGATGTGGGTTGTTACTGTTCTCTAGCCTAAGCTCTGTTGAAGGGGCCTCCACTCCCTTCCCAGATGCCCAAAGTCAATGACCACGTGCTCCTTGAGGCTTCTGGGTTCCTTATGAAGTATCCCCAGGTCCCAAATCCTCTCTCCTCCCTGACATTGGCTCCTGCCTTTTCATCCTGCTCACGTCTTCTGCAAACACTGTGTCCATTCTCCAGATGTGGCCAGATGAGAGCTTCTCTCAACCTCGTCTCAAATCCCCTACCTTCTGTGAACACTCTAGCACAGTCTATGGAGCTTTCAGGACACTCAAACCCCCAGCGCTTTTTCCCACACCTGCCCATTCTGTGGCATGGAAGCAGGGTTTAACCCTAGGGCAGGAGTCCCATTTATTAACTATCCTCTTCCATGTAGCCCAACATGTTCCAGATGTCAACATCTCTTTGGGTAACCAAGCAATGGTCTGGCTTAAGCACCAACCCTGCCTGTCCCTTGTATGTTCAGCACCCTCAGCCTTCTGAATCATCTACAATACAACATCTTACTTTCTGCATAAGCAACCCTATGGCCATTTTCTGAATTTCTCTCCCAGAATCCCTTGTATCTCACTGCCCTCTGCCCCTTGGGTCAAAAGAGATGTTAGCATACCATTGTGGCCTCAGACTGGCCCAGGCTAGGAGGCTGAAGTACAAAGCACCCCACCCCAGCCCTGGGCCTTCTGGCCATGGCACTGAGGCCCATTTACTGAAGGAGGAATTCCTGTTTCAGACCCCCCTTTCTGGCCTTCCTTAGGCCATTTCCTCTTCTCTATTCTCTGTGCTACAGCATGAAGAGGAGAGAGGGAGGAATGAAGGGAAAGCACTGGATTTGAAAACAGACAACTGTGGCTCCAATCTGGGCTTCTCCATGGACTCCCTGAAGGAAGCCTTTCTTCTCTGTGCCTCAGTGCCCCCCTATGCACAAGGAGCAAGTGGGTCCCTTTGGGCTTGAGGGCCAGGACGCAGAGAGGCCATTGGCAGCAACCCCTCCCAAGCCTGCCTACATTTCCTGCTCTTCTTTCTGACTTTCCCTTTGCCCTTGGCTTCCATCTTCTTTTTCTCCCTTTCATCTTTTAGTCCTGCTGACTTCCCCCTCCCCTCCTTGGCCCTCCTGCCAAGTCCTGGCCTTAAGTCCTGGCCACATTTTCCCAAATCTCAACCCCACACACACAAATACACACATCTACATATATGCACAGCACCTATGCACAGACACATGACATGCATGCCCATGCAATGAACACACACAGCACAAAGCACCTACCAGCCCCAAAGCCTGCCTGTATGCACATGTATGTACACTGCCCAGTCCATGCCTGCATGTACACATACATGCAAAATCAGGTCTGAAGAGCCTCAGGTCATAGGTCACAAGATGCAGAACTGGGAGGGGCTTGGCAGTGACCCTCTAGCCCACCCCTTGTATCCAGGGGAGGAAGAGACTGAAGCCCAGAAAGGTTCCACTGACTTGGCCAGGGAGCCACAGCCAGTCAGAGGCAGCCTGTGCCCTATTCCACCCCTCGGCCACAGCTGCCCCAGGAGGTTGTCCCCATGATTGGCTCTGCCCCGGGGCTCCAGGTCCAACTCACCTTCCCCTGCACTGCCTCCAGCAGGTGATCCGGCCTCCTCCCGGGTTTGGGATGGTTCTTTGGGGAATTAGGGCAACTAGTAGAGCTGAGTTCCAGCATCCTCCCTGGCATCTGCCCTTGCCAGGTACCATGCTCCTTCCTGGGCTGCCCACTGCCCTGGCACTGGGAGCACCCGGGGCTGGGCTGGGGCTTGCCCCCGGCTATTTGGGCAGGGGCCGGCCTCTCCGGAGCCTGCCCAGGAAGCTTCGAGAAGGCCTCAACGTGCCTGGCTGCGTGCTGAGCCAGCCCGCTGCAGAGCTCCGGCAACCAGCCCCAGGCAGCAGAGCTGCGGCGGGCGCGTGCTGTGGGGCGGTGCGGGCCGGCCGGTCATGCAGACAGGCGGCCAGGCAGCACCAGGGAGCAGGATCCCGGAGGCAGCACCGGGTGCAGCCAGCTACACAGAGATTGCCCTCCATCTGAAGCTGCAGTTGGGAGCGTCCCTTCCTGTATCTGTGGCACGGCACGGCGCCGCTGTCCGCCGGAGCAGGTGCTGGGGCCCCCATGTGCCCAGCATTGGCAGGGGCCTCCGCTCGGCTGGGATCGGGGACGGGGAGCAGCTTTGCGGGATGCTGCCACGAGCCAGGCGAGCAGAAGCTGCTGTGGGCTGGCGGGCGGACGGCTGAGCCCCCTCGGAGAGGATGGAGAGTTCCTTTCAGCAAGGAGCCCTCGCCTTTCCATGCGTGGAGCTTTCACGAAGTCAGCCTGCTCCCAGCTCACCAAAGAGGGGTTCAGCATATGCATGCTGACTGCCCAGGTCTCATTAAGATGGGCCTGCTAGGCGATGGAGGGAGGGAGGGAGGGAAGGAAGGAGGGAGGAAGCCCCCAACCAGCTTCTTTGCATCCACTTGCTTCGGAGGCGAGAGTGTTCTCCAGATGTGCCTGCACATGCCTCTCCTATATTAACAGCCAGCGAGATGCCTGCTGCATCCCATCTCCCCAGGAGTGACATGTGGCCAGGAGCCTGCTCGCCTAGTGGTTAAGCCAGACATTAGGGAATCAGTTTCCCAAGCTCAGGGGAGCCATGAGATAGATGTGATTTGGTCCAGGATCTACAAGGCACAACCTCCAGAGCTGCCCCCCAGCAAAGCCAGGAGGGGAACTGGGAGAAAATCCAATGATGAGACAGTGGAAAGAGCAGAGGGCTTGGGCTCCCAGGCCCAGGGGCTCTGGGAGAGGGGAAAGGAAGGCCCTGGTCCTCTCTAGTCCTCCCTAGTCCTGGGTCCTCATCAGCAAAATCAAGGAGCAGAAAAAACAGTCATCCATGAGAGCCTTCTAAGCCCCAACCAATGCCATGGCCAACCACAATCCCCACCTTCTAGCAGGCTCAAGATGCAGAGGCACTTGGACATTTTGGACACACCAACATGGGACTTTATTTCTCTGTACTATGCAGAGTTGTTATGGGGTGGGGGGGGAGGGGAGGCAGGAAAAAGAAAGGAAATGCTTGTTCATTAAAAAAAGAATTCTTTTCCAAATTTCCCTTTATGCAAATGGCTCTTCAGGACCCTTCTCACTCTAACTGTGGGATCCCTCTGACCCTAGAGAGTCAAGTGATCTTCCACAGTCCCAGCAACCCCCAGGCTCCTCCCTGCTGCATCCTTGCAGGCTTCCTCAGGTGCCCAGCTCCTTCATGCTGTCTCCCCTTCCCATTCCTCCTCAACAAAGCCTGCTCTCAGGAAGGGAAGGATCTGGAACACTCTAGTGGCAAAATGTGTCTCTGTTCCCACACTGGCATCTTCAAAACATGCTTCACAACATTGTTTTGGGAAAAGAAGTTGCTTTGGGTATGAGCATCTATCCATCAGGGAGGGAAATGTCCATTTTCACAACAATGATAGCTTGAACAAAACTAAAGGAATGAAACTCTAACAGAGGAATTTGAATGAATATCAGTCAGGGAAGAGAAAGAATTGGGGGGCAGAGGAGAACAAGTTTACTAGCTCTTCCTTCCTTCTGAGAGGTCATGACAATACCTCTGAGGTATGATGATCCCTCCCCCCCCATTTTGTATTAAAACCTCTGCTTTTAACAATGTAGGGAACTTCCAGTGTGTAAACTCCCTCCACCAATACAGATTCCAGTCTTAGAGAGTTACCTAGGCTACTGAGTGGCCAAGCAATGTGTCCAGGGTTACACAGACAGTATGTCTGGTAGAGACAAGACTTGATCGTAGGTCTTCCTGGTTCCAGAGTTAACCCTTTGTCCTTATGCTATGCTTTAATAAATAGCTATACAATGCTTCCTGTGTGCTAAGTGCTTTATTATCTGACTGTCACATAACCCTGGGAAGGCTATGCCATTATTACCCCCATATTACAGATGAAGAAACTGAGGCTGCTTCTTCATCCCAAAGGTTTAATAACTTGTCCCCAAGTCATCTGGCCACACCGTGTCCCTGCAAGTTTGACTCTTTGCAACAGCCTCACCAAAGGCTACCTTCTCTGGGGAAGACTCTGAGCTCCTACCACAAGTACACTGACCTCCCATTTCAGGAAACACCCTGGCAATTGTTTGTCCCATGGTAAACTGATGAGATCATATACTCCTTCTGAGTTTCTTATTGGAATTAGTGAATGTTCGAGATTCTCTTACAGAAACAAAGAAGCCTAGGATGACAGCCCTGGAAAGTACTTCAGGGGTCAGCTAGAAAAGGTGACTCAACCAACAGCCAAAGAATTCAAGTGACTGCCCAAGGGGACCCATAAGGTACAAGCCACAGTCGCTTTGTGCTTCCTGAAATGCCCCTGGCGAACTCCCTGTAAGAGGTGTCTCCATCCCAGCAGATCTTCCCAGCTGTCTTTGAGCTGTCCAGCCTGGCCCATGTGGATGACACTGCCCCAGTGGGGCTGACACTGGAGATGGGAAGATCCAGTGTGGGTGGTTGGAGGGATCAGAGGGTCCATTTGACCCTGAAGAGCCCAGTATAATTGGGGTGAGATGAGCAGATTCAATCACCATCTCAGGTTTGTAAAGGACATCAGGCAGGCATGGATCTCAGGGGGGGAGGGCTAGGGCTGGCCACTGTGGCAGCAGGACCAATGTCACTCCATTTCAGGCTCAACAAGACCTGGTGTTTACACATAGCGGTTTTTTTATTTTTGCTTTTTGGGGGGCAATTGGGGTTAAGTGACTTGCCCAAGGTCACACGGCTAGTTTTTGTTAAGTGTCTGAGGCCAGATTTGAACTCAGGTCCTCCTGACTCCACAGCCAGTGCTCTATTCACTGTGCCACCTAGCCGACCCCACACAGCATTTTCTAATGGTCTAAGAGCTTTGCCAGGTTCGAGTCATATCAATCAGCATGTTCAGGGATCTTCTAAACATGATGTGCCCCAGCCTCCACCCTTGAAGAATCTGCTGCTTTCTCTTCCCATCATTCCTCAAGTTTAGGTCACTTCCACCATCTACCTGCTCCAATCCCACTCTGCTGCTGCCATGAATATCGGCAGGAATCCCACCACTGTGACAACCCAGGCCACTTCAAACTCGGACTATATCAAATGGGCCCTCACTGCTACACAGCAATCCTTCTACTACTCCTTAGTTGACTTGGGGGAAGACAACTGTTAACTTACTGACAGATGAATCAACTTAAGAAACCCCAATCCATAAACTCGTAGCACACCATATGAGACATATATTATTTGCATTGGGCTCCTCCCCTGCCCTTTCCTGCCCTAGAAAGGGTAACCATGTTTTGGGGTTTTTTTAAGTTGTATTTTGCTGTGCAAGTTTCTATTTTTCAGGAAGTTCCTGCCCCCACTGTCCTAGAGATGAGGTCCCTGTGCACCACCAGCCCAAGCCCTTGCCTCCACTCTGGAGACATTCTGCACAGGGCCATGTCAGGAGACAGAAGTCATGTACTCAGGCCGGGAACAGATATATTGGCACTGATGCCCAGCCAGCTCCTGTCTGGGATGACAGATGGTATGGGATAGAGTTTCTCTTTCTTTGGTAGAGCTCACATCCAATTAATTATTAATAGCAAAAGTTACTGATTTATGTGTATTCCCAGCTGCTCAGGGCAGAGGGAAGGAAGAATCCTCCTCTTGTCTGTGCCTAGGGATCATTCACATGCTGGACACAGGTCCAATGTGGTGCCAGGGTGAGATTACATGGCTCAGGATAAGGAGCTTCTAGGAGACTGAATAACTCCATTGCAGTAAAAGAATTGGATATATTGAGGCTGCTTTTGGAGATGCTCATCTCCCTCACTGAAGCCATATAAAGGGTGAGCAACAAAGTGGATGTGGTTGACTTGGAGTTGGGGCAGCCATCATCTAGGGCAGCAGCTCTTTAATTGTGGGAGTCATGACCCACAGTTTAAGAAGCACTGAAGGGATCACTACTGGAAAGAGTTTAAGAAACCCTGATCTAGAGGAACAACATGTGGAGAAGTGGCCTGCCATTCCCACTACCACCCATGGCCAACCAACTGCCATGGGGTTGGGAAAAGCAGCAGCACCTTCCCCCAGATCACTGATCCTAGCCTCCACTTCCATAGCCCACGAAGCAACCTTTGTGGTGATACAACCTAGCAATTGTCTCCACAGGTGCTTCAGGCATCCCAGACCATCTCCCTACCACCACTCCCAGCCCCAAAGCAGCCAGAGCTACTGATGACCCAGAATGTTCCTGATCCCAAAATCCCTGATGCCACCAACTATATCAGTGTCATAGATTCCCAATGGAAATGATATTAAAGAAGATACAGTACCATCAGCTTTGTGTTTCATCTCCCTCCATAGAAGGGAAGCTCCTTGAAAACAGGGGCTACTTTGCTTTGACCCCACCTTGGTACCCAAGTCCCAATATCCTTCTTTAATCTCTTTCCTGCACTACAATTCCAGATCATCAACTAGTTACTGGATAGCTCCATCAGTTGGCCTAGGTACATCTCAAACCCAAGATGCAGAAAGGGGAATTCATTATGTATCCACCCTCACTCCTCTCCACCATGACAGACCCTCCCTATTGTGGTTGAGGGCACCACCAGTCAGATACCCATGGTGCCCAGTTTCCTAGCTCGAGTCCTCCTCCTTTCCTTCACTTAACAGATGCCAAGTCCTGCCAACAGCCTAGTTCAGACCCTCAGGATTTCTTGATAGCATCGTCATTGGTCCTCTTCCTTTTTAAGATGTTTGTGTATTTTTCCCAAATTACATGTAAAAACAATTGTTAACATTCCGTTTTTATAAATTTCAAGTTCCAAATTCTCTCCTTCCCCTCCCGCCCCCTCCTTGAGAAAGCAAGCCATTTTATATAGAATATGTATACATACATATGTGCAGTCATGCAAAACAGAGTTCCACATTAGCTGTGTTGTGGAAGAAAACAGAATTGGTTTTCCAATTTCCAATTTTATCCCTCTCCAGCCCATCTATACAACTGCCAAATTAATCTACCTACAGCACAGGACTGACCTCATCACTCCCCTTCTCCAGAAGTCTCAGGGGCTCCCTATAGCCTCTAAGGACAAACACAAACTCTTCAGCTTGGCATTTAATCCCCTCACCTGTCTGTCCCCCCCTACCCCTCCAACCTGATTTCAGTTGACTCCCCTTCACTCTATTTGGACTCTTTCCTTGCTTCTGAGCCTTCCAGGTCCTAGTGGCCACCAAAGGAACAGCCCATTAGACTCATCTGGGACATTTTCCTGATGCTGAATAGTTGCTGTAACTTCTCAGAGAGAAATGAGCTCCTGCTTACCCCTGGCAGCACCCCACACACACTCAGGCGCGCACACATCCACACATGCATGCACCCATATACCCCCACACACCTGCAAACACTCTTGTCTCCTCAGCTCTCATTGGGCACCCTGCTTGCCATCTCTTCTTCACCTTTCTTGTGTCCTGGGCAAAAGGTCTGAAACGCAGCAAATAAAATTCATACAATTACAAAGGGGGCTCAGTATATTGAAATACAGTCATCCCAAAGATTTTTATTTACAATGCATGCACGCATAGCTTCAGCCTCCCTCACTGGTCATGCTGTTTCTTCTGGTTTCTTGTGTCCATGGGAGCAGGAAGACAGGCTTCTTCCAACTTTGAGATTTCCCCACTACTGTATTCCTTGTTCAACACAGAGGGAGATGCTTAATACATGTCGAATCGGACTCTAGTTATCTGAATTTGTATCTTAAGGTCAGACTGTAAGTTTCCTGAAGGTGGACAGACACCTCGAATCAGCCCGGCTCTTGCTGGCTGTCCTTGTCACTGTCACTCTCCCTTCCATCAGGCGTTTTGAAGGCAGGCCCTGCCATGGCAGGGTAGGGGAGGGACTCAAACTGGATGGATGGACTACAGCCAAGGCCTTCATTGGGGCCTCCTAGCTCTGGAGGGCCTGGGAGGAAGGAACTCCAGGCCTCCTGCCCCTCTACTTGACCCTCTGACATCCTTTGTTCAAAAAGGGAACCGGAAAGGAAATGGCAGTCATAGGAAGCCCTATGTACTGAACACATTCTTTCACAAAGAAGGAATTTTGGAAGCTGTGCACATCTGTGGCCAAACTTTGCTCCCCTGAAAGAGGCTGGAGGGCAGTTGGAGATTTCACCTTCAGAAGGTTAGTATGTTGGGGGACCCAGGGAGTGAGCTGGTGCCTTCTTCCCCGCCATCTGCAATGGAACAATAGCAAGTGAGCCTGTAGCTGAGATGTCTTTACGGGAATGCTTGCGCCTTGAAGAAGGTAATCACTAGTCTTATATGTTTCCATTTCTACTACTCGGGTCTCATTTTCCCAGTTTAAATAATGCAATGCTTATTAGCATATGAATATGTACCTGATGGTTCCTTACTGAACCCTAAAAAGGAGCTGCAAAGTCTCCGGTAAGTGGGTTAAGGGCTGTGCTCCCTGTGCAATTAGGACTATAACTTTCCCATTGTCTCTGTGGAACAATAGCTACCTGGCATTCTGCACTTTCCTTAATAACAATGGAATACAAATGGTGGGGGAAGGCAGGGTGTCCAACCCAAGGGCCCATTGGCCTGGAGAGGTTGGGCTGGGCCAGGTGTGCCAACTGGGTCAGGTAGAAAATGCACAATAAATAGGCCCAAAGTGGCTCATTCCAAAGATACTTCATCAAGCACCTACTAAGTTCAGGGGCCTGGCCTGGCCACTGGGGGGTGGAGAGGCTGACAAGGAGCTTCTGGCCTCTAGGTATAGAAACTCAAGTTGGTGGATGAAATGCTTTTGTAAAGTGAATTCCAGCTGGCTTGTGCCTAAGAATTCATCTCTCCTCTCCTCCCTCACACTTCCTAGTATCCTGGAAAGCAGAGATTAGGAGCCACTTCCTATATGAGGCCTCTTCTGATTCTGGCCTCAGCTGGTAGTACTCCTTCACTCCTAAGATGACTTTGTATTACTTAATATTAATGTTAATTAGCTACTATTACAGCTAGCACTTAAATAGAGCTTGGGAGGTAGGTGCTGTTATTTCCCCATTTTAAAGATGGGGAAACTGAGGCACAGAGCAAGTCATGTGACTTCTTCAGGGTCCCACTGCCCAGAAGTTGAGTTGATGTTGTATCCTTCTACTAGGACATAATAAGCTCCTTTCATTTTTTCCCTTTGTCTCCACAGCACCTAGCAAACGGCTGGAGTTGGATGAATGCTTAGTGAATTTTGACCATAAATTTCATACGCAATCTTTGCTGCATGTTGGCCTATTTGTGTGCACATGTGGAGCGTGGATGTGCATGCAGATCATTTGAACCAATCTTATTTTGCAGCTGAGGAAACTGAGGCAGTTGAAATGACTTGGCCAGGGTGACACAGAGAATGCTGATTGGGGCCTGGGGTGCAACCTCTCCCTCCAAACCCAGCCCTCGTTCTTGAGAGCCTGGGTTCGAATCTTCTCTCTGACGCTTACTTACCTCGGTAATCTTAGGCAAGTCACTTTCCTCCGTGGGCCTCAGTTTCCCCAAATGTCCGCTCTAAACCTGAGCCCCTCCTCTTGGCTCCTGAAGGTTTGAATTCACCATTACAAGGTGGTATCAATGCAGCCAAATCATTCTAACTCTTTGTTCATCTAGCTCAGGCCCATTCACCTGTGATGAAGGCGCCCTTACATAAATCCCACAGGCCTGTCAAGTGGCGAATCTGGGCTCATCCTTTATCCCACAGTGACATCTTGTGGCCATGATGCAAACTGCCACTTCGGAGCCATACTGTTGGTGTCTTCCAAGGCCAGAGGCCCTAATGGGCACCCAAAGTGCCTGGAGGTGTAGCCCTTGCCATCCCCCATACCCAATCCCCCTTCCAAGCCCTCCCGCAACAGTAGGAAGCTGAGCTGCACTACCCCCAAACCAGCACAGTGGCAGAGGGGTCAGAGATCAAGACCCAAGCTCCTGGGAAATCTAGAAAGCAATTAATCCAACTCTTCATACCATATGCCAAAACAAGCTCCAGTTAGATACATGACTCAGCTATAAAAGGTCACATCATAAGCAAATTAGAGGAGCAACAAAGACATGACTTTGTACAACTATGGATAGGGGAAAGAAAGCTTCATGACCAAACAAGGGATAGAGAATCACAGGAGATCAAATGAACAATTGGGGTTATACAGAATGTAAAATTGTTGCACAAACAAACCCAATGCAGCTAAGATTAGAAAGGAAACAGTTAACCGGGAGGAGAGTCTTTACAGCAAGATTCTCTTATAAAAGCCTCATTTCTAAGACGTAGGCAGCTCTCAAAGAAAAATAGCTAAATGATCAATGACCATAGGAAAAGGTGACCCAAAGCAACTCTTAGATTCCATCAGATGGGAAAAGTTAACAAAAAATAAAAAGGACAAGTGTTGAAGAAGTGGTAGGAGATTAGGCACTAACACACTGGCAGGGGCATCTAAGGGAGTTCAGTGGTTAAAGGGCTGGGTCTGAAGTTAGGAAGACCCATCTTCTGCAGTTCAAATCTGGCTTCAGATACTTGCTGGCTATGTGACTCTGGGCAAGTCACTTCACCTTATTTGCCTTGGTTTCCTCTTCTTTAAAAATAAGCTGGAGAAGACAATGGCAAGCCCCTCCAGGATCTTTGCCAACAAAACCCCCGATGGGGTCACAAAGAGTTGGACATGACTGAAAAACGACTGAACAACGACAATGCACTGGTGGCAAATCTGGGAATTGGTCCAGCCATTCTGGAAAGCAATTTGGAACTATGCCCCTAAAGTTACTAAACTGTCCAAGCCATTTGACCCATTGATACCCATTGATACACGGCTAGTCTGATACCCACAAAGAGATCAAGGACAGAGAAAAATGACCCATTTATACAAATATACTTATCAAAGCTCTTTTTGTAGGGGCATGTCTAGCTATTGTGGAACAGCTGAACACCTTATGGTATAGGAATGCAATTCAATGTAATTACACTCTAATAAATGAGGAAGGGGATAGTTTCAGAGCAACCTTGGAAGACTTCTATGAAATGATAAATGATAAAGAATACAATGAGTAGAACCAGGATAGCAAGATTGTAACAACCAACAAGAACTCTGATCATCCGAAGAATGACCAATGATGGAACAATCTGCCCCTCCCCCCCCAGGGAGGTGATGTACTCGAGGTGTGAAAAAAGCTTTGGACAATGACCAAAGAGGTGGTTTGTTTTTGTTACAGGGTTCTCACTTTTATTTCCTTTTTTTCCAACTAAGGGGAAAGGGAACAAAATAAAGTCGTGTTCATTTGAAAAAATACAATAGACACCATGGCCTCCCAGCTCTAAAGCTCAAAGTTCTATGAGCCACTGGCATTACAAGCCACCTCCCCCTAGCTACCACCTATTTTCCAGTCTTATTGCATGCTCCTCCTTTTTCTGCGTTCTCCATGCAAGATCCACTTAGGCCTGGTTACTTGCTCTTGGTCCTTCCATCAATCGATTGACTATCATGTATTAAACACCCCCTCTGTGCCAAGCACTGTGCTAAATGTTTGGGGATACAAAGACAGGTAAAAAACAGTCCCTGACCTCCAGAAGTATGTAATGGTATCAGCCAGAATCTTCCAGGTAATAGGAAAGGGAACCACCAACAAAGCCAATCCCAGCTCAGGCAACTCAGCCAGGCTCCAGGGCCAGAGACACATGGAGCCGGAACCCTTGGGAGGGATCTGACCAACATGGTGCAGGCATGCAGGGGCTCTGAGGTCCCTAACACTCTGTCCTGAGGTGACATAGAGGAACCTAAAAATTCAGACCTCTGAATCTCAGAAATGAGGGAGGGTTGGGGAAGAAATAAAAAACATGAAATAAAAGATTGGGAAGAAAGAGTTGCCCTTAACACAGCCTAGCACACAGAAGGTACTTAATAAATGTTTGTTGACTATATGTTTGGGTTATTCTAGTTTTTAGGGAGTCTGTTACTTAAGTAAAGGAGGCAGCTAGGTAGCTCAGTGGATAGAGGACTAGACCTGGAGTCAGGAAGACTTGAGTCTAAATCCAGCCTCAGACACTCACTAGCTGGGTCATGAAGAGTCAAACACAACTAAAAATAACTGAATGTCAACAACAAAAGCCCAACATCCAGTGGACAAAGGACAAGGAACCAGAAGATCTAATGAAGAAATGGGAAGATCCTCCAGTAACATCGACCTCAGTGGGGCAGTTCTCATTTAGCTGTTCAGGAACCTCTTAAGAGTTCTAAAGCACAGTCCCAGGGAACCCTTGGCAATTCCAGAGCATGGTCCCAGGGGACCTTTGGATCTTTGGGGGACAGAAGTTCTCATTGCATTAATCATAAGCATTTAATGAGGAAGACTCTATCCTGTCGGAATGGAAACAAGTTGCCAATGGCCAATCAGAGCACCACCTGCTCAGGTCAATGGCCAAAAGCATGAGGAAGAGCAGCCCCAGAAGGATCCCAAAGACAGAAATAAGGCCCACAGACTCATGATGATGTTAAAGTCAACATCCGGGTCTTTGGAGTGGGTTTAACCAATGGTCAATAGCAATAGTGTATAGGCATGCACACCATCATTTATGGTCTTATAATTTACAAAAAAATTACAATTTACCAAAAAAGACTTTGCTTCATTATTCATGCCCATTTTTCTCGTGTTCAGGATGTGAATACCTCCTGTCTTGTCAAGAGATGGGATTTTTCACCACTAGATGGCACCACAAACCATAAACTTCTTCAATCTGAACTCTGCTCAAAAATGTTAGATTTTGGAGGCATCTAGCTCACTCCCCTCAGTGGACAGAATTAGGAAATTGAGGCCCAGAGAAGTTAACCCACCTGTCCAAAGCCACACATATAAGTGATGGAGACAAGAAGAAAAAGAAAAGAAAAAAGAGAAACGGTGGAAAGTGTTTATTGGCCATAGAGATAGGAAGAGATGAAAATTACAGAAAAAAACCAAAAGCACAAGAGATGAAAAAAGAAAGGGAAAGGACAGACAGAAGGACTGAAGAACAAATGAGAGGGGAAGAAAGGCTAGAAACAGATGGGCCTTCTGTTTTCTCTTTCACATCTATCCTGGGCTCTGCCCTCGACGTCTTGATGCAGAACCTTCCCTTACAAAGAGGCCTCATTTGGATGGGTGGGCTCTGCTATTAGAAGAGGGCAGGGGATTTCCAGACTTTAGCCTTTTCATGCCCCCCTACCCCCAGTGCTTAGTACTATGGACCCTGCACAAAAGGGAGACTGAATAAATGTGTGTGGCTTGATTGCTTAGAAAAACCCAGAGACAGCAAGAAAGAGAAAGAGTAACAGAGGCCCCAAGACAGATAAAGAAGGAAAGGAAAAGAGAGAAAGAGAAGCTTTCAGGTATTTCTGGAGTACTTACTCCATGCCGGGAACCATCCTAAACTTTGGAGCTACCGACACAAGATGGAGGACGTGGCCAAACCCTAATGCCATGCTCCACAGCAGATACCACTTTCTGAGGCACTGCCAGTTCTCAAGATGGGGACCATATACAAGATGTGCTTAAAAAGCCAAGCCTGGCTGCTCAAAAGACCTCAAGTTTCCAAGCTGCTCAAGCAGGACAGATCCAAGGCTGATGGTTTTAGGCTGTTTACTATCATGTGCTGACGTATCTTCTGACTTTCATCTGCCCTTCAGGGTTCTAAGAATACTCTCAGGGCAGGGGTATCTCTCCTCTAATGCCATGGGCTCATCCCACTACTAGGTTAGCCACTGTTAGCCACCAGGGACTAGGCCCCAATTCCATTTAACTACTTAATATCAATGAGCTTTAACAAAGAAATGTTTACTTTGAAGATATAGCAAGGACTAAAGTGCAAGTATTTCTCCCATAATACTGTAGGGGACACAATATCCCCCTCCATCTCTGGGGAGAGTGGGCCCAGACCAAGCACAGCTTCCACAGAGTATTGGTCCCACCAAGTTCACATCCAAAAGTACCATAACCACATGAGTCCTTGTCTCAGCTACCACTAGGCTGGGTCCCAAAGGTCACTCATTGCTCTTTGGGGGCATCAAGGCTGGACTACATGCAAAAATCAGCATGATCTCCCAACCTCTCAAAACTCACAAGGTTATAACCTTCAGATTCATTTCTTTCACCTAAAATGAAAAGGGACAAATGGCAAAGACAAAGGATGGTGGGCTGTTTCCCTGAGGTCACATGTCAGCCTCAGAGTGTCCAAAAGGCCCAAGGTTTCTCTCTTCATAGCACTGGGAACCATTGGCAAAGGAGTAAAAAATAAGAGAACACCAGAAAAGTATGTTTGAATCTCACTAAGCACCCCCAGTTTCCAGTTGCAAAGAGGCTGCTATTCTCCATGGGCTGGGCACATTGGAACTGGTCATGGACTTTCTACCTGTACTCGTCCATTTTTCCAAGGCATTTCCGGTATACCTCATCATCACTCTACCGGAAGGAAGCTCCCTAGTTTTTCTCAAATGGGGAGATGTCACCATCTGGGCAGATGGTTCTTCACGGAAAGAGGCCACGTGCCAGTTCCCACTATATGTGTTTTCAACATTTCTTTTGTGGTGGAAGAAATAAATAACCGTCTAATACTTGGTACCTATTTTGTCCACTAAGTATAATCACTGTAAATCCCTTAGGGGAAGAGGCTCAACATGGGCCAGACCTAAGCTTTGTTGAAGAGATTTTCCCCTAGAGTTCTACTCCCAAGTGGAGGTGTAAAGAGCCAAAAAGTGTGGACAAATCTTGGCTCCCCTCTGTTAAGGGGATAAATCCAGATGAATCCAGACTCTGCTGGAGTCCAGAGGCAGAATCTCATGGGAGGGGGACCCCATGAGGAACCAAAGTATGAGAGAAAGGGAGAACTAAAGAAAAAGAGAAAATGAGAGAAGTATAACCAGGTATTAAGACTTCCCCGAGGACAGAGTAAAAGCACTAAAACCCTCAAGTGGTGTTTGGAGTCTTTGGATCCCAGGAAGGGATAGCAGCTTCCATGATTGCTGAGCCTACTGGTGGTCTTCTCATGTTGGTAAAAGCTTTGGAAGGAAGGAAGGAAGGGAGGGAGGGAGGGAGAGAAGAAGGAAGCAAGGAAGGAAAGAAGGGAAGGAGGGAGGGAAGGAGGAAGCAAGGAAGGAAGGAAGGGAAGGAGGGAGGGAAGGAGGAAGGAAGGGATTAAGTACCTGTTATTTGCCAGGCACTGTGCTAAGTGCTTTACAAATATTATGTCATTAGATTCTGACAACCCTGGGATGTAGGTGCTATTATGATCCCCATTTTACAGTTGAGGAAACTGAGACAGACAGGTGGAGTGACTTGCCCAGGGTCACCCAGCTAGTGTCAGAGGCCAAATTTGAGCCTAGGTCTTTCTGTCTCCAGTCCCAGAGCTCTGTGCATTGTGGTACCCCAATTGCTTCCATGGACACTGACGCAGCTGAAGCTTCCCTTGCTTGCTCCTTTGTGTACTGAATGAAATATGGCTCAAATACTTGTCTCTTTCATCAGAGAGGCTGATGGAAAAGAGCTTGAGCTTTCTCCCTTTCTCTGTTTTATCTCTATGTACATATAGGGCAAATTTCACTCCTAAATTTCCATGTTATTTAATTTTATTATAACTTTTTGATCTAACCTGGTCTATGAAAGTGCTTTCTCCTACAAAGAAACCCTTGTTCAATCATGACCAGTGTGTATTGTATGTCTGAGTATAATTAGTCTTTGGTGGGCAAAGGAAAATGGAACAAAAGAGTGGCTAGCTTGCAGCAATACCAAGCATTAAGGTAGGATGGAGATTAACAGTTCCTTGAGAATTTTTCTTACCTAAGGGCTCTGAGCATGTTATGATTTTATTAATAATTTACCTTACACAAGCTCCTTAACCTAGAAGCAAGAATGATCAAACAAGGGAGCCTGAGGTAGGAGTTAATTAAGCTTCCAATATGAGAAGGGAGCCCGAGGCAAAGGCCAGGAAGTAACCAAAGGGAAGGTTATGCTTCTGGGTGACCCAGAGTGAGGAGGAAGAACTGGCTCCAAATGTAAGGAGGCCTTTTCTTCCTCTGTTTCCTGATAAAAAGAACAAGTAAAAGCAAGTGTCTTGGCAACTTGGCTACACTGTGATACCTGATGCTTAGAATGTACCAGAGAGATAAAGGCAAAGAAACAAAAAGAACCAGAGACAAATAATTTGTTTCCTTTTCTCTTAGAGAAATAGAAAGGAATGTCAAGAAAAAAGAAATAATGAGAGAAAGTAACAGCATGAAAGACTCTGAAAGAAAAACAGAGAGACAAAGACAGAGCAACAGAGAGGGAGGGAGGGAGGGAGGGAGGGAGAGAGGGAGGGAGAGAGAGAGAGAGAGAGAGAGAGAGAGAGAGAGAGAGAGCGAGCGAGCAATGAGAGGAACTTCAGATATTGCTGTTTCTCTTACCGCCCATTTCCAGAGGGCAAACCGAACCTAGGCTTTCCAGGTCCTTTATCACTGAAATAAGGGATAACCACCAGTACTAGACCTCAACAACTGGAAATTCATGTAACACTCAACAATTTTTAATAATCGGTGTCTTGGTGGTTCATAAGATTTCTGGGAAATAAAAAGAAATTTCTCTGAGGAAAACATCCAGGGAGCCCCATGGTGGAGAATGACTCCCTGGGGGATGGGCAACCCCTTGAGGCAAAGGAGTTTTCTCTTCTCAATGTGGGCAGACTATAGCCACCCACCCTCACTATGGTGCTGGGAATGTAGAGGCGTGTGATGGATGAGGAGTGGTAATAAAGGAAGCAGAAGCTGGCACCCCAGTCACCTCCAACACATCATCAGGCCAATATCAGCTCTCTCGCCCACATTATGGAAGCTGGGTGGCCATGCAATGTAGATGCAGGGACTTTCTGAGAAAACATTTGTGCCAGCAATATTTTACCCTGTCAAATGGTCCGTAGGCAACACACACACATATACAAACCCATATCTACATACACATATACACATATAAAATATATGGTTCAAAAAGATGCCCCCTCAAAGTCCACATTTCAAAAACCCGTTTGGGGGAAGCATTTTTTTCCTACTATGAAAATAGCTTTATGTTTGCTCCAAGAGGACTCCAATTGCCCTTCATCCAAGGGGTGGCCCATCCCCTCAGTAAGCCCCTGTTCCACAGAGTCAGCACTTACTGGCCCCACCTACATAGTTCAAGTGCCAGCTCGCTCCCCATGGCCAAAGTTAGTGGGGAGAGCGCTGGCATCATATCTTAATGTGATATATCTAAAGCTGGCAGCACGGCTCGGGTTTCCATTTGGAGACAATTTAGCGAAGGTGGGGGCTCCTGAAGGCTCTGACCTTGGCCATCTCCTCTCAGGCCTCTCTCTCATGGCTCTGACTGGGAAATCCAGAGAGACGTGTCTAGAGAGGCAGCTAGCTGGTACAGGGATGCTGCACTGGACCTGGAATTGGGAAGGTTTGAGTTCAAATCTCAGCCTCATATTATTACCATCCATGTGAGCCTAGGCTGAACATTTAACCCTCATCTGCTTCAATTTCCTCCTCTTTAAAATATGGATAAAAGCACCTCCTTCCCAGAGTGCTGACCTCTCTAGCCTAGCCCTCTTGCAGGAACCCTATGCTCTTATTTCCAACTGCAATAATCCATCACGAAATAGTAATCAAGTGCCAACTCTGGGCCAGGAACTAGGGATGTAAAGAGCAGAGTGGAGCTTTCCCTGCCCCTTATGAGCTTATAGTCTACTAGGGCAACAGGTTTATATAAAAGCAACCCAAGGAAACCTGCGGGGCAGGAGGTAGGCAGAGGCTCAAGAAAGGCCTCCTGAAGTAGCTGCCACTTGCAGCAAAAATACAAAAACAAACTCCAGCCATATTCTCAGGATTTTTAACCTCAGTGGGGTCCAAGGTTTGCCCACTCCTATGTGTGACCAAAAGAGCCTAGAGGCAGGAGTCATGGGAATTGAGAAGGTTGAGGAACTGGGCAGCCTACCTGGGTATCTGAGAGGGGCAGGGGCTGAGGTAGGCAAGAAGACTATATGTCAGGCACTGACCTAGAGAGAAGAAAATCTCAACTTCAGAGAGGTGATCAAACAGTCTCTAAGAATGCAGAGGGATTGAGGAGAATGAAGATTGAGAAAAGGCCATTGGAGCTTTGGAGAGAACAGTTTTGTTTGAATGATGGCAGAAGCCAAAGCATATACTTGAGAAGAGAGTGAGAGAAAAGGAAGTGAAGGCACCAGTGTGGTGGAAAGTGAGCAGCCTGGAAGGCCAGAGGTGAGCACAACAAAGATCTGGCCAGAATGGAGTGGACTTTGCTGAGTGATGGTGGCAGAGGGAGGGTCTGAAAATGTAAGTGAGGAGGAAAAAGCATGCCAACTGTTCCTTCTGGCCCCCGAGGGCTGAGGATGGACTGAAGTGGAGAGACTGGAGCCTACTGCAATGGTCCTGAGGGAAGGTGATGAGGGCTTGACCCAGGGTGGTGGCAATGTCAGAAGTGTTATGAAGGGGGAAGTGATGGGCCTTGACCCAACACCCAACACCCATTGGATATGGGGACAGGTGGGGTGGTGAGAGAGAGAAGAAAGTATTGGGTCAAGGATGATATACAGGTTTTGAGCCTGTGTCATTGGGAGGATGGTGGTGACCTTGATAGTAACAGGGAAATGAGAAAGAGAAAAGGGTTGGAGGGGTAAAATTAGTTCAGTTTTGGATATGTTGAGCTTAAGATATGTATGGGACATCCAGTTCCAGGTGTCTAAAAGGTGGTTGGACACATGAGACCAAAGGTCAGAGCTGAATAAGTAGATCTTAGAGATATCTTCTCTATAGTACAGAGTAATCTACTTAGAGATGATCAGTGAACCCATGGAGAGAGAAGGGGGCCAAGGATAAAGCCTTGGGGGACCTCCCCACCACATGTTGGCAGCCATGATGTGGATAAGGAGCCAACAAAGAAGATGGAGAAGGAGCAACCAGATGCATAGGAAGAGGACCAGGAGAGGGCAATGTCATGAAAATCTAGAGAAAAGAAATATTAGCTTTAAAGGGGTGATCAACAGTGTCAAAGGCTACAGAGATATTGAGGAGAATGAGCATTGAGGCAAGGCCATAGGAGCTTTGGAGAGAACCTAACCCTAACCCTAACCCTTTGGCAGAAGCCAAAGCCTAGAGTTAAGAAGAGAATGAGAGAAAAAGAAGTGAAGGCACCATTTGTCTATGGCTTTATCAGGGAGTTTAGCCACAAAAGAGAGGGAAGATAGGGGATAATAGCAAAGGTGAAAAGATCAAGGGAGGATTTTTTTGAAGATGAGGGACAGATAAGAATATGTGTAGTTAGGAGAGAAGGATCCAGTAGACAAGGAGAGATTGAAGATAAATGAGAGTAGGGATGAGAAAGGAGCCAATCTGCTGAAGAAGATGGGGTGCTGTGGCATCGTGTGTACAGATAGTGGGGTTTGCCTTGGCAAGAAGAAAGGTCATCTCTTTATATGAGGCAGGGATGAGGGAGAGTGGCAGATGGCACCTGGGAGATGGTAGATGAGGAGGGGAGATGAGGGAGCTTTTGGTAAAGGACTCTCAATTTTTTCAGTGAAATTAGAGGCCAGGTTTTCAACTGAAAAGGTAGAAGAGGGGGAGCCATAGGAGGTTTGAGAAGAGAGGCAAAGGTCTGGAAAAGTCTTTGTGGTGAATGGGAGAATGAATTAATTAAGGAAGGATAAAAGGATTGCCTTGCAGCAGAGAGGGCCCAATTCAAGTTTTGTAATATAAAGTTAGAGTGGACCCACTCAGCCTAGTCTTGTGATCTTTCTCTATTTCCACTCAGCAGCAAGTGAATAGAAGCAAAATCAAAAGATGGTAGATGGTGGAAATGATACAAGGCTGGAGTCTGGAGAACAAGTAATCCAAGTCCCCCACCTTAACCAGGGAGTCCGAATGAGAAAGAGTAACCATTGCTGGAAAGGGTGAACAGTTAATCTATGTGTTCAAGAGAAAGCCAAGTCTTAAGAAATATATATTAATATGTAGGGAGTATGAAAGGAAGAGGTTTCTGCTAAAAATTAATTTTTCTGCCCCAGGCAGCAATGATCTTTCCCTCTTCAGATGTCAAATATAAAGCAAGTCATCTCCTCCTCATGTGCTTGGCCAGACTCCAGTTGTCAAAAAAGCTTCCTGAGGACAAGGAGTATCTCCCATGTAATCTTTGTGTACCAGCAGCATAGTGTCCTGAACATTGGAGGCACTTAGCAATTAATGGCTCATGAATGGAATGGTAGCTATTGGCCCCATGCAATGTCTTTCCCCTTCGTTAGTTATTAGGCCATGTAATGGAAATGGAGAGGGGGAACATGGAGGAGGAACAATGGCAAGCCTTACTCCTAAGCATGCTGTGTAGCCTCCACAAGGCCATGTGGCCAAGACCTCATTTCCCAAAAGACTGGGGTCTTGGGACAGAGGGTCTTTCATCATGGGAGAAGCTGGTGATCCTGGGAAGAGAAAGAAGAGTGAAGCTAAGGGTGCAGCAAGGGGATGAGATGCAGCATGGGAGGAGTCTTGAGTTGTCAGGGTGAAGAGCTAGACCTGAGCAAAAGCAAGCATCAGCTTCTGGACGATGAGCCTCGAAAGCAGCAGAGATGGCCGAGAGCACCCAAATCTAGGGGAGTGTAATGGAAATGCAGATTTAAAGATCTTCCCTGCCCCTAGCTTAAGTGCACCTGGAGCCTGTGGTGGGAGGCTTGTTTTTCAGGAAAGCCCACACCTTGATACTTTGTGACTGGGCAGTGGGTCAAGGAGGTTGTTACATTCTCTGAGCCAAGAGAAGGCTATATAAGCCCTGAGGAGAGGCTTTGCTTTGGGGCTCACTTTGAGAAGTGTTGTGTGATTTGACCAGATGAGACTCTGGAAAGCCGTTGTTGAGAGCCCCCCGGCTTTGAAAACCCAGATGTTGATGCTTCCCTCTCTGGTAACTGTGATTTGGTATTGATATAATGGTTGGACAGTTTGGAAGCCTGTCTGTTTGATCTGTAAGTTCTGTAACTCTGAAGTTCGGGGTGCTGACCTTTTCCCCCCTGAACTAAATGATATATGTTTGTTTGATTAAAGTAAGCTTGTTAACCCATTTTGAGTTGCTTTCCTTTTGAAAAGCAGATCTAAGAACCTATATTGGCAGCTACCCTGGGGATATTGGGGTGCTTGCCGCTACAGGGAGCTGGAGAAGAGGTGAAGGTGGCCAGTGCTGGCTTCATTTCCTTTGCAGTCTCAATGAAATGCTTTGACCATTTCTATACTACAGTCTGCCTTGGCTTGTATTCGCATGGTAATAACTGAGATGACCCAAAAGGGATGAAGTCAAGCAAGCAAGCAATTAGTAAGTAATTCCCAGGCACTGGGCTAAACACTGCTTTACAACAACCCTGTGAGATTGGTGTTATTACTACGCCCATTATACATTTGAGAAAACTGAGGCAAACAGAGGTTAAGTGATTTGTCCAAGGTCATACAGCTAGTAAGTGTCCATCTGAGGCTGGATTTGAACTCTGGTCTTTCTGACTCCAAGCCCAGGGCTCTATCCACTATGCCAACAACAGCCCAGTTTCACATTGAGCCATAACTGAAGTACTCTGATTTCCAAAATGCCTCTCCAATTGAATTCAATAAGCCACAGAAAATCCAGAGTGGACTGAAAATGGGCTCTATAATCCTGCAGCTGGAAGGGACTTTCTAGGTTATCTAACCTAAGCCCTCCATTTGACAGATGAGGAAATGGAGGCTTTGAGAGATGAAGACTCACCCAAGACCACCCTAACAGAGCATTACAGACTCGAGTCCACTGAGACTATCCTGTCTTTGTTGAACTCGATTTGACCTCTCTGTTTCTAAATGCTACAACACCCTAGCTAAGACTCCAGAGCTACTAAAATCAGAAGAACTGAGGTCAAACCCTTTTGGGACCTTAAGTGAGTCAATTTATCACCCTGTCTCAGTTTCTTCATCTGTAAAATGGGAAGGCTGGATTTCTATGGTCTCTGAGGGTGCTTTCAGATCTAAATTTGTTATCCTAAGCCTCTACCCTAGGTCTCAACTCTAGTAGTTGGGGGCTTCCAATCAGCACCTTGCCATACAGGCACCTTCATAGCCACCTTGCCACACAGGCACCCTTTCCTTCCCCCAAGTTCTAGAACTATGAATCAAAATCAAATTAACTCTGTCATTGTCCCTGCATAGGGCATACCAATCTTCTCCTCCCACCTCCAATAACTCCATTCAACATCAGTGTAACATTTCCCCTTTCTGAACCAAATGGGCCCTCCTTGGCTACTACTCCACTTTGTCTGTGGTTTTCCTCCTTGAAGATGGGTACCATCTTGGCTTTTTGTACTTAAATCCCTGGTGTCTAGCACAGTGTTTGGCCCACAGTGAGCACTTCAATGTTCTCTTTTCATTCATTCATTCATTTTTACAAATTAGCTAGGAGAGGGAGAGGGAGAGAGAAAGATGCTTGGCCAAAGTTACACTGGCAGGAAGCGGCCCCATGAAATGAGGAAGAGAGGGCCAGATGGGTGAAGGTTCTTGCCCAGGACTGCACAAGGGCTGGCCAAAAGGGACACACCACTCTAAGGGCCAAAAGGTCAGAGCATGAAAATTACTCCCTGGTTTCCATCAGGGTTTGTAATCAGGGTAAAAACATGCCACAAATACATCATACTATTGGGAGAAAAACAGATGCATCCAAAAGACCACATGGTCAAAGCAATTATTTCTGGCTAGCCCCCTTCCTATGTCCCAGTGGCCACAATATAAGATATTACTTTGCTGTCAACGTGTGTGCTCTGAGAAGAGCCAGCTCCATTTGCTGACACTAAAACAGAAGGAAGTTGGGGAAAAAGCCTTTTACAAAAATGGACCAAGAAATCCAAGCTACTCTTAAGAGGAAACTTTTTTCCTATTAAAAACCTGGAAGGATATTTGTCAAGCACTAATGACATGCTGCCAGTCAAGTCTCCTTCCCTTTCCCAGCCCTTGTATTTTTATTGTAAAACCAGCTTGGAACTATTTCCCAAGCAACAGCTTGGCCGTCAGGCCCAAGTGTGACAGACACGCTGACAGGTTGTTTGAGTTTTAATTGCGAGACCTTGGTTATTCCCCTTCCAGCAAACACTCACTTCCAAGTCAATAGAGCCTGGATTCGGATAATGTCAAACACATGGTGGGGGCTGGCGAACAATTCCCAATGGCTTCCGTCAGCCAGACCCCCGCTTGACTTGCTTCTCACTGGGAGGGGGGGTTTAGGGGAGCTGGGAAAGCACTTCAGGATTAGCACAACCAGTACCTGCCTGCACTGGACCAAGCCGCCCATGGGGAAGTGTGCCCTTGTCTCCCTTCTGCTCCCTAGCCCTGCCTATCCCCCCCCCATATTGAGCATGTACATGGGCAGTGCTCAAAAGTGGGTGCTTAGCAAATGTGTGGAGAGAAGGCACCTAGACAAGAGATTTGCATGAGTTTAGAATGGCTTGAATGATAGACTCAAAGAATACATGGCAATTGTTCCATGTCAGTTTGGAGTCCGGTCTCTAGTGGAATGCCCCAGAGCTCTGTCCATCAGTGTGCTGGAATGGTCCAGTGAAGGCAGGAAGACAGGGGTTAGTAGCTATTCAAGATCAGGGTCAACTCACTTAAACAGCTTGAGGGCAAGGGCCTCATTGCTGGCCTTTCCATACATCTCCACCACATAGCACAGAGTCTCACCAATAGCCAGCACTTTAATAAATTTAATAATAAATTAATTTAAATAAATTTAATAAATTGGAGTCAATGAGCTAGAGAAACGAGAGGTTGCCAGACTTTCTTTGGGCCTTTGGAATGAGAAGGAATCCACTATGGTGATCCCAACCCAGCCAGGAGCTGAGTGGGCCTCCCATCCCATCCCATCCCAGCACAAAAATGGACACAAGAGAGGCTAGTCAGCTGCCTGGGTTCATCTGGGGGAGTTTTCATGGCCCAGCATGGGAGGACGAAAATAAGGCTCTGCTAGGTGCCCTGAAGATTCCTCCCTCTCGATTAACCTTTAGCCTCTCCCCTTCAGTCTCCTCCTTTGTCAGATGAAGGAATTGGAACTGGATGATCTCAAAGTGCCCTTTTGGCCTTGAAATCAAGCATCCTTGAATCATTGAGTGTTCCATTCCCCCAAATCCTCAATCCCTCCACACATCATTGAGTTGCTCTTCCCATACTTGTCAGCCTGGCCATTTGCCCCAACCTTCTCTACCTTCTACATGCTGGACTATTAGATAGATAGAGGGGATGGAGGGGAGGAGGAAGAGGAGCTGGGTACCCTGAAGAAATGAAGACCTAATTGTCTAGGCTAGGTAGCATTGAAGGACCATAGGAGAAATAGTTGGGGCCAAAAGGTCTTAGCCCCTCTCAGAAACCCCTGAAAATGACTACCACCCAGATACCTAGAGGACTTCTGGAAAATGAAAAGATATAAGACTACATAAAGATGTTTTCTTTCAAGAAAGAAGAGGAAGAGAGAGGGAGAGAGGGAGAGGGACAGAGAGAAGGACATGGATGGGTGGGGGAGAGAGGGAGAGAAGAAGAGAGGGGGGAGAGAGGGAGGGAAAGAGAGAGAGAAAGAGAGAAAGAGAGAGAGAGAAGTCAACTTGTATACCTGAACAAGAATCCCTACATTCAACATCCTGTATTCAATATCCCAGGAAATTGAAGGTGAAAGCCTTCTACTGAAGAAGAGTCCCTTATAGTTAGATAGGTGGTACACCATGGGATAGTTCATGGATGGAGCCAGGAAGACCCAAGTTCAAATCTAGACTCAGATACTAGCTGTGTGACCCTAGGGGAGTCACTTAACCTCTGACTTTCCTCATCTGTAAAATGGGGATCATAACAGCACTTAGCTCCCAGAGTTGTGAAGATCAAATGAGATGTTTCTACATCCCTTAGCATAGTGCCTGACACCTAGTAAGTGTTTAATAAGTACTTCATTCCTTCCTTCCCTCCCCCATAATAAGGTGCTTGAGGGAAGGTACTGGTTGGTTCTTGACTATGTATTCTCAGCCTCAAGGGCCTGCAAGTCAGCAAAGCACTTTGCCTGACCCCTCTGAGCCTGGCTATAGCCTCAGAGGCAGATTCAACTAAGGGTTATCATTCTCATTTTACAGATAAGGAAACTGAGACTGGAAGACATTAAGAGACTTGTTCTTGGTCCTAGAGCCAGTACATGACAGAAGCAGGATTTGAAGTGAGGATCTCTAAGCTCCAGGCCCCCAGCTCTATCCATTTGGCCCAAATGGCCATTGTCTATATTAATAGGCATGCATCAGTGTTTACTGGAGTGAATAGAATGGGGGATTTCTAAAATGCCTCCCAGCCCCAGCTCCCAAGTCCTCTTCCATCTCTCCCTAAATGTAGCAACCCTTCCAGGAGTAGCCCTCCATCTGGTATCTGGAGCTTCGGCCTGCTCTGCTTTGCCGGGCACAGGGGCACCCACCCCAGTGGCCTTACTATTCTCCCCCCATCACAGGCCCCATGGACAGTTGCCCCAGGATACTACCTAGAGAAAATGGTTTGGGGTGGGGAGAGCTAAGGAAGGCCAGAGGGCCAAATTCCCAAGATGATGGGAGATTTGGGAGGGGAGGAATGGAGGACTCTGGGTATGGAATACTGCATATGCTGATTGGTTTTCCTATCCATTTTGTTGTCCTATTTCTTTTGAAATCTGTTACCAGGGATGACGCCCTGGGCAGGAGAGGGACATATTCAGAAACAAATCTGTTATAAAAATAAAACACAATTTCTTTCAGATCCCATCCCCCAGGGTACTTGTTTTTAAGCATGGAAGTCTTGCAGATAGGAAAGGCTCTGGTGACCCAAGGAAATGAAACCACAGTGGGAAGGACAGGACACAAGTTTGATTGGGGAGTGGGAGGCAGAGCCTAGATTGGGACCTTGAGATCCAGGGATCACTTCCCCTCACTCTCTTCCCATATAAAATCAGGGGCTGGATTAGTCCCTTTTCAGCTCAAAATGCATCTGCCTTTGAGGAAGGGAAAAGGAATTCCAAGGAACTCTAAGCCTAACAAACAAACAAAAACCATGAAGAGAGATAGCCCAAATTACTGAAAGCAACACTTTTGGCGACAAAAAAGAACTACATGCCAAGTCAGTGCCCACTGAGGGGTTCAAAGAATGCCACAAAGAACAGGATGCATATAGAGAGGCATGGGAAAACTCAGACACATTGATGCATAGTGAAGCAAGTAGAGTCAGAAAACAACAACATATCCCATGATGCCAATGATGGAAATGGAAAGGACCAGCATCAAAAGAGCAAAATGACAAAGAGAGAGTGGGGCTCCAAAGGGGAGATGGGAGAAGATACTTCTGCAGAGGCTGGGGGAAGGGGCAGGGGGGGGGGCAGTCCCTGGGTTTAAGCAAAGCTCTGTATAGATTTTCAGAATTTTCTTGAATTATTGATCAGTTTTTCTGGTTGGTTTTCCTCTTCCTTTTTCTTTAAAACTATTCCATGGGATGATTCCCTTAGAGGGGGAGGAGGAGGGATACTGGGAGAAATTTAGACAATGTGAAACAAAAGCCATCAATTAAAATTTTTTAGAGTCCTGAAGAGGTAGCTGGGGTTTGTAAAGGGACATGGGAGGATGGAATTCACTGGGGCCTCTTTCCCCCACTCAATGACCGGGTGGGGCTGGGATAAACCCCTAGAGGGGGAAAGGGCCCCGTCCTTGACCCAGACTGGGCACTGGGAAAAATGGAAATCTCTTGTTACCTTGAACTTTGCTGAAAGAGCTTAAGGAGGAGTGGGGAGGGGAGGGGACTTGGATGTCTGGGAACATGAGGTTGAAATCCCGAATACCTGACAATGTACATTTTCAGAAAGGGAACAAAGGGAGCTGGACTGCTAGGGGGAAAAAAACAGGGGTGGGGGTGGGGGGAGAGAAGGCGCTTCTGCCCAAATCTCTAGGTCAACAGCCAGCCACACCCACACAGCTGCAGCCAGCTGTGTCCTGCTGAAAGCTTGGGTCCTTGGGATCTGGTGGCCTCGGAAAGAGAAGAATCCGAGATTCAGAGTTAAAGGGACTTTCATCTAGAGCAACCTTGTTATGTTACAGAGAGAGAAAATGAGTCCAAGAGAGGTGAAACTGGGGCCCAGAAACGTTCAAACACTTGTCCCCAGGCCACAGCCAGAAAAGTTAGATGAGCTGGGATGGGGACCCAGGTAGTCTGACTCCAAATCCAGCAGGTTCCCCTTGAGTTCCTAGGAAATCTCTGGGTATAAATGCAAACAGGGCTCGATGGAGGAGAAAAGTTGTTAGACTAAACAGCCACCAGAGACCCAAGTTCAAGTTGCAGCTTGGCTGCTATGTAACTTTGGGGAGGTCCCAGGGTCATAGGATCTAGGGCTGAAATGAACCTTTCCTTCTACAAAGGAGGAAACTTAGGCCCATCTAGGAGAAAGGATTTACCTAAGGTCACACAGCCCAGTATGTGGCAAAGCTGGTATTCCACCCCAAGCCTTTTCTCTGCCCTCACACTGCCTCCCTTTCTCTCTTTGAGTCTGTTTCCTGTTCCATAAAATGAAGAGGTTGAATATCATCATTTCTAAGGTGCCTGTAGCTCTTCAATGCTATCATATTATGTCTGTCCCTCTGAGGAGCTCCCCGAGGCTGGGTTCAAGCTAGGAAAACAGCTTCAGCCATTGGAACTAGAGCCCAACCAGAGAAGACTACATTCCTCAATGACCCAGAGAGCATCTGAATAGTAGGGGGTAAGAAGGCAGAGATAGCAGACACTAGAAGAAACTTGGTCCCCTAAGAATATTTCAGATCCACAAAGGTCCATTAAGTGCCTACTGTGTGCTGGCCCTGCCCCAGGCACTGGGGATAGAAAGCTCCAAAAGGGGAGTCACCATGGTTTAAGGACAGGATGCTGGTCAGCTGGAGAGCCTTGAGGCCATTATTGAAGGAAGCAGGGGGTTCATGACCAAAGAGAAAGAGAAAGAGGGGAGAGTAGCTCCTAAGAAGAATCTGAAAGGTTGTTCTACAGACCAGAACCAAGAGCTGTTTCCGCCCAGATTTCGGTTGGATGTTGGAAATCCAAGGGGAAGAAGAAGGGCAGCCTCAGAGAAGGTCGTCAGACAGACACTGGCTGATCCATTCCAGGGTTAACCCAAAGAGGGATTGCTTTTGGTGGATGGGTTGGACTGATATCCCGGCCAAAATTGAAACTGTACATTCCCAAAGACAAGCCAGAGAATGATAGGCAGACACAGGCAGCGGGTGTTGGAGTAACATTTGAGGGTCCCCAGAGCTACACTTGGAAGGAAAGAAAGGAGCCTGATCCAGGCAGAAGCCAATTTGGAGGGAGGGCATTCCAGGAGTGGGGGTAGGGCACAGCAAAATCATGGATGCAGGTGAGGGCAGGTCAAGTTCAAGGAATGGTAATAAGGCCAATTCAGCTGGCATGTGAAGTGTGTGAAGGGGAGTAATGAGCAAAAAAGGCCTGGGAGGTCAGGTTGTAACCATGTGGGGGCCTGAAATGTCTGGGGAGCCTGAGGCACCAGAGGCACCAGCATGGTGTGAAAGAGAAACTGGGGGCAGACTGGATGGAGGGAGAGCCATTTGATTCAATGCAACTCAACAACTCTCTGCTCCAATAATCTGAGAGGGCATGAGGGGTGTGCACTAGGGTGAGAGGTACATGAGGGGAAAGGAGACAGATATGGTGGAAGTCAGATCCAAACGACTTTGCAGCTGGTTCAAAAGGGGGATGGAAGAAGCAGAAGGAAGACAACCAGGTTGGGGAGCCATCTGCATTGAGGGGTTAGAGAACCCAGTGGAGGTGATGAGGGTACCAAGTGGGAAAATGAAGGGTAGGGAAGAGGCCCAGGGCAAAGCTTTGAGAGGGCACTCAGCTCCAGGATCAGGAGAAGCCAGTAAGGGAGACTGGGAAAGAGCTAGAAGGTTAGTGGGAGAAAAAAATCAACCAAACAGAAGACAACAGTCTCTGGGAAGGCCAGGAGGAGGAA
This sequence comes from Gymnobelideus leadbeateri, assembly GCA_011680675.1. Classification (NCBI taxonomy): domain Eukaryota; kingdom Metazoa; phylum Chordata; class Mammalia; order Diprotodontia; family Petauridae; genus Gymnobelideus; species Gymnobelideus leadbeateri. The sequence continues at coordinate 328,929 of WOXC01004818.1, read as the reverse complement.
GAAGGGAACATGGTCAACAATGAAGAATTCTGTGGAAAAGTCCAGGACAAAGGTCACAGAAAGGCAGGTGACTTAGCAAAGAAGAGATCACTGGTGACCTTGGAGAGAGCAGTTTCAGCACAGGGGGAAGGGGCTAGGCCCAACTGGAAGATAGCTCCTTGTGATGAGGAAGCACCCAGCAGAAACTCTATTTTCTCCACCCTGAACCAGAGCCCATGGTTAAACAGAGAATCTTCTGTTAGCAAAGCTGGGTAAAAAGACCACTTTCTTTTCTGGAAAATGGGACCAATTCTTTCCCTGAAAGGATGGATCTTTTCCATCTGGAAAGGATGGTTTGGGAGCTCCTGCTAGGAGATGACTTGGAATAGGTCTGTTAAGTGGGGAGTTTGTGGCCAATATTCCTGTTCAGAGCTGAGGGTTAAATGACCAACCCCCCAGGTGGATCCAGAGTAACATCATAACCCCCCCCCAGAATGTCCTGAGTAGTGGGGGGCAGGAAGGGCACCTGTAGGGCAGCACAGCTTTACTGCTGCTCTTTCAGGCACTTTTGAGATGACTAACATGGTCATCCTGGGCCCTCGAAGGCTCACTTGCCCCCTGAAGACAGCAAACGCCTCATTAATCATCTTAAGCACGAGGTCCTAGCCTTCTGTCACCTGAACTGTGACAAACAGGGTCGTTGGAGGGGTGAGGGCTTACACTCCATCTCAGGGCAGGTTTGGCCTTGACCCCTCACTGGCTTTTTTCAACACAATCAGCCTAGCATAGTTATTGCTCAAGTATCCTTTAACTTTTCCTGTGCTTATGGGCTCTGAGCCCTGAGCTTGGAGTCAGAGGACCTGGTTTTGAAGCCTGACTCTTCTGCTTCCCTGGGCCTCAGTTTCCTCATCTGTTGAATGAAGTGGTTGGCAACTCAAAGCCCTATAATCCAAAATCTGTCTCCTTCCTTGGGCTCTAAGAGAGCTGGATTGGATGATCTCTAAGGTCCCTTCCAGAATGTTCTATAATCTGGTTAATAGACAATCTCTGAAGTCCTCCTAGCTCTAACTCTGAATCCCTTCTTCTCTCTAGACCTCAGTTTCCTTTTCTGTAAAATGAGGTTGTTGGACTAGATGGAGCTCAACAGCCCCTGACCTTGGCCTCCTTGATATCGGGACTGGGCCTTCTCTCCCTTTGCATTTTCTTCACTTCCCAGCTCATGTCTTTGCAACATGAATGCAAACTTTGAATATTTTATGATGTCGCATATCAGGTCAGATTTGGATCCACGTCATGGGAGAGGGAACTAGCAGCATTGTAAAATCACCACGGTCACCTCCCATACTGTCAAGGTTTGGGGTTTTGTTTGTTTCTTGTTTCTGGTTTTTTTGTTCCTGGTGTGTTTGTTTCTTTTTTTTTTCAGCACCAGTGCTGACCGGTCTAGGCTCTGGCTCTCATTAGCTGAGAGGCCTTGAAAAGGGAATCAACCTCTCTGAAAGCCACTATGTTTACCTGTCAAATGAACAGGATAAACTTGTCCTCCTCCCCTCCCTGGGTTAGCGTGTGCATTGAACCTTCAGGATGCTACCAAAACGCGAGGCCCAGAGCATCTGTCCGTCTGTCCCACCGTCTGTCCCACCATCTCAGAATGGGCGGGAATCCTGCCCTTCCCTTCTCCCACCTGCAACTCCTTTTAGGGATTTGTTTGGTTTTTTCATCATCATTTATTTCCTGGAGGGATCTGGCCCCTTTCCTCCTCCCACCTCAGGGCCAGCAGGCTTGGCTATGTTGTTCACCTTCCCTATTCTCCCGCTGGTTCTGCTTAGCCTCAGACTGGGGCAAATAACCCTTCCCCAGAGCCCATCTAGCCTGGGCCTCCTCAAACTGCCAGAGCAGACATGGTATTTAGTTAAACTGAAGACAGACCCCTCTTCCCAGGCAAGTCCTAAGGGACCTGCATCACCCAGAGGTGATCCCAGGTTACTCCTGCAGGTGCTTGGGGACCAGACTACAGGCAGCTACAGCTGTTTTGCTTCGGGGGGGGGGGGAGCTGTAGCTCCCCCCCCCCCCAGGAACTTGGCTAAAGAATACGGTTCAGGAAACACCACTAGAATTCCCACATTGCCATTTTCCACACATGGATCATGCTTCCAGCTTCCTGTGTCTGGACCAGGAGTGTGTTCATGGGAAAGGGGGAGGGGAGAGGGGCTGAGGCTGGGAAGCCCAATTGAGTCAGTGCTGGGATCCCATGTATTTCCCTTTGTCCTTTTCCTGTCTAGATAAAGCTGTTATTTTCGGGTCAGCTGGTCTCAGCATGTGCTGGGCTAGTGTCCCGGCCCACCCAAGGATAACCTGTCTTGGAAAAGTCCAGCTCATGCCTCTCCTGGGGCCTGCTAGAAGCATCAGCCCGGGAGGATGCCCCTTCACCGATGTCTGATGCCTTTGCCTGGGCTCTGGAATGTATTCGGGATTCTTTTGTTCACTAGGCAATTGGAGGAAGATGTGCTAATTGGGAGCTCCCTGGCAGCTGGGGGTGGGAGTACCACACAGTCTCAGCCACACTGATTTGGGTCTTTCTTCAAACAGGAAGTTATCCAGGGAGGGGAGCCCCAAGTCAGGGACTCTTCTTCACACTTTCCCCACATACTGGGGAGTCGTTGGGGGAGGTGAAGGCCAGACATTGGCCCTCCTATGTTAACATGGGAGGAGTTGCTGGGCACACGTTAAGCATTTAATAGATGTTTGTTGATTGATGGACATTAGACAAGGCTGGTGATTTGGAAGGACAACTCTGCCTGGTCTTAGAGGGGGCAGGTCCTCGTCCTTTCCCCTCTTGAACAATGCTGTGACTTTCCACACAGGTGGACAGCAGGCTGGTATTCCCCAGAGGGGTGCCATGTCTTAAAGCTGAGCTTCAAGCTACAGGGATGCTGGGAGCACTGCTCTAGTGTACCTTAGGACACCTGTGATCCCCCCTTCTGCAAGAACACTGCATTTGGGGATCGGATCTCAGGTATGCCACTGTAGAATGTCTGAGGAACCTCGGACAAGTCTTTTTCCCTCTCTGTAAAAGGAGGGGGTTGGGCCAGATGGCCTTCAAGGTCCCTTCAGCACCAATTATCTCAAATGTCGTGAACCCAACCAGTCTAGCCCACAACACCTGGCATCATAGGACCCCATCATTTGAAAGAAAAGAAAACGGAGGCCCAGAGAGGGGAAAGGGCTGCTAATGGTCTGCAACTAAGGAACAGCAGAGCCAGAGTAAATAGCCCAATTCTCAGGCTCCTATTGGGCCCTGCTCCCATGTTGTCTTGGGTTACTAAAGCCAAAGAGAGACCGGCAGGCCCATCCCCTAATGAACTGGAGAGCTCAGGGAGGGCAAGGGCCAAGCCTGATTGTGCTTTGTATCCATCCTGGCCCCTCGGAGGCTCTCAATAAGTCTGTGCAGGTGATGGACAGGCAAGCGGAGGAGCCCCCTGGAAGAGGGGCAGGCTGAGTGGAACTCGAAATTCAAGCAGCAATTTAAATACTCAAGTGTTTTCTCTGGGAAAACAACAAGTTGAGCTTTGAGAGGGAGAAGGGGCCTCAGGGTCCCTGGGCAGAGAGAGCCAAAGAAAGTACTTGAGAGCTTCTGGGGATTGGGAGCACAGAAGATGGAGCCCGGGCCCCTTGGATCCCACGGACTTTTCCAGCTTTATTTCCTATTACTCTAGGTCCAGTCAAACTGGCCTCCTGGCTAAGCTGGGACTCAGCCAACTAGCCCCCCCACCCTTGGACTTTTGCCCAGATTGTGTCTCTTGCTCTTCACCCCGACCCTGGGCCTCCCTTCCTTTCACGCCCAACTCCAGGTGACCCATGTCTTACTCCCATCCCAACACAGGCCCAGACACACTGCAGCAGTGAATTCACTCTCCAGGGGCAATGGTCGTATACTTCATCATTTGTATAGACTTTGGGTCTTATTTTGCCATAGGACATAGAGATTCACACATAAAAGGCCATTAATAAATGCTTATTGGATCCAATGAAGAAGGGATTCTGGAAAGTCACTCAAAGAGGCATCATTTTATCTGTTGTCCCACTGCCCTTGCCACTAGCATTTGAAGGGGCAACTGAGTCCTCAGCAGAGCCCCAGAACTTTGTGCCTTCAAGGCCAGGGCTCTATCTAACACAGGATCAAAGAGGACATGGGGCCTTGTGCCTCTGCTTGTTAGCCACAATCAAAGCTTCAGCAGTCTCAGGGGCTGATTCAACAGGCTGACCTTTCTGCGGGCTCTCTCTTCAGATCTTCACCACTGCAGGGTGAAGCAGGGATTGTGAGCTCCAGCTCAGAGACCAAACAAGAGACTCCCAAGAAAGGGAGTGACTTGTCCAGGGTCACACAGATGGTTAGTATTTAGAAGTAGGATTGAAACGTAGGTTTTTCACCTCCAGAGCCAGCCTTGGGGACTGGGGTTGACCAATTAGAACCCCAGTTGTTGGCTGTAAAACCTCTCAACTCTCTACCCTGAACTGGGTAAGAGGGGCTAACTGAAGTATAGGCCCCAGGAGCTCCAGTCTCTATGACTCCCAGAATGCCACTGACAGGGAGGGGCCCTTCCTATACAGTAAAGCATTTCATTTCATCTACCTCACTGTTGGGCAGGATGGGAGGTAAAGAGGGGCAAGGGAGGCCCAGAGAGGCCTAGAGAGTCACCAGAGAGTCCCTAGAGGGGATTGGGGAGAGGAGTGAGGAGACAGTGCAAGTTTTAGACTCTTTCTGATCCTTAGCTCTTTCCCTTCCCTTATGCCACCCATCAAAGATGGCCACCTGAAAAATATACTTTAGTCTGTCCTTTCTTCCTTTCCTTTAATCCCTCTTTCCCTTTTTCTTTCTTCCTTTGTGACCTCCTCTTTCTTTCTTCCCTGCTTTCTTTCTCTTCCTTCACCTTCTTCCACTCCATTCTTTTTTCTTCCTTTCACCTAGCACTCTATAAATGCTTATTCCCTTCCTTTGCTTCTTTCTTTCTTCGTTCCCTCCCTTTTTCCTTTCTTTTTTTTCCTTTTCTACAAACAAAGGTTTGGAAATTGAATAGAAAGAAATCAGATCTCTCTATGCCTTCTAAACTACTCAAAACTCACCTCCTCTTTGAAACCTGCCCAGGACAGGCCAAGATCATGGCAGACACTCTTTTCCCAAAAAATGGTTTTACTGCAGGCCAGTGAGAGCCTTGTGTTTTCCCTCCATATCTTCCCAGGGGCTTGCCTCCATGGCTAATGCCAGGCCCAACTCAATGGCCTATCAGTACTGTGGCCTGTCTGTGGATGTGTAGATGGTAGGGTAAGGGTGGTCTGCTTTCCAATAGCTTTCCTGAGGTCCTGGATCCCATTTCTACACACCATTCAGAGGCCTGCTACCTCGTAGGGGGCATCTCTCCTTCCATCTGCCAGACACTTGATGCAGGAAGAAGCCCGTCACTGGCGTGTCTCCCTTGGGGCTGAGCTGGCCTTGATTGGGACTGTTCCTGGTTTGGGGGTCAAGGCATACTGGCTGTGGAATCTCTCCCAGCAGGCCCCTTTGCAGGCCTTTCTGTTTAGATTTCCCTGTTACATGTGAAATTTTCCAGGTGAGGGGGATCTGCAGAGAAGGGTGGTTTCCATGGTAAATGGTCTCAGCTGTGTTTGTTTCCCCAAGTCCCCTTTGAAGGACACACATAATCCCCACCAAAGGCCTGCTCCTCTGTCTTTCCATCTTGCTCTTAGTGCAAATCAGGGTTCAAAAAGGAGTTCATTAGTTAGAAAAGAGGGGCAGAAGTTATTCTTTCAAAAGCAGTGTAGGCTAACTTGGGGGGGTAGGGAGGCAAGGTGGTGCTTTACACACACACACACACACACACACACACACACACACACACACACACACACACTCCCTGATTTTTTTTTTTTAATAAGTTACAAAATCTCTGATTGTGAATGAGAGAGCTCAGAATCAAGGACTGGGAAAGCAGAAAACTAGTTTCGGTTTGTCCACCCTGACCAGGAGGGTCAGGGAATGGGGTTCTCAAACACTGCTTGTGTTCTCAGGCTTACTATCTGCCTGGACCTTTGGCACTTAACCTCCCTGGGGCCCATTTCCTCATCTGTAAAGCTAAGAGGCTGTCCTTAGGTGTGCGCCTGGCCCTTGGACTAGGTTTAAGAGGTGGGATCGTTTTATTTTCGGGATTTATATCCCCACTCAGTACCTGGCACAAATACCGCAGGGGCTTTAAAAATGCGGCTTGAGTGACTAATTTTTAGATCTCTTGATCTTTGGAATCAACATTGTATCTATTCCCCACGAATAACCCTTTGCCTTTCTGTGCCTCAGTTTGCCCCATCCTTAAAATATGGCCAGGTCTCCTTTGCAAGCATCAGTTGGCCCCAACGGGTTCGAGGTTCTTGTCACACAAGATTTGGGGCTGGAAGAAAACATCTGTACCAATCATCATTAAATACAGACGAGGAAACTGAGGCTCCACTGCTTGTCCTTTTCTGTGTGCCTTTGAGCAGGGCACGAGAAGTCAAACTCCCGTTTTTCGCTGCTACTCTACGGGATGCCCCCACCCGGTGCTGAGCAGAGGAGGAGGGAGGGCTGCGAGCGAGTCGCCGCCTTGGCCAGGCCTTAAGGGAACTGCGGCCATGCTCCTGTCACACCTCGGCCGCCAGCCCCAGGATCCCGGGCCAGGCTTCCCTCCTCGGGCGCCGAGCTCCGGGAGAAAGACAATAGCCTCTTGTTTGCCTTCATTAATTTGGAGGTAGGTTGGGGCGGGGGAAGGGGATGATGGACGGCCTCACGGGCCAATGGGACGAGGCGCCCGGGAAAAGTCTCACCAACGGGCAGCGGCAACGGGCGGGTAGGCGGGGTTTCCTCCCTCCTGCCCGCCCCCATCCCTGTCCCTAGTCCCCCGTCCCCAGTCCCCTGTCCCCCGCGGCCCCCTCCCCCTCCCTGCCCCCTCGGATCCTCGGCTGCTGCCCGGTCGGGCGGCTTAGTGGGCTGGGCCGGGCCGGGCCAGGCTGGGCCGGGATCTGGCCCGCCTGGGAGGTGGGCACTGGGCGGCGCTCCGCCTCCACTCCCCTGCGGGGACTGCCCGAGGAGGAGCGCGGCGGGGCCGGGACCGCCGGCCGGAGCCCAGCGCCGCAGCACCGGCCGCGACCGCACAGAGAGCAGCCCAGGAACACGCCGGAGCGGGCTGGGCCCCGGAGAGCGGCGCAGCGCGGCGCGGCTTCCCCGCTCCACTCCTTTCTTCCTCTCCTCCTCCTCCTCCTCTTCTCCCCCACCCCCCCCTTCCCCTAGCCCCGCCGCCCCCCTTCCCTTAGGCCCACAGGGCTGCTGCTGGCCTCCGTCTCGGGTGCCCACCCGGTGGATGACACTGGGGCTCGCAGCACCTCAAGCTGCCACGTTTCAGTGTGTGCTGGGAGGGCTCCCCCCCCCCCCAGGCCTACTGGCCCCCACCCTTCTCTCTCCACCCTCTCCCGGTCCCCGGGACCCCGCCGCTCAATTGTTTGAAACTTCCCCGCCCCTCGGCCCCTCCTCCTTCCCTCCTCTCCGCCCCCTCTCCCCCCTCCCCTGTGGCCCCTCCCCTCTCCGCCCCCCCCACCCCCATCCCACCGAGCGGCCATTCGGTCCGGACTGGGTCCCCTCTCTCCCCTCCCCCCTCCCTCCTCTCTTCCTCCTGCCCCCTGCCGCCCCCTGCCCCACCCCCCTGCCCGGGGGCGGGCCGAGCCGTTCCCCACCAGAAGAATAATAGCCAGACACCCAGTGGTCCGCAGTCACTCCCTACCTTCGGTCTGTCGGGGTGTCTGTCGCTCAGTTCGTCCGTCCGTCCGTGGCTCGGTCCGCTCCGTCCGTGCCTTTGCCTTGGCTACAGCCGCCCTCGGAGCAGGCACGCCCCTTCCCTCCTCCAAGGGCCGGGGTAGTCCCTGCATCTCCGGCCGCTGCTGCCCGCACTGGGCTCCTCTCTCGCCGCCCGCTTCCCGCATCCTTCTCGTCCGGCCGTCCGCACCCTGAGCAGAGCCCCAAGGGCAGAAGCGGCGGCGGCTTCGGGGAAGGCGAGGCGCGGCGCGGCGCAGCGCAGCGCTGCGGCGCCCAGCCCACGGCTCGGACCACCTGAGCCCGAGGTAAGGAAGGAAGGCGGGACGCAGCGTCACCCGCCCAAGGGCGGGCTGGGGAGGGGGCCCGAACTTGGGGCGTGGGCGGCCGCTCGGGGTCCACGGTCGGGTCCGGCGCAGGTGGAGCTCAGCGTGAACTGTCCCCTCGGAGGATCCCGGGAAGCCGGGCCCCGCCGCGCTGCCGCCGGCTCTTTCGCCATCTGCGGCTGACTCTCACGCAAGCCCCCCCCTCCCCCTTTCGTGTCTTCTCTCCCGTCCCCCCGGCCCGCGTCCGTAGTCCGTGCTTGCCCCAGCAGAGGAGCGGTCTCGATCTCTCTCTCCTAACCGTCTGGGCAGCAACCTGCAGTGCATGTGGCCGGAGTGCCCGATGACTGTCCCGCCTGATTCGGGGCTCGAGGACCGCAGGGGTTGGGAATTCAGCGAAGATCTGACTGGCCCTAGCTCCTAGCTAAGTGTCACCAACAGATAGTGAACTTTACAGCCTGGGGCAGATGAGCCTCGAAGAAAGGGACCCCGGCTGTATGTCACTTTTTCCTCCTAGCAGTCGCTTGCAACTTTTAGATTTATCCAAGGCCATTGGATTGGGGATGGGGGTAGGGGGAGGAGAGGAGAAGGACGAATAGAATGGTATAGTTGTTCCAGATGTTCACCTCCCGTTCATAAATCCTAGTCATTCTTCAAGGCTGGCTGAGGGGTGCCCAGTGTGGTGGAGTGAAGGACTCTGGCTGAGAGAGGAGTTTGGCACTGGGGCTCTCAGTCTAAAGCCAGGAGTTTGAATCTGATCTGGGACATTGGACAAGGCATTCACCCACTTTGTGCCTCAGTTTCCTCATCCCATACCCTGGGGATATTTCCTACTTCTCCATTTGCCTTCAGGGAGGGTGCTGGGAGACTTCAGCTAGCTCGTGCCCAAGCTCGTGCGTTCAGCCCGGACTAACCAATAAGCCTCCCTCATTCCTGGAGCCAGGCCACATCAGGCTAGGCTTGTGGCACACGTTTGGGGGGCTGAGATATGCTCTTATCCAGTCTCCTCAGGCAGCACCCTCATCAGGCTGCTACAAAGCAGTCCGAAATCTTATTTGGGGCAAAGGAGAGGTAGGGAGAGGCTCTTCACCTCTCTGTTATTTTTAGGACTTCGTTAAGACCATGGCCATGGTTGTGGTCCCAGCCCAGTTCTGAGCCTGCCCCCCCCCAGATAAGTCCGATTGCCTTTTAGAGTTTTTCTTTGGTTGACTTGGGGGAGGGAAGGGGGCAGGGGAGGGCTGGCACACAAGCAGGCAGGGGAAAGGAGAGGTTATTGGGTGCCAATTTTAAAGGGTATAGCATTTCAGATCAGCTGGAATAGAAGAGTTGGGCTGACCAAATTGTGCATTTTATAGGCAGCCTGGGGCTCATTAATGGCCAGGTGCTTCTATGGCGTGGCTCCTTCCATTTCCAGCTGCTAACTCCGATTTCAACCCAAATCGAGTGTTGTGTTGGATGCCTGCTGGGTGACCTGAACTACCATTTTCTGTGTCTCTACTTTCCACAACTCTCTTTCTTTGGAGAAGCTGCAGGATCGATGGGAAAGCTCCTAGACTGGGGGAGAGGTGAAAGGAACCTTAGGAGGGCATTTGGTCTGACTGCCTCATTTTACAGAGAGAACACTGAGGTCCACAGAGAGGGCAAGACTTGGCCAAGGTCACACTTCAATGAATGGCTAAGTCTGGTTACATGATCCAAGCAGGACTTATTCGAAGCCCCACTGGAGAAAGTAACTGTTTTCTTTGAAGTGTGTACTCAGTGTTGCTCGAACAAACATGCTTGGGGCCACAAGCCCGTTAGCACAGACACACACAGATACATACACACATACCACATACACATACACCACACACATACCACACAGACACACACACATACCACACAATGACACAGATACATACATACATACACACACATACCACACAATGACACAGATACATACGTACACACACACACACACACACACACATACATATACCCATACACACATACACATTCTTAAAAGAGCTCTGATTTAATCCACTGCAAGGCATTGATTCCAGCCCTTCAGGAAGTTTTTTGTCTGTGTTTTTTTAAAAAAAAAAATGTGTCCTTTAGGGTAGAGACTAGTGTAGAAACTCAGGGCATTGCCTGAGGTGTAGGAAAAATAATAAGTGATCTGAATGTGTTAATGTCAGGACTAGAACTTAGGACTGAAGGACTCTAAGGAAATCCCTCTGTCCATTAGGGAACATGGTCATTTTTCCGACCTCCACCTGACAGGTTGAAAATGTTCCTTGTGCCCTTTGAGTGTTGGGAGTATCTTGTACTGCCCAGGTCTGTGGAAAAACATTTGCATCTTGTTCTTCTATTCTGCCAAGTTAAAGCTTGTGAAACAAAACCCAGTTCAAAGTTTGCTGGGGTACTGAATGCCGTCTTAGAGGTCAGGGACTTTTTAAAGACTGAGTTAGCAAATTATTTTTCTAAAATGGGATGAGCCCTAGCTGGGCCCGAGGCAGGGGCATGGACTTACTGGCCTATTGAATTAGAGTGGCTCCATCAGCCTCTGTGCTTCCTTGCAGGGCCTGCTCATCCTTTAAAAGGGTGGCTTTGTAAATGGCTCAGGCTTTCTCCTTTCTGTCATTCCTCCTTTGATCCAGCAATTTAAGTTATTCCCCCCTGCCCCACCTCAATTTGGATGCAAGATGAGTTTCTCATATTCTTCTGTCCCCCCAGGTCTCTTCAATTTCCCCCCAAGTTCTACAGTTCTATGACTGGGGGGGGGGTAGCGGGTAAAAGGGAGGGGACTGATCTTGAAGAGGAGCAGAGAAAATGCCCTGGCTTGAGAAATGCTTGCAGCCAGGTACCCTCCTCCATGGTGACTGAGCATTTGGAATGCATGAGAACAGGCCTCCTTGGGGACTGGCTGTTGAAGAAAGCATCCTTTGCACCCATCAAACCCAGTCGGAACCCATTGGAGTGATGGAGGGGGGAGGCCTTGTAGGAGGCGTCTGGGCAAATGTGCCCTGGCTGCCAGGCCAGGCATCTTCCCCCATTCAGCTGCTGCCAAAAAAGTGGCTTGCTAAGTTACACTGAGTTCCTGCCCATTCAGAATGGAGGGTTCTCCCCCTTCTAACTGGTGCTGATGCGTGTGTGAGTGTGTGTGGATTTCTGTGTATTGTGGTTATGTGTGCATGTATGTGTATTTTATTTGTATTTTCCCGTTTTTGTATTTGTATATGTGTATGTGCCTGTATGTGTGTGTGTTTGTATGCGTGTGTATGTGCATGTGTGCATGTATATGTGTACATTGTCTGTGCACATGTGTGTACACTGTATTGTGTGTGTATGTGTGTGTTTTCCAACTTTGGCTCCATTCCTATTGCTTGCTGAATGGCTCCTGCAACATCCCTTTCTCCAAAATCAAGGACTTCTTTTTCCACCCAGGGGTGCACATTTCTCCCCCAAGGTCATTGTGTGGCCCAAGTGAGAGAGTCTGGGGGAAAAGCATCTGCCCAACTGCCCAGGGTGTCCACAGGGTCAGTGGCCAGGGGTTGGAATCCCCCCTCACACACTTAACTCAGCCTCGATTTCTTCCTCTGTAAAATGGATGTCACAATGGCACCTATATCCCTGGGCCACCCTAAGGGTCAAATGAGACCATGGAAACTTTCCAGCCCCACTATTGAGGCTTGAAGCAGTCCCCTCCCCCACCCGTTCCTATTGATTCCTCAGGACCCTGAGAAAGGAGGGGAGCCATGTCTTTGGGGACCTAATGTTGTCTGCTTCCCTCCCCCCTCTGTTTTGGTGAGGAGGAATGCTGAAGACAGGCTACAGTGAAGCCCATTAGTACGCTCGTGGGAGCGGCCTTTGTGTAGAGGGGCCCTTGAGATGCCCCAACTCACCATTGAGGGGCCCCTGGCTTTGGGGAAGAATGCACTGGGGCTTTGTCTAAAATAGCCAGCTCCCTTTAAAAGAGCCTTGCTTTACACCAATTCAATTAAGCAGCCGCAGCCGCCACAGCCGCAATGCTGCCTTTTCAGGGACACACCTATTGTGGGCCTGGGAGAGGCACCTGGTATTGGGGGCCCACTTGGCAAAGTTAGCTATCTAGGGCTTAGCAGCCTTTTTTGTGATACCTGGCCTAAGGGCTCTGGTCCAGGTGACCCATCAAGATCTCAGGATCTGCCCAAGTCAAGGACAAATGACCTTTGCTCCAGGGGTTCCCTGGGAGGGGAAGCCCTGAAGGCTCCCTGGCCTTTTCTGGGAAGAAAAGAGACTTAGTAGGTTGGGTGATTGAGAGCTGGGAGAAGCAGGGGAAGGGGTGGGGGCTCCTGGCAGGGTTGGTGGATTCTTTCCATATGGAGGCCAGAGCACCTGGGATGGCAGCAAATGGGTCACAGCAAGTCCCCCATTTCTGAACTGACATTCTTCCCCAAGTTTTTACAGGGAGTGGGCCTAGGATAGAACAGAGTTTTCATGCCCACTGGGACAGAAATTGAGCCACAGAGGGACAACTCATTAGGCAATGTATGATGTAAGAGGAAGGCCCATTTCTGCCACGGATTCCCTATGTGACCTTGAGCAAATCCCTTCCCCTTTCAGGGCCTCAGTTTCCTCGTCTGTAAAAAGGAGTTGAGATAGGTGACCTCAGAGTATCCCATTCTGAGCTCTCAGATTTGGTGACCCTCCTCCCCAGCCTTACCAAGTCAGTCTCAAATTCCTGCTCTTGCCATATGAGGCTTGATGGAAGGAAGGGACTGTAGAGTCTGGAAAAGAAGATGGGGTGGGGGGAGAGGAGAAAGCAGAGAGAGACAGAGGAAATGCCTAACTGTCTTTCTCCTTGGCTAGCTGTGTCGGACAAGGATTAGGTTTGGTCTGTCTGACCCCAGAGGGAAGGACTGGGAGAAGAAGGGGAAGCTTGCCATGAATCAGCTAGCATTTATTAAATGTTGTTTACTGTGTGCCCGGCACGGTGCTCCATGTTGGAGATACAGAAAAAGCACAAAGCAAGCCCTGCCCTCTGGGAGTTCACGCTGGACTGGAGGGGCCATGTACACCTAGAGATCTCTTCCAAGGAGATCCAGAGATCCAGAGTAGATAGATACGAGGTCACCTTAGAGGAAAAGGCACCAGCAGCTGGGAGTGGGGAGTGGAGGGGGAGAGACAGACAGACAGACAGATAGATTTAGGCTCGGGCTGGCCCAGAGTGGCCTGGGCAGAAGGTTCAGTTTCTCCTCTCGAATTTGTCCAGCCTGTAATGAAGGGGCTACTTCAGATCCTGGTTGGACTGTGCTGTGAGGCCCCTGGGGTCCAGACTCTGCGACTCCACAGGGGTGGCCTTTTGCCAGTTGGGCTTTCTTTGGACCTGGCCATTTAGGTAGAAAGGTAAAGCCGGGGGCAGCTGGAGACTGATGACATTGCCTTTAATGCCAGTGCGTTCATTGCCTTTCAGTATCAGGTCCAGGGGCATCGGTGTGTGTGTGTGTGTGTGTGTGCGCAAGTGAAGCTGGTCCTCTGCATCCTGTGTGGGATCGTGTGCAGCATCGGTGTCGGAGGCAGCGGCAGCGGCTTGTTCCTGTGTATTGATAGAGCTTTGGTGAGTTAGCCCCACTGCATTCTCTGCCTCTGAGGGTGCTTAGGGATCCGCCAGGCCATCATTTCTAGTTGCCCTGCAGGGAAAGGCGAGGTTTGCGGTTTGCTCCTAAATCATCTAGCAGTTCTGCTTAGGGCAGGGTGTCATGACACCCCTGTAAAGACAACCTCAGCCTGGGTGTGCCAGGAATGCTTGGGGAATGAGGGAGGCCCAGGAGGAGCAGAGCAAGGGAAACACAAATCACTTTCTTTAATGACCTTGAGAATAATGGGACCTGTCTAAATGAGATTTAGCTACAGGAAGGAGACAAAGAAAGGGGAAAACACTTGGGAAAGCTTTGCAGGTACCGAGGGCTTTCCATTGGGGACCTCTCTGAGAGGGGAGGCGCAGGGCCGGCTTGCCACTGCTGCTCTTTGCTGCTTTTCAGGAAGGAGCTTTTTTCTGGGATTCTGGGCAGAGCCTGGGCTTGTGGTTGTGTGCTTGGGAGGTTGGGGCAGAGGGCAGCTGGCGGGGAGGCCTGCCTCCATGGATTGGGACATACCTGAGCTGTGACTGGGCTACTTGGGATTGGCCAAAGGGAGGAAAGATGGGAGGAGTTTCCAAATGAGTGATGGAGTTTTCCCTCTTCCGCCAAGTGAGTGAGTGACCTGTCCCATCCAGGGCTAAGCTCCTGGCTTTGGAGGCTGGGTAGCCAAGCCTTCTGGGAACTCCTGATATACCAGCACCCACTTCTAGCTTTGGCTGAACAAGATCTCCATAGCAATGGATTCTGGGATTGCCTCTCCTGGAATGGGCAGGCCAGGGCTCTTTGGGCTTTGAAATTTGAGGTCTTTAATTCCAATCCCTACTCTGTCACTTTGTATGGCCTTTGGCAAGTGACTTCATTACCCTGGGCCTCAGTTTCCCCCTCTGAAATTGATCCCAGTCCCTAAGGTCCTATACATATCTAACTCTAGGATGTCACGGTCATTAGAGTAGATGAGCTTGCAGAGTGCAGCCCTAGAGACAAATAGTAGCCCAGTGTGTCAAGCACAAGGTTTGGAGTCAAGATGACCAGAGTTAAAATCCTACCCCAGGTACTGGACAACTCACTCAACCTTTCTCAGTCTCAGTGTCCTCATCTGTAAGTGAGGATAATAACAGCACCTACGGTTAGGTCCTGATTACTGGAAATAATGGTCATATGTGTTCAGCTTCACACTATTCAAAGTTAATTTTTTAATGAAATATGGCATTTGGTTGTAGCCCAACAGAAAAGTGCAGGGGGAATACAAGAAAGACAATATATGGAATGCTTCTAAATGGGAGCTATTGTTAATAAAAGATCTGGAAAGCCTTTACTTTCATGTTGCTGCCTTTGAGATGGTGGCTGTATAGTACCTCCAACTGGTGAAGTATTAATGGGAGGACTGGGCAGGCTTTGAAGGTCTGTTCCCAAAGTCCCCTGAACTTGCTGTGTGACCTGGGGTGACTCAAGCTCTCTGGGCCCTGGCTTTACCCTTTTTTGGAAGAATGAGAAGCTTCATTGAGATTCTGAGACTTCCAACTCTGGGCCTTAGTTTCCTCCTCTGGAAGAGGGAGTTGAACTTGATAACTTCTGAGGTCTGTCTCTGAATCTGATTCTAGATACACATCAGACTTAGTGATGATTGGCAGGAAAACTTTTTCAAAAAAAATAGGATTATAAATTTAGAGCCAGATCTCAGAGGTTTTGGAGTCCCACCCTCTCATTTCTCAAAGGAAAAAACTGAGACTGACGGAGGAAAGTAACTTAAGCACAGTCACACAGGTAGCTGAGATTCTACCCCAGGCCCCCTGAACAAACGTAGCACTCAGCCCCCACTTCAGCCTCACCACCTATTTGTAGTAGGGTCTCTGACCATTGCTCTTTTTAATGAACTTGGCTTTTTTTTCTGATTGTACACACCCTTTCTTCTTGGAGCCATAAATGATTGTAGGCCCTGCCCCCAAGCAGGGACTCTGAGGCTTCTTCCCTTTGGGTGAATATTTCAGTCCACAGGAGAGGTCATTAAGGAGCCCAATGAAGGTTTCAAAGCTTTTCAACCTTGGCCAAAAGATGAGAGAAAGGGCATGGGGGAAGAAGATTTGCCAAGGTGGTGGGGAAGAGCAAAATCCAAGTTTGAGGAGTAAGATTTGCCTTATGTCACCTTTTGATGGTAGCCAGGACCTGAGGCCTGCCTAGCCACAACTGGCTTTTCTCAGGGCTGCCGGGGAGCACACCTCCCATGTGTGGAGTTGCCATGCGTGGCAGGCCTGGAATCCCCCAAAAGGGATGGTGAAAATAATGCACACTGTCAAGGTGGATGAGCTGGGAAGGGGGGCTGAGCATCTGTGCACCCTGCTACACACACACACACACACACACACACACACACACACACACACACACACACACACACACACACCCGCCCCAGCTTCTGGTGGCCCCACTCCTTGGCTCCATTCTTACACAGCCCCCTGCCCTGAGAGCCCCATAAGGACAAATGATCTGCCAAAAGCAGTTTGCTCACTCTTCCTAAGGCACTGCACTGAGGCTGAGGCATGGGTGGGGGTGTCCCCCCAAAGCCCATTTTCCCTGCACATGGTCCTCATTATCCCAGAGGCCTGGACTCCATCAGAGAAGGAGCCGAGAAACCCCAGGCCTTGGGGTGAGGGGGGGAGAACATGCTTGGCATATTTGTGGGGAGGGGGTTGCTGACATCACAGAATGTAGTGGGCTGAGTGTTAACAGGGACAGTGGTGAGAAATCTGATGTTCTGGGGGTGCTGTGATTGTTTCCCTCCTCCTTTGCTTGCTTTTAAAAAAGAGAAGAAAGAGGCCAGGCCAAGAAATGTTGGCCAGGTCAGACACACTTTTATGAAGTTGTTTGGGGAGAGTGAAGTCAGAGGCTGGCCCTTAGAAAGCTCTGATGTGCCCTGCCCTTCCACCCTGCGACACCCCCCCACCCCCAATCCACTTTACTCCACTCATTTGGGCCATTTCCAAAGAGTAGAAATTTGTACTGAATTAGTAAGATTCCTTCTCCGGGATGCCCAGTCAAGATCTCAGTCCCAGACTTGGGGCCCAGCATTGTGCCCTGGGTAGCCAAGATGAGCTATTTGGGAGAAATCGGATTTCCCTGTCATTCATTTGGCTTCTCTCTTCTGGCTTCCTCGTCCTCTCCTCCATGGGGATTTACTGATGCCTGGTGGCCCAGGCTGCTGGCTTAGCTGGCCAGATAGTATTTATAACAGACATTTCTGTTTCTGACTAAAGGCAGGCCATTGAGTGGGGGCAGCACTGTGGCCAGGGTCCTAGGCCATTGGCCCTCCTCGATATTATGGGTCCCTTCCATTTCTGTGTTCAATTTCAGCTCATTTTAGGGAAGGATACTCTATGGCTCGAGGTTTGAGGCCTAGTGCCTAAGATGCTAATACTTGGTGTCCAGGTTCTTTCGGTGCTTCCTGGGATCAGGCAGGCATTGGGAGTCTCTGGGAGAGGAGATTGTTGCCTGGAGGATTTCCCTGTGCTTGAGCTGATTTCCGCCCAAGCCTCCCCAGGCAGGCCAGATAGCCTGTGGAGTTGGATCAGGACAGGTAGTGGTGGGAGGAGCCAGCCTTCCTTTCCCTCCTCTCTTCTGCTCTGCCCTCATCTCCTTGGGGAGTGACTCAGAGCCTTTGGTATGAGTGTCTGGAACGTTGGCTGCCAGCCCTGCACCTGCTCCATGGCACACCTGTGCTCACCCAGCACCTGAGCCAAGGTTTCAGTGTGGTAGAGTGAGCCCCCAAGTGTGTACTGAACCTTGTTTCCCTACTGCCCTGGCCCTCACTTGGCCTCACAGGCATTGTGCTGTCCTACTGTGCTCCTTGGGCCAACCTCTTGAGAATCTTACTTGAGGATTTGTCTGTTTACAAAGGACCCACAGCCCAGAGCTGGGAGCCCATGGAGTTCTGGTTCCCTACCTTATCCAAGTGGGGCAGAGTCTGGTTTACAGGGAAAAGCCAACCTCCAAGGGTCTCTAGGCCAGTACCTTCCTTGTACAGGAACAAAACTAGGCCCTATGGGGAAGAGACTTTTCCCAAAGTCACACAAACCCAGCGCCTCCTCACTGCCATCCTTGGTTCTCCCTAGGTGTCAGTTGTCCTAGCTGTGAAATGGGAGAATGTGCCTGCCTTCTCATCATGGGATGGGTGTGAGGGAGAAACAAGCCCTGAGCCCTTTAGAAGAAAGGGGCCCCTCTTAGAGCACAGCCTGGAGCAGCCCCTGTAGCCTCTGGCTTCTGCCCTGGCTGAGTCAGACACACCTCCCATACCCACCGACACTGCTTATGGGGATCATCCAACATCGTGGAGTGGCCAGCACCTGGCCACATATCCACACATTGCACTGCTCAGCTCCCACTGGACCACTTTGAGCTGTTCTGAATATCTTCCTCTGGCTTGAAGCAAGTGCCAAACTGACCATTGTAGACGGGTTCCACTCAGTCCTTTGGCACAAAGGCCGTGTGCCCATAGGTGTGGCTTCACTCACTGCTCGTATATAGAATGTGCTTTGGAAACCCAGGGATTCTGTCTTCTTTCCAATGCTGGTCTTCCATGAATTTCTGCTGCCACCAGGACCCCTGGGGCCCTAGAGGGCAGGGTCTTCAAGCTGGCCAACAGAGCCTTTCCAGGGCGAAACTGCAAGCCAACAGAGGGTGTGCAGTTAGGAACCTGTTCTCACCCACCTACTGTTTTTCCTAATTAGCACCTTGGCTGGCTAGCAATTTAGGACAAGTACCTGCAAGCTGGCTTCTTCTCAGAGCCTGAATTCCACTGTGCCCTCTTCCCAGCCCCAGAGATGCCACCCATCTCCCCTGGACCTGGTTTCATTCCCAGGAGGCAGTGGAGCCTGCTGGGTGACACCCCTGGGTTGGTAGGAGAGGGGGACAGGGGCAGGGTGAGTTGGCTTCTTTGGAAAGGTCGACTAGGGTGCAGTAGATAGAGTGATGAGTGGTTTCTGCTCACATTCCCAGAGGTCTTTTCTTTTCCTGAGAGCTGGTCAGGAGATCATTTATTGTCTTGACTGAGATAAAGGTTGGAACAAGTTGACTAGAAAGAGCTCCTACTCTCTTAGAAGATGGAGGGCACCTCTTGGGGGTCTTCCTTGGGCCTCATGCTCCTCTGCTTTGGGGGCCCTAAGAGCACCCGCCTCCCATAGAGGGGCCTGCTGCTACCCGCTGTCCCTGAGCCATGGTGCTTAAGTCAGAGGAGTGTTCTGGCAGATGTCAATGAGCCCTGGCCCAGTGGTTGCTGACCTCGTGGACACCAAGGGCCTCTGTTTTCATGTCAGAGTCATGCTGACATTGGAGATTTGGAGCTGGAAAGGATGGTGGTTAGGAATTAGGGGCCTCGATCCATCTTCTGGCCCAATGCTTGGATTCAGATCTAGAAGGGTCCTTAGAGGCCATTCTACAGAGAAGGAAACTGAGGCCCAGAGGTGGTTTGTAGCAGAGCTGAGATTTGGATCCAGGTCCTCTGACCCCAATCTTTCTCCTTTCTGGGTCTCGGTTTCCCCTTCTGTAAGATGAGGAAGTTAGCTTCTGTGATCTGTAATGTCCTTTCTGGTTCCAAGTTCTATGAGATGATTTGGATTCAGATTCTGGTCCAGGAGGAGAGAGTGATGAACCAGACCTGGCACCAAACCCCCAAATTGTCACTGAACTCTGGAGAAAGACAGCCAGGGGAAACCAAGACCCAGGCTTGACCTTCAAGAAGGTCATTTGTCCTCTTCCACAGGCTCATTGGCTTCTAGATTCAGAGCTAGAGGGGCCCTCTGAGGTCATCTAGTCGACCTCCCTCATTTTACAGAGCAGGAAACAGGCCCTAAGGGGTATTATCTGTGGGACAACTTGGGTCAGAGTGTGCCCATGGCCAATGGAAAGAGCAGAACAAACACATCAGTTCCACCTCGCCCCATGTGTCCTTGATGCATATTGATAATTTGACTGACCTGGCCCCCTGCAGTCTAGCTGAGAGTCCAGCTGGATAGGACAAGGTAACCAGGATTTCACAGGTAAATGAGTTCTCTCCACCATCCTGCTGGGCAGTGGGGGTGAGACTCTCTGACTGGGTCACGTTCCCAGGCTTTATTCTGAGGATGGAAATGTGGTTCCTGCCCACGACCACCTTGGAAAGTGGTAGCTCTAGGCCTTGGCCTCTGCCAGATATACTGGGAAAGGTCGGGGCTTGATACTTGGAGAGGAGTGGTCAGCATTTCACTTGGCCTAGCTACTTTGTTCTTACTGAAGAACTCAGTCCGTGCTCCCAGCTACTTGGAGAATGTCTCTTCCTCCCTCCCAGGCCTTAGCCCTGTGCCTGAAGCCATGGTATGCTTGGAGCCGCTTTGCTGTTTGAAGGCTACAGAGCTCATTCTGTTTTGGTTTCTGAACATGGCAGGACTCCTTTTCCTTTTCTTTCTCTGAAAAGCAAAATAAACAATGTTTCCCCCCCTCAATCTATGCCTCTTGACATAGAGCTGACCCATGATTCTTTGAGAAAATTCTGTAAACTAGAAAGGGACATTGAAAGCTTTTCCTCAGACTGATTTCTCTTCCTCACATTCCCAGAGGTCTTTTCTTTTCCTGAGAGCTGGTCAGGAGATCATTTATTGTCTTGACTGAGATAAAGGTTGGAACAAGTTGACTAGAAAGAGCTCCTACTCTCTTAGAAGATGGAGGGCACCTCTTGGGGGTCTTCCTTGGGCCTCATGCTCCTCTGCTTTGGGGGCCCTAAGAGCACCCGCCTCCCATAGAGGGGCCTGCTGCTACCCGCTGTCCCTGAGCCATGGTGCTTAAGTCAGAGGAGTGTTCTGGCAGATGTCAATGAGCCCTGGCCCAGTGGTTGCTGACCTCGTGGACACCAAGGGCCTCTGTTTTCATGTCAGAGTCATGCTGACATTGGAGATTTGGAGCTGGAAAGGATGGTGGTTAGGAATTAGGGGCCTCGATCCATCTTCTGGCCCAATGCTTGGATTCAGATCTAGAAGGGTCCTTAGAGGCCATTCTACAGAGAAGGAAACTGAGGCCCAGAGGTGGTTTGTAGCAGAGCTGAGATTTGGATCCAGGTCCTCTGACCCCAATCTTTCTCCTTTCTGGGTCTCGGTTTCCCCTTCTGTAAGATGAGGAAGTTAGCTTCTGTGATCTGTAATGTCCTTTCTGGTTCCAAGTTCTATGAGATGATTTGGATTCAGATTCTGGTCCAGGGGGAGAGAGTGATGAACCAGACCTGGCACCAAACCCCCAAATTGTCACTGAACTCTGGAGAAAGACAGCCAGGGGAAACCAAGACCCAGGCTTGACCTTCAAGAAGGTCATTTGTCCTCTTCCACAGGCTCATTGGCTTCTAGATTCAGAGCTAGAGGGGCCCTCTGAGGTCATCTAGTCGACCTCCCTCATTTTACAGAGCAGGAAACAGGCCCTAAGGGGTATTATCTGTGGGACAACTTGGGTCAGAGTGTGCCCATGGCCAATGGAAAGAGCAGAACAAACACATCAGTTCCACCTCGCCCCATGTGTCCTTGATGCATATTGATAATTTGACTGACCTGGCCCCCTGCAGTCTAGCTGAGAGTCCAGCTGGATAGGACAAGGTAACCAGGATTTCACAGGTAAATGAGTTCTCTCCACCATCCTGCTGGGCAGTGGGGGTGAGACTCTCTGACTGGGTCACGTTCCCAGGCTTTATTCTGAGGATGGAAATGTGGTTCCTGCCCACGACCACCTTGGAAAGTGGTAGCTCTAGGCCTTGGCCTCTGCCAGATATACTGGGAAAGGTCGGGGCTTGATACTTGGAGAGGAGTGGTCAGCATTTCACTTGGCCTAGCTACTTTGTTCTTACTGAAGAACTCAGTCCGTGCTCCCAGCTACTTGGAGAATGTCTCTTCCTCCCTCCCAGGCCTTAGCCCTGTGCCTGAAGCCATGGTATGCTTGGAGCCGCTTTGCTGTTTGAAGGCTACAGAGCTCATTCTGTTTTGGTTTCTGAACATGGCAGGACTCCTTTTCCTTTTCTTTCTCTGAAAAGCAAAATAAACAATGTTTCCCCCCCTCAATCTATGCCTCTTGACATAGAGCTGACCCATGATTCTTTGAGAAAATTCTGTAAACTAGAAAGGGACATTGAAAGCTTTTCCTCAGACTGATTTCTCTTCCTCTTTTAAATAGCAGTTTAAAAAAGTGGGGGACTCGAGGGGGGAGGAATCTGCCCCGTCCTCCTGGCCCAGTTGTGTGAGCCTAGAGAGCACTCTGTGGCTGTTGCCCACTGAAGAGCCAAGGGGAGTCTGCTCAGGTAGGCCCAGGTGAGGGAGAAGAAACCAGGCAAGGTTGTTGGTCTGCAGTGCTGCTGCCTTAAGCCAGGGCTTGGCCCTGGGCACTGCCTCCCCTGCAGATGCAGCACCCTTGGGTCCTTGGGTCCAGAGGCCAGATACTTGGGGCAGAATCTGATGGTGACCATCCTCCCCTTGGGGCTTTCCTCAAGAGAGAATGGAGCCTCATTCAAAGCTGCCCCCAAGCTGGGCCTGATGTCTTGGATTATGTGCCTCGGGCTGTGGTCATACCCCAGGCCATCCTGGGATGGAGCGCCACCTCTACACAGTGGCCAAGTTCTCTTGAATCTTTTCTTCTTTTCTGATCATTGGCATCACTGCTGGGAAGCTGTGTTCCATTGGGATTTGGTGCTCTGCTTCTAGGCACGGTGCTGTTTGGGTTGTGTCTTTCAAATTCCGCCTGCCTGGCACAGCCCCCATACTCCTCTGCCCTTGCTTTCCACTTCCAGCTGTCACCCACTGGAGCTGGGGCTGTGGAAATTGTCAGCCACATGCTTTGTTCTCGTCTCACTAAATACACGATCTCTGAGTGTGTGTGTGTCTGTGTATATACATGAACACACACACACACACACACACACACACACACACACACACACACACACCTTCAATGCCCTGGTCATTGGGTAGAGGTAGCTTTTGAAGTTATCAAACAAGACAAAAAGAGAGCCAGCCCAGATTGAGAAAGAGGAAGGGTTGGTCTTCAGGATGTGATCCAGCCAGGTGGGAGTTGGAATGGCTTGGGCAACATACCTTGGATTAGGGGTGGGGATGGGGGAGCCCTTAGTGGTGAAGACAAGCCACTCTTCCTATTCCTACAGGGTAGCCTGGCCTTTATGGGGACTGGGGATGTTTGTCACTCTGCTTGTTTTCTCTAACACCTAGCATTGAGGCCAGGTCTAAGCTAAGCTCTGTACTAGATGAAGAACCTTGGATAAACACCTTCCTGGGTCTGTTTCCTCATCTGCCAAATGACAGACAGTAAGCCTTGCCCTATTGACTTCCCAAGCTGCCAATATTCAGGGAGACTGTCCTCGAAGTGTAAGGTGGGGACACTTAATGGAACCTGGCTGCCGAGGAGGGCAGATGCCTCCCACCATCAGCTCTGCTGACTGGAGGCCTTAATGAGCTGCTTATGGGGTATCCTGGTGGTGCCTCCAGGCATCATTGGAGGGGCCTGATGAACACACTGGTGCCAATGACACCTTCAGGTACCGCCTGTCCCCCTGCCCACCTCTAAGAGGCCTTGGGCCAGGGACAAGTGCTCGGCCATGGCTGTTGGACCCTGAGGTTCCTTTCTGCTCCAGTGGAGGCAATCCATAACTCATTAAAAGTCTGGAGTGTGGGAGGAAGCAGGAGTCAGATGCCCAAAGAGTGGCTTTGGGTGACTGCTGGCTGGCTGCTGGGAGTAAAAGAGAATGGGGTCTTTTTTCCCCTCCCTTCCTTTTGAACATTTCAGAGTGGCCAGTGGTCAGACAGCGACGGCCCAAAAGATCAGCTTGGCCTGAGCCAGCGGCACAGGGCCTTTGTGAAAGAGAGAGACAGACCGAGGGACAGACAGACCAGGCTGCTGGGCCAGGTTTGAGCAAGAAGCTTCTTCCTTCTGCAAAGTTTCCCAAAGGAGAGCAGAAATAGGTAAGAACCACTCACATTTGTTTAGGGTAGGGTGGCAGAGAGGGAAAAGCTGTGGCTAGGCCTCTGGATTCTCTAGTGTTCTTTGGGGTGGGGAGAGGGAGAAACAGGTACTTCCAGGCACTTCTCATTTGAGTTTTACTCAGAGGGGTCTGTCTACATGTTAAAGTGGTCAGGACTTAGGAAAAGCCCAACCCAGTCATTAGATGGAACGGGATGGGGTGAGCATGGGGCCAAGTGAAGTAGGTGGGAGCAGCGCTCGCCACCTTGGAAGAGGGGTACCAGCGGCAGAGGCCAGGAGTAGGAATGATAAAGTAAGCTTGGGGAGAACAGGGCTAGCGGCTTGAAGGTGGCAAGGGTGGGGGGGAGGCAGAGGAGCCAGCCTTCAACCTTTGTCCTCCCACCCCCCCCCACCACCTACATTGCCATGGTGACCCAAAGGCAAGGGGCTCATGTTTGCTAAGTGGGGGTGGGGTGGGTTGAAAGGCAGTGGTTAGAGATAAGGGACTAGGGGCCCGTTCGGGTACCTGACCCCTGCTGCCTTGATCTTTGACCCTTGTCCACATGAGTGTGAAGGGTCTCAGACAATCTAAGGAGCACTAGCAGAGTGAGCCACATGGGACCAGGCCTGCCCCCCCAAGGGGGACTGGGGAGCAGGGACGGCCCTCTGGCGCCCTGGGTCAGCAGGTTAGATGGTAGGCTGCCACACACCTCCCATCATTGCAGTGCCAGGGCTAGCTAAGTCTTCAGGTTATTGCTTTTGCTTTTTGCCAGGAGGGCTCAAGAAACACTAGACACCAAATGTGTGTACAAAGCACCTGAGCAAGGCCTGGAATCATCTTTGCCTCCAGCCCCCAAACCAACTCAAAAACAAATCTGTGTATTTATAGGTGTGGTCAGATCACTGCTGAAGGCAGCCCGAGAGTCCCTGCCATGAGCAGCCATCTGCCAATACTGTAATGCAGAATTTATTAAAAAACCCAACCCTCTAAAAAACCACATTGCATCTCCATACAGCCATGAAAAACCTGTATATCAGGGTGCTGGGGCTTTTTTTCCTCTAGGAAGCCTCCCTTCCTCTCCCCTTTTTTCTTCTCCTCTCTCCCTCCCTCATCCTTTCTTCTCTTTTCCTCCCCTCTCCTCTTTTCCCCTTCCTCTATCCTTTCTTTTCTTCTCCCTTCCCCTTTTCACTTCTTTCCTCCCCTCTCCTTTCTTCCCCTCCCCTATCCTTTCTCCTTCTCTCCTCTTCCCTCCCCTCTCCTCCCCTCCCCTTCCTTCTCCCCTCTTTTCTTTTTTCCTCCCCTCTCCTCTCTTCCTCTCCCCCATCCTTTCTTCTCCTCTCCCTTTCCCTCCTATTTTCTCTTCTCTCCCCCTCTTCTTTCCTCTCCCCTCCCTGGGTTTTTTTAGCCTTGCTGTTGCTGCTTTCATTGGGGAGTTGACTTGTGCACTCTTGTTCTTGATAACTCATTCCCAAAGGTCATATTGGCATTGCCATCTCTGTTAGGAGGCAGAGAATCTTTGGGTGCCCAGGATCATCTAGCTAGGGACTGGCAATGCTACCCCAATCCCCCCAGGGTACTAGCTGACCAGCACTAGGCTGGGCTTGAGTAGGTGAGTGGGGGCCAGCTGGACTCTCTGTCAACTCCCTGGTTCAGACTTTGCTGTTCCCCTTTGCAGGTCAAGGGCAGCCCAAGCAGCCACTTTCACTCTCCGCCCACAAGGCCCCAGCTTTGGAGATGAGGAATTCTGAAGACCCCCCAGCTACCCCGACTGTGCTGCAGCGCCTGCTCCAGGAGCAGCTGCGCTATGGGAACCCCAATGATAATCGCAACCTCCTGGCCTTGCACCAACAAGCCACAGGGAATGCACCACCCTTCCCTGGTGGAGGGGGTGGGAGCCCTGGTTCTCAGGGGGAGGGGCTGAACCCCCAAGATCACCAGCACCCCCATCAGCATCAGCACCAGCACCCACACCAGCACCCTCACGTGCACCAGCATCCACATGTGCACCCACACTCACACCCACAACAGCTTGGGGCCCATGTTGCTCGCCAAGAGCCCCAGGGCCAGGAGATCCAGGTAGATAACAATGTCATGGAGAAGCAACTACCCTCTCGGAGGCAGAACAGTGAAGATCTGCCCACCTATGAGGAAGCCAAGGTCCAGTCACAGTACTTCCGAGGCCAGCAGCATGCCAGTGTCGGGGCTGCCTTCTACGTCACTGGGGTCACTAACCAGAAGATGAGAACAGAGGGGCGACCAGCAGTACAGCGGCTCAACCCTGGGAAGGTCCACCAGGATGAGGGGCTCAGAGATCTTAAGCAAGGCCACGTCCGCTCCTTGAGTGAGCGCTTGATGCAGCTGTCACTGGCCACCAGTGGGGTCAAGGCTCATGCTCCTGTGACAAGCTCTCCACACTCCCCACCGCAGCCTGGTGACCTCTACAAAAACCCTGCTAGTTCCAGTGACTATTACAAGAACCCCGGACCGGCACCAGCCCAGCCAAGCCTGAAGGTCATGGAGCATCGGGGCCCTCCTCCTGACTATCCCTTCAAGGGTATGCCCACCCCATCTTTGGTCTGCAAGCCCCAGGAAGCTACGCACTTCTTCAGTGATCATCGTCTGAGCCAGCCTGGGAGAATGGAGGGGCCCATGATGAGGTACCAGCATCTCCCTGAGTATGGAACAAGCAGGTGAGCAGTGTCTCTGCCCTGCACAGCTCTGCCTGTCCATACTATTCCCTTGGGCTTTCCTTTAGCTGATCATGTGGGGTGTGGGGGGTGTGGCTCAGTGAAGCAGCTATCTTCTTGTCCCATCCCCCAGTTCTTGACCACTATTTATTAAATGCCTGCTACCTAAGTCACTCCTAAGCTCCAGTGTTGACCTCTGGATCTGGATCTCTACAGTTTCTTAGTTGTAGGCCCACTGTGAGGAATGGAATGCTGAGGGTACACTGATGTTCCCTCCTGCTGTTCACCCCTGGTTGGCTATCTATCTCTCTGTACAGCAGTACCTCTGCCTTTGGCTAGGGAAGGTAGCTGAAAATATTGACCAGAGTGGGTATTTCTGGCCTCACTGAGCTCAGTTGAGAGAAACCAACCAGCCTTGGAGTTAGGAAGACCTGGTGCAAGTCTTGCTAATGACCCATTGGTCTTTTTGTTGCTTCTACTCCCTGCAGTGAGAGAAAACACAGCCATAGATCTGAAGGCTCAGGACCCAAACAACCTAGATTTATTGGAGTGTTACTCTTGGTACTGCAGCAGAGAGAGCACTGGAGTCATCAGAGGAACCTGGGCTCTATTCCTCTTTATTAGTTCCATGACCTTGTCCTCTCTGGAGCTGAGGTCCTTCTGCTCTAAATCAAGGCAATGGCTTATGGGTTGTCTAGGGGCCCTTCCAGACCAAGTCCCATGTTGTCCCAGGTTTCTCCTCTTACTGGATTGGCTAGTGCGCAAAGAACCTTTTGTCCTGAAGTTCCCAAGGTGCCTCTGAAGAAGAGGCCCCTTTAGGGGAAGACTAGTGTGAAGGTAGAACACCAGCCTTGGGATTTCCTTAATCCCCATCTAGCCCCTTCTGCAAGATTTTCAAAAGTCAAGTCCCTCTTGAGCCACTGTCTTGATAAGGGATTTGGAGCAGGAAATGGGTCACTGGATAGTACCAATCTAGGCTAAATGGGGAGAATGACCCCCATGTCCTCCCTGCTGTTCCTGATGAAGCAGAAGGAGACCGAGCTGGTGGCTAGGCAGGCTTCATGGATGAGCAAGCCCCTCAGACCAGGCTGGCACCTATTGTACAGCTCAGGGGATTCCAGGGGTGGGATGGAGTGTCAAGGAGTTTTCTGGTGTTGGTTTAGGAGAGGAGAATCTCACTGTCTTGGGCTGGGGTGGGGGTGGGGATTGGGACAGAATCTCAAGCCGGTGTCTAAGTAGCCCACTGGCCTTTCAGGACAGCTATTTTCAGAACTCATTCACCAGTATTGTTTGTGATCTGAACTGACTCCCACAGCATTTAAAGCTTGAATCTAGATGGGGGAAAGTCCTTTGATCTGCCTAAATAAATAATAAAGAACCGAGAGAGGGAAATTTTTCCCCCTTCCATTACTGATTAAACCACTGGGAGAATTTAGCTGCCGAAATTCCATGAGAATAACTTGTCATTGTCTCTTCCCCCCTCAGCTATCTGCTGATCTCTCCATCCCGGAAAAAGCCAATCCGGGAAAATCGGCCTCTTAGCAAGATTTCTTTGCTCCGGTATGGCTTGTCTGGCCCTGTGTGCTGCTGGTGGGGGGCTCTGCTTCTGTCCCATGGGGCTGGGAAGCCATGAGAACTA
Source organism: Gymnobelideus leadbeateri (assembly GCA_011680675.1). Taxonomy (NCBI): domain Eukaryota; kingdom Metazoa; phylum Chordata; class Mammalia; order Diprotodontia; family Petauridae; genus Gymnobelideus; species Gymnobelideus leadbeateri. Next base: position 300,903 of record WOXC01004818.1, on the reverse strand, counting down.
GGCCCCTTTTGGGGTGGAGAATTGGTTGGCTTTGTTCTGAGTGGACTCTGCCTGTGTGGGAGCAGGGGCTTGGAGAGCAGCAGGGTGTGGTGGGTGAACCGGCCTGCCAGGCAGGCTCCCGCCAAGCCTGGCTCAAGGAGGCCAGGCCGGACTGCCTCTACCCCGTGGGGACCACTGTTTTTTGTAGCCCAGTTAGCTTTTCAAGGAAGCCCAGCAATTAAAAATGGAAATTCGGGCCTTAATCCGCAAATGACAGAGCTGGGCCTAGAGAGGAACCCTTAAGCAAATTGCTACTAAATCCTCCTCTGCCAGGGAGGCTCCTAGACCCGTCTGGAGATTAGCTGGGGAGCTTGAGAGAGAAAACAAGAAAAGAAAAGAAAGAATGAGACTGGGAGAAGTCTGGAGGCGGAAAGAGTGGCCAGGCCATTAGGCTAGGCCGAACCGGGCAGGCGCCTGGCTCAGCCAGGTAGCCCACCGGGAGGCCGGCCTCCCAACCTTTGTCTGCCTGCCTTGATGGCACACCAGGGCTATACATTGAGTGCTTTGTTAAGCAAAGAAAAGCGGAAAAGCTTTTGAAAAAAGAAAGAAGATTATTTTGTTTGTAGAGAAAGCAGCCATCTCCCTCAGCTGTTGAACTCTTGCCCAGGTCTGAGGTTTCTTTCAGTCATTGTTCAGTGGAATTTAAGAGCGACCTTAGAGTACAACTTGTGCAAGAGAAAGCAGCCTTCAGGAATGCCCGGCCCTCTCTGATTCCCCACTGGAGAGGCTGGGAAAAAGGGAGCACAGTTGGGTTCCAGGCTACTGGCTTCACCTGGGCACCAGGGCCAGTGTGTGCCTGGCCGGACCAATGTGGATGTGAGTGTTTGGGAGCAACTGAGGAGACCAGGCGGGCGCCCAGCTGGGCACCCAGGGTAGCTGGATGGAGCCAGCCAGTGTCTGACTGCTTGGGGACTGGGGGACCTCTGAGGGCAGGGCCAGAGGAGCTCACCCAGGTGGGCTGCCTGATGGGGGAGGGGGAGAGGGAATTTCAGGTCTCTCTCTTGCCACAAAGCTGTGTTAATGCTGTTCAGCTTTTCTCATCTGGGTGGCTGCTGGGATCCAAATGGAATTTGGCAAGGAAGTCCATTCCTTCTCACAATAGCCAGTCAATGGAGATCTGCGTTATAGTACTCTTTCCTTCTGTTTACAGCCTGGAGAAACTGAGGCGCAGCTGCTTCCTCTCAGTTTGTCCCTGGGGAGAGACCAGACTCCTCAGCTGAGTGCTGGATCAGCCAGACTGTGTGGTCTGGCCAGTGGGGTTGGGGGCTGGGGGATAGGGGAAGAGGGCTGGGAATGGGGGTGGAGAAGCAAAGGCGCCAGGAACCTAGAAGAGGTTGTATGGTGAACGTTGCCTGATTGGGCCCAAGAGAGTCAGAGAGAAGCCTGGTTCTGCTCTTGGGCTACAGGCCTGAAAAAGAACATCCCCTTAGGACCTGAGTTCCCCAACTGCTGCAGCTTGCCTTGAACCTCAGAGGACATCAGCTCCAAAGGCCAGTACATTATGTCCTTTTAAGCAGGCCAGCAGCACAAGCCCCACATGGAGTAGGGGTAGTCCTGAGTAGCTGAGCCTGATAATGAGGTGGCAGCTACTTAGCCCGAGGCCTGGAGCTGCCATCTGTTTCCTTGGGCAAGTGTGAGTCCCTGCTTTTGTACCAGGTGTGGCTGGGCTCCCTCCTTTTCCCTTCCAGCTCCCAGTTAGGACTCTTCTCTAAGCCTCCTGAGGACAAGGACTAGGTTTGATGCCGCCCCCCCCATGGCCAGGCACTTGTTGGATTTGTTCTGGGATCTTTTGTTTCCATACATAAATATGCATAGCTACCCTTCTGGAACTGACCAAGCAGTTTGTTTTCCCTGATGCTTCCTCTCTCAGGCATTCTCTCCAGTAGTTCTTGAAGGGGGTCTGGGAGGTAGATCCAGGCAGCTGATGTTGTCCGGCAGATGAGGGCGCTGAATACTCAGGTTAAGTGACCTGTCCCAAGCCTCAGCCCTTTGGGAGGGGCAGGCAAGGGAAGAGAACTCCATTTGCATAAGACTGTTCCTCCATTTACTTTATATTTGTTGGGGCCTTTTGTTTTCTAAAAGTAGACAGAGTCTCAGAGTTGGGACGACCCATCGAATTCGGCCTCAGAAAATGAGCACCCACACACAAATAATGACTAGCCGTGTCACCTTGAGCAAGTTACTTAACCCCAATTGCTTAAAAAAAAAAAAGTAGACAGAGTGAGATTTCACTGCCTGAGTCCCAAGAACAGAGAAATTCTGAAGCCCTGCTAGTGGGGGGAAGAGCCCAACCGAAAAAGATGGGAGAATTCTCACTAGGAAATTAGGGGAGCCATCCCCTACTTAACTGGTGAAGGGGATCAATGCTTGCAATTTTCAGGATAGAGAGGTACACATGGCCCTCCAAAGTACAGTAGAACTCCTGGGATTCTTTACCATTAGCATCTAGTAGAGTGCTGGGTGGGTTGTACACTGAACACTGATTGGACAAGCTCTTCTTAAGACAGCATGTCTGGAATGAGGGGGCTGCTGAGAGCTTTGGGTTCAGAGGGTATAGGACTTTCTTTTTTGTTCTTTGACTCTGGATGAGGGGATGCCCCTGGAACAAGTCTTTCTGTTGAACAAATGGGGCCAGAGTTCTTTGGGAAGTATCTAGCTGTGTTCCTCTTATTTGCCCTTGGCTACATCAGAGAGGTCCGTTTCTTGCCCTCTCACCTGGGTGTGCCCCAGGCTGGTCACGGGCCTCACTTGGCAAGTTAGACCTGCTTTCCATACTTCTAGCCAGAAGGGCCAGCCTCCTGTCGGTTCCATTTTTACTGTGCATTTGTGCCCTTAGAAGCTGAGGGAGAGAATTGGAGGGGTATTCTAGACCACGCCTGAACCCTGGGTCTGGGGAAAAGGAAGATGAGTCATCATCAGGTCTCCTCCTGATGAATCCCATGGAAACCAAGTATCTGTGAGTTGGAGTGGGTGCCCAGGCCTCCAGATGCAGTAGCTCTGGTCTCTTGGTGTTCAGTACATGACTTTCCAAGGAAATAATACTTCTTGGATGCTGGAAGAAGTGCCTTAATCTACCCTAGGGCAACAAGGGATAGGCTCTGTGCTAGGCACTGGGCATACCAGAGGGAAATGCACAACTGTTCTGTCCTCAAGGACCAGCATAGCTCAGAATTCTCAGCAATACAGAGGGTCATCAAGTTGGCTACCAGTGGTGATATGGAGCAAAGGACCTTGGAGTTGGCAGTCACACTAGTCCCACCTCTTCTTACCCACTCACCATGGAATCCTTGACTGGAGTCACTTCTCTCTGGACCTCAGTTTCCCCTTTTGTAAAGTGAGGCCTTAGTCTAGTTGATGTTGAAGTGCCCTTCCTGCTCTACGGTTCTCTGACTTTATTTGAAACCTAGTACCATGTGTGGCCGTTGTTGGTGGTGGTCCCTCCAAGAGGTACTACAGCTGGCATTTGGGAAAGCATGTAGCAGTGTCTGTCCAGTGCTCTTGGTGTGTTGGCCATCTCCTTTAGAGTAGCCTTCAGATTCTGTTCCCAGGGGACTATGGGGATTGTCCTCTTCCCTGGGCACATATCCTTGATGCAGGAGACCATTAATAAATGTTTGGCAAGCCAATGAGTGAACACAGGTCACACCTTCTATGTGGTTTGATGTCCATCTGCAGTGTTAGGCAAGACTTAGGTCCAGATCCTTGGGTTGAGCTCAACCGTGGGAAGGGTAAGCAATAACAGATGATTCTTTAGAGACCCAAGCAGATCACTCATCAGTCAGAACTGAGGAGAGGCTAGAGCACAGCCCTTTGAGTGAAAATCCATCCTTACTCTTCATAGAAAAGAGACCCAAGCAAGTGCCAGGATGTTAGCCTTTTCTAGGACTTGGGCTATTGGCAGAGAGTGGGCCTGAGCTTTGGGGAGAAGGGCCCATGAGGGGAAATGGAGACATACTGTGAAATAGTTAAAAGACATCTGGACTTGGAACCTAGAAAGGGCATGTGTTCAAAATCTGTTTCTAATACTATTAACTCCCCCCACTTAAAGCCTCTGAGCTTTGGTTTCCTCCTCTGTAAAGTCAGGATGCAGTTGTTGATACTTGTGCTACTCCCCTTCCCAGAGGGCTTATGGGAGAAGGCTCTTCTGTATTCATTTGTACTTTGATAGTGGGTTTGATACTAATTCTGACTCTAACCCTAATCCCAAGCACCTTCTTCCATACCCAGATCACCCAGACAGAGGACTTGATGTTTAAAGCGCATGGATTGTCTGATTGGGTTGGGACCCTCCCCTACCTCCCCCATAGTGCTCCCTACTCCTCTCCCTAACCTCTTTGCTGAAGAACTTCCCAGATTGCTCTTCATGCCTTTCAGGCCAGCCCAGGACATCTCGCTGCAGCCCAGGACACCTCACCATCATAGCCCTACATCTTCCGTGACATCACTGGGGTCCTTGAACCTGCTACAGTCTCCACCGACAACCAGGCCATCACCTGCACAGCAGCACCCCCTGAGCCCAAACCAGGGAGAGCCCAACTCTCTCCTGCCCAGGCCTCAGCAGCTATTCCTGCCTAGTCAGGGCCACCAGGGGGATTCGTACCGCCAGGGCCAGCCTAATCCAAACCAGCAGCAGCCAGGAGAAGCTTACTCGGCCATGCCTAGAGCCCAGCAGCTACCCTCACCTTACCAGCCCATGCCATCGGACCCCTATGCCATCGTCTTCAGAGCCCAGCAGATGGTAGAGGTTCTCTCTGAGGAAAACCGGTCCCTGCGGCAGGAGCTAGACACCTGCTATGAGAAAGTTACAAAGTTGAAGAAGGTAAAGAGTTCCAGTTGGGAAGAGCATTATGGGTATGAGGCAAAGCCTTGGAGATGGGAAATGAAATATCATTCCTTAGATGTTTTCTCAAGACCTTTTCCCTGCAGCTCCAGTTCCAATATGATGTTTTTAAAAGCTAGGAGAATCTATTTCCTGCTGCAACCCCTCTTCCCCAACTTAGGGACATAGTGTATGTGTGTGGGGGTAGGGGGAGGAGTTCTGGCCGGGACAGGAGCCTTGGTTCCTCCAAAGCTGTGTGACTGGTGACAACTTGGGGCCAGTGGTCTCTGTGTGTGAGACCCAGTGCTCTTATGGGTGTCTACTTATAGGCCCCTAATTCTTGACTTTTCATGGAGGCTTTGCCTGCTTCTACCCTTCTCTGTCCCTACCTCCCATGTGAGCTCTTTCGGGAGGAGGGCCTCAGGTGGGTTTTGTGGGCGGGGAAGCTCCAGGGTGGTGTTCTCTGCCAATGTCCTTAGGAGATTCTCAAGAGGAGAAGTTGCAGGGACTTGGTTGTTTAGCACCAGATCAGGGTCCTAAAGATAGACCAGCTGGGGTTGGCCCTCACGTCCTTCAGCAGAGAGACAGTAGCAGCCAGTCATGTCAGTGAAGTTGCCATCCACAGTCTCTCCCGTTAAACCCACCATGTATAGTTCAGCCTCCTGAGCTGGCTGAACTGCTTAACGGTCGCCATCTTTCTTGAGCTGCCAAGGTGCTTTGAGTCCAGGAGGAAGTTAGCACCCTGCTAGGGGTTGGTAGTGAGAGATTGTTCTAGGGAGTGGTTGCCTTCCATTTGGCAGTGGGGGCCAAGGAGTTACCAAAGCAGGGACTCATGCCCCGCTCCAAGTCCTTCCTTCTTCTCTATCTCTTTCCCAGAGGTATGGCCAACCTCTCCAGGGAAGGGTAGAAGGAGCTGAGTTTGACCTGGGGCCCAAGGGGGAGGAATCAAAATTCAGCCCAGCTGAAGGGCCATGGAGAGGTGTCTGGTGGGCATAGATATGCCTCTGTGTCCATCATGGGGCCATAGACATAGAACTGAGGGGAGCCTTAGAGACATCCAGTTCAGCCCCCTCGTTACACAAAGAGGAAGCTGAGGGAGTCCAAAGAGGGGCATGACTTGTTTAAGGGCACATAGGTAGAGAATAGCAGTTAGTTATAGACCCAAGTCCTGTAGCTTCAAGGGCTGGTAAGGTAGGGAGAACAAAGGTTAAGGGAGAGATGCTTGTGTGGGACCCAGGCACTACCCAATGCTGCCCCATTGGCTGCCCCACAAGGCTTCCAATGTTTTGGGAATGTCTGGCCTCAGATCCCCAATGAGGGTTAGGCCAAGGGATCAAGCCCTTCCCCATTCCCTAGCCCCAGACCTTCTCTTTCATATACCCATGACAGTCCCATGTGTATGGTACAGACCTCCAGGGTCCCTAATTCTATCGGATCTTGATTCTTGGTAAGGAAAATGGCTCTGAATTGGGCCAGATTTGATAAGGGATAGAGGATGTGACTGGAGGAGGCTAGGTTAGGGCTGTCTTCCTTGGTTTCATTGGGACTCTGGGTGTCTCTAGACTTCATTTTCTGAGGTTTGAAAGAATATCCAGACTTAGTGGCTTGAGCTTAAGGCCGGGCTCTTTGGTCCCAATTCTGGGATGCTATGGAACCTTAAGCAGATCACTCAGTCTCTCTGTGATAAGATGGAGAAAGTCAACTGTGTTGCCCTCCCCCCATGACAGGGATCTTGGAAGCAGGGATGACATGATATATAGGCCACTGAGAGCTCACCACATTCTTGAGGGTGGACCAGTGGTTGGCACTTAGTGGGCACTTGACAAAGGCCTGTTAACTTGTTGAGCAGACAGCCTTCCAGACCCTTTTCAACGGTGAGATTCTCTATGTAGGACTAACTAGGGCCAAATCAAGGTCATGAACCTGAACCCTCTGGAGTGGAGAGCTCTCCTGGTGGGCACATTAACACTTATTCTTTTAAAAATACTATTTCCCCCAATTCCACATTAAAAACAATTTTTAGCATTTGTTTTTTTAAAGTTTTGAGTTCCAAATTCTATATTTCCCTCCCTCCCCCTCCCCTCCCTGAGACAGTAAGCAATATGATATAGGTTATACAAATGTAATCATGTAAAACATATTTCCATATTAGTCATTTTATGGAAGAAAACTTGAACCAAAAAAACATGAAAGAAGGAAAGAATTTTTTTAAAAAGCATGCTTTGATCTGTGCTCAGACTCCATAGTTCTTTCTCTGAATGTGGATGGCATTTTTTTTATCATGAGTCCTTTGTGTTTGTCTTGGATCATTATATTGCTGAGAATATCTAAGTCATCCCACAATGTTGCTGTTACTGTATATAGTGTTCTCCCAGTTCTGCTCACTTTACTTTACTTCAGTTCATGTAAGTCTTTTCAGGTTTTTCTGAAATATCCCTGCTCCTCATTTCTTATAGCACAATAGTGTTCCATTGCATTCATATACCACAGCTGGTTCAGTCATTCCCCAGTCGATGGGCATCTCCTCAATTTATAGTGCTTGGCCACCACAAAAAGATCTGCTGGCAATACTTGTGTTCATGTGGGGCCTTTTCCCTTTTCTTTGATCTCTTTGGGATGCAGACCTAGCAGTGGGATTGTTAGTTCTTACTCTTGCTCCCTTAATGTCTGTATCAGACCTTGAGGGATCAAGCTGGAGGCTGACCCATTCTTCTCCCTCCCATGCCCCAAAACATTATTGCTAAGTCTCTTTCTGGTTTTGGTTCCATGTTTAGCTGGAGACAGAAATCCAGCGTGTCTCAGAGGCCTATGAGAACCTGGTGAAGACCTCTTCCAAGCGGGAGACCCTGGAGAAGGCCATGAGAAACAAACTCGAGGGGGAGATCCGCAGACTCCATGACTTTAACCGGGACCTTCGAGGTGAGATCCTCTGCAGGCTAGACAGCTCTTGGTCATCAGAGCACCAGGGAGTTTGGGGAAAGAGCTAAAGAACTGGATATTGGCAGTTGAAATATGGGCCTTCTGGTGGTGGTAGTCAATTCTAGGGCATGAAAGTCTGGGAGTGAAATTCGAGAAATTAGTTAGATTCATACTTGATGAGTAGAGACGTTCAGAACCATCAAGTCCCACCCCCCACCCCCGCCAAATTACAGAGGAAGAGGCCCAGAGAGGGACAGAGACTTACCCAAGGTCACACAAATAGGACTGGAATCTGGGGTTCATGACTCCAAATACAGAATTCCTTCTGTTGCACCTCCTTTTCTTTCCACCTGGGAAAGGCCCTGCCCTGAGTGAAGGGAGCTCAGAAATGACCTGGAAGAGCATACTCTGTTCCCAGGGTGGCCCCAAGGAGAACAAGAGAACAGTTCCTGGCCATGGCCCCTGCTCCCTCCCTCTTGTCTGCCCAGTGGAGTGTGTATGGAGGTGCATGTGTGTATGAGAGAGAAGGGCGGGGGGGCGAGGGAGACAGAGATGGGGAAAGAGAGAGGGGAAGAGAAAGAGGAGAGGGAGGGAGAGACTGACTGACACTGTGGGGAGGGGGCAGTCTGTCTTAGCTGCACAACCCTCCTGATGACCACAGGTAGCTCTCCCCTTGGACTACCCCAGTTCTTCATGGTCCTTTTTGTCTCTTCAGTGAAAGAATGAGAGATTTGCTATCTACCACAAAGCTGTGGAGGGCCAGAGCCCACCTTGGGAGTTGGCACACCTAGAGGTAGCCATTCTCCCTGGTCTGCCCTCAATGTGTCCCTTTGCTCATCAGGGCTGACAGGAAGGCTTAGCTCTAGGAACTAGGGAGTAGACCCTCTCTACTTTCACCTCTAACTTAAAAGCCAGGATTCCTTAGAATCCTGTCTTCTTGAAAAGTAAGTACTTAGCTGAGTTGCATGAGGGTGGATGGAGGACCCTGGGCTTGTTTGAACTTGAGAAGAGGAAATGCAGGGCAGCCATAGCCATAGCCATAGCTGTCCTCAAACACTGAAGGTCTTTCCCAGAGGTGGGATGGGGGCCACTTCCCTGGGAGTCAGACAAGCTGAATGCCCACTGGGCAGCTCAGCCTCTGAGGCGATAGGCTAGGAGGGACCTTCTGGGTCCTGCAGCCAAGACCTCGCATTTAACCAAGGCCCAGGGAGTGCCCCTGACATCACACAGCCACAATACCTTCCAAAGCTGAAGTTCAATACTCCTGCCTCTGTTTCCCTCTCCAGCTTGTTTCCTTCTCTGTAAAATGAGGGTGATCCCAAATGATCTTGGAGCCTTTTTCAGACTCACAGGCTCAGAGGCCACCAAGGTCAACCTCCCTCAGTTTACAGAGGAGGAAACTGAGGCTGGAATATGCAAAGTGCTTTGCCCAGGGTCACTCTTAATCAGTCAGCCAGCATTTATTGTACCCACTATGTGCTGGGCACTGTGCTAAGCACCTTTACGGTGAGTGGCAAAGTTGGCATTAGAACCTGGCCCTTCTCACTCCTTTCCCATGGCACTCATCTGCTTTAATCTCAAGGAGGCCCGATTTTGGCAGGGGCCTTAGAGGGTATCCCTGACAGAGGTCTGAACAAGTGGCCATCTAGCTTCCCAAAGTCTCCCTCGTAGGGAGGGCCTACCCAGGGCCTGCATCCCCAGGCAACCCAGACTGCAGCGGGTTGTCCTCCCTGTCAGCAAGTTTTTCCTTCCATGGAGATTGAATTTGGCTAGGCATACCTTCCCCCTGCTGTTGCCGGTTCTGTCCCCTGGGGCCAAGCTGAACAAGCAGCCGCCAGTTTCAACATTCCAAAGACTCTGGGCTGCCCTGGGGATGAGCTTCCTGACACTCCTCCTCTTGGGTCATGGCGCTTGGTTGTTTCCACAACATGGAGGAGACGGCATCATGTGGCTTTCTCCCTCTCCCTCCCTGGTGGGCCAACTTCCTTTGGGGGTTCAGGTTTGGGGTCATATATTTCTAGTCCCCCATTCCTGGCTTTGGCAAGAAGGAATAAGCTTATCTCGGTCAGGGTCTGTGTCTAAGGGGTAAGAAGCATATGTGGTCGGAAGCCTGAGTGACCCTCTCCAATCCCACAGAGCGCATGGAGACAGCCAACAAGCAGCTTGCTGAGAAGGAGCATGAGGGCTCTCAGGACACCCGGAAGACCATCTCCCAGCTCTTTGCACAGAGTGAGTGGGCGAGTGGGTCCCTGGCGCTGGGACTGAAGCTCCAAGGCAGCCTGAAAGCAGACTGGGCCAGCCATCCCAAGAGCCACTTGGCCTAGAGTCTAGAGCTGTGGTGGGAATTAGGGGGTGGGCTGAGGACACCATAGGGAAGACTTTGGGGACACAGCTCCTTTTCCCACCTCCCACTGGTCCTGACAAAGTGGGGCTCCCTGAGCAGGACTCTTTCATTCCTGAGGGCCCAAGAGCTGTGTCTAGATGATGCCTGGAGGCAGGTCCTGCTGTGGCCAGAGTGGGCCTGTGGTTGGGAAGGGAGGAGTGGGGCCTGCCTCCTAATAGCCTTTCATTGTCTCTGAAATGCCCTTTGGTTGGTAACAGGGAATTCACCCTCCTCTCCTTGAGTCCATAATGGGCTCCACCCAGCCATACAAGGTAATTCCTTCCAATTGCCTTAATCACATGGGGGGAGGTGTGACTCTGGCTGCTCCCTCTCTGTAGATGCTCTTGAAGGTGACCACTGGGGCTTGGGCCATGGAAACGGCCTCAAAAGCCACCCCCAGCCTTGCCTTCTGGGGCTTGGCTCTGGCTGCCCTGGGATTCTTCTTGTGCTGCTCTTGTGGCCTGGTTTCAAAGCTGGGATCCCCCTCCCCCCCACACCCACCTCTTCCTGGAGTCACCTGTTCCTTTGTCGGTAATCTCACGGAAAGGAATGCAGTTTGTCTGGTATCATCGGGAAGGAGGTTGCTCTCACTCTATCCTGGCTCAGTGTCTGTCCTCCACAAGGGCTGTAGATGTTGCACATTTGTGAAGCCGGCTTTGTTGGCTGGATAAAAGGGTTAGAACAAAGGACATGGGGGCAGTGTCAAGCCCTTCGATATTTCTGCCTGGATGTGTCTCCAGATAAGAAAAATGAATTTGTTGGCAAGGTGCATTTGCCTTCTTCCCAAATGGGATAGCTGACTTTGTGTCTCTCCAGCCCTCCAGGTGGAGGATGGGAAATTAAGGGCCGGGCATCCAACAAGCCTGTGGATCTTAGCTTGACTCTGTCTACGGGCAGGTGGGGGGTTGTACCCTGAGCTTCTGGCCCCCCTCTGCTTGGGAAGGTCTCATGTTCATGGAATTGTGAAGTGTGGAGAAGAGAATCTGTCACCCAAGGGAAGCAAAGGCCTGAAAGCATAGTGACTGTGGAGTTCAGTACTGCCTCTACAACTCACTACCTGTGCTGTGTGCCCTTACTCTCTGGCCTCAGTTTCCTCATCTGCAAGCTCTGTGAGGTGAACAGGGCAAGAATTACCTTTGTTTTGAGGTGAGGGTACTGAGGCCCAGAGAGAGGCTGAGCCTAGCCACATGGAGCCTGTTACCCCTGGCCTGACACAGCAAGTCAGAACAGAACTGAAATGAGAGCCCAGGGCCCCTGACTCTGTCCAGTGTTCTTCCTACCAGCCCCATCCTGCCCCAGAGCCAAACCCCAATGAAACATGGGTCCATGTCCTTGAAGGAGGAATTGAGGAAGGAACTTGCCTTGGGAAGGCTCAGCACAGATTGTAGGAGAACTTGTGGGGGGGTAGAGAGTCAGAACATGGGTCAGCCTAGTAGCGACTGAGCTGGGTGCCAGTGCAGGGTTCAGTCAGACCCGGGCATGCCCACATGCAGATGGGACCCAAGAATAAAGGTAATAAGTAAGAGTCCGGGAGAGGACCCTTTTCTGCTTTCTCTGTATTCTCTGGAAAACCAGTGAGCTCTAGCTTCTCTCCCTGGACAGGGCTGCTTGGAAGAAGGGCAGAGCCCCCTGTCAGGAATAGACAAGGAGAGACAGGCCACCTCGGTGGGCCACGCCTGGGTGGTCTTGCCTTTCTGCCCATGCTGCCTCGAGCCAGTAGTTTGGGCCTTCCAGGAGAACAGGACAAGGCTGTGGCCCTCATTAAGCCCTCACAGGATGCTGAGCACCCAAGCAAAGGACCCTCCCTGCCAGCCTGAACTTGATAGGGGCCTGAATCCAAAGAGCTGAGCTCAGACCTCAAGTTAGACAACTGCCCGCTTCCCACCTGTTCACACCAGGTTTTTATTAACCTGCTTGGAAAAGGTCTTGGGGCTCTAATAGCTTATGCCTCCAAAAGAATTTTCCACCCTGAATAGGGTGCGCGTGCGTGCGTGCGTGTGTGTGTGTGTGTGTGTGTGTGTGTGTGTCCACGTGTCCACTTGACCCACAAATGAGTTCATAAAACAGGCTTGTAAATGATCATGGAGTCACCTACCTAACATGGTCACTTCAGGATAGGGCCAGGCAGCTAAATTGGGCAATAAGCTGGCAGAGATTCGGCTGCTGTCATTGGCCCCTGGTGCTGGCGGGCAGGTGGGCAGGACGGGGGCGGGGGGGGGGGGGGTCGTGTTCAAAGGGTGTCCATACATTGCCAAGTAGGGACTGAGGGAGGGACTTGGTTTTTCGTCCTAATTTTTAATCAGTTTACGAGAAGTGATTTTGAACATCAGTTTGATCATTAGAATGTGGGTTGCAACTGTTTTCATTTAACTAAATGAAATGCAGACCAGATGATGTCCTAGTGGTTTTAGAGTCAAACCTTCTAAAGCACCATTCCTTTGGATAGCTTGATTTTCTCAGAGACTCTGTTTGCTTCTCCTTTGGGCCCTTGGGCCTGTCTAGGGGCAACCCTCCCTTGCCGCTCTGGTATTCTTAGCCTCTACCCTCCTAGTTTGGGGAGTAAGACGGAGAAGGCAATCAACCAACAGATATTGAAGTGTCTGCTGTCTAGCTGTTCTCACATGGCTTTAAATGGCACCCTCTCCCAATCCTGCCCCCATCTTGGCCCATCAGGTGTGGACACATAAGAACCATAGGCCACAGAAAATGAGAGAAGGCATTGGGCACACAAGCAGGAAATGTTTGTTTGTTTGTTTATGAGTACTGATTCTCCCTGGGAGAGCTCATGTTTCTCTAGCCTGTTCAGCCCAATTGGGGAACAAGAGAGGAGGGGAGGCTGTGATGGGTTTCTCTAGCCCTGCCCTGGGTGCCTCCTCTCTTTCCTCAGAAGGCAGGAGGGTACCTTCTAATTTTGCCACCAGGTCTTTGAAAGATGAATGTGTTCCCAGGAGAGAAACAGATGCAGAGATTGCGGGGTGGAGAGAAGGGGCGGGCAGTCAGGCCCAGCAACATCTGGTCTCCAGGGAAAACCTAATTTCAGCCTTGCTCACAGCTCAGAAATAATGTTCCAGTTGAAAGGGCGGGATTGGGGGTTCAAGTACATTTTATTGGGTATCATATTTACTGGCCTATTAGATGTAACAGCTCTTTTGGCTCGCTGCCTCTTCTCTGGCGAGTTAAGGAAGTGAGATGCAGGGGCTGTAAGCCACCTTCTCTACCTCTTAGTTCTCTGCCTCAGAACTCTCTGGCTGCCTTTAGCCTTTTATGGCCCAGGGCAGAGCTATTGACAGAGCAGTAGCCTAGATTTCTATAGGTCTTTAAGGTTCACAAAGTGTCTGATCTCACTGAGGCCTCATGACCCTGTGAAGTTGGCAGAGCTCTTTCTCCAATGAGGAAACTCAGACCTGAAGAGGGAAGTGTCTGGGCCAAGGCCTCACAGCTAGGCTCAGAGCCCTGTTCCAGCCAAATCTCTCCAGTTTGGTGTCATGTGGTGTCCTGAAAGAAACAATGGTCCCTAGAGCCAGTTGTATCAGTTTTGTCGGGCAAGAAGTTGGGTCTGGCCCAGGGTGGTGGTGGTAGTGACTCTCTCTTGTCCTGCCAGATAAAGAGACCCAGCGGGAGAAGGAGAAACTGGAGATGGAGTTGACAGCCGTCCGCTCTACTAATGAGGACCAGCGGCGCCATATTGAAATCCGCGACCAGGCCCTGAACAATGCCCAGGCCAAGGTGGTGAAACTGGAGGATGAGGTACAGTTTGGTTTGGGGGGCAGGAAGAGATTGGGAGCTCCATCTTCCATGTCCATGGCTCTTAGGGCCTGGCCACTTCCCAAGATAATGGTGCCACTGGGAGTGAGGTTTCTAAGGGACATCAGAGCACATGTGGACCTTGCCCTTTGACTGAGGATACAAGGATGTACATGCACAGAACATATTGCAAAGAACCCCCGGTGCCTCTGGTCCCGTGCCAGTCCTGGGTTAGATCGCTAAAGCATCTTTTAAGCTCTTATTCTGTACTACCCTCAGGGACCTTCCATTCTACTGGGGGAATATGACCCGGAAAGGAGAGCTGGTAAGGAGTTAGGCTCCATACATGGCAGCATGGTGTGGGCTGGAAGGGAGGTAGAGATAAGGCAGAAGGCCACCTATCAGAGCCAGGGGATGTGGGGCAGAGTTAATCTTGCCTGTAGGGAGGAGGTAGAGATGATGGGCCGAGTAGAGAAAGCATGGCATTGAGTGAGTCTGGAAGTGTTGGAGAGGCCTGGACCCTGGAAAACTAAGGCAAAAGGTCAAAATAGTTGTTGTCTGCCCATGCTTGGTGGGCTAGCCATTGGAATGCCCTTCCATTTGGTGGTTTGATTTGACCCAGAAGGTTAGGGTGAGGATGGGAAAAGTAGAGAATTCCTAGGGATAGATGGCTCCCAAGGGCCAATCCCTGCCAGTGGACTTACCCTCTGGGCCACATGGCTAGAATGTTGTGGTGTGGAGTGAATTTTGAGTTGGGGAGGGAGGTGGGGTCTAGTGCTGGCAGCTGCTCCAGCAGCCCTGAGTCCCATGCTGATGAAATGACCCTGACAGATGGGGTTATGGTGGGGGGGGGGTGGTTTGGGGAAGTAGGTAGGAGGGAAGGATGGGCAGTGTTGCTTTGTAGAGAGAAATGTGGGTGGCTGAAATGTCTCCAGGTTGTATGTGTTTAGAATTCCTGCCTGACCCAGGGTCCTGGCCAGGATTTGGACTTGACTGAGGCATCTGTGTGTATGGGACCTGAATCCCCTTGCTGCAAGGCAGACTGTGGAAGATAACATATACTCCCTCAGCACATTGACAGGCCTGCAGGGAGACTCGGGCCTTTCATGTCCTTACTCCACTTTCGCTTCTGAGATTGCTCTCTTCCTCAGTCTCTTCTTCCCCTCCCCCTTTACTGCCCCAAAGGGGAAGAGAAGGGGGTTCAGCCTCACGCATGGAGAAAGTCCCAAGAGGCCTGTGTTCATGGCCAAAGAACCGGGGGCTAAATGAGCTAAGCATCTGTATGCCCATCAGTTTGACTTCAGTAAAAGAATCTTGTGCAATAATTTCTTTGTTCCTGGCTTCAGCCTGGCCAGGATTGTAGCACGCTTACAGTTTCCTCAGGACTTGGATATGGCCAAGTTCTCAGAGTAATCACTTTTGTGAGAGGGCCTCAAGATGTCAAGGTGATAGACTTCCACTGTCCAAGCCAGGATGGACCTTTGAGAGCTCCACAAGATGAGGGCAAGATGGAGGCCTGGAGAGGTGAGGGAGGGGACCTTTCCAAGGTCCTACTGTGAGGCTTTGACCTGAAGTTTCCTGGCCCCTTCCCAGAACCCCTTCCCCTTGTACTGGCTGAATGATGCTAGCTGGTGACCACCAGCTGCAAGCATTGGCGTAGGATGGCTTTCCTCAGCTGGACCTCTGGTCTCTGTAATTGGCCAGAAGTTCCAAGTTTTTCTTGTAAAAGGGGGTGGAGTTGACAAGGCTAGCTTTTGGCTGGGAGAGCCTGCTCAGGGCCTGAGGGGGTTATGGCGTGTGCATGTATGTAAGTGTGTGTGTGTGTGTGTGTGTGTGTGTGTGTGTGTGTGTGTGTGTGTGTGTGTAAGAGAGAGAGAGAGAGACATCCTGTCTTTGCTTTACTTCCTACTCAGCAAAATCTCAGAGGCCCCATAATTTCTTCCAGATTCTTAGACCTGATGACCGCTAGCATATGTACAGCCTTGAAACCACAGCTTAGTGAAATTCAACTGGCCTCCCTCTCCCTGTGTTCCTGCCCCATCCCCCACCCCCCCAGCAGCAAATGAGACCTGGGCCTGCTCCTGGCTGGTGGCTGCTTGGTCTCCTTCCTATGGCCTCACATGCCCGGGTGCTGTTGCAGACTCACTCTCATTCTGAGATTCTGCTTGGTTCCAATGTTCTTTGGCCTGAGTGGATCTGGCAGAGTCCTCGCCACACTGGGGGTGCTGAAAGCTGGCCTGCTCTGGTGCTCCTCTGGCCTTTTCCTATTTGAGCCAAGGACCTTTATAGGGTGAGTGCTAGAGGTGAGGAGAAGGCAGAGAGACCTTCCCCCACCCCACAGGCCCTTGGAAGTCTGACCGTGATCCAGCCTGGGACTTTGGGAATGATGTAAAGCAAAAAGGGGAGGGTAGGAGAAACCGGGTTTGCAAGGCTGGCCAAGGACTTTGTATTTTACCCTCTAGGCAATAGGGACTCACTGAAAGCTGTAGATCGGGGACTTAACTGATCAAATGAGACTGAGGGGGAGGGGCAATGTGGTGAGGCCTTTTGGGGAGGCTCCCACACATGAGTGTGAGGTGGGAGATGAACCAGTGAAGGAACATCCAGACAAACCAGAGAGTTGGGAGTGAACACTGTCATAGCAGCTCAGTGGGGAGAGGATCCAGCAGTGGCCTGGGTTCTAGAAATTCCCAGCAGGAGAAGGAGGACTGAGATAAAATCATAGGGCTTAGCCATGAAGATGCCAACTGGAGAGAGCAGTACCTTAGGAATGGGGGACTCAAAAGCCAGTGTTATGGCAAGGGAGGAAAGAGAGGCTGCAGGTGGACACTCCCCTTTTGAGGAGCTAGCTGTATAGTGAAGGGAAAGAGAGCACTGGGAGAGCAGCCTGAGCAGAGAGCAAGGTCAGCAGAAGGGTCTTATTACAATGTGTCCAGGACGGTGAGCTCTGAACAGCTCCATTGGTGGGCATTAGGGGCAGGACCCAGTAGAGAAGGGATTGAAGGTGAGGAAAGGGGCGATCAGTGGGTGGGACCAGGATGGGATGGAGGGCCCAAGGGGTCAAGTTAGCTTTGCCAAGAGCAAAGAGCCAAAGGAGGGGACAACAGGGACAACAGGACAACAGACTAAAGGCAGCAGGGGTGACTTCACTTTTCTCAGTCCACATGAAATGAGATGAACACATGGAAAATTCACTGCAAGCCTGAACATGCTATAGTGATGCTTGCTCTTCTTGCCGTTATTAGAATAGGGCCAGGGACCTCTGACGTGGGGGGGGCCCTTGTGGGTCGAATAAAGATGGGAGGGTTTCAGACAGGTGATGGACAGATGCCTACCTTTATACCTTAATGCAGCAGTATTTCATGGGGAAACTGAGGCATCAAAAGATTGACTTTCTTCAAATGGATTCCTACTCCAAGTCTTATTAGCTTGTCCTGCCTGAGCCCAAAGCCACATAGGGAACTACCTTTGGTTCAACCTGGTAAACACTTACCAAGCACCAGTTTATGTTCTGGGACTTGTGCAGGCGACAGAGATTAGAAGACAAAAGTGAGGCTGTTCCTGCCCCCAGAGAGCGTCCGTTCAGCTCTGTTCATTTCATTAGGCTCCCTCTTTGTGACAGTCTGAGACAGCCTACCCAGCTGGATGTTATGTGATGGAGAAAGAAGGGTAATAAGCACGGGCAAACCTATAAAATCACAGGTTCCTGCAGGCTTGAGTTAAGGGTAAGCCAAGGCTGAAGCTTGCTTGGATGGGAGTGAAGGACCTTGGGCTCCAGCCCAGTGGTATCAACTTTAGTTTCAGACTTCCTTGCCTCTTTTTTAGGGGGGTGAACCAGCAGGCATGGAGGAGGCTTTCTCCCTTAAAAGCTCAGGCTCAGGCTGCCTTCTCGAAAGCCCCTTCCTTCTTCCTCACCCTACCAGGCTCCTTGCTCTCTGTGTTCCAGGCAAATGACTGGCATGGAGCCCTAGAAGGGGATGGTACTAGGGGCTGACACAGCCCTTCCAGAATCATTCTCTTGCCTCTCCCTGAGTCCAGTCCAAACACTGCTGCCAGCCCTCCTCTGTGGATGCTTGCCCGGGGAGGAGGTGGCACGGTAATGTGGCTAAGACACATGGGGACTTTATCTGGGAGTCCTTGTCAGTCAGGCCTTGCCACTAGTGAGCAGCTTGTACCACGGGTAACTGGGGACTTCCAAGACTCAGCTTTGTCTCTTGGGTCACAATGGTATAAATGAAGAGGGCTAGGGGCTCACTGAGGCCCAGCTTCAAGGAGCTTTGTCTTCTGCAGCAGCCATGGTGCTCTCCTGTCCAAAGAACCCCCCCAGCACCAGCCCCTCGAATCCCCTTCCAGCCCCCAGCCGACCTCGCAGCAGAGATTCAACAGATGCCTGGCATCTCTGCCCACAAGGCTCAAGCTGCCCAGGCTTCTGGCTGGCTGCTGTCAAGAGGATCCAGAGCCCGGCCGATGCTTGGGTAATTGTCGCCGGGATGGTGGGAAAAAAGGCCTTGGCAGGATCCAAGAGGGAGATGCTGCGGGTGGGCCTTTTGACTGTGTGTGGAGTTCAACAGGAAAGGACAGAGCTGACTGTGGGAGGGCTGGCACAGAGTGCCAACTATTCCCATTAGCCAGATTCAGGCTGGCATGATAGCCAGGGAGAATAGGGGCAGAGAGAGCTCCCTTAACCTTTGCTGAGCTGGTGCCTTTTGGGCTTGAGTTGAGCTGACTTGAATTCAAGCTTGACTCTTCAGGAATTTGGGGGTTCCTCTCCCTACCTGCTGTTCTTCACCCCCCCCCGCCCCCGCTTGCTACTTGGTCTGTCCTGTTTCCATATCACTTCTTTTCAGTCTAGTGTGGAGGATGCATGATTTCCAGGAGGGTGGGTGACTCCTACCATGGCCAACTGCTTCCTTTCCCCAGAGAGGCCTTTGATAAGATGGAAAGAGACCTAGCTTCTTAAGCCTTGGTTCTGATACCCAATAGCTCTATAATCTTGGGCCAGTCCTCAGCCCATCCAGGGCCTCTGCTTTTCTTTCCAAAATGGAGTGCTTGGATTGGCTGATCTCTGAGGTCCCCTACCAGGTCAGACACTATGTGATCCTGAATCCAGTGCTCTGGACATCATTTTTATCCTCTATAAGATGAAGAGAGGGGCTTGAGATCAGGTCAGAGAGAGATCGTGTAAAAGAACTGGGATTGTTTAGTCTGATGAAGAATGGAGTAGTTGTCTGCAATCTTGATGAGTTCTTTCGTAGAAGAGGATCAGCCTTGCCCTTCTTGGCCCTTGGGTATAGAACTAGGAGCTCCAGGGAAAGGAGAGACAGCCTTTGCCTTGATGTTAACTCTTCATGGAAGTTAGTAAATTTTACCTCTTCCCAAAGTCAGTGAATTCTCAGGAAGCAGTGGGTTCCCCTTTCTAGTCCTCCATAAGCTGGATGCCCATCTGTTCCAATATTGGAGTGGGGCTTCCTGGTTAGAGATGCGCTGGGTTGTACCGGATGTTCTCTAAAGTCCCTCCTGGCTCTGATGGCCTGTGCTTCTGACTTGCTCTGCTCTTTGGACCTAATGATTTATGAGAGATCTTGTAAGAGTTTCTAGGTATAGACAGCTCTCGGTCCAATGACCAACTAGAATGACTTCAAGGAACCCTAGAGCTTTACAAGTTCAGATAAACAGAGGCCATTTTACAAAGATTGTGAGTTTGGCTTGAATGTCTAGGTATGGTTTAGACCCTTTCGTGAGCCAGAACAAGAAACCAGTTCCAACTGCGATTAGTTGTCTCTGTCCTTAGGATTTCACCTGTTTGCCCCTTATGCTAGCCTTGGAAAACCTGTTTAAGATCCCTAGATTGAGGGCTACCCCTGGACTCTTCACTGCTGCCTGGGAGATCTTGGGTTCTTGGGTGGCCAGTTCCTCGAGGTGACTGTTCTTCCACTCTAGATTTCTTTCAGGCTATGCCAGGATGGGAAAAGACAGGGCAAGACAGTGTCCTGACAGTGGGATCAGATACTCTACTAATACCAGTATACTGTTCCTGGGATTACTTAGGCAGAGCTCTTTTTTTGGAGCCAAGGGCTAAATCAAACCCAGCTGAGGTTGCAGAAGGCTCCTGAGGGACTGCATTCCCCAAGGGACTGAAGAGGGTCAGAGAGGCATCTGAGGGCTCCTTTGGGGACAGCTGAGAAATGGCTTTCATGCATGGGGTTGGGGTGGCCATAAGGGAATAAGAAAAGGGGGGAAGACACAGCCTAGTGGCAAATGGCCCCAGAAGGACCACAGTGGAGTTTTCATTCCCAGACACTGCCTTAGAATATCCTTGCACCAATGGGGTGTGTTTGTTCCTCGGGGAATACACCCCCTCAGATTGTGGGGCACAGCAAGAGGCAGAGCTAGATGTAAGGCTGCCCAAAAGGAGTGTTGAACATGATACAATTGAGTGTTTATCCAGACTGAGCTGCTGTTGGGAAAAGCCTTTTCCTCCATGGCAGGTCATTAAAACCTCATCATAACCTCAGGAAGGGGGCTGGGCAGGTAGCCATGGCCCCCATTTGATAATCCTAGAAACCACAGCTCAGAAGTGGGGCATGACACCTTAAAGAAACTAGCTGAAACATGTAAGCCCAGGCTCTGTGGCCTGGGAGAACTTTGCCCTGTTTTGTGGCCACTTCTGAATTATTCCCAGGCCACAAGAGAGGTAGAAGAGGCAACAAAAAGAAGCAAACTTCTTCCAGGCTTCATCTCCCTTGAGTAAGGGAGTCACTCTCTGAGGTTTTACTCCCATCTGGCAGAGGAAGAAACTGGATTTCAGGTTAAGGTACTTGCCCAAGAACACACAGCTAGCAAGGATCCGAGTGGGATTTGAACTGAGGCTCTCTCTGCTTCTCCAGCCTTGTGAGCAGGATCTCAGGGTCCAGATCCAGATAAATCTATAAATTTGCTTTTTTGTTTTCTTTTGTATCTGATTATATCTATTTAAAAACCTGATTCTGAGAAGGGGGCCCTGGGTTTCAGCAGGCTGACTGCCAAAGGTATTCATGGCACCAAGCTAGAAGGGACTTCTGAACCCCTCAGGCCAGCCCCTCACTCTCCATAGAGTCTAACTGAGAGGCCGTCCAGAGGAAGGTCTTCTTCAAGGGCATGTGTTAGCCAGGAGCAGAGCTGAGCAGCTGATGTGAAATCCCACAGCACTGGCTTCAGAGACCCTGTGCTCAGCTCCCAGACAAGCCAGCAGACCCAAAAGGTTAACGAGGACATTTCTTTATTCTCTAGGTGACAAAAAGAGAAGCGGAATTTCAGGAAAGGAGAGGATTGAGTGCATCCCCCCCCACAACAGAACACACAC
The DNA here is from genome assembly GCA_011680675.1 of Gymnobelideus leadbeateri. Lineage (NCBI taxonomy): Eukaryota > Metazoa > Chordata > Mammalia > Diprotodontia > Petauridae > Gymnobelideus > Gymnobelideus leadbeateri. The sequence continues at coordinate 279,657 of WOXC01004818.1, read as the reverse complement.
ATGCTCACGTGTGTGTGAATACATACACACACGCACATACATACACATGTACATGCACACACATGCAGTTTGAAAAATACAGTTTTTAAATGGAGAAAAGAGATGCCACCACATATTCATTTGCAGGGATCCAATTTTCCTGACTCAGAAGGGAGCCCAGAGGGCTGCCAAATGTTTGGGACCCTATTCTGCTGATTTCAGACAAGCAGTGGAAAGATCTGATTGACTAGTCTGAGTGTCTGCCTAGCCATGTGCTAGCCTTCCTCTTGCCTTCTGCATACGTGGTCACTCTGTCCACCAGCTTCCCTAGGATCATAGATGGAGTGCAGAAGTGGCCATTTCATCTTACAGCGAAACCCAGAAAAGTTAAGTGAGTTGTCTAAGGCACTGCTCTGTACCTCAGTTTCCTCCTCTGTAAAATAGGTTTAATAACACCTACCTCATGGGGTTGTCACAAGACACAAAGGAGTATGGAGTTTTTCAAAAATGCTATATCAGCATCAGTTCCTATTTCTGATTTTTTCAGTCAGTCTGCATTCATATGTTGAGCTTTGAAGGGAGACAGGATAATATGATGGAAAAAGCACACTGATTCCAAAGACCTGTATTCAGATCCTGCCTTTGGTGTTTGCTCTGGGTGAGGCTTTGGGCAAATGGCTCCCCCTCAAGTATAAAATGAGGAGGTTGGACTAGCTGTCCTATGAGGGCCACTCCAGCTTCAGATTGGGGATCAGAAGAGCTGCTGGGTCTTGGGGCCCAACCTCTGGGGAGGTGTGGCATTCACAGTACATATGGGAGACTCCGGTCAACAAATATTGACTTAACAACATTGTCAGTCAAGGGGAGATGTGGGTGTGGAAACATGTAGCCCAGGCCTACTGAAGCAGATGGGGGACTGATTTGGGGGGTGAGGATAATGTTGGAAGTGTTGGCCAAGGCCAGACTATGGAGAGCCTTGAGTGCCTAGCTGAGGAGTTTGGACTTTATCTTGTATATAACAGGAAGTGGTTGAAGGTTGTTGACCGGAAGAAAGGGAGACTTTGGGAAGATTACCTTGGCCTCCTGTAGAAGGGAGCCTGGAAACAGGGAGGCCAGCTTAGGAGGATGTCGCAACAATTCAGACATGAGGCCTGAATTATTGTGTTCGAGCAAAAAGAGGGACAGATGGAAGGATGACTGCAGAAGAAGGAAAAAGGAGTGACTGGATTGGGATCAAGAGGCAGAGCTAGATGTAAGGCTGCCCAAAAGGAGTGTGGGCAGAAATCAGAGAGTTGGGAGCGGGCTTGGGGACTCCTGGATGCTTGGAGGTTCTCTGCATTGTAGCCAGGAAGGGAAGAGAGAATCTAGAGAGACATTTGGGAGGCACAGTCTGGAATGTATTCCGTGGGAGTTAACAGAGAGAAGGGGGCCAAGGACAGAGGCCTGAGGTCCTGGTGACGGAATGGGGGCAGGAGAAAGCCATGCTGCTGAAGGAGGTAGAAGAGGCTGAGGGCAGGAGAAGGCAATAGTGTGCAAGCCAAAGGAAGAGAGAGTTTTCAGGACAGTGGGGATCAACAGTGTCTAAGGGAACGAGTACTTTAAAGAGGGAGAAAATGCCGTTGGACTGATTGAGGAGGCCATGGCTGAGTGTGGCCAGAGATTGGTTTCAGTGGAGCAGTCGGGGCAAGGGCCAGACAGTGGGGAGCTCAGGAGAGAAGTGGGGGGGAGGCAGCATGGGGGTGTAGGAACCAAATGGCAGGGAGCTCAGGAGAGAGATGAGGGGGCAGGAGCCAGATAGGGCTCAGGGGGCTCAGGAGAGAGCTGGGTAGGGGAGCAGGGAAGGGAGGGTTAAGGGAGGGGCAGCAGAACTAAGTGGTAGGGGGTTGGTTTGGGTTTTTTTGGAAAGATAGAAGAAGCTTTTGCATCTCTGAAGGTAGAAGAAGGGAGGAGTGGGGAGGGAACATGATACAAAAATACAAGAGACAGAAGCTGCCAGAGGGGGCACAATCCTAAGGCCAGCAGCAAGATGGAGGCAAGGGGGCAGGGTGGAGGGAGTGGTTTGAGAAATAAGAAATAAGAGTCCATTGAGATTGGTATGAAGAAGGAAGATGGGGGAAGAGGCAACCAGGCTCGGAATCCCTCTCCCCAGGCTCAGCCTCCCCTACTTCTACTCTTAGAGAAAGTTGCCTAGAGCTATAGTATCAAATGCCAGTGGCCACATATTGACTTAGAAAACCACAAATTAACATTATCCATGCTGTCATGTATGTTTATTTATTTTGTTAAACATTTCTGATTTGACATTTGAAAGTGGTTCCCCCCTATTCAGGGCCTGAGTTTGATTTGATGGTGCCTTTGGTCTTGGGGACTAAAAGATAGAGTGACCTGTGCCAGTACGTCAGAGGCAGGGCTTAGCTTGGGCTTTCTGTCAGCAGAATCCTTATGGTAGAGTCCCAAACGGAATGATGGAAATGATGGGAGGTGCTAGAGAGTTAGCACGTCAAGAACTAGGGCTCTAACAATTCTCCACAGGGTTCTATCAAGGATGGGGCTGGGCTAGAATCCAGTCCTGCATCTGAAAGGAGGCTTTGAGGCCATCTAGTTCAACCTCCTGATTCTACTGAGTAGGAAACTGAACCCCAGAGAGGAATGGCCTTAGGATCAAGGCAAGTCCCAGGTCATCTGGCTAAGCTCAGCCTGATTTCCCATCACACCCCTCCCTCTCCATTCCCACAACATTCTGGCTCTCACCTTTTTGTCCCCGGAACATTCTTCCTTGTCCAAAGCCCTTGAAATCTAGGTTTCTTCAAATCTCTGCTCAGGTATATTTTCTTAGGTGAAGCCTTTCCTGATCCGCCTCCAAATTCTTGTGCCTTCATTTTGGGCATAGATTACATGTATCTCTTTATAGCCCACATCCTTTTACAGAATCTAGTACAGCCCCCAGATTTTAGAGTAAACTGAGGTACTGGCCCAGGCCACAAATTGGTCCCAAGTGCTCATAGATACTCAACTAGAACCCAGAGCTCTTTGGACAACAAGGCCAGACTCCTTCTGGGCGGCTCCCTCTCATTGGGCACAAGCAGATAAAACGTGGGGAGCTCAGAGAACATGTGCAATCCTTTGACAGGGAGAGAACCCTCCCAGTTCTGGGACAAACCTCCTCATTTCTTTCAACCACTAAAAGAGGAAACTTCCTGAGGTCAGACTGCTTCTCTTTTTTTCTTGCAAGCCCAGCACCTTGCACTGGTCCTGTCCAGAACTGGAACTGAACCAACCTGATTCTCCAATGGCACCATCTTCAAGCCCTTCACCCAGAGTGTGGTACACCCATGGGCTCACTTGAAAATGGCCACAGTCCTCCCCATGGGACCTGACCAGGGCTGGGCCACAGGGATGGCTGCCTGGCTACCTGCCTAGTTCCTCCTGCTCTGTCCCTCTTGATATGGCCTAAGGCCTCATTCAGAATTGCTTTGGGCTACCCTTCATGGAGCTTAAAGTCCGGTCAAACTTCCCTTGAGGTCTCTTGCAGCTCTTCCTTCCCAGAGGGTGGGAGACCTGGCCAACGAAGCCAGGTGACTACCTTTTTCAGGGGCTACTTTGGTCCAGGAGATTCTGATTTTATTTTTCCAGAAGAGACAGGGAGTGGAGAAATCTCTGGCCATGGACTACTGCTGCTTCCGTTCTAAATCTGAGTTGCCATCTTTTTGCCCATGGACGATAGACCTGGCTGCTGGCTGCATTTAATTGGTCTGAGTATAAACTCTCGACTTCCCATAAGTCCCAGCTAAAATCCTGTCTTCTACTTAAGAAACCCTTCCCAGCCCCTCTGAATTCTAGTGCCTTCTTTCTGGTAATTTCTTATTATGTGATAGTCAGAGAACTTGTTTGTAAATATTTGTCTGCTTGTTATCTCACCCATTACACTGAACTCCATGAGGAAAGGGGCTGTCTTTTGCCTCTTTTTACATCCCCAGCCTTTAGCACAGTATCTGGCACTTAATAGGTACTTAATAAATGTTTCTTGCCTGACTAGCAGCTGTAAACCTTTGGGAACAAGAATTAGGATTCTCTGTATGGAGGTGGTACCTCTTCACTAGCAATAGGTCAGTCCCTAAGCATTTCTCAAGAACAAGGGTGGAAATGGAGACCCCCCCCACTCCCACCACAATGACATACATGAACACCCCAATAGTAACAGTTAAGTGCATTGGCATTCTTCAGATCCCTGGTGTTGGGTGGGTTTTGGCTTTGGGATCTTGGACAAAGCCCTTCCTCTCTCTGGCCCTCAGTTTCCCCCTCTGCAAAGTGAGGGGGTTGGGCAGAATGACCTCTGAGGGCCCTTCCATTGATCAAACAGAGCCTCTGGTTTATGGAAGGAGAGGGCAGGGGGCACCTGGGCTGGTAAATCATTGAATCTTGTTTATAAGACTGCATTAAATCAGGGCCCCAGTGACAGGGCCAAGTCATGGAACTAAGGAGAGGCCTCAGCAGTCCTTCTTAGCCCTGAGTCTGGTACAGAAGTCTCCTAAGCCTCCCTCCATGTCCCAGAGGAAAGTGGTCAGTAATTCTTTGCGGGGGATGTCAGGCCCTCTGCCTGGATTCCTTGGGGTTCCACACCTGTACCCATCACCATGTAGGGGTCAGCTTGTGCCCAGTTTCCGATGAATAGTCAGTGCCTCTCAGAAAGTAAGACTTTCATTGGTTTCTTGGTAGTCCCTTTCTTTTGAACCTTTTTTCTTCTTTCTGGACTCATTTGCATCTAAGCTAGATGATGCCCAGCTTTAGCATCCTCTAAGAGGCCTGAGGGCAAATTTTCCCAACTTGAAAGGGAGGTGTTCTTTAGGAAGGTATTGGCAGGCATTTTGGTGAGGACCCAGGACCTGAGGAGAGGCCCACAGGTCTGTTTTAAAAAAAGTTTGGCTCATTTAAAAGATTGCTCAGTTCCCAATGACTTCCCTTCACTGAAGGCTCGCTCATAAGAAAGATGTGCAGTTAGACAGAAGAGATCAATCCATTTGCCGTGTCTGAAAACATCTGCCTTATTCCATGCTCCTGTCTCCTTCGTGTCAGGACTGTGAAATGAGAATCCCCCCCTTGGCCCAAGGCTCGTGCTAGGGAAGGGGCGCTGAGCCTTCTCGGCCTCCTTGTGTGGCAAAGCTGGGACTCCTCAGTTCATACCTGCCTGTGCCATTGGCTTTCTTGCTCCCAGGGGCTGTTTAGTTTTCCCCTCTGGAAAAAGAAAGAATCTAGTCTGATTCAGTCAGGCCCTAGATCAGAGATTTTGTTTTGTACCTTCTGGGAACTTTTTGAAGGCCTCATAACAAAAGACAGATCACTATCCTCTGTTATCAACTGATCTCTGAATGCTCATCCCGTGACATAGCAGGTTAACTTGAGAGAAGCTGGAGCCATGTGCCAGGAAGCCCAATTGGCAGCCTCAGCCAGGCCTCCCACCCCCTCAGGGGGAGGCCAGAACTGCCCTGGGAGTCACTGAGCTCCCCTTCTTCTCTGTTTCTGAGATCTTTCATGCAAGGACCTCCCCCAGCTTCTCAGCCTTTCTTTGGAGTGGAATGGAGGAGGCCCTGTGGCTGGGGCATCTGAAACAGGATGTCCAGCCTGGCCAGGCTGCCAGTTAGGCCTGCGCCTGGGAGAGCCCAGCATACTCGGGGCTGAAGTAATCGGAGACCTGGCTTTGATCTTGGCACCGATGCTTCTTAATCTGTGTGATTGTGGGCAAGTCATTGGCCTTCCCAAGGGCAAATCTTCTGGTTAACTTTTTTCGGGGTTGTTGTAATGAGAGCACCTTGGAAACCTGACCATGAAAAGACCAGAGAAATAAGAGTGTGTGTGTGTGTGTGTGTGTGTGTGTGTGTGTGTGTGTGTGTGTGTGTGTGTGTATGCACCCACATATGTGTGCAAGGGTGTGTGGGAGGGAGGGGGAGAGAGAAAGTAGGAGAGACAGAAGTGTGTGTATGTGGGAGAGATGGAAAATATGGGAGTTAGCTGAGTATAGACACAAGGAAGAGTCCTAAATGGGGATGAACAAGGCCGTGAAAGAGTTCTGCTTTTTGAGAACGTGGTAAGGGAAGAGCTACCCGATGTGAAAAGCCTCAAACTCTTGACCCAAGAACTTGCCAGAAAGCCAAGGTGGGCAAAGCTGCCTCTTGTCCCCGTACTTGCCGAATTCATTGGATGTAGATTTGGGAGTTGCCAGGGTCCTTGGGAGCCATTACAGACTCAGAAGTGGGATTGGGCACAGAAAGGGGCCTGGCTTCTGCCCCTCTTCTGCTCGAGGTTTTTGAAGCACTTTGTTGCACAGCTTGAGCGCTCGAAGATCTCTGGAATCTGAATGCAGGGATGGGGAGGGGTGAGGGTCCACCCTTGGGAGCTGTTCTAGCACTTTCACGCCAACTGAGCCTCTTCCCGTCCCTCATGTTCAGCTGAAGAAAAAACAAGTGTATGTGGACAAGGTGGAGAAAATGCAGCAGGCTCTGCTGCAGCTGCAGGCTGCCTGTGAGAAGCGGGAGCAGCTGGAGAACCGCCTCCGGGCCCGGCTGGAGAGAGAGCTGGAGTCTCTGCGCATGCAGCAGGTAAGAGTGAGCCAGGGCCATTGGGGCCATCCCTGGCAGGCGCCATCTGCTATGGGCACTGTCTACTCCAGGCGAGGCTGAGGTCCCACTGAGCAACTTCCCTCCCTCACTCCCAGTGCATGCCAGACTGAGAAGAGCCCAGGATCGGCTAGCTAACGTTCCTATTCCCAGAGCTGCCTCAGTAATGGATACACAGGCACAAGACCTCCATGTAACCCCTAGAAAGCTGTAAGGGACCTTTGAGGGCATCTAAACTTAAGCCCTTCATTTTGAAGAGAGGGAAACTGAGGCCCAGAGAGGTAAAAAGACTTACCCAAGGTCATACAGTGAATTATGGCAGAGCTGGATCTAGGCCCCAAATCTGCTGACACCCACTACCCTTCCCTCCCTCCAATCATCAGGGAATCATGGCAAGGGGTGGTAGAAAGAGTTTTGGATTTGGAGTCAGAGTACCTAGGTTTAAATCCTGCCTCTATTGAGTCCTGTCTCCCTGTGTGACTTTAGGCAAGTCCCATCCCTTCTCTGGGCCTCAGTTTCTCCTTCTAAAATAAGGGGGTTGGGCCAGATGGCCTCTAAGGTCCCCTGTAGCTCTGAGTCTTGGTACATGTGACAAAAGCTTCTTTCTTCTGAGGGCCCATTTTGGGTGGGTGGCCTTGGGAAGTCTTCTGTACTCTCGCCCTGCCCAGAGAAGAGGCACCTTTGCCAAACAAGGGCTGGCCCTAATCTGGGGGATTTGTGCCACCAGCGTCAAGGCAACTCGCAGGCCACCAGCCTCTCAGAGTATAGTGCCTCGGCCCTCATGGAGCTACTTCGGGAGAAGGAAGAGCGCATCCTGGCTCTGGAGGCCGACATGACCAAGTGGGAGCAGAAGTACTTGGAAGAGACAGTGATGAGGCAGTTTGCCCTGGAGACTGCAGCCACAGTGGCCGCACAGAGGTAAGCACAGAAGGGGCCCTGGGGTCACCGCTGCCATTGCATCCCTCTGGAGGTTGGGTTATTTACACCCAGGAATGCTTCCCTCCCCTTTCTGTCTGCCATTCGTCCTGGGCCTCCAATCTCATTCCTCTTTCTTCTCTCCGTTCCCATCAAAGCAGCCTGCTGGCTATTCGGAGAGGCTTGCCATTCTGCTTCCTACCTCAGTGCCTTTCTGTAGGCTGGGCCTCATGCCAGGAGTACCCTCCGTGCTCACCACCACCTCCCAGAAGCCTCAGCTTCATTCCTTAGCACAGCTTAGGTGCCTCCTTCTACCTTAGAGTTTTCTTGGGCCTCCAGACTATTGGCATTTGCACCCTTTTAATTATTTTGTGTCATTTGGGAGGGGGGTGAGCATTAATTAAGCATCTATGGTGTGCCCACATTGTGCTAAGAGCTTTACAATTATTCTCCCTGAGAGGTAGGTGCTGTTATTACTCCCATTTTACAGTGGACAAGACTGAGATAAATAGAGGTCATGTGACTTGTCCAAGGTCATATAGCTAGTGAGTGTCTGAGTCAAGATGGGAATTCCTAACTCTAAACCCAGCACTCTATCACTTGTGCCACTGAGCCACCCCTCAAGGTAGGGAATGCTCTCTTTTTTCCCTCTGTATCCCCAGTGCCTAGAACCCGAAGGGGCTTATAGATGCTTATTGACTTGAATCCACTGTAGACCATGAGGGGACAGAGAGGGTGAGCAGGTAGGAAAATCAGAACCAATTGGATTTTAGGCCAAAATAATCCATGCTCAGCTTTCAGAGAAAAGCTAGGGGCTTCAGATAAGAGATTGTCTGGCTCCCCTCTCTGGGCTACTCAGGTTCTTCAGGCCCATTGGGGGTGGAGAGGGGAACAGTTGCCTAGTTGCCTGGGTCTTCTCAAAATGTCACTCAGAAGGGGCTGTTGCCATTCGATAGCTAAGGAGTGTCTGAGGTATGCTGTGGGGCTGCACCAGACAGAAGACCATTCTTGCCCTTTGGGAAATGATATTTGAAGGCCACGTTCCTGGTCGCAAGTAAGTGAGCAGGCCTGATGGTCACATGCCCATCCCCCTCTTGAAGGTGGTGAGAGGAAGGGAAAAGTGGAAGATAATTTTCTTTTTCTTTCCCCTTGTTGGTTGTCCTTTGGCAGGTTATAGGTAAAAGGTATGGGTCAGTCAATTTCTGGCAGATAAGGTGTCCCTCCTTAGCTGGAGACATGTGAAAGAAGACCCAACACCCCCACAGTCTTTCTGTCTCTTGGATGGGATAGGTGAATTAATTCAAATTCAGTAATCAAGAGGCATTTACTAAACACCTGTTATGTGCAGAGATGAAAACAAAACTGTTCCTTATGGCACATTTGGTTGAACTGTCCTCCAGTCACTGAGCCCTTGGCTTCATTTTCTTTGCTACCATGAAAAGTGCTGCTATAAATAATCTGGTATATATGGAACCTTTCCCTCTGTCTTTGACCTTTGAGGGGGCGTATGTGCTTTGTACTGGTGTTTCTGGGTCAAAGGGTATGGCCAAGTTAGTGATTTTTCTAGTATAATTTCAAATTATTAACCAGAATGGTTGGATCAATCAACAGTTCTACCAGAAGTGCATTCTGGTGCCTGTTTTTCCCCAGCCCCTCCAACAGTAACCTGTTTTAAGCTTGCTCAACTTTTATAGTCTGAGGGATGTGAGATAAAACCCAAAGTTGTTTAAAATTGCATTTCTTTTATTATTAGTTATTTGGTACATTCTTTCTTATAGTGGTTGAGACTTTGCCTGTTCATATCCTTTGACCTTACATCTAATTTTTAATGCTATTTGAGTCTTGCTGGCATTGATAAATTCCCATAGGTCTAGAGTTGCAAGGGACTTGGTAGGTTTTCTAGTCTGACTCCCTCACTTTAGGGGGAGAGAGATGAGGCAAAGAGATCTGTCCAGGGTTCCATAAGTAATAAGTGGAAGAGTTGGGATTTGAACTCAAGTCCTGTGACTCCCAAGGACAGCTGTCCATCACATTAAGTGGTGACTTGTCCAGACCTTGGCTTGAAAACAGTCACCTCAGAATCCGAGCCACCCATTCCTCTTCGTGGCCCTTGTATGTGAGGAGCTTGTCCTAAGAAGTGGCTTTGAGAAGCTGAAGTACCAGGCTTCACCTCCGTGCTGGGGGTCACTACACAGCTGGAGCAGATGTGTGAATTCCAGGTCAATGAGGGGGTGCCAAGGCCATGTTCGTTCAGGTTTGGATGTTGTCCAGAGCCTTGGGACAGCCTGCTTTTCAGGTAGCTTTTTCCAATCTGCTTGATCCAATCAGTGCGTGAAATTAAAATGGCGACTCAAGAAGGCCCTAGGTCAAGAAGGTGATGACTGTGTTCCCTAACTGCTCTGCTGCCATACTAAGCTTTTTCTTCTTATATACCTTCCTTCCCTCACTAGATCTCACATCAGTAGAGGCTCTACTTGGAAAGGTCTACCTCAAGACTGGTGAAATATTCTTTACAAAAGGTTTTGATATGGTTTAGGGGTATAGGGACCCCAAAATGCTGAGGAATTCTGGAAAAAATTCACAGACTCAGTCTTCCAGTCGGGTGGGAAAACATTTATTCTAAGCTAATAATGGCATTATAGCTGTGTGGCAAGCATGCTAATTAGCTGGTGAACATTCAGTCTCTGTGCCTTGGGCACAGGCATCATTCACTCCTGGCCTGGCCTGGATGGGGAAGGCTTCTAAGGGGTCTGCACATCTGTAACCAGATAGCCTTGGGAGTGGAATCAGTCCATGATAGTTCTGCTGATATGAGATAGTCCTGTTCATACAAGGGAAATTCTACAGAGGTCAGCTTGTTCTTGTAACAGGGAGAGAGAGTTTGCTTCACTGGGTCCACTCGTGAGTTATTGCCGGATATAGTTCCTTTGGACAGGGGAGAGATATGGTCCTAGGGCTGGAGTCCAAGCACTCCATCAGTTGCTCTCTTGTGCCTGATGCTGCCCTTTCCTTTGATTAACCTCCATATTTCCCTTTCCCAGAATTTTTCCATACTCTTCCAATATGTCTACAGTAGTTACATCAAAACATTACATTTTTCTAGAGAGAGGTAAGTGCTTGATCCCATGTGCACAAAAGAATAGAGATTAGAGCCAAATCAGAAACTTAGAATTTTGAAGAGCTGGCTAATCAGGTCTCCTCACTCATTTTCATATGCGTATATCAGCAGGAGCCAAATTCAGTTTGAGAGCAGAAACTAAAGTTCCTCTTATCCCAATAGTTTCTTCTAGGCTAAACACCGACTACCATTAAGTGGAATGTTTATTTGTTTTCATCTGCTGAGGTCATTTTCCTCCTCTTCCTATTTCTACTGCAAGGTTCAATCACTGTCCTCACAAACTCTGGTCCCCAAACTCTGAAAGGTCTCAGTAACTGTAGGCACAGTCACAGGGCAGGTCTGGAGCATCTTGGCCACTCTCCAGCTTGAGGGTAGGATCTTCTCCATTTGGGCCTAGCACTCTTCCTAGCACATAGTAGGTACTTTATAAGTGCCTTAAAGCAGTGTGATTTAGGGAAAGAGGACTGGATTGGAGGAAATTGAAGGACACCATTCTTGCTACCACTTATCACCTTGGCCAAGTCTCTTCCCCTCCCTGGGCCTCTGTTTCCCCTCTATAACATGAAGAGGTTGGAACAGATGATCTAACTCTGAATCCAAGCTGCCAGGGGGGCCCCTCTTGTACTGGGGCCTCCCTGGCTGTTCCCCCTCTGACCAGTTCATCTGGTGGCCCCACGTTCGCAGGCACCGTGCCTCAGGTTCTCAATCAGTTGGCAGGGCTCAGGGCCACTAAAGCAGGCTCTTACTCAAGGCATGTAGCAGCTGGCCCTGCCACAGCCCCAGCCCCCCTTCCCTGTAAAATTGGCCTTTGCCTACTCACCATGGGTCATGGAGCATAGATTTCTAGTTGGGAGGACCCTTAGAGGTCATTTGGTACAGTCCCTTCATTCGCTCTTTTGTTTGAGCCATAGAGTCAGCTGGTGGAAGCTGCTTCTCCTCAGGGCTTCTGCTGTACGGCAGACACTTCCAGAGGAGCCTGGGATGTCAACTCTGCTAGGGTACAGAAGAGAAAGGTGCTGGGGCACAATCTGTGAAGGGCCCTGGAACTTCTCCAGCAATGCCCATTGCAGCCCCTTTGGAGGCAGTCTAGAAGGGTGTGCCCAGCTGCTGAGCCTCTCCCAATTTTGCAAAGCTGCTCTTCAGGCCATGGGCAGGCGATGTGGTTCCACGCCAGCACTGCAAACCTCGACAGCTTGCCATAGGTCCTTAGAAGAGTTTGGTTTTTCTGGTGTGGACCCCGAGAGCCCAGTGTCCCCTCCATGGTCCCAGTGAGGCACCTGAAAGGACTTTTAATGAAGGGTCCTAGAAATCGCTTTAGCCTGGAGAGGATGCTGCATCCTGATGAGATGATTTGGGTGAGGCTTAGTGGGCAGAGAGCTGGCTTCAGAGTCAGGAAGATCTGGGGCCAAGTCCCACCTTCCACACGTACCAACTATGTCCCATGTCACCTACCTTCTGTTAGTTTCCTCTTCTATACAATGGGCATAACAAAATTCTTACTACCTACTTCCAGACCCTCATGGGGCTTGGAGAAGGAAACTAGGCAACATAGGAAGGGAAAAGTGGGAGAGAAAGAGAAACTAGGCTGGGGGAGTCCAGACTGGATACCAAGAAGATACTTGGGATGGTAATTTACAGATTTTCGTATGCTAGAAAAATGCTCACTGGGAACATTAGTAAAGGTAGGACAGGAAGTCCCCAGATATGACTGAGGAGATATGGGCATGCATTCCAGGGCTTAGGGGACCACAGAGACTATGTAACCTAAAGTCCATGGATTTCCCAAGCAGTAGACCATTTCTTCTTTGCCTCTATTCCTCTGCCTCACAGGTGGGGAAACTGATTCTGATCAAAGAGATTCTGGAACTTGCTTATAGTCAGTCATATACATTGTGAATCAGCCTGACTCAGCAGATAGTGCTCTGGAGCTGGAGTTAGCAAATCCTGTCTTTGAAACCTGCCTCAGACACATATTAGCTGTGGACTGGTCACTTAGCATAATAGCATGACCCTCCTACAGTGCAATGTACATCTAAGGGGCTCAACAAATGCAAAGTGTCATAGAGACTCAGACCATGCCTCCACAGACTGTCCTTCCTCCTTCTCCACTCCTCTACCGTGGTGCTGAGGCTCCAGGCCAAGCAGACATGGCAGCCGGTGATGCCCCACTCCCCACACACAGACACCCATTTCTGCAGGGGCCCAGAGCAGAGAGGAGAAGAGAGCCAGTGAGTAAGCAGCTGTAAGCTTTCAGATTTCCTGAACCTTTCCGGTCTGGGCTCTCCCAGCTTAGTTTCTCTCTCTCCCCACCTTGCCCCTCCCCCTGTTGCCCAGTTTCCTTCTCCAGGCCCCCCCAAGGCCCAAACACACTGGGGCTTGTTAACAGTATGGCCTCCCACTTTGGCAGGAGGAAAGGCTGAGTCCCCTCCAGAGTGGGCTCAGGACCTTAAAAGGCCAGAGTCATATTCAATGACAGTAGCAACTACCACTGACCTGTATATATATGTTTCAGGCTAGTCTTGGTGTCTTTGACTGATTCCCCTAACTCTTCCCTTAAAATCCTATGGCCAGACTGTAGCTCCAGGCTGGACTCCATGTTACTTTTCTTCTGCTAATCAGTTGGGGTGACTGGGGCTAGGCTGATCAGAGCAGCAGAAGCCTGGTGTTGCTTTCAGAGCTGGGTCTTTGGCCGCTTTGAGGCAGCCTCATGTTGGGCACTAGATGGGGACCCTGTGGCTGAAACTCCAAGACCTGGGCTCATGTCCTGTTTGGGCCTTGTTGCTTTGCTCCCCCATCACTTCCTGCCTGACTCTTACCCAGCTAGCAGAGTGATACTAACTTGACTGCAGAATGGAGGGCCTTTTGTGGTGGGGCGAGGGGGACAGGGAAGAGGAGGTAGGACGGAAAGTCTCCTGTTTACCTTGGAGGCTGGGAGAGAAAGGGAAAGCCAGACATCCACTGGGTGCCTCGGCCCAAGCTGCAGATCTGAGGAGTTGGGATGGGGCTGAGGGCTGCCAGCTGAGGCGACTGAGCACAGACACCTTGACCTGTTTTCTGAGGATAGTCCCTGACTCTCAGTGATCCAGTCCAAGTTACTGTGCCTATAACCTAAAACTATGCCTATAACCTTCTCATGACCTAAGATGTGGGAACTTGGGTATGGAGCCCAGAGTCGCTCTGTATAACCATCCTGTTACATCCTGGTGGGCCCTAGTTTAGACCTTTCTAGAAATTTCTAGAAATTCCTCCAATGGGAAGAGAGTCCAGTACTCCCTCCCAACATCCCTTTATCATTTCCTTATCCAGGGATACAACCAGCAGCAGCCACTCTCCTAACACCAGCTATGACAAGTCCCTGGAAGCACGGATCCAGAAGGAGGAGGAAGAGATCTTGTTGGCCAACAGGAGATGCCTTGATATGGAGGGCAGGTAATTGGGGCGGTAGCAGCAGCAGTAGTCTGCATTCCAGTGGTCCTAGGATCTAGGTTTGCCTGATGGAGCCATAGTATTACCCACAGCTAGGAAATCTAATAGAATAGAGTCCCCCCCACAATGTTCCCTGAACCTCAAGATCTGAAAACTGGGGACATTAACCAGGGCTGCTCCTTTAAATTTGCTTAATGGCTTTTTACCTGGCCTCAGCCACCAGGAAACTCCCTTCTTCTCATACTGCTCCCTGCTTATTGCAGTCAAAGGCCTAAGAAGCTGACCCATTAAAGTGAGAGGCTATACCCATCGATCCTCTTCCTAAGCCTGGAGCAGATTCTTCTGAGCTAACATCCCTCCTGAGACACTGTCTGCTCTCCGTTGTCTCCTTGGTGGGCCTGAAGATTTCTGGCTTATTGGGAAGAGATCTCCAACCCTCTGTCACTGTGATCACTGTGCCTTTCCCACTATTTTCACAAACGGCCCATGTTTGCTAATTTCCAATTCAGCCATGGCTTGCCCAGGCAAGGGGGTATTTCTCCCTCACCTGGACTCCTCTGCCTCACAAATAATGCCCACTCACTCTGGACAGCATGACCATGTTCCCCCTTGTGGCATTGCTCCACACCCTCCACTCCACCTCCAAGTGCTGCCCAAGTTCCAAAGGCTGTTTTCACATGCTTTCTCTAACAGGATTAAGACCCTCCATGCCCAGATCATTGAAAAGGATGCCATGATTAAAGTTCTCCAGCAGCGCTCCCGGAAGGAGCCCAGCAAGACTGAACAGCTGCCACCCATGCGCCCAGCAAAGTCCCTGATGTCCATTTCTAACACCAGCTCAGGTTTGATCCCTCACTCCTTCACCCTCAGCAGCACCCCCATCCTGGAAGAGAAGCGGGAGAACAAGAGCTGGAAGGGGAGTTTAGGTAACGATTCTTTAGAAAGGGAGCACTGATGTTCCTCTGTGAGGCTGGCCACCCAGAAAGGGGATGGGAGCTGTCCAGCAGCTAGTAGCAGACTACACCCTTAGCAAATAATGGTCTTGCAGGAATGCCTCCTGTGGCTGAGGTGCAAGTTAGTATCTCTCAGTGGTTGAGGCCACAGCCTGGGACAGGAGGCTGGGGCTGCTGGGAAGGGAGAAGGAGGAGAATTGGGCATGTCACTGCCACTGCCATCCAGGTAAGGCCTGGCTCTACCTTGGTCATGAAGGCATTTCCTGGCTTCTTCAGTGCGGTCTTCCCTGCACTAAGAGCTTTGCAGCTTGCTCCCAGGTGTGTGGAGGCCTTGCTGGTCTATACAGGTCCTCTGACATACATGACAGGTAGGGCAGGTGCTATTTCTGAGGTTAAGGGTGGAGGATGAGAGCCTCTTCTGGCTCCCCTCCCATAACCAGAGAAAGCACCCAGCCCAATGACTAGCAAAGTGGCCATGATTCCATTGGACTCACCAAACTCTGTGAAAGCCTGGGGATACAAAGGCATCCCAGTAATAAGGGCAGGTCCTGTTTCGTCTTTTTGACCTTAGGGCCTTTTACGTGGTCATAGTCACTTAGTGTTTATTTGAACTGAATTGAATCTCAATTTTTAAAAGTTTCATGATTTTATTAAAATAGTATGCTCAATATAAGTAATGGATTTGTATTGTTTCCCTTCAGAATCATGTTATAGTGATTGAAAATAGCCTTAGCAATTATTATTTGGGAGTAGGAGACAGGAACCTATAATTTTTATTGGCAGATGGCAATTGGCAACTTATTTGGAATCTCTGCTTTTAGGGACTTGCTCAGGGCATTGAGAGAGGTAAGTGATTGTGTCAGGGTAGATCTCTCCCAACTCTCTGCACTATTCCTAGAGTCAGTGAAAATTCCTCTGATCCAAGTGGCTGCCCAAGACTAGGGTCTTGGACACTGCCCTCGTTAGTTAGATGAGCTCTGCTTGTGCAGAACTGGAGGGGCCAAAGCCAGCTCGTGGAGCACAATAACCTTTGCCCTCCTGGGTTGCTTCCTTTTCAACTGGCCTGCATCTAAAGGCATTGCTTCTCTTTCAAATTAAGGAGGATTGGCAGGTACCTGTGCATGGCATAGACACAACTTCAGAAGACCTAGGTTGTTCTTTCAAGGAAGCCATCTCCCTTGGTCTGAACAGCCCATTGGCCTGAGGGAATTTGTTCTTGTCAGATCCCAGGATTTCCCTCTTGGTGTGGAAGGTCCCTCCACCATGCAGACTAGCAACTCATCTACACTGGGATGAGGCATGGAGAGGGTCCACAGCTAGTGTATGTCACAGGCAGGACTGGAACCCAGGTCTTTTTGACTTCTGAGCGCCATCAGTGAGCTTTCCCTCTCCCTTTTCTTCTTTCCCCCCCCTTTTCTCTGCCCCCTCCCTTATTTCACTGTTTCCTTCCCTTCCTCTCACATACACAAAATAGACTTCTTTTTTTACAGTTTCTGAGAGGGAGTGTTTGAAGCAACTGAAGATTTGCAAGATGAAACTATTCTATACAGCACATTAGAACTGTTCCACGCCTGTCTCTATCTTTTTCTGTTTCTTCCTCCTTTCTTCTCTGCCTCCCTCCCTTCTTCACTTCTTCCCTCCTTCTCCTTCCTACTCTCCCTTTTCATCCCCCCTCCTTTCTGCTCTCTCCTTGCTCTCTCTTCATCTCCCCCTCTTTTCATCTCTCTCCTTCCTGCTCTCCCTTCATCTCCCACTCCTTTCTTCTCTCTCCTTCCCTCTCTGCCTCCCCTCCTAGAGTTGATGGAGAATTTAGAATGATTTGCCAGACTGAAGCAGAGGAATCCCATTGCCTGAATGATCTGATGATTTGAGCCACAAATATTTGTGTAGAGAAACTTCTCCAGGCAAGACAGCAGTTCTCCATTTTATATGCTGGGCAGGCTTAGACTTTTGACAGTTTTGCAGCTGTTGCTTTGTGCTTTGAGAAAATGAGCTTGTTTGAACTCTGAAGGGGACTCTGGCTTTCCTTCCTTTTATCCATCTAGAGGTCTGGCTGCCCTTGGCCTAAGGTGCCCTTCAGCTAGTTCGTAGTAGAATCATTACCTTTACTTTGCTTGTGAGAACACAAAGGGGAAGAGGCAGTGTGCCTCAGTGGATGGTACTGGCCTTGGTGCTGCTCTTAAAGCACACCATTGTTTGCTTTGTGACCCTGGGCAAATCACTCCACCTCAGGTTACCTCCATTTCCTCATCTGTAAAATGGGACTAATAACAGCACCTGCCTTTTAGAGTTATTGTGAGGCTCAAATGAGAGAATGTAATGTAAGGAGAGACGCCAACCTTAAAGGGCAAGAGGAACAATAATCCAGTTGTCCGTATTCTTCTTCACCACTGGAGAAATGACTCCATAGGACAAAGTGGCTGATTCGCAGTGACTCACCTTGTTCTGGGCCTCCCTCCCTCTGCCCCTGGGCAGCTGTGGGGCTGAGATGGGCAGGAGGTGAGCATAAGGATGGGGCCCCAAAGTCATCACGGAAATAAGCCCGAGACCCGGGGCACTGGGGTGTCAGATCAGGGTCAGGACCCTTATTTGCACATGGGAAGAATCTGCTGGGCCCTCATCTTCTCCTCTTCCCTTCACAGGTGTCCTCCTGGGCACAGAATGCCACTCCGAGTCATCCATCCCTTCTACCCCATCTTCCCCACCACTTTCAGCTCACTCCAAGACAAGCAGCCGTGACTGCAGCACCCAGACTGATCGGGGAGCGGACCCAGCTAAAACTGCTGCCAATTCTGCCACCAGTGCCGCCACCAATGCCACTGCAGCCACTGCCACAGGGCCTACACCTGAGGCAGCAGCCACAGCCACAGCTGCAGCTCCTGTCCCTCCTGCAGCTCCTGCTGTTGCCGCCACTGCCACCACCAGCACCGCTGTTGTTGCTCCTGCTGCTGCCGGGGCCACTGCCGGGGCTGCCGCTGGGGCCACTGTCGGAGCCGCCACCGGGACCACTGCCGGGGCCACTGCTCCCTCCTCTCTCCATCCAGCCACAGGTGCTGGACCAGCTCATTTCCCCACTCCAAACTTGGCCTATAATTCAGACAAGACAGGTAGGTAATTCATCATCTGCATCAGCTCACGTGCTCCCTTGGGAGTTTCTGGATCTTATTGGCTTGCCCTTTGGTGTCTGATCTCCAGTGGGTCTAATGTTACTCAGGGTAGCCCTAGGTGGATGTTATTAGGGATATTGTTGATGACAATGTGTGCGTCCCTCATAGGATTTTCCACAGGAAATGGATGGGGAGGAAAGTTTGCAAATAATTGCCTCTACCGTCAAGTATGAAAAGATACTAAGGAGGGACTGGATCCCCAGTGGGGCAATGGGTGGTAAAAGCAGTTACTACCACCCCACTAGTGCCTTAAAGGATGCCTTCAGCTTGTCTTTCTGTCCCAAGAAACTGATTTGAATTTGTGTGTGTGTGTGTGTGTGTGTGTGTGTGTGTGTGTGTGTGTGTGTGTGTGTGGTCATCTCTGCTTCCATTCAGATGGGCCGGTTGTCCGCTCTGGTGCCATAGAAAGAAAAGTGAGTGTTCGTGCTCCAGGACAGGACCATCCGGATGTGGAAATCGTGGAATATCTCATCTAAACAGGCCGACGGAAAGATATAGCCAGTCACCAAGACCATGCTTTATCTTTTGTTTTTTTCAGAAAGTCATTTTGTTTGAAACAGAACAGTCCTTGAGTTTTGAGAAATAGTCACCCCCCCCACCCCAGTGATACGACCTTAAACAGCAGAGTAATTAGAATGTGCTTTAAATTAGGTTTGGGTACTTTTTTTGCTTGTTTGAATACTGGAACTACTCATGTCTGGATAGAAACCACTGTCTTAAATGCACCAAGTTTGGTTGTCAATTTCAGCCTTTTAATACTGTTATTGACAAATGTATTTGATGTGGAGAGGAGAGCTTAGAAGCATTCTTGGTCCACTGACCATCTTGCCATCACGCAGAGAAAATGCTATCTGGTGGCTTGTGGAAAGGGGGCTGAAGGATGGGACTCTGGCCACTTGTTCCCCCTCCAACAGCCCCCCTTCCTCAGCTTTCCTACACTAAAAATGGAACCCATCTTGATTGTTGGGCATCTGGTCACTGATTTTTTACATGTAGATTTCCAAAAACACCTGTTGTCTGAAACAGGTTAGAAATCAGAAAATTGCTCAGAGAGGGATTCCCAACTTCTCGCATCTTCTGCATGTTGCCTCCAGTGGGCTCTTTCCAAAGACCAAAGGATATGTCTGGTGGCAGCTAGTCTCCTTTGGAATCCTAGTCATGGTCTGGAAACAAGCTGCTTCATTTCCCACCCTCCTCAGATGTATCTTAAGAGGCCTGTATGGGCATTGCCCTAGCAGGAAAGGCATTGAACACTCAGAGCCCTAAGGTGCAGTGAGGTGCAGGGGTGCCTGCTGTGCCCCACCCACCTCTTCTCATCCCCAATTACACCACTCTGGGGAGGAGCCTTAACAGACCTTTTAGAAAGTAACGGAGATGGGTGTGAGGGTAGGAGCCAAAGACATTCTAGGGAAGCATCTCCAAATAACTCCACAGATAGAAGTGGTATGGTAGGCTTCAAAGTGGGAGAACTGGGTTCAGAGCCCTCCTCCCACACTTCCTGTCTGGATGAATGTGAGCAAACTGCTCTTCTTTGAGCTTCAGTTTTCTCAGCTGTAAAAGGCAAAGAATAATCTCTCACAACCTACCTCCCAGGGTTCCGGTGGGGCAGGTGCTTCCGCAATCTTAAAGCATCATAGAAATGTGAATTGTTAGAGGGCAATTCCGTGTCCTTTGGCAGGTCCCTGCCCTGTGAATGAAGAGTTCTCTGGGGAGGCTCAGCAGGGGTGCTGTAATGGGGAGGGCTGGGGAATGGGCAAAGGGGGTTGGCATTAGAATCCAGACGGATAAAAGCGTAGGCATACTCCTTGGACCGCAATCATTCCAATGTTCATCCATCCATTGATCTATCCGATAGTCTTCGAGCCAAGAGGGGCCTTAGATACTCGTTCAACCCCCTCTTTTTTTAATAGTGGAGAAGACTGAGGTTCAGAGGAGGGGCAGTGATGTGCCCAAGATCATGCAGAGAGCCTGTGGCAGAGCAGGAACTGGAGCACGAGCCAAGACTTTCTGCTGGCCCACAGAGCTCCTTTGGTTCTTGGGATCTTCTGCAAGGAATCCTCTTTGAATGAGCCAAGGCTGGAAGGGGCGGGGGGATGTGGCTGGAATTGCCGTGTCTCCCCCACTTTCTGCTTCCCAAAGCAGACCCCTCTCTCCACCTGCACCCTGAGTCCCCTCAGTCTGGGTGCCTCAGTGTACCTCCTGGGCTCCTGTCTTTGTCCGGGTGGGCCTTTCTCCAGATCCTGGCTCTTTTCTCTTCTGGTGGCTGACTTGCTGAGTTCCTAGTGGAACTCTGTCCTTGGTTACAGCTTTTCAAAGCAGCCCAGCAGGCTGACCCAGATGCCCAGTAGCCCATGGTCATGTACTCTGATAACTGCCACAGTGGAGCTGCTCTTCTCCCCGTGGCTGGAGTTCAAGGAGATGCTTCCCAGGACAGTCAGATCCCCCCACCCACCCAGCTCCCTACACAAAGTTGTCTTTTCTTTCCTGCATTTTCTGTGAAGGTCCTAGAATTACAGAGAGATTCTGCTGGCTCAGACACTGGGTGATCAGGGAGGGCATTTCTCAGAATTTCAGTGGGGCTTCCATGACTCCCCCACCCCAGTTTGTCGACAGCAGCTGTCTAAATGAACCTAAATACTGCTCTTTCAAAAGATCTTGAAATATGGGTCTCATTTTCTTCTGATTTCAGGTGTATGGGAGAAACCTCAAGTTTCTTGTTAGTGGCCACTTTGGGGCCCTCTCTCTGGCTCCTACCTATCTATGCATTTCTCTGGCACCTTCACTAGGAGGGAGGCCTTGTTTTACTCCCTGGTGGGGTTGGGAGGGGGGAGAGGGGAGGAGGGAAGCGTTGAGGCAATGCTAACCAATGGATCTCGCACCGTGATTGGTCCAAAGTAGTTCAATACAAAACACTTATCAGTAATGGTTCTATCAAGCTGATTTCTGTCCAATAGATGTATTTTAGGGTTTGGTTTTCTTTCTTCTATTCTTTTTTTAAGCAAAGTGCATATTTTGAATTTGGTATTGTACTGATGAAGGCTTTACTTTTAATGCTGCTTTTTGAGTTTTGGGGTAACAGAATGGGAGGGGAGGGGGGCACAAAGCCAAGGGATTGTGGGAAGCACCACTGGACACAACCCATGGGTTAAGTCTTGTTGGGAAAGTTTGGGGTAGATGTGGACGTTGGCTGCCCTTTGGGTGGGGGGAGGGGGAAAGGGGAGGGGTAGGAAGGGAGAGGGGCTTCTTTTTGCTTTTGCTTTCTAAAGGGCCCTTAGAAACTCTGCAAATGAGTGAGGCAGCTTTAATTCTGGAAGTGTGTAAATATGCACTAGTTTATAAATTATATCATCCTACCTAGTAGCTATAAAATCTCAAATTAAAAACAATCTGATTTTGTGTGTGTTTGTTGAGGGTGTTTATTTAAAATGTCTGCCTTCTTACTGCCAATGCTTTCTGAAGGAGGGAGCTGGGCAGTGGGCAGCCCCTAACACCTATCCCCATCCTGAGCCATCCAGCACTGTTTCTAGTCCTAACTACATCCTGTTCTGTCCTGGTAACAACATCCAATAAAAGCTTTCTCTAGATGTTGGCTTGGGGTCTCTTTTGTGTGGCTTTTTGCTGTTTGAGCTTTCTTCAGTGGCATGACCTCCTCCACACACAAGGCCTCAGTGGCCAGGGCCTTCCAGATTTCATCCAGATGGGTAGTGAGCCAGCCCTCCAGGGGCCTCAAGGCCAAGGCACATAGTCCCCATGAAATTCTAAAGTCGAACTGGGACTACAACATGAGAATGACACAGACCCCTTGTAAACTCCAGCCAACCATTCTAATATAGGAGATGTCCAACTGATTTTTATCCCCAGGCTTGCTTGGTGAGCTGATAAGACAAATGGAGAAGTAAGTGCTTTGGAGGAGCCCTTCAGGTGCGCTTCTGCACCCTTGTTCTCATGTCAACTTAGGAGTTTGGTTGAAGGAGCTCATCAGTCCCCTCCAACACACGCACACAGCGTGACTTGGCCAAGTTAGCTCTTCACACTGGAAGAGCTGGCTAAGCCCTGGGCTTTTTTCCCTGTGAAGACATGAAGCTGAATGGGCAGCAGCTTCCCTAGGCCTTCCCCTCAGAAGGATGAGGCATGAACAAAGAACCCAGCAGATTGCCCTGTGAATTCCAATTCGCATCAGCAATGTCCAAAGAACACTTCAAGATGGAGGCTCATTCTCCTTTGCCCCTGGAGCTGGTGGGGAAAAGGCTAAGTCCAAATCCCAGATCCACGGCTCTACCTGCATGGCCTTAGGCAAGTCTCATCCCCTCCAGGAATGTCAATTTCCGAAGGTCAAATGTAAAAATGGGATGTTAGAATAGCCGATCACAAAGGTCCTCCCCAGCTCTCGTCAACGTCCATTGTACACCTGTACGGAGGGTGGGGGAAGGGCCCTACCCCATGAATGGCTGGAAATAGAAATGGGACCAGTCAAGCCTCTCTACTGATTTAGAAAACTACACATGAACATTATCTCTGTTTTTCAGATGATGTTAGGATCTGGTTCAGGTCACACTGGGACTGCCTTGGGCCCAGTGTTTGCCACCTCTGATAGGACTGGAGAGGGGACAGCTTTGACATAAGGTCACAGCATGAAACCATGCTGTAAGTGGCAGATCTGAGATTCGAACCCAGGCCCTCTGGCAGCTCTTCCAGAGCAGACATCTTTTCTTTCCTAGGTATCACACTGACCTCTCTTGAGAGCAAGAAGGCAATAGCCTCCCTCCCTGACATAATGGATGGATGACCCCTGGGCTGCCCTTTGCAGCATACTTTGTCGGGTGCCAAAACAAAGGCTGTAGGGGAGTTGGAACTTCTTTCCTGCCAGCTGCCCTCTCTTGCAGTCCTGGGTGGCACTGGGGGCCAGCAGAGAAAGGAAGAGCAGCCTTCCTAGCGCCAGCCTGGGCTCTCTTCAATTCCATGCCATTAACAGGCATTTATTCCATGCCTGCTGTGAGGCAGACCCTTCTACAGAATACCCTTATACAAAGACAGAAACAAACGAATCCCTTCTCTCATAGAACTTCCATTGGACTCTTGGGGGTCTGGCATTTATATGAGCTAGCTGGAAGATGGAGCCCCCCCTCCCAAGCCCACTCTCAGTAGTGTGGGCTGGGGAAGCATCCAAGGTTCAAGAATGGCAGGAATTTTTCCCATTCCCTGCAACTCCTGGGCATCCCCAGCAAATGGTAACCTTCTTGGGGTGGGGAGGAGAGGCACCAGCAGGCTAGCCCAGGGAACTGTGTTGTCAGGCAGATCTCACCACAGGAGTGGTCAGCAGCTCTGCCATAGCTCAGTGTGGCCTTGAAATGCCCCTGGTGGTTGAGGAATTGATCTGGTGTTCCTGAAACTGAGGACAGTCACTAGGGCAGTTTTTCTAAGGAGTATGAACTAAGGGCAGGCCAGGCCCTGGTGTCTGCCTCCAGCCCTTCTAACCCTGACATACTGCTTCAGAAACTGAAGTTCAGCCAGTGACTGGTCCCAGGGGCCCTTAGGGCAAAGGTCAGAGGGCCATGAGAGAGAACAAGGGTGGCACCTGAAAGGGCATCCAGAAACAAGCTTCTCAGGGCACTGGGAGCAGCGCACAGAGGCTTTCAGCCTCTGGCCTCCTGCATCTTCTTGCTTTCCCCTAGGCAGGCCCAGCTAAGCCAATAGCTTCTTGAATGTCTGGCATACAGGTGAGGACAGAAGCAGCAGAGAGAGCCCCAAGTGGGAGTTTTCCTTGCAATTCTGGGGAACCCCCCCAGAACAGAAAGTAGGGCAGATATGTGCCCATCTGCTCCAGAAGAATGCCACAGAAACTGGCCATGAACAACAGCTCTTCATAAGAGCAGCCCTATGGCACCAAGTTCCCATGTAATCAACCTGTCTCTGAACCCTGGCCTCAAGGAAGGCTCTACACAGCCACTGACTCATTTAAAAAACATTTTAATTAACAGATTTTGTTTTTTCATTTCCTACACTTCCCTGTTTCCTCCCCCTTCTTGGTCCCAGAGGGTCTTCTCTTATAACCAGTCACTCCATAAAAAAAAGGCTGATGCTGTATGTTCTTCACTTTTGCACCCTCATTTCTGCTCCTCTTTTCTCCTCAGGGCTTTCAGAGTAATTATCTTTATGATGTTGTCAATGCATAAATGGTTCTCCTGGTTCTGCTCACTCCATTTTGCATCAGTTCATCCAAGTCTTCCCAAGTTTCTCTAAACTCATGCCTTTCATCATTTCTTATGCTATGATAGTACTCCATCACATTCATATACCACAGCTTGTTCAGTTATTTTTCACTTCATATTTTTCACCCATTTTGCATTTCACAATGTTCTTTGTCTCTTATTTGGTCACACTTTTTGTCTTTCTTTGATCTCTTTGGGGTATAGGCCTAGTAGTGGTATCTCTGGCTTAAAGAGTATGCACAGTTCAGCACCTTTAGGGACATCATTCCAAATGACTCTGGAGAATGGCCACACCTATACAACTCCACCAACACTTGTTGTTGTTAGTCCTTCATGACATCAAAAAGGTCATGTCTTGACTTTGGTTCAAATTGAATTTGAGTGAGACAGAGCTTCAAAAAGTCACCAGCCTCACTGTCTCTGCCAGAGTCATCTAAGTCCAGTGGCAAGACAAAGGTCAAGATGACTGTCAATGGCCTGAGTTGCAGTGGAAGCCCACTGAAGATTTCAGAGTAAAGGAGAAACAACACACTGGAAATATTCATCAAGGAATGGGAAACAGTAGCGGACTTATAAGATGAAGAAACTGAAGGTGGGGGAGACCGGATCTGATCCCACCATTGACATTGTTCTCCTTTGTTTGGTATCAAACAAAAGTCATGTTGGCACAATGCTTCTTTCTGAAACTGCTAGGTTAGGAAAAACAAACAAAAAAAGGTAATGTGCTATCACTTTGTAAGGGTAAGACAAGCCATTAGCAGACACCAGAGGTGACCTCGTGAATTTATAAGATGACTCAATAGTTTTATTTGCATGATTTTAGGAGCTTCCAAAGTCTTCCTCCTCTTCCACTCCCACCAATGTTGTGTCCTCAATTCTTCAACCCCAAATTCCTGGAGTAGGAGATAAATCTGTTCATTCTAAGCCCAAACTTCAGAATTACAAAGCAAACTTAACTACAGTGGCCTGCATAAAATGAGCTAAGTTTGTGTTTCTGCAAAAGGCAAATAGCACAAAGTATTCTCTAACTGCCCATCAAATCAACCTCCTTCCTATGTTAAAACAAAAGCTAGATGACCTCCTCTTGCTTCTCCAATTTACAAGTAAAAATTTTATCAGATGTCAAGTCTGTGCATCTCTGCTTTGCCATCCTACTTCCCACAATGGCAAGGAGAGGCTATGCTTTGTCCCCAAATACACTTATATCAGAGGGATACTGAAGATGCTGAAGAGGCCATGTATTGTCTCTTTTGACTCTCCAAACAACTGTGTCAGGTAGATAGGACACGGACCACCCACACGTTACAGGTTAGAAAACAGATTCAAAGGGACAAAGTACCTTGCCCAAGGTCCCACAGTGAGCAGCAGATCCCAGATCTGAACCAACCTTTCGTGCACCTGGCCACTCACAGTGCCCACAGTGTTCATCATTTTCCCTTTTTGTCAACTTTGCCAATCTGATGGGACCTGAGACTGGCTTTTGTTTGTTTCCATTTCTTAAATTATTAGTGAATTGGAGCAGTTTTTCATATGTCTATTGATAATTTGGATTTCTTCCTCAGAAAACTGCTTCTTCATACCCATTGACTATCTATTAGAAAATGATTCAGATTCTTCAAAATTTGAAGCAATTCCTTTTATATCTTAAAAATGAGACCTTCAGCAGAGAAACTTGCTGCAAAGATTTTTTCCCATTTATCTTTTTCCCTTCTGATTTGAGCTATATTGGTTTTATTTGAACAATAACTTTTTAATATTTGTACTCAAAATATCCATTCTATCTTCTGTGATCCTTTCCGTGTTTGGTCATGGATTCTTCCTTTGTTAATAGATCTGGCAGGTAATTTCTTCCTTGCTCCTATAATTTGCTTATGAAGTCAAACTTTATGTTTAAGTCATATTGTTTAGAGCTTTTCTTAGTATACAGTGTGAGATGTTGGTATATACCCAGTTTCTGCCAGATTATTTTCCAATTTGCCTAGCATTTTGGGGGGAGGATCAAATTATGAGCTCTTACCCCACTAGCTGGAATTTTAGGGTTTGTATTTGTTTGCTTTCATATGCTGTGTATCTAATAAGTCTAGGTTAAGATGTCTATGGGACATCCAATTTGAGATATGTAATAGCCAGTAGGAGATTTGAGTCTGGAGGTTAGGAGAGAGCTTAGAACTGGATAAGCAGATCTGAGAATCATCAGCTAAAAAACGTTCATTGAAACCATTGGAGAGGATGAGATCACCAAGTGAAGTAGTATAGAGGGGGTTGGGGCCCAGGACAGACCCCTTGGGGTGCCCCCATTAGCAGACATGACCTAGATGAGGATCTAGCAAAAGGAGTCTGCAGAGTGCTCCGAGGGGTAGGAGAACCAACAGAGCCCTGGAGAGGAGAGAGTACTCAGAAGGCCACAAGTCATTAGCTGTGCATTTCGTTTAGTATTCGTTGCTAACTCTTTGGAATGCTTCCTTTGAGGCCTGTTTCTATCCTCCCACCACTCCTTAAATGGGGAATACCAGCCATGGATTTCTAAACTCACCTGGCTTGAGTTTAACATACAAACACATGTGTTTTGAAACCTGGAGACCGACAACTTCAGCATCACTGTCATGGCAGGTGAGGGAGAAGAGCAGGGAGTTTCTTTGCATTCATACCCCTTTCCTCCAAAGCTCCTGGGCATATATAGTCTGCAAACATCCTCGCCACACTGGGAGAGCTGCTGATGGCAGCATGGGCTGTGGGCATTGGCAAAGCAGAGCAGGTACAACAAAGCCAAGTCTGGCTGAGAGGTCAGGTCAGCCACACCCCATGGTGAATGCAGCCCCTCAGGACAGGCTCTGGACTCAACTCCCCAGTCAGACACCTGCAAACACTTAGGTGCCTTGAACAAGGCATTTCTTAGCCCTGGGCCTCAGTGTCCACATCTTTTTACATAGCCATCACTCCCTGCCACACAACCTTCCCTCATAACAAAGTACAGTTAAGGAAACAAGTCAACACATTGGCCACTTCTGACAAGGTATGCCTAATTCTGTATCTGTAGCCTACCACCTCTCTACCTTCAAGAGGTATGCTTCACCATCAAGCTCGAAAGCCAGGATTGATCATTGCATTGGTCAGAGTCCTGAAATCATTTGATATCGTGTTCTCTGCCACAGAGATCCAAAGTTTCTGACACTGTGTCAGAGGAGACTGGAAAGGCCAGAGGAGGGGGAGGAGGGAAGTGGCCAGGCTCTTCTGCTCTCCCAATGCCACATGGCTTGTCCACATGGCATGTTATTTTGTATCTGGTTACCTTGTATCTGGTTTCTGCCCCGGTTTGTTGGGACTCTCTGCCTGTCATTGGAAGGCTGCATGGTTGACTCACATTGATTTTTTTCCCCAAAGGACTTTAAAGGTCATCTCTTCCAGTCCCTACAATTTTCAGATGAGGAAACAGGTAGATGACTTGCCCAAGGTCATGTAGGCAGAGTAAGGATTGGAACCCAGGACCTGTGATTCCAAACTGGCCCCCTTCCCACTGTACCACATTACCTAGGATTACTCTCCATGCCTGCTCCCCTCCAAGACAGGAGCAAGATTTGTGCTGGGACTCAAAGGAGGAATTCAGAATACATTCTTCCATGAGAGCTGGTCACAAAGAAGACTGAAATCGAGGATTTATGACTTCAGGCTTGTTACAGGTTCATTACTAGCTTGGTAACTTAACCCGCATTTATGAGCCTTTTGCTATGGGAAAATGCCTTCTGACTTCCAATACATGGACTCCGAAAACCCCACAAATCCACCCCCCCAGCCCTAAGACCATAGCTGGCAGGCAGGCAGTGGGAGGGCAGGTAGGCAGGTGGGCAGGTAGGCAGGCAGGCAGTAGGAGAGCAGGCAGGCAGGTGGGCAGGTAAACAGGAAGGCAGTCAGTGGAAGGGCAGGCAGGCAGGTGGCAGGGAAAGCGGGCAAGTGGGCAGGCAGGCAGTGGGAGGGCAGGTGGGCAGGGAATGCTTCCTGGGGTAGAGAACAGGTACTGATTGGTTTCTTTTCATGTCTTGACTCTAAACCAGCATGAAGCAGACTAGCTGGGCCCTGGGCTCCTAGGATTTCCGCACTGTGTGACACTCATAATGTGTTTCCCTTCCAACAGCCCAGGAGGCAAGCAGGCAGGCAGTGTACATGCTTGCCTCTCCATTTTACAGCAGGGGAAACTGAGGCCCAGGGAGCTTTTTTTCTGAGTTTCCCAAGGTCATATAGGTGGTAAATATCAGAGGTGGCCATGGAATTCAGTTCTTGCACCACCCTATGGGGGGAGGATGGTGGGGTAAGGGGTATCCCCTGCAACTGAGGTGAGGGGCCTATGTTGAATGAATGAGTAAATGACATCATGGAAGATTTAAAGGAGGCTTCACTTTCTGAAAGGGAGGAGGTAACATGGATGCCTTTTCAGATAGAACCAGTATCCTTCCTAAAAGGAGAGAGAGGGGCCAAGACTTCTGGGGGGATGGGGCAGAGGAGGAATCCCAGATTATGGGAATCTCCAGAGACAGAACATCTATCTGTAGGCTAGCAGCCTGCCTAGTGCCCCCCCCCCCCAGGCCAGGCCAACCCACCCCACCCCCAGCCAGGCGCCTCATGCAGATGCAGGGGATGGAGGAGGGGAAGGCTGCAAAGGGGAGAACAGGAACCAAGCCAATAAAATATTTCAAGTTAACTAAAAACAAGACTTTCCTGAGATTTTTCCCTGGGCTCCTTCCCAGAGCATCTGGTTTCAGTTCCCTTCCTTGAAACCCCCCCCCCCCCTGCTCATATGGTTTCAATAGCAGCCCCTGCTCCATGGAGAGCCAGCTGGGAGCAGTGGTCCTGAGGCTGAGTTCTCAGCTCTTGCAGAACCAGCATCATGTCACCTCCAAGCCTGGAGAGGGGCCACAGGCACAGACTTCCCAGGAAGAACCCCTGTGACTCCTGGCAAGTCCCTTCACCCTCTGGAGCCTCAGTTTCCCCTTCTATTGGGGGATTTTAGGCAAAAGGGAATGTGCAGTTTCAAAGATACATGCAGCATGCATCCCCGGCAAGAATGAAGGGGGACAGATCGGGCAGTGGCTGCATAAGGGTCACTGCGCCATCTGTCTGCATGACGCCCATCTTCAGGGGATTCTAGGACCTGTTACAGCAGAGTACTAGCACACACAAACTTGAGCCTTGTCCCTGCAAAGGCTCCTCAGATTGCAGAGCTGAGAGACACTTGAGAGGTCATCAAAGCCAACCCCTTTATTTTACAGAGAAGGAAATTGAGAGCCACGGAAGGGAAGGGCAATAGGCAATGAATGGCTGAGCCTGGCTCCCAGTGGAGGCCCTGTGATTCCAGATCTCTCCACTACAGTGTGCTGTCTGCGTCCTATGGAAGTCTGATCTCTCCAGCTATGGAGAGTGGAGGCTGGCCCAGTCATAGGAACAGAGGGGCCTCCAGAAACTACCACATTGGGTAGCATTTCTGATGGGCAGAAAAATTAGGAATCAGGACCAAACAATGTCTGGGGGCAGGTGGTATTTTGCAGCTAGCTGACAAGGCACCAATGGGATGTTCAATATGGAAAGCAGCTCCAGCAGCCACAGCAGCAGCAGCAGCAGCAGCAGCAGCAGCAGCAGCAGCTTCAACAGTAGTATCTCAACTGGCTTCTCCAGAGCCTACCATGGGAAGACAGACACTTGGCAATCCTTCAGAGTTCTAGAGTCCATTCAGCAAGAGAAGATTCTGCCATGTACACCTGAGTGAAGAGCACTCAGCTTATGGACTCTGCCATCAAGATGTTAGAAGTGCCCATATCAGGCACACAAATCAATGACAAAAAAGGCAGGAGGTAGATACTTTCAAGGAACCTTCAAGTGTCTGGGGTAGGGGTGGGGACAGGTTGGGGGAAGGAAATCACTCCCAAATTTGGTAGAGAGACTGGGGGATCAGGGAGAACTTCCTGGAGGAGGTGGGTCTTGAACTGAATCTGGGAGGATTCCCCCAGGTGGAGAGATGGGGAAGAGGGCATTCAGAATGGCATGGTTTGTGAGGAAGAGGAGGAAACAGAGCCCAGGAGGGGTTGGACAGTGGTGAGTAGGCACAGTTCCTGGGTAGGGGAAGAGTTGAGCGTGAAGGCTGGAGGCAGAGTATGGAGGGATCTGAGTTCCGTTCTGGTGGCAGAGAGCTTTGCCAGGCACGGGCTTCTCTTTCTTCTCCTGCCAAAGGAATGAGTCCCCAAGAGAAACTGTTGGAGTTAGCTGTTAGTTAGATTTGCTCCGAGGAGCAAATCGAGGGCTGGGTGGGATTTGGGAGTGAAGTTGTCCCCCCTTCCTCCCATGAACTCAGTCAGGCACCTTGAGCCAATCTCATCTTTCTTGCCAGCTATTTTCCCTGTCTCTAAACCAGAGGGGACTTGGACAACCATTAATCATTCTTGGGACCCAGCAGCAGGAGCTCCAAGCTGTTTGTAGACACTTGATATTATGCCTGGTGGCTCAGACTGGGCTCTGACCAGACCCAGATGGTAACAGTGGCCTGGATGCCTCCTGGACACTCATTTCAATGAGATCCATGAATCAGGCCATCAGACTTTGGGAAACGGGCACACCCCGGCCTTTCCTGGAAACATCCTACTCTCTGTCTGCTGATTGCTTCCCCTTCTCCCAACAGGCATCTCCAGAAGACTTTGGGAATACAGTCAAAGAATTCAGGGGAATCAGATGGGAGTGGCCAAGATGAGAGCTCATGAAGGCCTCCTGGGAACAGAAAGCCAGAGAACAGGGAAGAGCTAGGGGAGTAGGTGAGAGGAGCTCTCAGGAGAGCCCTTCTATGCCAATACCAGGAAGATATGGGGGTGGGGAAGGGGTAAAAAGGAAGCCAAATGATCTCCCTTCATCTCTCATGATGATGTGATCCAGTGACCCTATCCAACATCCAATTGGAACAGAAGCTTCCTGAGAGCAGAGAATTTGATTTTGTCTTTGTAGCTCTTGAGCCTAGAATTGGGCTCTTAAGAAATTATGGAACTAAATTGAATATAGTCTTCTTCCACCCTGCCCATCCCATCCCATCAGGAAGTAAATTTTACCTCTTCTCCCCATGGTTTCCACCCTCTAGGCACAATCTCTTGAGCTGGTTAGGACTCAGGGGCATGGGGTGGGGTGATTCTTCCGGCTCTCTTGAGACTGGAGCACTGAAGTCAGTATAAACTCAGACACTGTTGGCTTGATGGCTCTGAGGCAGGAGAACTGTCAGCTCCCACCGAAATGGTGCCTGTTTAATTGAAACCCAGCTTTTCAGGCTTTTGTTGGCCTTTTCTTGGCACACAAGGGTGCATGAGACAAAGAAAAAAGAATCGGTATGTTGGTGACCCTCTGCTGATTCCAGCATGGCCCATGCTGGTCACAGCTGATGTACAGCAGCTCTCCTGAGTTGGTTGGACATGCCTTGAATGCTAGAGTGTCTCCTGATGGACCATTGTGACTGAAACATGCAAGTAGCACATTTGTCTATTGATGGTTTCTAGGCCCCAGTGTGTGCTTGTATGTGTGAGTGTGTGTGCATGTGAGTGTGTGTGTATGTGCATGTGTGCGAGTATGTGTGTGTAAGTGTGAGTGTGTGAGGGTGTGTGTGAGGGTGTGTGTATGCATGTGTGCATGTGTGTGTGTTTATGTGTGTGAGTGTGTATGTGTGTGTGAGAGTGTGTGTGAGTGTGTGTGTATGTGCATGTGTGCATGTGTGTGCAGGGTGGGGAGGTGGTAGGCTCAGAAGGCCAACTCCATTGACCAGCTTGGAGGCAAATTCAGCTGCTTCCCCTAGACTTGGCTTCCATTCAGCAGGAAGACCTGACTAGCTGCTTTAATCCACTCCATCCTAGGAGAAGTCAAGAAAAAGTGGATGCCCTGGGGAAAGCTGTATAGGGCATTGGAGTTGGCTCATGTGGGAGTGAAAGCAGTAGTTGGCACTGTGAGGTACTCAGCTGGGTCAGCAGAACTGCTGCCTCTCTGAGTGACCAGTCATTGAGGGCTGTTTGGTGAAGAACCGCTATCAGATCCTGAGGAGAGACGAGGTTCGAGCCAAGCAGCCCATCCTCGGAAACACAGTCGCTCCCCAGGCCGCTTTCTCTTCATTATTTTTCTTTGTCATGAGAGAAGGATCCCTGGAGTCAGGGCTTATATCTGGAATGGCCATAATAGAAAAACAAAAGCTATCCAGAAAATTTTAAAAAGTCAAAGAAATGAATTTTTCAAATTGAAGGCCCCATGGAAGTGATGGGCAGAGGAGGAATGGGAAGGTCATGGTGGAGGGTGAGTACATTCAGTTCAATTCCATAACTTATTATGGGCTCAGAAGATACAAAGACTTAATGATAATTTATATTCCCACAGTGCTCTTTCCACCCCCACAAAAGCCCTATGAGCTAAGTACAAGTATTTCCTATCCCTAGTTGCCAGAAGAGGAAACTGAGGCTTCCAGAGGTAAATACCTTTCCCAGGGTCTCACAGCTAGTAAGGGTTAGAGCCAGGGCTTGGACCCCAGTCTCCTGAGGTCAAGTTCAGTGTCCTTTTCACTCCTTGGGGGCACCTACGGTACTAGGCTCCTTTTAATGGGGAGGAGCCCTGCTATTTTGGGAGGCAGAGAGCTCAGCTGGAGCCTGTGCTGTTGTGTGACCTTGAACAAATCCATTCTCCTCTCCTGGCTTCCTTTTCCTCCTCAGTGAAGTGAGCTCTGAGAGCCTCTCCAGGCCCACGCAAATGATCTGAAGTTTCTGTCTAATTCTAACACTTGACATCTGCATGGCCCTTTGAGCTTTGCAAAATGACACACACACAATAGGCTGAGTCCTCACAGCTGCCCTGGGAAATCCAGTCAGAGCAATTCTGCCCACTTCACAGATGAGGAGAGAAGCAAGGTTCACAGATGGGGTCACATGACTAGCCAGGGTCCCTAAGGTGAGATACCAGCAAACACAGGTGCTCTCTGCAATCTCTGGGTAATCCTGGCAAAGTGGGCAGACAGTCTGCTTTCCTTTGCTTTTAAAAAATACATTTATCTTGATATCTTCAGTTTATACATCACCTAAAATTTTCCCTGACTCTCTGTCCTGTTCCCTTCCAGGGACATCTGCTATAACAGAGAATATGTTTAAAGAAAAAAAAAGAGGAAGAAGAGAAAAAAAATCAGCAAAACCAATCAATACATGGCAAAAGTCTGAAAACATATGCAATATTTCATATCCTTGGACTCCTCCCACAACAAACCCTCACACACACACACACACACACATGCACACACACACAGACACACACATGCACATACACAGCTACACAGACACAGACTCATGCACATGCACACAGACACACATGCACATACACACATACACACACCCCATACACATACACAGACACATATATGCAGACCCACATACAAACATACTCACACACATACATACACACACCACACACACAATATGCACAGACACACATACCACACACACAAACATGCATACGCACACACATATACACACTCACACGTGCACACACCCCTCTCAAGCACGCGCGCGCACACACACACACACACACACACACACCCCTTTTGGAATGAGTATGTGGCAGGGGTTCTTCTAACATCTCATTTGGGGCCAAGCTACCCACTTGGTGCAGGCCTCTATCACTTCACTCTTAGATTATTACAATGGTCTCCCTGCCTTGAGTCTCTCCCCACTTCAGCCCATTCAGCTATAACATTGACCATGTCACCCCTTTACTCAGTAGTAAACTCCAGGGGCTCCCTTCTACCTCTAAATTGAAACAGAAAATCTCTGGTTTTGGTGCCTTCCTCTGACCTGCGCCCCCCTGTCCTCATCCCACATACTCTGATGCCATGACACTGCTCTTGCCACTCCATCTCCAATTCCAGGCATTTTTCACTGTCTGCCATACTTAGAATTTTTTCTCTTCTCTTCTCTACCTCGTAGCTTCCTTCAAATCCCAACTAAAATCCCACCTTCTGTGAAAAGCCTTTCCTGATAGGTCCTTCTGTTTGGTGATCATTTCCAATTTACCCTGTTTATATTGTGTTTGTATATGTTGACTTCTGCATTAGACTGTGAGGTCCTTGAGGGCAGGGATGGTCTTTTGTCTTTCTCAATATTCCCAGTACTTAGCTGAGGACCTGGCACATAGGAAGCACTTGCTCATTGACTTGAAAACTTGTAATTTAGCAACATTCGACTTCTGATTTTTTTTTCTGGTGGTTATCCTTTCTATTTACATTATCATAGTCATTGGATATATTGCTTTCTCAGCTTGGCATGCTTTACTCTTCATCAGATCATGTAAATCTTTCCACTATTTTCCACATTCATCATATTCGTTGTTTGTGTAGTACAACCCTTGCTGACTTTAATTCCATCGCATTTATGTACTACAATTTATGGGTGTCTAGTTTATTTTCAGCTTTTTTTTTTACCACTACAAAAAAGTGCTGCTATAAATATTTTTGGTGTACACAGGAGACTTTCTTTCTATCAATGGCCTCCTGGATTTTATGCCTAGTAGTGAAATTTCTGGGTCAAAAACTATGGACATTTGAATAGCTATTTACACAATTCCAAGTTGCTTTCCAAAATTGCTGTACAAATTCACAGTTCCACCAACAATGCACTGGTGTGCCTATCTTCAGCAACTCCTCCACCATTGACTATTGCCATCTTTTGTCATCTTTTTCAATTTGTAGAAAATGAAGTAAAACCCAAGGGCTATTTTGATTTGCATTTCTATTATTATTATTACAACATTCTTTCACATAGTTGTTGGTACTTTGCAATTTTTTTGAGAACTGTTCGTATCCTTTGATGACTTACCTATTGGGAAATGACTATTGACATATATATATTTATATATGTGTATTTATAGATAGATAAATATCCATTTATTGTTTATGTAACTTAGATGCCAAATCCTTATTGGAGAAATTTGATACAAAGGTTTTACCCCCATTTAATCACTTTCCTTCTTATCCTAGATGCATTAACATTGTCCGCACAGAGGCTTTTCAGTTTCATGTAATCAAAGTTATCTATTTTACCTTTGTATTGCATCTATCCCTTATGTGGTTAAGAATACCTCTCCTACTCATATCTAGGCATCTCTTTCAATTTTTTTATAGTATTATCCTTAATATCAAAGCCACATATCCATTTAGGGTATATTTTGCAGTGTCATGTAATGTGTTGATCTAAAAAGAAATTCTATTTTCTAGTTTCTGCTTTCCAAGCTTCCCAACAGTTTGGGGTTTTTTCCATGTTTTTTTTTTAAATCAAATAGGGAGTTCTTTCCTAAGTATGTGTTTTCTGGTTTATTGAACACTAAGTTATTGAGTTCCATTGCTTGTCATTCTTCTTTGTTTAGTCTGTTCCATTTTCTTCTTCCATTCTACTTCTGTATTTTTTAACCTATACCAGATGGCTTTGATGACTGTTGCTTTATAACATAGTTTGAGGTCTGGAAGTGCTATTCCCCATTTGTCCCTGTTGCTGTTCAAAATTTCCCTTGTATTCTAGAACTTTTATTTTTCCAAATAAATTTAGTTATTATTTATCAATTTCTGTAAATTAGCCCTTTCATAATTTGCTGGATATAGCATTAAGAACGTTAATTCCTTTGGTAGTATCATCAGCCAGAACAGCCCGACCATGAGCACAATCATCCTTGGTTGCTGTATTTGTTTACCTGTCTTGTATTTCTCTAGGTCTGATGTTCTTTCTATGAACATTTCTAAACACCTCTTTTTATCTAATATATCTTTTTCTCATTTATTGTTAAGCTCAAATTTACAAGTTAACGTTACCTTGGACTGAATCTTGTAATGGCAAGCCCAGAAGTAGTTCACACCTTGTTCCAGCTATTGAATTAACACCTTATTTCAGTTCAAGTTTACTTTGAGCCTTGTATCAAGTCTGTTAAGAAACAGAACGTGTAGGGCGCTAGGTGGCGCACTGAGTGTCTGCCCTGGAGTCAGAAGGACCTGAGTTCGGATCCGGACTCAGACACTTAAGACACACAAACAAAAACCTAGCTGTGTGACCTTGGGCAAGTTACTTAACCCCAATTGCCCTCCAAAAAAGCAAAAAAAAAAAAAAAAAAAAAAAAAGAAAAGAAAAGAAACAGAACTTGTGAACCCTGGAACTCATGAACTCCTGCAACAGGAAGGGGAAGAGCTAATGACCACATATAAGGAGAGGCCCAGGCTAGAGACAGCAGAATTGAGGACTCTTGTGGTGGCAGAGTCAAGAAGGAGAAAACTTATGGTATCCCAGCACCCTGTTTGTCTGCTCTGTCTGTGTTGATGTTTGCTTGTGATTCTTTGTACAGAAGCTCTGGGACCTTACTGGAAGCCCTGAAAGAGGACTTTCTGGTTGTGTTTACAGAAGTCCTGGAGGAGGGCTTTGGAGGTCCTGGGAAGTTACTGATGATCCATTTCCTCCTGAGGTTTCTGATAGGTGCAGAATAGTCTTGTTCTATTCCAATTTCCTCTCTTTTCTATTTGAAGGTCTTTCTCCTGGTCCTCTGCAGAATTTATTATTTGTTAATGAAATTTTAAAATTTACTCAGTATGTATCTTAGATCTTTCACACAGCATGAGGTATTTGTTTTGTTTCTTTTGCTGGATTCTTCCAGTTGGCACTTTGTTTCATTTGTTCAGAAATTCTGGGCAATGTTTTTGCATTATTTCTGACATTCTAGCATTTGGGCTTTTTGACTTTTCATGTTCTTTTGGGAGGTCTAGAATCTTAAAGTGATCTTTCTTAGATCAATATATTTTCCTTGTATGAAGAACATGCTTTTTACATTATTGTTGTTTGCTTCTGTCCTTCTGGTTTGTACTTCACTTCTGTGTATTTGCATTCCCAATCAGTTATTTTCTTTTTGTTTCTTTGGTGAGATTTGTCACATCAAATTCAAGTTTTTCTATTCTGCCTGTAATTTCTGCTTTGCAGGCCATAAATTCTAGTTTTTACAATTCTGATTTTCCTTTTGAATCATTCAGGAACATCCTGCTGTCATTCCATGCTCTCTTTGGAATCCATGGGGTTCTCTGCCTCATCAGATACTGTTTCATTTACTTTTGTCTTGCAATATTTATTCTAAATGCAACATTTATTCTAAATTCTGGACTCTTTTCGCTGATTTGGAGGCCATATTTCTTTGTGTTGTTTATATCCTCCCAGTTGATTTATCTACTTATGCTCGAGTTCTTTGACTTTTTCTTTTCCTGAGATCTTTAGTAATTCCAAACTTGTTCCTTTATGTTCTCCTGCTGACTCCCTTCGCTTTGATTGGTGTTTTCCTGGAGGGTGGATCTCAAAGAGTCTCAGTCTCCTCTCATGCTTATAATTCATAATTCACCTGCCTCTATGTCTGCCACAAGTGATTTCTGGAAGGACAGAACTGGTCCCAGCTAGATGCTGGGCACTATCCCTTAGACTTATTGGAGTGCTACATAGGCTCATACAAAGCGTCCTGTCCTAGTTCCTTCTGTTCCTCAGCTCTCTGGCCAAGAGGCACTGTGTTCTACTATGCTGCTTTTGTAGCCTGAAGGAATTTCTGCATTTTAGATCTTGGATCTCTGTGCCACTGGGAAGAGTGGGGGCAGGTCAGAGTTCCGAGCTGAGTTCTGCTTCAAACAGGGATAGCCTCCTGCTCCTATTCCCCCTGTTCCTCTGCTCCCTGACTGTGTTCAGTTGTGACACAGGATGCTACCAGTCTTCCTGTTGTTATCCTCACTGCTATTGCAGCCTGAACAAATTCCAGCCCTTTGTTTCTCCTTAGCACTGGGAGTGGGGAAGATGGAGGGAGGGAGAGAGTTGAGTTCCTTTACATTCTCTTGGATCAGCTTTGCAATTCTGCTGCCAAGAATGTGGTAGTTGGGGGTGAAGGGGTGATGAATAAGCCATTAGGGGTTAAGGATTTTAGCCTTCTCTGTTGGTAGTTTGAGATTTTACCCAATTTGGAGTTCTTGATGTTCTAAATTATAGAGATAACTGAAATTACTTTTATCTCTGGTACAAAATTCCTGTTTTGGAAAGGTCATGAGGATCAGATAAAATGGCTAATCCTCCATCTTGTTTGCAAAGTTATTTTAATCTATCAATAAGTCAGTGAGGATTTATTACATACCTACTGCAGGCCAAACCCTCTGCTAGTCAGGCACTGGGGCTAAAAAGAAAAAAACATCATTCTTGCCTCCAAGGAACTTCTAATTTAGGATAGTGAGCTTCTCTCAGAAATGAATGCTTTTTAATGATTTAATTTTTAATGATTTTTAATGATTGCTTTTTAATGCCAATATTTCACTGCTGATGCTTGGGTATAGGACCAATCTAGTCAGCTAAGTTTTAAGAGGCAAATACAAAGTTCTTAACAAAAGAGCATGGGATAGTGAATTAAATGTTTAGCTTGGAATCAAATTCCCCATCAAATACTGACTAGCTTTGTGACCCTGGGCAAGTCATTTTACCTTTCTGGGCCTCAGTTCCTTCATATGAAAAATTGGGAGAATATTAGCCCTTCCCCAATAGTTTTGTTGTTTGGGTCAGATGAAATAATGGACTAAAAGCACTCTGAAAATCTTAAAACTCTAGATAAATGTGATCTATTGTCATTGTTATTAGGTTCATCAACCTAAGATAAGGGCAATGTGGCTAGAAAGCAGCACATATGAAAATGTTTCCAGAGTCTCAGTGTGGCCCAGGAGGGTCTGTTTACCAAAAAGGCAAAGGGGAACTGTGAATGAATGACTAGAGGTCTAGTGTCCCCATTCAGGGTGGAACACATCTGTTTTCCTGCCTTCCTTAACCCCCAGTAGGAGTATCATGTCCCATTCTTGGTGCTGCTTTTGGAGATGGTGATAGGTCTGGAAGCCTTGCCTGGTTCCTGGAAGCAGACTCGATCCTTGGCCAATTAGCTTTGTCTGGGCGTTGAGACCTGATGAGCTACCAGGGAATTTCTGGACTCAGTGAAGGCCTAAGCTTTATACGTCTGTCTGCTTGGGTTTCTGAAATGTAGCTCTGAGTCTCAGAGAGAGTCTGGGTCCTTCCTTCTTTCTCACGTCCAAATTATCCTCCGTTTGGTCACAAGAGGGAGCCATTGGCTAAAACAAAAATGCCTATGGTTTCGCATGCAGCTCACCATCTCTCCCTTCTCTCCAGCAAAACTTCCCACTAAATAATCCCAGCATTGTAAACCTGCCCTTGCTGGTGGGAGGGATTTGTTGGGAAAAGGAGAATTGAAGCTGGACTCAGAGGATTTGGCTTTTAATCCTACCTCAGCTGCTTACTATCTGTGATTTGGGACAAATTACTTCCTGTCTCCGGGCCTCAGTTTCCTCCTCTGTAAAATGAGGAGGTGGGAGTCAATGATCTCTAAGGTTTCTTCCATGTCTAATTCTATGGTCCTATGAATATCAATGGTCAGAGAACATCAAATATAAAAGGGCCCTCTAAAACCATCTAGATGGGGATAGACTAGCCAGAGGTCCTACCTGGGCACTCTGGAGAGCAAGAAGGAGCCACCAAAGGACAAAGGAAGTGAAAAACGAAAGACAACTTAACAAGGAAGCAAGGAAAAGCTCGGAACACAGCGCGCCATATTTATCATACAGGCTTGCTGGAAATGGACATTCATTGCTGTATATTTTGAATCCTCTCATGTTCTGCCATGCACGTAGCATTTTTCTTCATCTCTTATTTTGTATTTCAGTTTAAAATAAAAAGCGTCACAGAATGCAAGGACCTATAGAAGCAGAGCTGCCGGGAAGAAAAGGTCGGGGGGTGGAGAAGGGAGAACTTTGGGAATCCTAACTTGGGTCAACATTACTAAACTATTCCCCCTTCTTCTAACTGATCCAGCAATCAGGCAAAGAGGGACTCTGGCGGCATCAGTTGCAGTGAATCCCCCTGCCGAGGGGCCAAGGGGCCAAGCAACAGACAAGTGGGGGTTGTCACAACAGGAAGAGGCTTCAGTCACTAGAGGGGGACCAGACCCCAACCTAACCTTATCCTGTCTTTCTCCACAACCCACTCTGGACTATGGTTGCCAAAGGACTTTTTTCTCGCTGTGGAACAGTTTCCTTTGTAAAAGTTGGCAAGACAACCACAAAAGTGACTTCAGGGGTTGACAAATGCTATATAGCCTTGGATTTCACATTGACAATCAGTCTTGAAGACCTTTAGACTGACAATCAGCCTTGAGTCCAAGTGTTAGATCTGCCACTGACTCATTCTGGGACCTTGGACAAACCCATTCTCCTCTCTGGGAGACCCATTTACAAAATGAGGAGGTTGAGCTAAGTGATATTCTAGGGCCCTTCCAGCCCTGATATTCTATGTTCTGTGCTCCAAATTCTATATTCTAAGATGTCTTTTGTCTTTGATGGCCTGTGGACTAGATAACTTTCTTTTTCAAACTTTTCTTTAAATTAACATTTATTTTTGTTTTAAAATTTACTTTTCATTTTCCATTGAGCAAGCATTTACTTTCTTTCCTTTTCATCTTTCCCTGCCCCATCCCTAGCACAGAAAAACAAAACCTTGTAACAAATATGAAAAGTCAAGCAAAACAAATTCCCACATTCAGGTCTAAAAATGTGTACCTCATTCTGCATCTTGAGTCCATTGCCTCTGTTTCTCAGGAGGTAAGTAACCTGCTTCATCATCTGCCCCCTTGAATCGTGGTTGGTCACTGCATCGTTCGTGTTTATTAAGGCTTGCAAAGCACTTTGCCTTTACAATGTTGTTGTTATGGCATAAATGTTCTCCTAAATTTACTAATTTTATTCTTTGAACATTGATCAAATAAATTCTCAAATAATGACTCTTGTTCTTATAAATTTGAATGTTATTTATAAATCTTGTATTTGAAACCCTTATCAGCAAAACTTATTGCAGAGATTCTTTTCCAAATTACTTGCTTCTGTTCTAATTTTGGCTGCATTGGTTTTGTTTGTGCAAGAACTTTTAAATTTTTATGTAATCAAAATTGTTCATTTATCTTCTGTGATCCTCTCTATCCCTTGTTTGTTCATGAACTCTTCCTTTGTCCATAGCTCTGACAATAAATTTCTTACTTGCTCCTATATTTTGTTTATGATATAATCTTTTATATCTACATCATATATCCATTTTGAACTTGTCTTGACATATGGTGTGAGATGTTGGCTCATCCTAATTTTTGCCACACAATTTTCCATTTTTTTCCAGCCATTTTTGTCCAATAGTGACTCTTACCCTGGGAGCTATGATCTTTAAGTTTATTGAACGCTAAGTGACTGTTCGTTTGCTTCTGTATATTATATATCTGATCTAGTCCACTGATGGACCTCTATGTTTTTCATTTCGATGACCAATTTTGGCGGCGTAGTTGAGATCTGGTACTGTTGGGCCCTTTTCCTACCCATTCTTCTGACTCTCAGTCAACAGGCAATCATCTTTGCTGCAGTCCCTAGTCACTAGGGACCAAGCAGGACTTCCCTGTCCTTTCATCATTCTTTCTTCATCTCTGCCTTAAGACCTCTAACTAACCCTGGTCTTTGTCATCATCATGACTTCCAGTATTCTTCCACCCTCAGTTTTTCCCCAGGTCATTCCCCTGTGCTGGCTATACTCTCTTCCCTTTTCTATCTTGACCGCTTGGTGAACCAGTTCATTTTTATTCTAGCATCTCTACTCAAATCCCTTGCCACCTAGTTCCATTACCAGCCCCACCTTGTCAAATCCCAACCTTGGGCTCCGTCTTCGAGCCTAGTCACATGCTGCTCAGTGGAGCTAGAGGAAATTGGGAAATTTTGCTGACTGGGTCCACTACAAACTAGAACAATCCTTTAACACTTCTCTAATCAATTCACTTTCCCACTCTTCACAGTGACTGTTTCAAATCTCATCTCTCCTAAAGACTCCCACCACCCCCTCTCAAGCAAACAAAAAGAAAGTTATTTACTGAGAGTTCCTTCTTCTCCCTCCTCTTTATCTCACATTAGGTAGGTATCTTCCCTCACTATATATTCTTTTATCCCTGAATTTGTGAATTTGAATGCTAAGGCACTCAGAGTATATAAGTTTATTACTGATATTTGTTTGTTGTCTATTGTTCCTTTCAGCATATATAGTTTCCCTGTTCACCCTTTTTTATTTTTTTGAATGTTTGTTTTTACTTTTTCTGATAGCATAATGGCACCTCCTGATTTTTTTGATTCATTTGATGCATAGTAAATATGTTTTCATCCCCTTGGCTTTATTTTGTATATGTCTTTGTTTTTCAAATGTCTTTCTTGTAAGCAACAGATTGTAGGGTTTTGTTTTCTTAACCAATCTGTCACTCTTTTTCATTTTATTGAATTGTTTAATCCATTCACATTTAAAGTTTTAAGAGTTGGGTTTATATTTTCCTCCATCTGTCTCTAAAATTGTTTTTTAATCATTATTTTCCCCTCCTTTTTCTGTAAATATAGTATTATGTTCCTTTAATTATTTTACTTTAATCTTTTTGTAAGGTGGTCCTGTTCCCACTGACTATCTTCACCTTCTCTCTTCTGATCCCCTGTTCTCATTCAT
This sequence comes from Gymnobelideus leadbeateri, assembly GCA_011680675.1. NCBI lineage: Eukaryota > Metazoa > Chordata > Mammalia > Diprotodontia > Petauridae > Gymnobelideus > Gymnobelideus leadbeateri. The sequence continues at coordinate 236,677 of WOXC01004818.1, read as the reverse complement.
TACCTTTTTCTCTATAGAGTTTCATTGATTTTTTTCTCTCTCTCCTGCTTTTATCTGGTTACATATTTCTTCCCCCTCTTTTTTTCTCTCACTTAACCAAGTAGATGCCCCCTTCCATCTTCTCCCTTTCAGCCAGTCCTGTTCATTAGTCTTTCAATTTCATTTTTGTATCCCTTTCCAAAAAGGATTTCTTTCACTTTTTTCATTATCCATCTTTTTCTACTTACTCTAGAACCTCATTCTCTGATTCATGACATCTATAATCATCTGGTCTCTCTCTTTTCTCTGTATTCTTTATACAATCAAAGCTTCCAAAATATCCATCCTAAGCCCTGCCCTCATCAAGTGTTGAATCATTTCCCTTCATTTTGTAGTATTTATTTGTAGATGCTTGAACTTTTTTACTCTGGAGGGCCATATTTCCTTCTGTTACTCTTTTCCCTGTTAAACATCTTTTTATGTTCAAAGTCATTGATATTTCTTTTTCTCGAAATCTTTGGTAATTTCAGTCTCTTCCCTGCCCCTCCATCTATTTTTCCCTTATTATTCACTTCCTGACTCCCTCTCTCTGTTTGTTTGTTTTTTTTCCTTAGAGGCTGAATATCAAAGAGTCTCAGCCTCCTCATGCTCAGCAATTCATAATTCACCAGCCTAAGTCTCTGCCCAACTGACTTTTGAGTAACCAGAAATGACCCCAGCTGGGTGCTATGCTCTTTCCCTGAGGTTTGATGGAGTGATACAGAGCTAGCCACATGCATGGCATCCTGTCCTCATGACCTGCCCAACTTCCTTTGTTCCTTAGATCTCTGGCCTGCTTTTCCCATCACCAACAGTTGAGAGCTTTGTAATGGTAGTGCTTCTGGGCTGCTGTCCCCAATAGACCTTTGCTCTGGAAGGGCTATTGGCCAAGCTGACCGTGAAGTTTCAGCAAACTTCCAAAGCATGAAGCCCATGCTTCTATGGCCCTGGAAAGCTGGAGAGAGGAATGTGGTGCAGGGCTTGGTTTTGATGTAAGCCTTTGTTATGTTCTTGGGTCTGCTAGCTTAGCCTCACTGCCAATAGCATCGGAGGTGGGGTGAGGAGGCTGTGGGAGCTCAGGGCCAGTTAGTAGCCGTTCCTGGGTTTGGATTCCAAGCATCCTGGATCATGGAAATAGTAGAATTTGCTTTATCTTTGGTGCATCATTTCTGTTTGGAAGAGGTGTGACAGGTCATGGGGATCAGAGAAAGCTTGTTGTGCATGTGACCCAAGAGTGGGAGCAAAATGATTTATAATATTTTTCTTTATTTCTTTTTTTTTGAGGGGGGAAAGCATAGCAATAAGGTTGACTTGCCCAAGGTCACAGCTAGTAAGTGTCAAGCTTCTGAGGCTGGATTTGAACTCAGGTCCTCCCAACTCCAGGCACTGGGCCACCTAACTGCCACTTTTCTTTATTTCTTATTAATTTGTGAGAAATTTCCTTTTTTAGTTTTAGTTTTAATTCTGAATTTTTTCTTTTCATCTTTCTTCTTGAAAATCAAATAATAATAATGGGTTGCTTATTTTTTAAAATCTTTGTTTGATTTATTGATTCAATCAAGTTATTTTCCTTTTAATTTTAGACATATTTTCTTTGATTTTCAGAATTTCTATTTTAATGTGGGTGTCCTCCTTAAAATGGGGTTCTAGGAGGGGCACTTCCAATGTGTGAAGCCCAGGGGTAGAGGGAGCTTTCAGGGTATAGAGGTTCCTGTGGCAGGGCAGACAAATTCCAGGGAGTTGAATGTAGCCTGGAGAAGAAGGGAAATAACAATTAGTGCCTACCAATTAAGAAATTGCCAAGCCTAATGCCCTTTTCTCAGTCCTCATCCTCCTTGAGTTGTCTATAGTTTTGACACTGGCAATCACCACCTCCTCCTGGATACTGTCCCTTCTCTAGGTTTTTGTGACACTCTCTTGGTCCTCCCTGACCTGTCTGACCGTGCTTTCTCAGTTTCCTTTTCTAGTTCTTTATCTATGTCATGCCTACTAACCATGAGTGTACCTCAAGGTTCTGTCCTGGGTCCTCTTTTCTTTAGTGCAAAAGAATGGCCTGGGGAAAGAAGTGAGGATCTTCAGACACAGATAAAGAAAGAATGATAAAAGGACAGGGGAATCCTGCTTGGTCCCTTGTGGCTAGAGACTGCACCAGAGGTGATTGCCTTCGGACTGAGAGTCTGAAGAATGGATCCTTGTCAGAAGCAATCATCCCCTCTTTGAATGACGAGTTGGGGAAAAATAGAAACCATTTTGTTTGGGGGAAACCAGCAAATTACCCTGATCGCCCCCCTTGCTACACTCAACAAGTCAAGTCCATATGCATTTATTAAGCATTTGCTATGTGGCAGGCACTGTGCTAAGCCCTGAAATTACAAAGAAAGGTGACGATAGCCCCTGCCCTCAAGGAGTTCACAATCTAACGAGAGACAATGGAACCGACTACATGCATAGACCAGGTATGCAGAGTAAACTGGCAGGAGTTTGGCGTCAAGGCCCCAGTAAGACTCCATTATCTTGGTACTCAGTTGCCAATCGTCTTTGGTGAATACTGGAAAATAGGGAGTGTTGCTTAGCAAGAAGCCAGAGGACATGTCCAATTCCTTGGGAGGTATCCCAGTCCATCAAATCAGGGGTTCCCCTGCTCAGCCCTGCCACCTATTCTATGAGCTGAAGGAGACTGGTGGGACCAGAAAATACCTATAAATCCATTTCTCTTACAGATATCTACTTTGGAGAATCCTGACAGTACCACCAAAGTCCCAGCTATGACCCAGATGTTCCAAGAATTGAAGCTGGCACAAAATTATCTATCTCCTAAGAATACAAATTCTTTATTAATGTGCCTTAAAAAGGATTGGATCTGCGATAATTTAATCCAAATTAGAGATGAACAAATTGAGATGAAGGTATTTCCCTAGAATCCTAGTTCATAAATGTCAGATCTGGGACTGGAACCCTGTCTTCTGACCCCAGTTGCCCTCGAGAATGTGTTCTCTGTCTTCTCTGGGCTCTATGTTCTATCTCTAGATTCCTGGGTGACAATGTCTGACTGTCAGAGCTGGAAGCAACCTTAGGTGTCACTGAAACCTACCCTATTCATTTTACAAGTAAGGATACTGATGCCTAGTGTGAATGACTTGCCTGGAAGCATGACCATCATGAAGGGTAGGTGTGGGAAGCTCTCTTGAAGGCAGAGATGCTGCTCTCTACCTTCTCCCCCTCGTTTTCTTCTCAGCACTCTCCAATTTGTGTGGAAGAAATGAGAAACATTGCAGCCCGCAGGGGGTCAGGGCTGATGCAGTCACCAGCCATGCTTTAGGGAGCCCACTGCCCAGAGACCTGGGTCAAGTGTGGCATTCACTCCACACTTGGGGTCAGGGCATGGGGCTCTGAGTTTGGGTGCCCCCTGTGTGTTGCCTAGTTAGTATTCCCTATTTCCATGCCCTCAAAGGTGCCACTTATGCTCATCTGGTGTATTGAGCCCTGGCCTTGGGATGAAATGGGGTACAAAGGAGCTACTGAGACTTGGTCCCCCAATCTGATATCTTAATGCTTCAGCTGCAGTGGATGACCTTCATTGAGGACAGCTGGTCCATTAATCAGCAGCACTCCACTACTGAGTGGAGATATTGGTTTAGCTCTCTACTTTCACACAATCCTCTGCTCTATTCTTAGCCTTTTGCTTATGTCAAAAGCCACAAGGCACACATCCAGCCCCGGATATTGTCAGAGGAAGTCAGCAACCCACCAGCTTGAGGTATGGGGCAGGGGGGAATGTCATTGGGAGATCTACCTCTGACCTGATGCTGTGAAGATGAGACCCAGTTGGGATGAGGAGTTCAAGAAACAGGGATTGGTTTCTGTGAGCAAAAAGAAAGTGGGTTGCTTTTCTCTGTTTATATTCATAACATATAGGTTAAAGAAACGAGGCCTTGGGCTAGGTGTTCTGAAAGGATCCTTCCAAGCTTTAACATTCCATCAGATTCCTCCATCTTGGCTTTGAGATCATGCCATGTGCAGATGGGTTGAAAGAATGTTGATGTCTATCTTGGAGGACAGAAGACAGTGTTGGGGGGCATGATAAGTGTGCTTAAATACTTGAAGAATTGTCATGTTGAGGGGAGTTGGTGTTAGATTGGTTCTATTTGTCACCAGAGGGCAGACCTAGGAACAGCAATGAGTGGGGATGGGGGGGGGGGTTACAGGGAAACAGGGTCAGGATCCATGTAAAGAAGAATCACCTTAGGAAACAGTGGGCTGCCCCTCTTTAGATGTCTGCAAGTGTGAGTCTAGACACCCAACCTCTTGTCCTGTAGGTCTTACAAGAGATTTCTCTCTCAGGTGCAGGTTAGACTAGTTCAGAGAGTCATCCTAGATGTTGAGTGGAGAGCCCCAGCTTCTTCAGGAGCTTATCCAAGACTTTGCTCTGATCCCACTCTTTTTAAAATATATTTTTCAATTTATTTATTTATTTTTAGTTTTCAACATTCATTTCCACAAGATTTTGAGTTAGGGTTTTTTTCTCCCTGTCTTTCCCCTACCCCCACCCCAAAATAGCAAGCCTACTAAATACCCCTTTCCCCAATCTGTTCTCTCATATCTTCCCCCATCATCCCTTTAACTTTCTAGTAGGGCAAGATGGATTTTTATATCCCAGTGCCTGTATATCTTATTTTCCAGTTGCATGTAAAGAAAGAACAATTTTTAATACACATTTGTTTTTAAAACTTTGAGTTCCAGATTTTTCCCTTCTTCCCTCCTCACCCACCCCCACTGGGAAGATAAGCAATTCAATATAGGTTGTACATGTGTAGTTATGCAAAACATTTCCATAGTAGGTATATTTTGAAAGACTAACTATATTTCCCTCCATCCTATCCCACCCCCCACTTATTCTATTTTCTCCTTCGACCCTGTCCCTTTTCAAAAGTGTTTGTTTCTAACTACCCTGTCCCCCAATCTGCCCTCCCTTCTATCATCTCCCTCTTATCCCCTATGCCCCTATTTTCCTGTAGGGTAAGATACCCAATTGAGTGTGTATGTTATTTCCTCCTTAGGCCAAATTCAATGAGAATAAGATTGTCTCATTCCCTTTCACCTTCCTGCTCTTCCCCTCCATTATAACAGTTTTCTCTTGCCTCTTTTATCAGAGATAATTTACCCTAATCTATCTCTCCCTTTCTCCTTCTCCCAATAAGTTCCTCTCTCACCTCTTAATTTTATTTTTTAGATATCATCCCTTCCTATTCAACTCATCCTGTGCCCTCTGTCTATGTATACATGTACAAACATATGCACACCCTCACATATATATTTATATACAATACATCCTCCTATATATACACATACATGTGTATACATATATATATATATATTATGTTATATATTCCCTTCAACTGTCCTCATACTGAGAAAAGTCTTATGAATTACAATGATCATTTTTCCATGTAGGGATGCAAATAGTTCAACTTTAATTAGTTCCTAATGATTTTTTTTCCCTGTTTACCTTCTCATGCTTCTTTTGCTTCTTGTATTTAAAAGTAAAATTTTCTGTTCAGCTCTGGTATTTTCATCAAGAATGCTTGAAAATCCTCTATTTCATTGAATGACCATATTTTGCCCTGAAGCATTATACTCAGTTTTGCTGGGTAGGTGATTATTGGTTTTAATCTCAGCTTCTTTGACTTCCAGAATATCATATTCCAAGCCCTTTGATCCCTTAATGTAGAAGCTACTAGGTCTTGTGTTATCCTGATTGTGTTTTTGTAATACTCAAATTGTTTCTTCATGACTGCTTGCAATATTTTCTCCTTGACCTGGGAACTCTGGAATTTGGCTATAATATTCCTAGGAGTTTCCTTTTGGGGATCTTTTTTGAGGGGCAATTGGTGAATTCTTTCAATTTCTATTTTGCTCTCTGATTCTAGAATATCAGGGCAATTTTGCTTGATAATTTCTTGAAAGATGGTGTCCAGGCTCTTTTTTTGACTATGGCTTTTAGGTAGTCCAGTAATTTTTAAATGATTTCTCCTGGATGGATTTTCCAGGTCAGTGGTTTTTCCAATGAGATATTTCATATTGCTTTCTATTTTTTTCATTTGTTTGGATCTGTTTTATAGTATTTTGATTTCTCATAAAGTCATTAGCTTCCAATTGCTCCAATTTAATTTTGAAGGAGTTATTCTCTTCAGTGAGTTTTTGAAATTCCTTTTCCATCTGGCAAATTCGACTTTTTAAGGCATTCTTCTCCTCACTGGCTTTTTGGGCCTCTTTTGCCATTTGAGTTGTTCTATATTTTAAGGTGTTATTTTCTTCAGTCAGGCTGTTGACTCGCTTTTCTTTTTTTTTTTTTTTGCACTGAATGTGGTGACTTTATTAATGGTACACAATACAGGACTCTAGGCTTCTTTCCCCTACTACAGGGGTGCTTTAGAAAAAGGATGTGAATGGGACATAGGATCTCCAGTATAGGAATACAGGTTAGGAATGTGGGCTCCCCAGTGGTGGATCTCCTCTTTTTGGCTGGGGATGAAGATCCATGGCTTTCCACTTTACTCCTTGGAGGCCATGTAGACCATGAGGTCTACTACACGGTTGCTATAACCATACTCATTGTCATACCAGGAAATGAGCTTGACAAAATGGTCGTTGAGGGCAATACCAGTGCCAGCACCAAAGGTAGAAGAATGAGTGTTGCTGTTGAAATCACAGGATACAACCTGGTCCTCTGTGTAGCCCAAGATGCCCTTCAAGGGTCCCTCTGATGCTTGCTTCACCACTTTCTTGATATCGTCATATTTGGCAGGTTTCTCCAGGCGGCAGGTCAGATCCACAACAGATACATTGGGAGTAGGAACACAGAAGGCCATTCCTGTGAGCTTCCCATTCAGCTCAGGTATAACCTTTCCTACAGCCTTAGCAGCGCCAGTGGAAGCAGGGATGATGTTTTGGGCAGCACTACACCCATCACACCACAGCTTACCAGAGGGGCCATCTACTGTCTTCTGGGTAGCAGTAATGGCATGGACTGTAGTCATGAGTCCTTCCACAATGCCAAAGTTGTCATGAATGACCTTGGCCAAGGGGGCCAAGCAGTTGGTGGTGCAGGAAGCATTACTGACAATCTTAAGGGAATTAGCATATTTCTCATGGTTCTCTCCCATCACGAACATTGGGGCATCAACAGAAGGGGCAGAGATGATGACCGTCTTGGCTCCACCCTTCAAGTGAGCCCCAGCCTTTTCCATGGTGGTAAAGACTCCAGTGGACTCTACAACATACTTGGCTCCAGCATCTCCCCATTTAATATTGTTGGGATCCCATTTCTGGAAGATGGTAATGGCTTTTCCATTGATCACCAGCTTCCCATTCTCAGCCTTGACAGTGCCCTTGAATTTGCCATGAGTGGAATCATATTGAAACATATAAACCATGTAGTTGAGGTCAATGAAGGGGTCATTGATGGCCACAATGTCTACTCCACCTGAGGTGAATGCAGCCCTGGTCACCAGGCGCCCAATACGGCCAAATCCATTGACTCCGACCTTCACCATCTCTTTTCAGGGATGCGCCTTAAGCAGCAAAACCTGGCACCGAGCTTGGGAGAAAAGCCGAAAGCCTTGACTCACTTTTCTTGATTTTCTGGCATCATTCTCATTTATCTTCCCAATTTTCCTCCACTTCTCTTACTTGGTTTACAAAATCCTTCTTGAGCTCCTCCATGGCCTATAACCAGCTCATATTTTTCTTGGGAGCTTTTGATGCAGGAGTTCTAACTTCATTGTCTTCCTCCCATTCCATGCTTTGATCCTTTTTATCCCCAAAATAGGAGTCCCTAAAAAAGAAATCTTTGGTAGGATTGTGTTTCTGCTTGCTCATGTGGCCAGTCAATTATTTGACTTTTGAACTGTTTGCCACAGTAGAACTCTGCTTTCAAAATGGAGAGAGCTTTGTTCTAAATTGCTGGGGTTTTTGCAGCTGCTGGAGCAATTAGGAGGGAGCCCTCTCTCTAGCCCCCCCATAAGGTTTGGCACCTGGCCACACACCCCAGGACCTCCACCCAAGACCTTGATCCAGATCCAAGCAGGTCAAAGCAAGAGCAATTACCCTCTGAATGGTCACTTGGTCCCCCTATGATCTGCCAGCCAGGAACCCCTGAGGCAGCCACATGGTGCAGCTGCTGCACCTTCCTGGATTCTTGCCCTGGGGGCAGGGGCCAGACCCACTCCTCCATCCACCCCTGTTCCAAAAGAGTTCCACACTGACTTTTTACTTTTTCTTTGGCATTTATGGTTTGATATTTCTGAAAACTGCCACAGCTGCTGGTGATTCACTCTCCTGAATTCTGCTCTGGAGGCCAATGGTTGGGGCTGCCCTGGGGCTGAAACTGCATGGCTCACACCAGACTGGGCTTGTCTCCCAGCTCCATGCCATAGCCCCTTCCTGCTGGCCTGCTGGCTTTCCGGGCTTCCTTCAGTGGGAGATTTGTTTCTCTCTGTCACTTTTTGGGTTCTGTAGCTCTAAAATTTGTTTAGAGTCATGTTTTACATGTATTGGAGGAGGTGGGAGCCAGAGCTACATGCAGAAGTCCTATTTCTACTCCACCATCTTGACTTTGCCCCCGAGACCACCAATATCATAGAAGGAAGGACATCTGGAAAGGTGGGCTGGAATCTGACTGTGAGGGGCTTAAAATGCCAAAAACCAAGTTTGTATTTTATCCCAGAGGCATTTTGTGCCTAGCCATACAGGGCCAACACTAGCTCTCTGCAAAGAGAAGGATCAGCAGTTTTGACATGGAAGGGACCTCAGAGGTCATGGAGTCTGACTCTCTCATTTTACAAAGAAAGAAACTGAGTCCAGAGGACCTTACCTAAGGTCCTTGGAGTAAGTGGCAGCAGTAGGATTCCCACTCAGGTTGTCTTTCTCCCAAGCCAGTCCTCTTTTCACTGTGACACACTGAAAGTTCTGGTGCCCAGTGCTATCAGCTGTGTGTATGACAACATTAACAAGGCCTCTCTTTCCTTCTGCTCACTCTCCAATCCATTCGTTCCTCTGGCTCCTCCAGCTTGGGCCCTCTCAAGAAAAGCTGGATAGAGATGATTATTTCCATTTTCATTTCAACTCAGCTTTATTGAGTATTTATGCTCTAGGCCATGTGTTTCACTACAGTGCTCAGGGTGAGCAAACATGGCAGGCCTCGCTCTTAGATCCTGTTTGGGGAAAACAAGAGGTACACAGCCATGGAAAAAGAAAATATCGGGGCGGCTAGGTGGCACAGTGAATAGAGCGCCGGCCCTGGAATCAGAAGGACCTGAGTTCGGAGCCGGCCTCCGACACTTAATCCGCACAAACAAAAAACCTAGCCGTGTAACCTTGGGCAAGTTACTTAACCCCAATTGCCCTAAAGGGGCGACTAGGTGGAGCAGTGAGTAAGAGTGCCGGCCTCGGAGTTTGGATGACCCGAGATCAGATCCGGCCTCAGAAAATGAGCACCCACGAATAAATCAAATGACTAGCCGTGTAACCTTGAGCAAGTTACTTAACCCCAATTGCTTTAAAAAAAAAAAAATTTTTAAAAAAAAGAAAAAAAAAGAAAAAGAAAATATGAAGAGAGTGAATCCAAAGCCATTTCAGAAGGGCAGGACAGCATTAACAACTAGGGGCTCAAGAAAGGCCTCTCAAAGGTGCAGGAAGTACAGCCTGTGAATGAAGGTGAGGGTTCTAAGAGGCCAAGGTGAGGAGAAAGGGCATTCCAAGTGTGGGGATCCAAAGGCTGGAGATGGAATGTTGTGTACAAGGACTGAGAAGCAGACTAGAGTGTGTGAAGGGAAATGTGCAATGAGTCTGAAAAGAGAGATCAGAACCAGACTGTGAAGTAGAAGTTTATCTTTGTCACTGGGGATAATAGGGAGCCACTGGAGTTTCTTGAGCACGGGAGTGACATGTTTAGACTTGTGCTTTAGGCCTATGACTTCAGAAGCTGTTCAGAGGCTATATTGAATAGGGGAGAACCTTGAGGCAGAGAGACCAGTTAGGAGGCAACTGTGATAATCCAGGTGAGAGCTTATGATGGACTGGCCTACGGTAATGGTCTTATGCAAATTTGTCAGGAAACTAAAGTTTGTTTCAGTTCAAATCCTTGCCCTACAACTTAGTCCCTATATCACCTTGTATAAATCACTTTGACTCAGTTTCCTTCTCTGTAAAATGAAGGGGGGACTAGATTGTGTTCCTGTAATGCTGATTCATTATCCTCCCTTAACTATTTTCCCAGGACAGCACCAGAGCAGGCCTGGCAGGCCTTTCCCTAGTGCTTCCCTCATTGAAATTGACCATTATCCTCTGGGTCTTAAGGTTTAGTTGGCCTGCCTGGTCTGAATATGAAGCCTAGCTGCCATTTCTGGACCAGCAATCGGGGTGGCAGGGGAGGAACCAGAGCAAGGGATGACAGATGCTGCCACTGAGGGAATGGAGAGGACCTATAGGAAGGAAGGGAGGGAGAGAAAGTGGAAGGGGGGAAAGAAAGCAGGCAGGTTTCTAGTTGTGAAAAGATTCTCTTTGGAGGATTTATGGGAGGAGTATTCCACATAGTAGGAGTTCCAAGGTTTTTTCTCCACACTAGAATGGAAGCTTCTTGAGGGCAGGGATTGGTTTGGCTTTCATCTAGTTATTCCTGTCCCAGGGGAGGCTCCTTGGAACCAGGAAAAACTTAGCCCAAGTCCTATCTCAAATGCACACTGGGTGACCTTGGATAAGTCACTTGACCTCTTGGTGCTCTAGGCTGCTCTCTATGACTAAGTTGCAGAGAAGGTTGTGTCATGTATTAAAAAAAAGAAGCTTCCTTCCTGTTGCCCAGGTCAGAGCTCTGCCTACTGAGCCACCTGGCCACCTCTTAGTTGGGATAGGAGTGTTTTGCTGGCCTTAAACCACACAGAAGTGGGGGTGTTATTCCACATCGCTGGCACATACCTCACCCCCTGCCAACATGTAGTGTTTTACCAGCTGGCACCTCCCCACCTTTCCAGGCCTACTTGCCACCCCTCTACATGATGTAGGAGCTCTCATCTCCACCATCATGCTGGCTCTTCCCAATCCCTGGTTTCCCTTCAAGCCTCAACTCAAGGGCTCCTTTCTGCCTGACATCTTTCCTGATGCCCCCGTCAATTACCTTGCATGCATTTTGTATGCTTTCTGTCCAAATTTTTGCATGTGTGTGTGGTCTCCTCCATTTGACTGGGAGCTCCCCTAGGGCAGGGACTGTTTTTGTCTTTTCTTTATATCCCCAGTGCTTAGCACAGTGCCTGACACATGCTTAATCAATACTTATTGGTTGGGGCAGCTAGATGGCACAGTGAATAGATCACAAGCCCTGGAGTCATGAGGACCTGAGTTCAAATCTGACCTGAGACACAAAATACTAGCCATGTGACCTTGGGCAAGTCACTTAACTCCAATTGCCCTGCCTTCCCTCCTCCAAAAAAATACCTATTGGTTGACTGATCTGCTTAGTTCTCACCTCTCCCCTCAACATGCCCCAAATGGCCTGACACTCAGATCCTGAATAGGTAACAGGAGGATGGCAATACCCTACACGAAGTACCTGAAGGGGAGGCCTCAGCAGGGGGATGCCAGAGCTCAGTGGCCAGTCACCAGGGCTCCACACTGCTAGGGGAGCCCTAGAGAAGGCTCTCTCAGTCTCTCACTCTCAGTCTCAAGACACGAGAGTGTCCTGGGGTTGGTAACAGAATCATTGAATTTCAGAGGTGAAAATGATGTTGGGGGACCTCTGATTCAATCTTGATCTTAACAAAAATTCTCTTTCCTACATGCCCGACCATGGTCTTCCAGCCTTTGCTGAAGACTTCTAGTCAAGGGAAATGCACTGTGGGTCCTGGGTTCCATAATCCCAGCCCCCATGCAGCCTTTCCACTTTGAGGCATCTAAGAAGTGTTCCTTGAAATCCAGCCCAAATCTGCCACTCTGAGACTCCCCTCCCCTCCCTTCCCCCTTCACTCTGGGCCCAGGCAGAACAATCTAATCCCTCTTGTCTGCCCTTCAGATACTTAAAGGAGAGCTCTCATGTGCCCACTCCATCTTCTTATCCCTAGTCCTTCAAACAGTCCTGTGTGGCCTGATCTGGAGGCCCTTGACCATCCTAATGGCCATCCTCAAGGCTTGCCTGATTACTGTGACCCTTCGAATGCCACCCCCTTGCTGTAATCGCTCTCTTGGCTGAAGTTGATTCAGGGGGTAGTCTGCACTCTGCTCAGACATCCACCTTCTCCATCTTGTTTGGGGGAAGTTGACTGTTCTGAACTCAGATGGAAGATTTTGTTCTTGCAGAGTAGGCAACCATGAGATGTTTATCAGATAAGATTGCATTTCATCTGATTAGGTCTGGCCTGGCGTCTTCATCTCATCTGGAACATGTTGGGGGATCCAGAAATTGGCTGATAGCACAGAACCAAAGACAGATCCCTTAGGGCAGAGATCAACAAGCTTTTTATTACATATTACCATTGAAAAATATTTTTGAATATGTACATTCAATATGTAGAACCCCTTATTTATAAGTCATATACACATTCTATTATGTTCGTAATTATAAACTCTATAGAACTTAAGCAAAAATAGAAGCTAATACTAATGAAATAGAGATGAAATTCTATTTGATCTCAAAGTCACTGGGGAGCCACAGGAGCTCATTGAGTAGAGGTGTTAACATGGTCAGATCTGGGCTTCAGGAGGATGGAACCAACTGCGGAGAGCCTGAAAGCAAGGGGGCCTAGTTAGAGGGTGATTATAATAGTCAAGGCAAGAGACAATGAAGCAGGGGGTGGCTATGTGAGCACAGAGAAGGGGACTTATCTGAGAGCTGTGACGGAAGAGAAGATAAGATCTGTGAGAGGATCAGTTACGAGGGGCTGGAGTGATGAAAGACCCAAGAAGGACTCTGAGGTTGAGAACTTGGGCATATAAAGGGATGGAAGTAGAGAAGAGGGAAGCATCTGGGGGAATGAGAATCCAGTGAGAACTCCAATATACACCACACAACACAGCCATGCTGGTTTATCTTGGCTGACTCAGTCTCCCTTGATGAAAAAGTAAAAAGTGTGTTTGGGGAGGTCGGGGCTCTTACTTACTTGGCCATTGCTAGGACCAAAGATCTGGGAGGCTGCCTTAGCTTTCAGCTGATGTGGGGGTGCTGGAGACTGGGCCAGTCAGTCACTCAGTAAGCATTCCTTAAGGCCTTGCTATATACTAGGCATTGTGCTACCAGTAGGGGATATAAAGAAAGGCAAAACTAGATTGTCTGCCCTTAGAAAGCTTACATTCTACTATGGAAAACAACATGCAAGTAATGATATACATATCAGATCTAGAAAGGCTATATCTAGACAGTCTTATGAAAGGTAATTCCAGAGAGAAGGTGATAGAAAGAGCAAGGGGCCTGGAAAGGCATCCTCAGAAAGGGAGGATTTGAGCTACTGGGAATGTCTGAGTTGGGGTTAGGTTATAATTGCTGCCAGTGCTGAAAGAGCAAAAAATAAGTCATAGTTGGAGACAAGTTCACCATTGGCTTTCAAGGAGGAATCTTTTCCATCTCCCAATTGTTTAGTCCCTCTCTTGGTACAAGGTGCCCTAACTTATAGACCACTGCCCTGAGGCACTCCACTGGAGACTTACTTTCAAGTTAACATCTCCCTATCATCAGCTCCCCTTTTGTTGTTGAGTGCTTTTGGTGTGTCAAACTTTTCATGGCCCCATTTGGGGTTTTCTGGGCAGAGGTACTGGAGTGGTTTGTCATTTCCTTCTCCAGCTCATTTTACAGATGGGAAAAGTGGGGCAAACAGGGTGAAGTGACTTATTCAGGGTCACACAGCATATAAGTATCTAACACTGAATTTGAATTCAGGTCTTCTTAGCTCTAGGCCTGGCACTCTATCCACTGTGCCACCTACCTGCCCCAGCTAGCCTGTGGGTCTGTCCATTTAACCAATTTGTAATCTAGCTAAGTGAATTTCTCCTGTAACAAAAGCAATTGCTGGAGAAACTTAGTCCACAAGCATTTATTAAACACCTACTGTGTGCCAGTTACTGTACTAAGATACAGAGAGGTAAAAGACAGTCCTTATCCTCAGGGAGTTCAGAGTCGAATGAAGGAAAAAAGCTCCAAACAACTAGTTACATTCGAGATATAGACAGGGTTCCTGAAAGGTTAGCTCCAAGGGAAGGCCCTAGCAGTGGAGGAGTGGAGGGGTGGAGGGGTAGAGGGGTGGAGGGGGACTGGACAAACCCTCTGGAAGAAGGTGGAATTGGAGCTGAGTCTTGAAGGAAGCCAGAGAAACCAAGAGGTAGCAGTGAGAGGCTGGAGGGCCAGCCAGCCTGGAGTCAGGAAGTGGATTGTCACACACTAAAACTGTTGCAAATATTTTGCTCCAAACCCAAGTAAATGATCTTGGCAGCATTTTGCCCCTGTCCAACAAGGCACTGGGCCTGGTCTGGAGGAGGCCATGCTGACTCTACCCTTTCTCAGTGTTCACTAACTCCTGTCCTTTTAGCAATCTGGCCTAGAATTTTTCCTGAAATAATGCCAACAGCTCATATTCCTAGGGCCCTTGAAGGGTCCCAATGTATTTTATAGATATCACTTCACTGGGTGCTTTGGTTTTCCTAGGCTCAGTGGTCTAGAGTTCAGAGGCCAGGCTCTTTGCCTCTTTTTAGAATCAGGCAGTCAGGTTCTCTTCTATGGGAGGACTGTGCTGTGAGGTGCAGGGCAGGGGGGCCCCCTCTCCTTGAGCTGCTTCAGAGATCAAGGCTAGTGATTCAATCACTCCGAGTGCCAGCTCTTTGAATGACCTCAAAGGGAATTTGGCCCTGATAAGTGGGGCCCATCAAGGACAGCTGGGTCCTCTCTTGTGTCCCTCATTATCTTGGCCATCAGCTGCCTATTAGCCATGGCTTGTTCTGTCCTTTCCAGTACAAAGATTATTCTCCTTGGCAGAGAAAACCAAAGCAATCCAAAAGTTGACTATCCTTGTCAGCTGTCTCTTGTGCCTTATCACAGTTCCATCTACCCCAAGCAATGGTACAGGCCTCTCTTTGATCTTCTCCTTAATATAGCATTTCTAAAAAAAAGTCTGTTTTGTTTTCATTTGTTCCTAAAGAGAGGTCTCCACAGAGCAGCTGACCTTCCCCTCCCCTCCCCTAACCTCTATGAACCCAGAGAACAGCTGGGGGGTTTGGATGACCCACTCTGGGCTCTCCCATGGTTCCTGATCCCCCTTCAGGTCCTGCTCTCCATGCTGTTACCATTGCTGCTTGGGCTGGGACTATCAGAGAACCTGAAGCTAGAAGGGGAATGCATTGGGGGCAATCTCTTACTTTCTAGAAGAGGACATCCAGGCCCGTGGTTCTGGGGACAAGCACTATAAAAAGGAAGAGTAGGGCCAACATGACCTATCTGTGAGATCCCTCCTCTTTCCTAGAGAAGTGGGAAAGATTCAGAGGTGCCCAGGTTACAACAGGGCAAACTGGCCCACTTGAGTCTCTAAGAAAAGACAAGACTGTGGGGGAACCAGTGACCAGTCTGGGGGGTAATTGCTCTTGCTTTAACCTTCTTGGACCTGGATTGTGGTGTAAGGTGGAGGTCTTGAGGTGTGTGACCAGCTTTCCAGAGCATGTGGAGGCTTCAGAGAGGGCACCCAACTAATACCTCCAGCAGCTGAGAAAACCCCAACATTTGGGATTGAAGCTCCCCTGGCTGGTGGCAGAGTCCTGCTGTGGCAACAAGCCCAAAAGTCAAGTAATTGAGTGGCAACATGCCTAGGCAAAGGAAACAAAATAAACAGAAAAATTCAATATTAGAGTCCTACTTTGGGGGCAAAGAGGACTGAAGCATGGGACAGAAGGAGGATTGTGAGGTCAGAAATCCTGAACCAAAAGCCCCAAAAGAAAATATGAGCTGGTTACAGGCCATAGAGGACCTGAAGAAGTAGATAAGAGAAGTGGAGGAAAAATTGGGAAGAGAATTGAGAAAGATGCAAGAAAAGTATGAAATGACAGTCAACAGCCTGACTGAGGAAAATAACACCTTAAAAAATAGACTAACTCAAATGACAAAAGAGTCTCAAAAAGGCAATGAGGAGAAGAATGCCTTAAAAAGCCGAATTTGCCAGATGGAAAAAGAATCTCAAAAGCTCACTGAGGAGAATCATTCCTTCAGAGTTAGACTGGAGGAAATGGAAACTAGTGACATTATGAGAAATCAAGATGCTGTTAAACAGATCCAAGCAATTAAAAGAATAGAAGGCAATGTGAAATATCTCATGGGAAAAACCACTGACCTGGAAAATAGATCCAGGAGAGATAATTTAAAAATTATTGGACTACCTGAAAGCCATAATCAAAGAAAGAACCTAGAAATCATCCTTCAAGAAATTCCCAAGGAAAACTGCCCTGATGTTTTAGACCCAGAGGGCAAAATAGAGGTTGAAAGAATCCAGAGATCACCTCCTGAAAAAGATCCCAAAAATAAAACTCCTAGGAATATTATAGCCAGGTTCCAGAATTCCCAGATCAAGGAGAAAATATTACAAGCAGCCAAGAAGAAACAATTTGAATATTGTGGAAACGTAATCAGGATAACATAGGATCTGGCAGCTTCTACACTGAGGGATCGAAGGGCCTGGAATATGATATTCTGGAGGTCAAAGGAGCTGGAATTAAAACCAAGAATCACCTACCCAGCAAAACTGAGTATCATGTTTCAGGAGAAAATATGCTCATTCAGTGGAATAGAGGACTTCTAAGCATTCTTGATGAAAAAACCAGAGTTGAATAGAAAATTTGACATTCAGATACAAGAAGCAAGAGATTCTTGAGAAGGTAAACAAGGAAAAGAAATCATAAGGAACTTATCAAAGTTGAACTATTTACATATCTACATGGAAAAAACAATAACAGTAACTGATGAAATTTTTCTCAGTATGAAAATAATTGAAGAAGGGTATATGGGCATATGAATACATATGTGAATGTGTGTATATATGTTTACAGGTATACATAGATAGAAGGCACAGGTCCAATTTAATAGGAAGGGATGATACTTAAAAGGTGAAATTAAGAGGTGAGAGAGGAATATAACAAGAGGAGATGGGGAGAGACACAATGGGGTAAACTATCTCATATAGAAGAGGCAAGGGAAATGGTTACAAGGGAGGGGAAGAACAGGAATGCAAAAAGGCAAAACCTTATTCTCATTGAAATTGGATCAGGGAGAGAATGACATAATGACTAAATAACAAGAATGACTAAATAGGATATCTCACCCTACAGGAGAGTAGGGGGGAAGGGGATAAGAGGAGGCATGATAGAAGGGAGGGCAGGCTGGGCGGGGGGAGGGAAGTTGGAAGCACCCACTTTTGAAAAGGGCCAGGACCAAAGTAGAGAATAGAACAAGTGGGGGGTAGGATAGGAGGGAGGGAAATATAGTCAGTCTTTTACAATATATCTACTATGGTAATGTTTTGCATTAGCTATACATGTACAACATATACTGAATTGCTTATCTTCCCAGTAAGGGTGGGTGACAAGAGAGGAAGGGAATGAATCTGGAATTCAAAGTTTTAAAATCAAATGTTTAAAATGTATGAATACTATTATTAATACTATTTTACATGTAATTAGGAAATAAGATATACAGGCATTGGGGCACAGAGATTCACCTTACCCTACTGGAAAAGCGGAAGGGGGTATGGGAGAAGATATGGGAGAGAGTAGATTGGATAAGGGGATATCCTGTGGGACTGCTATTCTGGGGTGGTGGGTAGGGGGAAAATGGGGAAAAATTGTAACTCAAAATCTGGTGGAAATGAATGGTGCAAACCAGAAGTTAATAAAGCATTTGGGAAAAAAAGAAAGGACAAGACTGAGACAAGAAAAACTCAGTTTCCTATCACAAAGCTTAACCAAAGATTTGACAGATGAGTATCCACCTTTCTCTAGCTCTGAGCCTGGTCCACTGTTTCCCTTGTTTTTTTTTTCTTAATCTTGTAGCCTGGATAGAAAGTATTGTGGGAGAAGGGTCATGGAGGTAGGCTCAGCTCTGCAGCTCCATGAGGGATTAGAGGAAGACTTTAATGGAGGGAAAAGAATAGCAAAAGGGAATGGGTGTTGGACTTGGAGTCTCTGCTCTGCCACTTGCTACTTGTATCACCAGAGGCAAATCATGCATATCTCTGGGCCTCAGTTTCCTCACCTGTAGTATGAGAAGTCTGAACTAGATGACTTCTAAATTCCATTGTGGCCTTACATCTATAATCTATGACCCTAACCCTTGCCCACTGGTCTTCCTCCTTCCCAGGGATATCAGAAAATCCAATGAGATGATGAACAGGAAAGTGCTTTGAAGCACTGGAGGTATTGTGGGAAGGTCCCTTCCAACAAGTAATTTTTAAGTGTCTACTATGTTCTAGGTGCTAGGGATATGTAGACAGAACAAAACAGGCCTTGCCTTCAAGGAACTTCCATTCTACTGGGAAGATATAATATGTCAAGAGGAGTATGAAGCTTAGGGACTAGATCTTGTGATTTCTTTGATATCAGGAATTCCCAGATAAGGAAAGTCCCTCTCTCAATGCGGGCTGGTTACTCCCCTACAATTTATAGCTTTGGAGCATTGAGAGGTTAAGGGATTTGCCCAAGATTACTTTGCCTGTCAGAGAGTTGACTCTTGAACTCAAGTCTTCCTGACTGTAGCCAGCTCTCTCTCTCTCTCTCTCTCTCTCTCTCTCTCTCTCTCTCTCTCTCTCTCTCTCTCTCTCATAATCTGCAGTGTCTCATATAAATAGAGGTTTGTGCATAATAATTGGATGATGGAGAGCACAAGGAGATAATGGATGAATTGAGCCTAAAAAAGCAAGATCTGAAGAGATTGAGATGAGGTAGGTAAGCATTCCAGGTCGGAGGGACAGTATGTGCAGAGCTATAGACATAGGAGACAGAATGGTATGTACAAGGAGTCTTTGGGTGGCCAGTTTGACTAGAATGCTGAGAGTGTGAAGAGAAGTATCAGAAAATAAAATAAATTGAGAAAAGTATGTGGGTTCCACCCATTAAATTGGCAAAGATGACAAAAGGCAAGAATGGAAGAGCTGGGGAAAGACTGGTGCACAGATATACTGCTGTGGAAATGGGGGGTGGTTTAATTGTTCTGGGAAACAATCTGGAGTTGTATCAGGAAAGTCATGAAAATTGTGCATCGCCCTTCACCAAGTGATTTCACTACTAGGTATGTTTCACTATATATATATATATATATATTCACTATAGTATATTTCACTACTTTGACCCCAAGGAGGTCAAAGACAGAGGAAAATATTCTATATATACCAAAATATTTATAGTAGCACTTTTTATGGTAGGAAAGAACTGAAAACAAAGAAGGCGTTCATAAAATGGGGAATGGTTCATGAATGTAATGAAATATTATTGTCACAGAATTCAGAGAAACTTTGGAAGAGTTGTATGAATCCATGCAAAGAGATATAAGCAGAACCAGCAGTACAATTTGCATGATGATCACAATAACAAAAAGAAAAACAACCTCAAAAGACTTCTGAATCAATGTAGGGATCAATTGACTTCAGGGGAATGATAAGTGAACCAGGCATGCCCCCTACCTTCTTCAGAGAGGTGATAGGCTAGAGGTGTGCAATGGCATGGCCGATGTGTTGGTGTGTTTTGCTTAATCGTATTTCTTTGTCAGAGGGATCTATCTATTGGTGGTGGGGATAGGTGGAAGGAGGTAGTCATTGGGAAATAATCCCTCCAAAAGAGAAGTTTGTATTGAATCACAGAAACCAGAGAGAGCCACAGAGCTTCTTGAGCAGGTGAGTGGCCTGATCAGAGCTATGCTTCAGAGAAGTTTTAGTAGCTGTGTGGAGGCTGAATTTGAGAGAACAGAGCCTGGAGGCAAGGAGACCATGGAGGAGACTATGACAGTTGCCTAGACAAGAGGTAATGAGGGCCTGACTGAGGTTAGAGATTATGTGAATGGAGAGAAGGGGAAAGGAAGGGAATAAGCAATTGCTAAGCACCTACTATGTGCTAAATACTTTCCAAACATTATCTTATTTGATCTTCCTTGAGGGTAGGGAGTATCTCTTTCCTCTTTCCTCTAGAACTTAGTGCACTACCTGGCACAGGATGAGAACTTAATAAATGTTTATTGAATGAATGAACAACAACTGTGGGAGATACATACTATTATTATCCCCATTTGATAGTTGAGGAAACTGAGACAGGTTCAGTGGTTACCAGCCAAGAAGTATCTGAGGCCGGATTTGAGCTCAAGTCTTCCTGACTCTAAGCCCAGAGCTCTATCCACTGGGCTATCTAGCTGCCCTGAGAGAAAATTTGGGGAGGTGGAATCAACAACCTTCCAACTGAGCAAATCTGTGTCTTGAGGGAAGAAGAAGAGGGCAGGAAGGCTCTCAGTTTATAAGATAGGATGGCTGAGGATGGTGGTGCCCTCGCTAGAAGTAGGAGAGTTTGGAGAAGGGGAAGGCTGAATCTTTGGTCTCTGAAATACCAAGGAAACAGCCCATTTGTCCAGCCTAACCTTGTGCCCTCTGGGTTAGCAGCTGATTTGTCTGGGCCAGTTTTCTGCCCTCTGGGATGGTGGCTGAGTCATGCATGGCCCAAGGAAGTTTTTAAGTCATGGTGCCAAGGATGGTCTCCAGCTACGGTACTAAGGTTCTCTGAGCTCATTGACCCGGGATGAGGAGGACTCCAAGCTAAATCAGATGTGTCTTACTCTGGACAGTGATCACAAGTCCATGTGAAATTAGGGATCCAGCTACAGGAATAGTGGGCATCCCAGGGGCTTGCATCCTGGATCACAGGAAGCACTGGGGAATGGAGTCAAATGGAGAGTCCTGTCCCCCTGCCCTCCCAGGCCCACTGGCTTGGAAGCTTGGCCTGACTTCAGCCAGGAAGGCCTGGGTTCAGACCCCTGAGACTTTGGGCAAGTCCCACCAACTCTAAAAAAAATGGGGATAAGATGACCTCCCAATGGTGTTGCTAACTTTGAAGCACTATCTGAGTATCATTTAGGGCTCAGGAGGAGGCTGGGCCACAGGCCTTGTCCTTGCAGACCCCAGATTCCCATACATGGCACACAGAGAGTTAAATGAAACTGTGTGGGACCGTCTTTCATTGCTATAGGAGTCATGGGTATCATCCCCTTCAAGTTGGGAGGACCCTTGAAGGTCTGTAGATGAGGAGACTGAGGCCCAAAGAGTGGGCAGAGCAATGGGGTTGGACTCCCAGGTCTTGGATTCAGATCCTGCCTCTGGCATTCCCTGCCTTGGGCAAAGTTCTTCCTCTCTCTAGGTCTCCATGTGAAGTCCTTCCTCGAAGCCCTGGAGGTTTCTGCAGGCTCAGATCCTCTGCTCTGCTGACCTGAGCCCCAAGCCTAGCTGGCTCCTCTGGCTCCCACATTGTACCAGACTGCCCCCTGCTGGCATCACAGCTTTGCAGAAGGCCCACTTCCTGGGGCCCTGTGCTCAGCCTTGTGCCCCAGCCCTAGTGCCCACTTCAGTTAGGCTGAGCAGAGATGCCAGGAGTCAGGGTGGGACTTCACCATACACAGTGAAGAGAGCCCCAACCTGGGTGTGGGCTAAGAAACTGGCATTTCAGTCTAGCCTCTGCCCCTTATTCAAATACTGACCCAGCCCAATATCTACTGGGCATAGAACACTGGCCTAAGTAACATCGGAGCCCTCTCCAGACTCTAAGTGGCTGAAGTTGAAAGTTTGCCCCCCCTCCCCCACCATACTCACTTTGGGAAACTGATCATTTCCTGTTTGAATAGTTTTCTGTGCCCAGCTTTGGTAAGGCACTTGGATTTAGAGTTTCAATTCAGACTCAGCCACTTACTAGCTGTGTGACCCTCTGTGGGCCTCAGTTTCCTCCTTTGTAAAATGGGGATAATAAGACTTGTACTTCCTGCTTCCCAAGAAGTAAGCCTCTGGAACCACAGAGCACAGTGGAAAGAATGCTGGATTCTGGGATCAGGAAGGTTTGAGTGCAAATCCCTGCCTCTACCACTTAGGGATTTAGCACTGGCAGGCATCTTAGGGGGCCTCTGATACAAATAAAGACCCTAATGCCCAGAGAGGTTAAGAAAATTCCCCAAAGTCACACAGAGCAGTAGCAGCGTTATTACACATTTATTACATCCCAGCACTTCTTAGGTGATCACCTTTGATTCCCTGGGCCTCAGTTTCTTCCTCTGTAAAATGAGGATGAAAAACAAGAGCATCTCCAAGGTCCTTTCCATCTCTGGAGCCAAAGACCTAGAGGAAATACGACTGTCTCTAACAGTATAGAAACTCCCGAGAGCAAGGACAGGGTTGTACCAGGTGACCCTTGGGGGCCTTCCCAAGTCTACCTCTCTGATCCTATGAAACCTGGCTTCAGATCTTGCCTCTGTCCTTTATTCCCTGCAGGACTTTGAGTAAGGCATTTCCCCTGGCCTGCCCTTGGCCTCAGTTTCCACCTCTGTCAAGTGAGTGTGATGGGCCGTTCCGGCTCCAGATCCATAGACAGTCATAGAAACTATTATTGTCGAGGCAGCAGCTTGGGCTTGGGAGACCCGAGATTCGGGAAGGGAGAGAACGGGGAAGCGGGGCAGGGGCCCCCCTGGGCGGGAGGACGTGGTAGGAGGCGGGAGGAGCCTGCGTCAATGACCCTCAGGAGGTGGGCGGACTCCTCCCCTCCTAGTTAAAGGAACGGCTTGACCAGACCCCGGTGGTCAGTGGCTGCGCGCAGCCCGGAGAACTTGGTCTCGGAGCTCTCAGCTCCCAGAGCCCAGGCAGACCCCAGACGGACCCCGACAGGCCGACCTCAGGCGGAAGAGGCGCCGGCGGCGGTTCTGAGCCCTGCCCGGTCCCAGGCTGCCCAGTGCCTTCCCTCTGAGCCTCAGAACGCCAAGCCTGCCTGCCTGCGGGTAAGAGGGAGCTGCTGTCTGAAGCTGAGCCGCTGAAAGCGTCCTAGGAGAGCGCCGCCTGCCCCCATGCCCACCCCCAGGGCCAAGGGCAGAGCCTCCCCTGCGCCCCAAGAGACCGACTGGGGCACTCAGTGCCTCCCGCCTGGAGGCTCGCCCCTGCCCCTGTCCCGCTCCTGCCCCTGCCCGGCTCCCGCCCCTGCCCCTGCCCGGCTCCCGCCCCTGCCCCTGCCCGGCCCCTTTCCCTGCCCAGCTTCTGCCCCTGCCGGGTTCAGGCTCCTCTCCCTCCCACTCCCTTGGAAAAAGAAACCCGAAGTTAAACTCTTTGCCCCGTCTCTCGTGGATTGAAGGAGAAGAGGGAAGGAAGAGAGGAAGGAAGAGAGATGGGGGGCGTGGTGAGGGGGGGGGGAGGAACACAGAGATGAGACACTGAAAGCTGGAAGGCACCTTAGAGCTTTCTAGTTCCCGGTTCTCATTTGGCACATAAGCAAATTGAGACCCAGAAAGGGAGAGGAAGCAATTTGCCCAATGTCACCCAGATTCCTCACTGAAAGCCAGGTCCTTTGACTCCAAATATAACCCTGAGATGGTATGTAAGAGTGCCCCCCACCCCACCCCAGCATCACAGAGAGCTGTCCACTCAGGCAGCACTGGCAGGCCCCCAAGGAGAGGGAAGCCCTTGCCTCCTGAGAGGGGTAGCCCCCGCACTTCTGTCCTAACCCTGCCTGCCTTTGCTCCAATGTCTGCCCCCAATCTTCCTTCCACCAGAGGGGGCCGGGCTAGGGAAGAGAGTGGCTTTTTTGCCTTTGCCACCCCTTCCCACCTCAATCCCCCCTCCAACCCAGCTCTTAGAACAGAGCAAGATAATTCAATGGAGCAAGAAAAGCATTTGGGAAGGGGGAAAGGTGCAGAAGAAGCAGAGGGAGGAAGGCTGCTCTTGGGAAGTGGGGTGTAGGGAGGGAGTTGGACCCTTTGCTGTAGGGAAGTGCTCTTTGAATCAGGTTGTCATTGGTACAAATGAAATGCAATTAGACTAAGCACTTGGTGGCAGTGGGATTGGTGTGTCCAGGAGGCCCCTGGTGTGAGTGCCCAGGGGCAGAGGGCTGAGGTGCCAGGGAAGGAGCTCTGGCAGCCAGTGTGGGGCCCCCTTGTGCATGGGGGCTGCTTTGCACATCAGGCTGAGAAGAAAGTCATTTTAGCAGAGCAGGAGGGAGGAGGGAGGGGAGAGGCCTGAGTCCAAGTCCTGGGTTTAATGCCCTGGGTGGCCTGGGCTCATCTTTTTCCTTCTCTGAGTCTTGACTGGTAAAATGGTGGTAGTTGGACCAGTGTAGAAAAATAGCTGATATCTCTGTGTGACTTTATCATTTGAGCTGTACCATTACTCTATGTGATTGGTGCCAATATTATTCCCATTTTCCAGAGAAATGAGGTGACTTGCCTAGAGTCATTCTGGGAGTCAGTGGTAGAGGTGACACCAGAATCCTGGTCTCCCTGCTTTCAAATCTAGAGGTCTTGCTGCCCAAAGCCCTTCTAGTTCCATGGAGAAGATCAATCCTTCTTACATTACAGCACCAAGGCATCAGCACCTTGGCACTGTCACTAGTCTCTTCTCCCATTTCTTTTAAACCGAGCAGAAGTTCCTTTAGCTCCACGCAAGCTCCCAGAGCCATGCTTCATTGCAGGCAGCTATGCAGGAGGCAGGAGCCTAGAACTGGGTGAGGCCCCTCCTGACCTTGGCTGGCACGGCTTTTAACATGAGGGCAATCTTCCCGTGTGGGCACAGCCTTCTTAAGCTCCATGGGAGCCCACCTGGTAGGAAACAATGACGGCATCTCCCTTTCCCCAGAATCTGTAGATCTGAGGCAGGAAAAGTCCTCGGCTCTGGGCTGTTCCAGGCTGCTCCGGGCTGCTCTGGCGGGCACCACATTCCAGACTGGGAGGTGTGCTTTTTACAGTGAAGCCAAGCTCTCCTGTAAGGGCAGGTAGGGTGGGGAAGTGGAGAGAGCCCAGGCCTAGGAGGTGGGAGATGTGGATTCTAATAATAGCGACCATGAGCCAGGGCCTGCTATGCTCCAAGCTGGGCACTGAGCCCGTCACAAATGTTATCTCATTTGATCTTCACAGGTGCTATTATCATCTCCATTTTGCAGTTGAGAGAGACAAAGGTTAAGTGACTTGCCAGGGTCACACAGCTAGTTCATGTCTGAGGTCAGATTTGAACTCAGGTCTTCTCAAGTCCTTGTACAGTGTTCTATCCACTTGGCTACACCTAATTCTACTATGTGGTCCTGTAATGTACTAGCTGTGGGAACTTGGGTAAGTCACTTCCTCTGTCCTGGACTCGTTTTCCCCTTCTGTTAAATGAAGGAGTGCCTGCCCAGCTCTGATGCTCTACAAATCCCCGGTTAGGTTCACATCCCCAAATTCTGTAGGCAGCTTCATTTGCTCCACCAGTCCTGAGTGGGTGGCCACCAGGCTTCCCTCCTTGTGTGCCAGCCACAGTCCCATCAAAGATACTACCCACTGTTGGTGGCCTTTCACTGCAGCTGGGACAGAGGAGACAAGTCTTAGGACCGGGAATCTGGTTTGGAGCAGGGAAGCCCCCAGGAGATTCCATGACTTTGGACTCCAGGGGCAGTGATCCAGGGAGAAACAAGAGGGGGTAGAAGAGGGAAAGGGAGGCTTGCAGTGGAGGTGAGTTGTAGTTACACTATGGAAATGGGAATGTAGCATGAAGGGTAAGGTCTGAGTGGGGACCAAGGAGTCATGCCTTTGCCACATTGCTTACAGGACCTTAGAGAACATCTGGCCTCTCATTTTACAGAGAAAGAAACTGAGGCCCCAAAGAAATGAAAGAACTGCTCCAAGGTCACACAACCAGCAGGTGGCATAACTGGAAACTGACCTCAGGGTTCTTTCCTCAGTAGCTTGCTGTACCACTTAGTTTCCAGGTGATTTCCAAGTCTCCACAATATGATGTGTGTCAAATAGGAGAAGAAGCAGGAGGAAATCGATTGGCTGGAGAGAGCTCCAAAGTGGAGAGATCTCCATGAAAGTTATTTCCTTACAAAGGGCATTTGCTAGCTGCATCTTGGGTGTTTTGTGGGCAGAAGGGACAAGGGGCAGAGTAGTGCCTTGGAAATCCCTCCCAGACTGCTTTGCAGGGAACACAGGCATGGCCTTCTACAGAACAGCAGATGGCTGGATGATGAGAAGGAGAAGAGGCCTCTACTCCCAACAGTGCAAATTGGCTGAGCCAGGCCTCAGTTTACCTATCTGAAAAAGGAAATGTACTTTTCAGTCACTTCCTAGGACAAGGCAAGGGGTGGAACAACACATTCCCAGTTCCTTCCAAGTAACCGATATTCTGATATTTCAGTCAAGGCTGGCTCTTCCCTTCTTGCTCAAAGGCCCATCCACCTTGAGCAAGATTCCAGCTCTTTTCCATGGCAGCTGCTGGACAAGAAACTCCCCTTCTGAGCACCCCGCCACCCTATTCAGAACTGGCTCCCAGCTGCACTCTCCTATCATTAGTGTGAGGACCTCTCTGTGGGAAAAGTCTGCAGCTGAGAGCTTGTGACTTGCTCAGGGTCACAAGGCCAGTCTAAGAGGCAGGACTAGAACATAACCAACTCAGAAGTAGGGTTAGACTCTAGCAGGTGTCCTTGATTAAAGGCCCGGAGTGGGGGGGGGGGGAGGAGGTGGTGTAGAGGCCACTAGAAGCTTCTTCATCTTGGAGAAGGAATGCCCAAGGTATCTCATCAATTGACTCCCAGTGGGCAAAGATCTCTGGTGGGCAAGCAGGTCAGATCAGCAGACGTTATTAAGTACCTGCTCTGTGCAAGGCCCTGGAGAAACCAAAGCTAAAAAAAGACCCTGGGGGTGGCTAGGTGGCGCAGTGAATAGAGCGCCCGGCCCTGGAGTCAGAAGGACCTGAGTTCGGAGCCGGCCTCTGACACTTAATCCACACAAACAAAAACCTAGCCGTGTGACCTTGGGCAAGTTACTTAACCCCAATTGCCCTAAAGGGGTGGCTAGGTGGCGCAGTGAGTAAGAGCGCCGGCCTCGGAGTTGGGATGACCCGAGATCAAATCCGGCCTCAGAAAATGAGCACCCACACATAAATAATGACTAGCCGTGTAACCTTGAGCAAGTTACTTAACCCCAATTGCTTTAAAAAAAAAAAAAAGACCCTGCCTTTTCTTAGATTTCATTCTACCAGGAGGCTACAATCCTCCTTGTTGTATTAGTCAGAAACTGCCGAGTATTACCAAGTTATTGCAAGAAGGAGGGGGTGCTAATTGGGGTGGGGAAGGCCTTGTGTACAAGATGGAAGCAGCAGTGTAAGATAATGGTTTTTCTGAAAAGGATCTGGGGATTTGAGTGGACCACAAGCTCCATGAGACAACAGTGAGGTTGGGAAGCCTGGCCTCCTAGATCATTTGATCTTGGGCTGTGTTAAAGAGTGTCCAGGAATAAGGAGGTGATTGTCCCTCTGTCCTCTGCCCTGGTCAGGCCACTTCTGGAGTGCGATGGTCAATTCGGGGCACCATGGTTTAGGAATGTCATAGAGAGTGCACCTCGGGGGGCAAACAGGAGGGGGAAATGTTCTGAGTCCAGGCTCTGTGATTGGTTAACGGCTTGTGGAGGCCATGTGAATTGTGGGAGTAGATAAAGGGAGGGTTGTGGCAGAGAAACAGATTTTGGCTGCATATTAGGAAGATTTCCTAACAATGTGCGCTGTCCCAAATGGCTTGGGCTATATCAGAGGGGATGGAAGGGCTCACCGCCTCCATGGAAGGCTTCAGACACTGGACAACCTTTTGTGGTGGATATTGTAGACAGGACTCTTGTCTCAGGGTGGACCAAGCTAGATGGCAGCTGATCTCTGCCCCTGAGATTCTGGGATTCTTTCATACAGCATGCAAGAGCCTGTGTTAGGCCCCAGGAATACAAAAACCAAAAAAGAAAAGAAATACAGTGTGTGCCCTGAAGGGATTTATGTTTCCCTGGATTGATACATTTATGAAAACAGTGCCTATAAGGTGATTAGAGATTAACCCCTGGGGGAATCAGGAAGGCTTCCTGGAGGAGGTGGCATGGTGAGCTAGGCCTTGAAGGAAGCTAAGAATTCCATGAGGCAAAAGGGAGGAGGGAGGGCATTCTGAGCATGGGGCCCAGCCTATGCAAAGGCAGAGCCAGGAGCCAGAATGCTGGGCTCAGCTAACAGCAGAGATGCCAGTTTCGATACAAACTACAGAGCTCAGGTTGGGGAGGCCTTCATTGCCAGTCTTGGGCATTTGGACTTTATGATAAAGGTAACTGGGAGCCATGGAAGAGTTTTCAGCAGGAGACTGATGTGGTTAGATCTATGTCTTGGGAAGAGTTATTGGCAGTTGTAATGGAGAATGCACTGGAGAAGGGAGTCTGGAATCAGAAACTGATTCCAATAATCCAGGCAAGAGGGGACAAAGGCCCAGAAGAAGGTGGTGTCTGGGGGAGTGGAGAGAAGGGGACTGACTGAAAGGCAAGCTATGAAAAGGTGGGAGCTGCAGGCCCTGACCTGATTGGTGATGGCGGGTAAGGAAGAGGGAAGAATCCAGGGTAGGAGGAGAAAAGAGCAGGGAAGTGGGGAAGGGGGCAGATGATGGATGTGTGGGGACATGTGGAGCTTGACCTGTTAATGACCTATGGGATGTCTCATTCTAGGAACACACAGAGACCAGCTGTAGGCTCTTTCTGATAAGCACCCAAAGAGAAGGGATGGATAGTTGTGGTGGGAGAGATTTAGAAGGGCCATAATGAAGAAGACCTCAGTAGTGTGTTATTAACAGCAGCACAGCCCACGGAGAGGCCCTTTAAAAACTGGCACCTGCCTTCTGAGCAGAAGCAGGACAGTAGAGTAGATTAGTCTGGAAGGTCCCTTCTAGGCCCATGACTCAGTGAAGCTCCTCTGCATGGTCAGAGATCATACGGGACCTTGGAATCTGCCAGATTCTCAATGTCTCTGCTCCCCCTTACTCTTTCCCTCCATCACCAGGATGACAGAACCTGGCCAGTGATATTCTAGCAGAGAGCTTTGGGGATTGCTAGCCCAGATACTTATTAGCTAAGAAGCCACACACAACTGAGTCACTTTCCGTCTCCTCTGTAAAGAGGGTTATTAATCCCCATAGTGTTTACCTAGCAATGTTGTTGTGAGGATCAGAAAGGACCCAGATTCACATCTCACCTCAAAAGTTTACTAGTTGTGTGGCCATGGACAAGTCACTTTCCCTCTCTGAGCCTCAGCTTCCTCATTTGTAAAATGGGAATAATGATCCCCACAATACTTACCTCATGAGATTGTTGGGAGGCCCAAGCAAGGTAGAAATGACAGTTTAGAGAGGCAACCCCCAGCCTCAGTTTCCTCACCTATAAAATGGGGACAATAATAGCACCTATATCCCAGGGGAGTTATGAGGATCAAATAATATAGTATTTGTAAAGTATTTAGCACAATGCCTGCCTGGCACATAGTAGGCGCTTAATAAATGCTTCTTCTCTCCCTCAGCCACATGAGGGGCCTGAAGGCAGAAGGGGGCCCTTCTCACACATGAACCTCCTGAGCCATGGCCCAGCAGTTCCTGTCAGCACCTGCCCTCTGGGCCTCGTCCTCTCAGGCTGGGTCACAGGCACAGGAGCCCCCTCTCCATCAAATTCAGTTCAAGCATCTATTAAGCATTAGATGTATGCTAGGCACTGTTTGTCAAGGAATACAGAGACCAAAGTCAGACATGCCCTGTCTTCAAAGGGCTTCCGTTTTACTGGTGCCATACCACAGGGGCATGGATAAGTGTGTATCAAATTGCGACTTCCCAGGAGTCTGAGTGGAGTTGTAAGCTAGTAAGCTATTTATTTTAGTGATTAAAGATATATATGTATATATGTTAAAGACATATATATTAATATATATTAAAGACATATATATTAATATATATGTTAAAGACATACATGTATATGTATGTATTTGTGTATATGCCCAGAATTGGGCATCATTCAGAAGAACTTCACTGAATCACGGGCCTAGAAGGGACCTTCCAAGGTCATCTACTCTGCACACACACACACACACACACACACACACACACACACACACACACACACACATGCTTTAGTATAGAGAAAAATAATGTAGATCGGGTGGGGGCAGGAGACAGACCTTGTACATGAGGGATTTGGGGTGTACCTCATAGGCATGTGGAATGGCCACAGAGGTGGCAGATGAGGTGTCTGACTGGAATGAGAGTATGTGGGCTGGAAGTGGGAGATGTGCCATCATCCTGGACTAGGGGAGGCTTTGGGCCGGACTGAAGCTGCTGCTTGCCTGGGCTGATGAGTCTGGCTGCCCCCACACATACCCTGAATTTGAGCTGGCAGATGTAGCCACTACTAACACAGTTCTGTACCTCTCCTGACAGCACCAGTGAGAAGCAGCCCTGTCACCAGCCATAGGAGAGGAAGCCACAAAAGGCCTGGGTCCTGAGACTGGACAGAGTTCTACTCCAGAGGAAGAGGCTGAGTGGATCCCGGTTTGCCATCAAGATCAGCCTTCCCCTCAGACTTCAGCAGGCAGGCAGAGTTCATGAAAGCATGAAGGGCAGCTTGACCCTGGTTGGGATCCTGTGGGCTGTGCTGTCGCTGCTCACTGCCATAGCCAGCAGCGCCAGCTACTTCCTGCCCTATTGGCTCTTTGGCTCCCAGCTAGGGAAGCCAGTGTCCTTCAGTATGTTCCGACGCTGTAACTACCCTGTCCGGGGTGAAGGGCGCAGCCTGGTGATGGTGGAAGAGTGTGGCCGCTATGCCAACTTCAATGCCATCCCCAGCCTGGCCTGGCAGATATGCTCTGTGGTGACGGGCACAGGCTGTGCCCTGCTGCTCCTGGTGGCACTAGGGGCCATTCTGGGCTGCTGCATGGAGGAGCTCATCTCCAGAATCATGGGCCGATGCATGGGAGCGGCCCAGTTCGTGGGAGGTAAGACTGGGTGCTGAGCAGTGGGTGGGCTAGGGCAGGGCTGCTACCATCAAGGCCTGTGTTCTCACCCATGGTAAGACAGGATGAGGAAGGTCGCCCAGGTTAATGGAGGCATCATTGCTGCTGCCCTCTTGGGCCCCTCTCTTCTGTCTGCTGTTTCCCTGAAGATACCCAGTTTTCATGTAGGCCCCCTCCCCCAAAGTCTATCTCCTAGAAATCTCTGCACCTCAAGGTATGACTTTTGGCTGCCAGATAAATGAATGACTCTCTAATGGGAGAATTGTAGACATCATGTCAACCTAGTAGGAGAGAAATGAGGGGGAGGAGCATGGGGCCTTCCGGTCTGCTCCAGTCATCCCAGGCCTCTCTAGAGAGAAAGCCTGCTAGAGACATTAGTGTTGAACTTGGTCAGGAAGCTGCTGTAGGCTCCAGTCCAACATCTAGTCTCCAGGCCTGAGTCTACACCTCCCCTTCCTCATTGGTCAAGTAAGGAAGACAGTAATCTTGTAGCTGCCTGACAGGCCTGTTAGGAGAGTGTGAAGAGAGAGCCAGAAGCGCATGGACCCTGCAAACCTCCTTACAAAAATGGCTGTTAGCATTCTCCTCAGGATTGTTGGGGTTGGGGCTATCACTAATGTTTTCATTGGCAATGCCCTTGCTCCACTTCCTTGGAAGCCTCACCCTGTTCTGGGGCCACTACTGGGCCTGCACACATTTTCTGGGACTTTTCCAGGGCCTGGGTCTCAGTTTCCCCCTCCATAAAATGAGGCCCTTGGCCTAGCTCCTTTGGCTTTATGACTTGGGAACCCTGTCATCTCCTGCCTCACTTGGGTTCCTTGTCTGCTCCAGGGGCCCTGGCTATGTGAGCCTGGCCACAGGTAGCATGTGACAGAACATAGAAGAGAGGTGTGCAGTCACAGGCTTTGAGGATACCTCCTCCCATCCAGCTGGAACTGTCTGAGAATAGAGGCCCAAGCAGCCCCATGCAAACCTGGGGAATTCTTTCCCAGCCTTTACATATCTGGCTGTGGCCTGGGGGCAGCCTTGGCTGGGGATGGACCCCCAGGCTGTCAGCTGAGGGCCAGGGCTGCCCAAAGGAAGAGTTAGGGAGAGGGCTGCTCCATGAGCCAGGACAAGGCTTTTCCCCTCAGTTCCCCTATTCTGGGGATAATAATGGGACCCACTTTATTAAAGCAAAAGTATGACCATGTCACTCCCCTGATTAAACCACAGTGACTCCCTATTACCTTGAGCAACAACTCTGGCTTTGAAAGCCCTTTACAATCTGGCCCAAACCTAGCTTTTCAGTATTGTTATACCTTCCTCACCATCACCACCACCATCATCATCCTCATCAGCTGATTTTCCACCTGGACCTCTCTCTCCCATCTCTGCCCCTCCATTTGGCACAGGCCGCCCTCCGTGCCCAGAATCCACTGGTCCTCCCTTCTGCCTCATCTCTGAGGATCCCTCTAGCACTGAGCTGAGGGCAGCAGAAGGGGGAGGAGAAAAGTCCAGGTCAGAATAACAGTAAGAATAAGAATACAGTTGCTACCGTGTAGCACTTTGAGGTTTATAAAACACAACAACCCTGGCAGCTAGGGCTATATTTATCCCCATTTTGTGGATGCGAAAACTGAGACTGAGTGCAGTTAAGTGACTTGGCCAGAGTCACACAGCTAGTAAATGTGGGAGGTGGGATAGAAACTCAGCTCTTAGAGATTCCCACCCCACCAAACTTTTCCCGCATTCCAATGACGGGGGGTTTGCATGTTTCTGGGGGACCTACTTCCCAGCCCCTTGTAAGTATGAGGAAACTGAAGCTGAGGAGGTGCTCTGCCTTGCCATTAAATCCCAGGTAATCTGAGAAGGGAGGAAGCAAGCCAAACACACACAGGTGGGTGAGTGAAGGATGGTAGATTCAGAAGGGCCCTGAATGCCAGGATGTGGAGCTCGTACTTTATCCCTGCTAGAAACTAGCTGAGTGAGGGAGTGACATGGCCAGATCATAACATCATTTTGGTAACCATGTAAAGGATGGAGTGGACGAGGGAGAGAATGGAGGTCATGGTGGAGCCAGCCTCACACCAGGGCTCTTTCTTAGAACCAAGACTTAGAGGTCTGATCCCATATCTTGGGTGCCTCCTTGGAAGAGGTACTTGCCTTCTCTTCTCTGTGCCTCAACTTCCCCATTTGTAAAATTCTCCTTTTCCAGGTGTGTACCTGGCAAGGCTCACTGAGATGTGGGGATGGCACTTCCCTGGGGGATAGAACCCCCTGGGACAGCAGCACACCAAGGTGTCATTTAGGAAAGACTGTGTGGGCACTAGACACAGGCTGGCCACCCAAGCCCCAGAGGCCAGCTTTCTCCTGGGCAGGAAGGCAGCCAGTTGGGTGCCAAGGAAGGAAGACACTAGACAGGAGGTGGACTTCCCCAACCCCCAGGTCAGCTGAGGGAGATTGATTTTTGTCCTGGGTCCTGCACTTTCTCGGCAGTATGTGCATTAACCAAAATACAGCAGCCAAGGAGCCAATTATGTCCAGGGAAGATTCATGTCTGTGGGCCCCCAAACCACTGAGAGAGAGCTAGAGAGAAGATCCATTAAGGACCCAGTCTTCACTCTCTCTGCCAAGCCTTTGACCGCGGAGATGAGGTGTGGGAGCCAAATGCAGGAAGGAGTCAGACCAGACAAGGTGACCCCACCCCACCCCCATGGATCCCTCCTGCTGCTCCAGTAGGGGCTCATGGGACAGATTGGCGCCTTAGGGAGCTGCTCCAGCCTGTGGCGGGGAGGGGAGGAGGGAAACAAATATGGGGCACATTTCACTTTCAGATCAGTAGCCACCATCCACTCCTCCCATAAGGAAGAGGGGAGCAGCTGGTCAGGTGGGCCTCAGCTGGGCACTGCTACCCCAACAGCTGCTATGGCCTCCTTTTCAGCTATGAAGCCAAGACAAATCCCAAGAAGCAACCATGGGGACATTACATAGGAAAGTCTTGCTGTTTTTTCTGGAGTACAGATTTAAGCTGGTTTCCCCGAGGTCCTTCCAGGCTTCCAGGCAGCCATGAGCCTCTGGTCTACTGACCATCCTTGCCTTCTAGCTTCTTGGCTCCATGTGTGGCTATAGCACTCCTCCCCAGGGCCCAGATCATCTCAAACATCCATATCTCTGTCTCTGTCAAGGACGCCAACCTTTTGTACTTTCTCCCTTGGCAGTCTACTAGTTCCCAAGGTTTCAACTGTCATCTCCACTCACAGACTTCCAGCCTTGGTCTGTTTCCTAGGCCCCAGGCCCACATCACTGCCTCTTGGACACCTCCAGCTGGATGTCCCATAGACAGCTCAAACTCATCATGTCTTAAACAGAACTCATTCTCTTGCCCCCTTCCTTGTTCCTGTTGTGGGGCCCACCATCCCTCTGGTCTCCCAGGCTCACAGCCTTGGAGTCAACTTTGATTCTGCCTTTTCTTTCTATAATCCCCAGCTTCTACATCCCAAACATTGTCAAATCGGGTTGAATCCAGGCCTCCATGATCTCTCCTCACACAGCTGCCACTCAAATTCAGTACCCTGGCCCCCACCTCTAGGACTATCACAGTTGCCTCTGAATTGTTCTCTCCTTGCTGCCACTCAGCTATCAGACTGATGTTTCTCAAGCACAATTCTGACCACGTCACTCCCTCCTTGACAAGCTTCAGTGGCTCCCTAGTAATCTCTTCTGCCCCTCCACGCAAAGCTTTCCTGACTTATTTCCCATTACTCCCCTTCATAGACATTATGTCCCAGCTAAACCAGACTCCCTTCTGTTTTCTGCATGTGGCATTCATTTCTTTCCTCTATGCCTTTATCCATGCTGTTTCCCATGCCTGGCATGCCTTCCCCCTTCCCACCTCTCCTCACTTCTGCCCCATAGAGTCCCTGGCTTCCTTCAAGGCTCAGTTCAGGCATCA
This sequence comes from Gymnobelideus leadbeateri, assembly GCA_011680675.1. Taxonomy (NCBI): domain Eukaryota; kingdom Metazoa; phylum Chordata; class Mammalia; order Diprotodontia; family Petauridae; genus Gymnobelideus; species Gymnobelideus leadbeateri. Next base: position 201,679 of record WOXC01004818.1, on the reverse strand, counting down.
CCTCTGTGCATGAGGCCTTTTCTGCACCCCTCAATTGGTAGGGCTCTCCCCCACCCAAATAGCTCTGTATATACTTTGTCTAGGTTTATATGTGTGCATGTCATCTCCTCTGATAAAAGGGAAGTTCCTGAAAGGCAAAGACCTTTTGACTGTTGGCATTATCATCTTTGCCCCCACCCCAGCAGTTAACACTGTGCCTGGCATAAAGTACAAGCTTCATAAATGCTTGGTGAATTCCATCGCATGGGCTCTCTGCCCTGACACAACCATTGGGAACTGTGTGCCTGGACTCCTAGCAATACCTCCCCGTTCTTCTCTGAAAGCTTCCAGAATCCCAACAAGCATTACTGTTCCCTTCATCCTTTCCACTCATGGTAAAGGACAAAGAACCCTAGATTTTGAGGTGGAGGCTCTGGGTTCGAATCCTGTCCAGTGCATTTGCCATTGGGCAAGTCCCATAACTGCTCTCAGCCTCCATTTCCTCCTCTGTATAATGGGTGGCTTTCCAAGGTCCCTTTCAGCACTGGCACCTGGGGTCCTACAGTCTGGCTAGGTTCATGTGTGATCTTTGCTTTGAAATGGAAGCCCAGGAAACATGGCCTCCTTCTGCCAAGGTCACCCAGGTGAGCAGGCCAGTGGAAGAAGTCCAGTCCACCTCCCTGGCCACGTTCTTCTTTTTCCTCCTTGCCCTTCTGCCCACAGTGGCAGCAGCCTAGCATGGACATGGTCCAGCATGCATGCCCCCAGCAGGCCACAGTTTTCCAGCCTCTTGCAGAAGTATGTGGGATGCACTTGCATGTAATTGACCATGGACGTCATTTTGGTTTTTTCAATGGGCTGGGAGATGGTAGCCTCCATTCTGAGCAAATGTAATGGGCTTAGTTGAGAGTTCCAAGGAAGATGGCTGGGTGGGCATGCATGTTTGCTCCAGCTTTCTCCCACCGGATGGAGACAAGGGACAGTGCTGTCTTCCTCCCACCAAATCAGTTTTGTGTCAAGCTGGGCGCCCTCTGATGGATCCCCTCATGGCACCCTCATCTAGGGCACAGTTAGAGGTAAAGGCCAATTAGGGTATGAAAGCTGAATGAAGCCTGGCAGAGGGGCACAGGGTAGAGGCCTTTGGCCACTGAGGCCTGGCTGAGAGGAGCCCCAGGGGCCTGTCTCAGAGGACTGTGAGTCAGGCTCCAGCAGCCTCTTCTAGCCTGAGGCTCAGTGTTTGAGGGGGCACTGGACCGGCACCCTCTTTGTTCCCTGAGAATCTGGGCATGGGATCTGGGCAAGAACGCAGCTTTGACTCCGTGTGCTTCAATGTGAGTTGCTCTTTGGGACAACAGTAGACATGGGCACTAGGCAGAGGAGTTGGGCCTTGGTGTACCTTTGTAGCCTGGCCCTGAGCCTCTGATGTTCGAAGGGGGTGAACCACAGCCCCCTTCTTGGAGTCAGAAATGCTTTAGCCTCAGGAGTCTGGAGAGCCCAGTTTGGACTTGGTTCTGTGACTGCTCCTCTCTGAGCCTCAGTTTCCTCATCTGTCAAGTGGGCATACTAATGCTTGTACTGCCTACCTTAGTCGTTGAGATCTTGTTCTCCCTGGAGAGAAGTGGGAATGTGACTCTCTGATCTACCCACAATCCCCCAGGCAATAGTGCAATGAAGTGATTATCCATCTATTTTTAAAGCTATCCCGTGAAGGGGATACTCACTCATTGCATTCCCACTAGGGAGGCCTCTGAGGTGTTTCCCCTTGCCTTGTGCACTCATCAGCTGCCAAGTTTCCTACATGCTGCTAGAGTTTAGAAGATGCTTTGAGATCCCCTTGTGGAGGGAGCAGTCTGAACGGACAGTGAGGCTTTTCCATGCAGCCCAGAAGAGGCCTGGGCACCTACTTGGTGCTTCCCCAAGCTGTCTGAACGGTAGGGAGCTCCCTGAGCCAGGCAGAGCCCTGAGGAGCCCAGCTCGTCCCAGCAGTCCTTGGCAGTGCTGGAAGATGGGAGACCAGTGTTCCGAATGAGAATAATGCTATGAGTGGGCACTCCCGGAGGCATCTGGCTGAGCAGGGGCTGGTGCTTCCCCAGTGCCCTTGCCATTTGAACCAGTGACTGCTGTTGGCTGACAAAGCTGGTTTCCTACCAACACAGAGGCCTGGTCAGGTCTTGCTAATAAATGGCTCCTCTCCTCAATGGCCTATATTACTATTGATTTCTGTTTAGATGGCCACCTTGGCTATTTTCATGGTGCAGATCACTGAGACTATGGTGGTTCCAAAAGAGGAAAGAACAGTGTGACTGGGAGTAATCAGGGAAGGCTTCCTTGAGGAGGTGAGCTGGGACTGGGGCTTCTCAACCCACTGTCCACTCTGTATGTTTTTGTCCTAGGTCTGCTGATTGGTGCAGGCTGTGCCTTGTACCCCCTAGGCTGGAACAGCCCTGAGGTGATGCAGACCTGTGGGAATGCCTCCAGTCAGTTTCACTTAGGTAAGAGAGGCCCAAGAGGGGAGCAGGAAAGATGGTGGGGGGAATGGGGGATTACCAGGACCTCAGACCTGCTGGGATGGGGTGGGGATTCCCAGGCCATCAGGCTTGAAGAGTCCTCAAGTTGGAAGGAATATCTGAGGTGACATCTGACCATGTCACAGACTAGAGGCCATTCAAATTCTTCTGGAAATCCCCAGAGAAGGGGTGTCCCAGGCTATTTGCTCCCTTGGGATACCTCTCATTGATAGAAAATTTCTCCCCAAATCGAGCTTTAGTCATTCAACAAGCATTTGTCAAAGATTTCATGAGTGTTGGGTGCTATGCTAAGCTCCAGGGAGACACCAAAAGGCAAAGACACAGTCTCTGCCCTCAAGGAGTTCCCAGTCTAACCAGGAATCAACATAACAATAAATACATCCATGGAGGGAGATCTCAAAGCCAGGGAGACCAGAAAAGACCAGAAGCCAAGGAAAAGGAGAGGCAGAGGTGAGAAGGGAGAGCATTCCAGGCCTGGGACACAGCCAGCACAAAGGCATGGAGATTGGAGATGGGGTGTCATGTTCAAGGAAAAGCAGAACACCAGTGTGGTTAGATTATAGAGTCAGTCCATGTTGGGGAATAAAGTATAACATTTAAAAGGGAGGAGGATGGGATGGGCTCGTAGAACTTTCAATGCCAAATGGAGGACTTTATTGGATCCTAGAGGTGATAAGGAGCCACTGGAGTGAACCAAGTAGGGGTTGACGTGGTCAGACCTATGCTTTGGGATAGACTACTGTGGGAGAGACTTGTGGCAGGATGCTTAACCAGCAGGTGCTGAGGGCCTACACCAGTGGGTGGCAGTGTTGGAGGAAAGAAGGGGGTGTATCTGAGAAATATGATGAAGGTAAAGTCAACAGGCCTTAGCAGCAGATGGGCTGGGACGAGGGGAAGAGTGGGGAGTCAAGAATGATACTGAAGTGGTGAATGCAGGGGGCCCTTGATAATAAGAAGGACATTAGAAAGAAGGGAGAATTTAGGGGAAAGACCAAGAATTGTGTGGAATTTGAGATGCTTTAGGACATCCAGTTTGAGATGTCCAAAAGGCAGTGAATGGGGGATGTGAGACTGAACTTCAGGAGAGATATTAGGGGTGATGTTCATAAATCTAGGAATTACCTGCCTAGAAAGGACTATTGAACCTTTTAGGGGTTGATGAGATCAAAAGAGCTAATAGGAAGTAATTAACAGGGGAAGGTATGGTAATTAAGAGATGTTGAGGAAGGCTTCCTATAGAAGGTGGGTATTCAGAGGGTCAGGGTGAGAAAAGGGGGCAATGTGCTGGAGAGTACGGGAGGGCAGGGGCTTGAGGATACATGGAGAGGATTTGGCTTTGGTGGTGGCATGGGGTGCTACTTGTTCAGAGACAAAAGTGAAGGAGGAGGCAGGATGAGAAGCTGCCTGCATGATGGGAGAGGAGGAGGAGGGGGGAGAATGGCCTCTCAGATCCAGAGTGAGGTAAGGAGGGCTCAGGAGAGGGTCTAAGGAGCTTTGGAGACTGGGTCATTTGGGAGAAGGTGCTGTAGGGAGGGCCCAGCTGAGATTGGGTGACATATTTGTAGAGGGTCCAATCAGTAGTTTGGTGACTTTACTCCTGCTGCACTCATGATGAGGAGCAAGCATAGCAAATTAAGGGCTTGGTAAGAAATAAGCTGAGGGGCAAGCGATTGTAGAGGAGAGGATGGTGCCAAGGAGTCCAGCTAGGGAAGGAGGAGAGAGTAGGCAGAGGAGGGCGGATGCCTGAGGATCCAAGAGAATGGAGGCCATGGTGAAGATAAAGAACAGTGTCAGGAGCAGAGCGGAGAACTAAGTCTTGGGAAGTGAGGACGCTGAGGCCCTGGCAGCTTGGCTATGTGAGAGTGTATCCATTTGATCTGTGGCCCTGCCCCCAGTGCCCAGGGCTCCCTTTTCCTCCTCTCATGTGAGTGTGTTACTGTTGCTCTCCAGGGTCCCTTGGCTCCAGCTCTGGGGCTGAGATTGTGCCTGCCCAGAGGGTGGGGGGGGGGGTATCAGCATTAGCGATGGCCAGAACAGCCACTTCCTAGAGGCTTGGAGGCTGTGTGTCTCCACTCTAGAGGTTGGCCCCATCTTCTCATCATTTGCTGCCACCTGGCTGACCTGAAGCCTCCAGTGACCCTTTGTTGGGTCTTGGCCTTCCTGAGGGCATGGCCTCCAGGCCTTTCTTTGACTGCTTTCCTCTTGTGATGTCCAGCACATTCTTTGTGCTCACATAGGATGCTGGGAGACTGTAAGTGAGACCCACATGCCCAGAGTAGCCACACTCAGCAGGTCCTGGAAGGAGGGAGAGGCAGGAACTCTGCCTCCTGCCCTTCCTTATGCCTCTGACTCCTTGGGTACCCTTGGCCAGTAGGATTTGGGCCTTGTGGGTTCTTAGGACTCTGTCAGCTGTAGGGAGCAGAGCCATAGAAGCCATGAGGAGCTTCCCTTCCCTGTCCATGACTCGCCATTCTGTCTGACTCATCACCTTCCCTTCTCTTCCACTCTGCCCTCCTCCTCCCTCCATCCCTAGTGGGGTACTTTGGCCAGCCTGCAAAAGAGCCCAGAATGCCTTGGAAAATGGACTGGACTGCAAGTCTGAGCCCCAAAGCCTTGAGTTCCAGGCCTGGGGTTTGGCCTATGGCCCATTCCTAGCTATGTGAGGTCTGGTGAATTGCTTAAGTGGAGAGACAAAGGTCAAGGCTGTGAGGCAGCGGAGGAGGCCCATCCCAGACAGGTGCAGACCCTCCCTGCTGACCAGCACCCTCTAGGCACTATGTACTCTTTGTGAGCTGTTTATTATTAGCCCCATTTGACAGAAAAAGAAACTGAGAGCCCCAAAGGGGAGCTGCCCTGTGTAGAGTCACCCAGCTAGGAGACTGCCAAGGTGGGCCCCAAACTGGCACCATGTTAGCTCAGCGTTGGCATGTGACCCTACCTTCAGCAGGCTGCCCCAGAGAGGGCTCCCAATGGTGGCCAGCACTGTGGGGGCTAGGAGAGGCTCGTGACCTCATTGGATGATTTCTGGGCAGAGATCCTGGAGGGACTTACTACTTCCTTCCCCAGCTCATTTTACAGATGAGGAAACTGAGGCAAACAGGATGAAGGGACTTGTCCAGAGTCATGTGGCTAGTGTCTGTGGCCAGATGTGAGCTCAGGAAGGTGTCTTCCAGACTCCAGGCCCCTTACTCTGTGAACTATGGCTCCCCCTAGCGGCCTCAAGCCCCAAGCTGCTGCAGTATACCCCAAACCCAGAATGAAGAGAAGAGGCCCTTGGGGATAGTCCTGACTGCCCTGGGGGCCACATTCAGAACGTCTCCCAGACACAAGGCATACTAGCTCTAGCCCTAGAAGGGAACTTTGAGGCCCCCTGTCCAACCATCTCATTTAACAGAGGAGGAAGCCAAGACCAGAGAAGGGAGGGAATTTGGCCACAATCACACTGGGAGGAAATAGCAGATTGTCTGCCTCCCAATTCAGCAGCAGGTTGTAAACTCTTGTTCCTCTTGTGCCCTGGGGGCCCTTGGTCATGACTTTTGACTTCCTGGGCCTTTTCCTTCAGAAATGCCTGTCTGGGGTAGACAGTGAGGCATTCTTGGGTGGCACCCATTCCTGGCCCCAGCAGGCCTCCTTTTCAACAAGAGCTCTCCTACAAGATAGATCTGCCAGCTTCTCAGCAGCCCCCAAGAGAGGGAAGGGGCTGGCACATGACTCTTCAAGCTCAGCTAAGGGGTGGGCAGGAGGAGGGGGCAACCACTGTGCCTGGGCCAGGTGGCTGTTGTAGGAAGTTACGCCTACATTAGGAAAGAACCAGGGAAGGGGCCTAATCCTGCCTCCCTCCCCCCATGGCCAGCCCCCACAAGCATTCTGCCTGCTGTTCTCCAAGGAAAACCTCCTTTCTTCCTCTTCTGGGCCCCCTCCCCTCCTTTCCCCTCCCCTTTCTCTCTCTTTTGTCCTTTTATTCCTGTTCCTTTCATGGAAAGTTCATTGCCCTGGGCTGCTACTTGGTTCTCTCCAAGACTACTTGATGCCCAGAAGCCCAGAAGCAATTGTGGCCCCTGTGAAACAAGAAAGCTCGGGACACCCCAGACACAAGAGGGCCCCTAGCTGTTTGGGAACTTCTCTTTAGGCCTACCACCCAGGAAACTAAGGGGATTTCTCCATCAAAGCCCAGACCAGGCATGGGGAACCTGTGGCCTCAAGGCCACATGAGGCCCTCTAGGTCCTTGAGTACAACCTTTTGGCTGAGTCCAAGTTTTACAGAACAAATCGTTTCATAAAAGGGATTTGTCCCATGAAGTTTGGATTCTGTCAACGGTCCTTACTTGAGTCTTGAGGTCACAGGTTCCCCATCCCTGGCCTAGACTCATAGAATTACTCACCTTTTCCTATGGATGCCAATGCAACCCTCCTCCCCACAGTGTCTATACTTGAAGGGCCCACCTTTGGTCATTTCCAGCTATATCTTCTAGATAAGCAGCATGTATGTCTCTGAAATTACTGAACCCTGGTTGGCTAAAGCTTGGCCCAATCTCTTCCAAGTTCTTCCCTGGTATCTCTAGATCCACGAGCCATTCCTTTTTGGAGCACAAATCATTAGTTCAGACTCTCTTGTCTTGGTACACGAGCCTTCCTTATGGCTCTGCACTCAGTCACTGCTGAAATAGCAGCCTTTTCTCATAGGGCCCCACCCCCAGCCCAAGGCCCATGTCCATGGTGCCTTTCTTACAACCACCCTACTCCCTACTTGAATGACACCATTCAGGGCTTCTCCTCACACATACTGCTTCCCCACTTCCCCTCTCAGAGAGTAACCTCTCTCCCAAGCTTATAGCTGCCTCTCTCTCTCCCCTCCCCCTTCTCTTCTCTCTGTCTCTCCCCCTCTCTCCCCCTCTTCCCCCCTTTCTCCCTCCCTCCCTCTCTCTCTCTCTCTCTCTCTCTCTCTCTCTCTCTCTCTCTCTCTCTCTCTCTCTCTCTCTCTCCAGCAGTGAATGTCCCCAACCAGAAGAGGGATTCTTAGTCTTAATGGATCTGCACCACTCGTGCCCCTAAGTATATTTCCAACTCCCCACAAGGGCCATTGTTTCTTCTTCTCCCTCCTGCCTCCCTCAGCTTCCTTTAAGAGCCAGCTGCAGTGTTTTCTTCCACAGGAGGCATTTCTCCAGCCTCCCCAGGTGCCAGGGCCTCACCCTCTCATATCACTACCCAGCCACTCTGAATATATCTCACTTGCACCTAGTTATGGATATATACTGTCTCCTCCATTGGAATGTAGGGTCCTTGTGAGCAGGGGCTGTTTCAGCTACATCCTTATAGCCTCAGTGCTGAGCGCAGTACCTGGCCCACAGTAGCCACTTTTAATAAATGCTTGTTGATTGCCTGAATACCCCATGTGTTGTATAGATAGATAGATAGATGGACAGTTGGCACATCGAGGGATGGGGTCAAGTCTTCCCTTGCATGGACCTTGAACCTAGCCTAGTTGGGAGCTGGCCCTTCCCAAAGGCCCAGCAGACTCATCACAGAGGAGCAGCCCTTTCCCCCTTCCTCTCCCTTCAGTCACCCCCACTCCCAAATGCCCCTGGCCCATGCCCACTTCTATTCAAACTCAGCCCCCGAGGATTTGGAGAATGGTCAGGAGCCCAGAGCTGGTACCATGTGAGGGCCCTCTGATGAGCGGAAGCCCAGCAGGGAGACCCCAAATCAAACACTGGTTCTGTGTAGCATAATTTAATGCCAAATCTAAGGAAACAGAGTCAGGCTCCAAAGCAATTTGATTTGCAACTTGGAATAAAAGCAAAGTGTCTGATTTAAATGTCAGCCCCATTGCTGAGTGATGATTTAATAACTTTGATGAGGGATCTTGTCACAGCAAATTCCACCCTGGAATAGAATGACTCACAGATAGAGTGTTAGGCATGCGCAGAGCAGAGAGAGATGGGATTGGCCTTGGCCTCCATCGGGCACCACGACTGCCATGACCGAGGCTCACTGCCCCAAAGCCCCTCCTCTGCTCCCTTCCCTCCAGTCTTCTCTGCTGTGAGCTCAGGGCCACTTTTGCCAGGAATGTGGACCCCCAGGGTCATGAGGGATGCTAACACTGACATCACCGTCTTCTGCCCAACCACTGCCTTTCCACCATCTGAAGCTGAACAGAGCTGGATTGTCCAGATGTTTTAAGATGGCTTAGCTCTTTCTGGCTAGCAGAGGCCACAAGAGACCACTGAGCCCTGCTTCCTTCCTCTTGTTATCCATGTTTTACAGATTAGGTAACTGAGGCCCAGAAATGTTCAATGATTTGCCCAAGGTAACCCAGGTCATGGGGGGATGAAGTATACTGGTTCCTAGCTTTATGCTTTCCTTTTACAGTCTCTCTGTCTCTCTGTCTTTCTCTCTCCCTCCTCCCTTTCCTCTTTCCCTATCCCTCCCTTTCTCTCTGTATTTCTCTGTCTCTGTCTCTGTCTTTTTCTCTCCCCCCCCCACTTACCCTCCCCCTGCCCAGAGAAGAGATAATGTGGTTCAATGAAAAAAGGGCTGGATTTGCAGGCAAAGGACAGGGCTCTACCCCTCCCTAACTGTGTGACCTTAGCAAAGTCCCTTTTGCTCTCTGGTTCTTGGTTTCCCTATCTGTAAAATGAGGGGGTTGGATCAGATGACTTCAAAGGTAGTATCCTTCTCTCAGTCTGTGATTCAACAATTGGGAGTCAGAAGGCTTGGGTTCAAGTCATGAATGCAATACTTATTCCCTGGGTGACATTCATTCTGGGCCTTTGTGGGGCGCTAGGCATGCAAGGATGAAGGGGAAATGATACCTGCTTCAAGGACCTTCCAATTGACATAAGTGCCTCTCCTCCCCTTTTCTTTACCTCAGAGTATTTGATCACATCTCCAGTTCTCTCTTCCTTCTTCCCAGTCTCTGATAAATCAATACCATTTCTCCTTGCTAAGGCCAACCCTTCCTCTATAGGTACTCTTGCTCCCATCCTTTCCTATCTTCTCCAGCAGATCCCATCCCTAATCATATTACCCTTTTAAAGTTCCAATTTCTCCCCATATATGGTTTCTCAAAAGCCTGCATTAGACCCTTTCACCTATTCTCTCCTCCATTTCTGAGCCAAGCTCCTCGAAAAGAATTCTATGCCTTCCCTTCATTTCCTCTAACTCCTCAGTCTCTTGCAATCTGGCTCCCTATCACCTCTAGAATCAAATCTAAGTTCCCACTTAGCTTTCAAAGCCCTTTGCAACCTGGCCCCAAACTATCTTCCAAACTCCTTGTACATTCTTCCCCTTCCTACACTCAGTGATCTAGTCAAACTGGCCTTTTCTCCATTCCATACATATGTCACTTAATCTCCCATCACTATGCCTTTGCCTTGGCTATTCCCTATGCCTGGAATTTGCTCCCTCCTTACTTCTCTGCCTTATAGAATCTCTTTCTTCTTTTAAGCTCTACGTTCTACATGAAGTCTTTCTTGACCCCCTCATCCCACTGCTAGTGCCCTCCTTCCCTCCTTCTCTCCCTCTCTCTTTAATTAACTTACATTTATTTGTATCTATTCCATATATATTCATACTTGATGTCTCCTCCATAGAATATAACCTTATCAAGGGCAAGAACTCTTTCATTCATCACATTTGTATCTCTGGGTCCTAGCACAGTGCCTAGCTAAGTAGACACTTGGTAAAGACCTATTGATTGACTTGATAAATAAATACAAAATAATTTTTAAGAGGAAGCTTGTACTAATACCAAAAGGTTATCAGAAAAGCCCTCTTGGAAGAAATAGTACCTGAACTACTGATTCCAAAGAAATTATGGAATTCTAAGAGAAAGAGTGATGGATGCAATCCATTCCATGGGGACTACTCGTAAAAAGGTACAGAGGTGGGAGGTGAAAAGTCAGATGGATCCAAAACTGGTTGGCAGGCCCAAGTCAAAGGGCCTTGGTCTCACATCCATATGGTGGGAGGTCTCCCATGGAGGGTCCCAAGGACCTTGCATGGCCCTGTGCCAATTCCCATCTCCATTAGTGACTTGAATGAAGGCATAGAGAGGTGGAATGACAGTCTTAAGGCCAAGGACCTTGTCAGGCTTGAGCTCTGGGCTAAATCTACTAAGAAGGAATTCCGCAGGTGTCAGCAGAAAGTCTTTTCTCTTGGTTATGACTTCGCAAGTGTAAGGGGGCAGCCATTTTGTTCTGAAAAGAATCTGGGACTTTCAGTGGGCTGCAAGCTCAAGGAATAGTGAGCCAGCTCTTTGTGGGCCAGTGAACCCTGGAGTAGGGAGCTGACAGTCCTCCTGTCCTCTGCCTTTGGCAGACGGAACTTTGGGAGCCATGACTGAAAGAGGCCATCAAGAAAGTGGAAAGTATTCAGGAGAGAGTGACCAGCAAGGCAAAGGGCCTTGTGGCTCACTTGGAGTAACTGGGCAGGTTTAATGTAGAGGAGAGGAGATCAGAAAGGATGGGAGAGCCAGCTTGCGTGTGTGAAGGGGGGAGCAACTGTGTTGTTTGTCCCCAGAGGCTGTAACCAGGAGGAGCGATGATGGGGGGGAGTGACCAAGGGGTCCATTGAGCCTTGATGTCAGGAAGCATTTCCTCCCCTTGTCCCAAAGTGGTGTCTTTGAAAAGCTTCACACTTGGGAGTCAGAAGACCTGAATTTGAATTCTACCTGAGATACTGACTAGCTGCAGAATTCTGGGCAATCACAGCTTCTCTCTTGGCCTCAGGCTGCTCCTCTGTGAAATGGGGATAATCATGGCCTACTCCTAGGGTGGCTTGGAGGATTGTATGAGCCTTAAAATGCTCCAGAAATGCCCCCTTCTGTTTTCCTCATTGCCATTGCCATAGCCATCGCCATCTAGGCCAGAGGAGGAAAATGAGGCCCAGGGAGGTAGGATTGGAACCCAGGCCTACTAGAGTACCAGTAGTGGAAGGCCAGATTGGAGTCAGGAGAAACATGGGTAACAAGAGAGAAAAGGCTGGGCCAGAGGGCCTGAGGGCCTGAGGGCCTGAACTGGACAGAGAACAAGACTTGGCAAGTGACTGGCCATGGAGCGGGGTGATGAGGGAGAGGGATGACTCACCTCTCTGGCCTCAGTCTCCCTTTCTTGGCAATGAAGGGCTAGAACTAGCCAATCTCAACACCTCGGTTTTCCATGCAGTAAAATGGGCACGTAGATTTCTAGGGCCTGTAAGGACAGTTTCTAGCTGTTGCTCCTCTGGCTGTGCATTTCCCTCCCCATCAGCCTTCCAGCCCATAGCCTGAGCCTTGGACATTACTCAGTGGGCTCCATGACAGCCTTCCTTGGCAGCTCACTGCTCCAGCCGAGGTCTCCCACCTGGCAGCAGCTCTCTTGCTGCTGGGGGCTTTGGGTAATGGCATTGATGCACTTATTCTGTTCATTTAGAAAAACAAGTCATTCCCTGGTCCCAAGGCGCACGTCCATAATAGAAACATCCTGTCTGCTCTAATGAGGGGCTGACCTGACAGACAATGGCAGTAAGGTGAGCTGCTTGGGCTCCCCAAGGCCTCTGGGCCAGGAGGGAGCAGGACGCTGAGCTGCCTGGGCCCCAGGAAAGACAAGCCCAGCCTGCTGAGTACCTGGGAGGCTGGAGGGGTGGGCCAAGGCAGATCAAAATGCACACACACACACACACACACACACACACACACACACACCTATATACATCTATATGTGAATATATATACACAAATATGCATAGGGAGAGAGGGGGGTAGAGAGAGAGACGAGAGAGGGAGAGGGAGGGAGAGGGAGAGGAAGAGGGAGATAGAGAGAGATAGGGACAGAGACAGAGAGGGGGAGAGAGGGAGAGAGAGAGACAAAGAGAAACAGAGAGAGACAGAGGGAAAGAGAGATGGAGAGAGAGAGAGAGAGAGAGAGAGAGAGAGAGAGAGAGAGAGATGGAGAGACAGAGACAGAGAGAGAGAGACAGTGAGAAAATGGCAGAGGCACATGTGAGCCTAGGGCCCTGCCCCAGTCCCTCTTCGGGGAACTGTCTTGGGGCCTCCCAGAGTAAAGCCCTGGGCTAAAATGCTGGGCAGGGAAGAGGGCTGTCGCTCATTTTGCACAAACTCCTCTGCTGACCCTTAGCAAGAGCCTGATTGGTGGGAAGCCACATTTCCAGGGCTGAAGACCATGAGATTGTCCAACTGCAGAGGACTTTCCCATCTTGTGGGGGCTTGGGCTTATGCAGAATATGGAAGCTACATAAATTAGTGTCTTATGGGATAGAGTGTGATTAGGAGTGGGGATGTGAAGGGCAGACCCAGACAAAAGGCTCTGGGAAAATCTAAGATGGGAGAAATCCTAGGGAGGGGGCTTGGTGGCTGTGACAAAGATACTGGATTATGGACCTTTATGGGACCCTAAAAGATCATCTAGACCAATCCCCTCATTTTCCTAGCTGAAGAAACTGAGGCACAGATAGATTAAAGGACCTTGCCCAAGGTCACACAGGGATATGTGAAAAAGAATTCAAGTCTTCTGAATCTAGCTCCAGTGCTCCCTGCCCTAGCCCAGCATGATTCAGGGAGCCTGGGCTCAAATTCTAGCTCTGCCATTGACTGGCTATGAAAACTGGGGCCTTTCACTTCACCTCTCCTAGCCTCAGTTTCCTCATCTATAAAATGGGGGAGTAAGTTGGCCTAGATGTACTTTAGGTTCTCTTCAGCTCTCTACATCTTGTTCTGTGAAGGATGAGCAGAGAGTTAGCAGGGCATCTTGGTGGACATGGAAAGGGCCAACCAAGAGGGTAGCCTTGCCCAGAATGGAGAGCAAGTGAAGGGGAGCAAGGGCAAAGGAAGATTGGGGCCCACCTGTGGGGAAGGGCCTTCCTTGGTGAGGAATTGGGGATTTTGTCCCAGAGGCAGAAGGGAACCATTGAAGACTTGGAGAAAGAGAAGGATCCAATTTGACCTTTTTTTAGGAAGATGCTTTTGGGAATGGTGGGGGAGGACAGATGGGAGATGGGTGAGCTTGGAGTGGGGAGGCCAAGTGGGAGACCATGTGGGTACAGCAGGGTGGGTCAGGATGGAAGCAGCACTGGGGAAGGACAGAGGAGGAGGGGACTCCGCAGAGAGGACTTGAGAGTGGCTTGGTTGGGGCTGTCAGTGTTGATTTCTTGTCCATCTTTTAGGGTGACTGACCAGGGGCTGGGAGTTCATTTGTGAATGGTCCCTGGCCAGCCAAGAAGGCCCTCAGAATTCAGCTGCATGCCATGCAGGGCCCTGAGCCCAGGCCTAGACCAACAGCAGCTGGATCCCAAAGGAACCAGGCCAGTGAGAGGATGCTAGCTCCTCACTTTGTGCCCCTCCTGCCCATTTCTACTTCTTCTTCCCCCAGGTACCTGCCAGCTTGGTTGGGCCTACTACTGCGCTGGGGGTGGAGCTGCAGTGGCCATGCTGATCTGTACCTGGCTGTCCTGCTTCGCTGGAAGGCTTCCCAAGCCCATCGTGAATTCATACACCATGGAGCTGGAGCATTGCCCCCACCCCTGAGCCAGCCAGCAGCTTCTAGTCTCTTGGGGTGCTGGGTGTGGGAAAGGGCACGGCTGGGAAGGAAGTCCAAGGCTTTCTCCCTACCGGCCCCCAAGCCCAAGTCATAGCCTTAGCATACATCTTTCTCTTGCTTTTTCACTTGCCCAAAGCTAGGGGGCTAGGATCGATTGGCTAGACTGGCATAGGATATCAGCTTTACAACGTTCACCCTTTTCTTCTTCCTCCCTTCCTCCTGGGGTCTCCAGGTTCTCAAGGGGTCCTTTTCCCCCAAGTCCCCCAAAATTCTTCCACCAAGGCCCATCAATAAACCCTTGAGCACTTATGAACCATCATTCCAACGCGGTTGACACAAACATCGTTTCCTAGTGGATCAGAGACCTAGAACTGGCACCAGAGTTCTGCCACGGGGCAGCTCCCCCCTCACCTTCCACATCAGGGCCCCTTCCATGTTAGCAATGGCTCTGCCCACTCAGAAATCACTCCAGATAGACACAGCACAGAGTGAGCTGGGTGCATTCGAGCTGATTCCCAGAGAGGGCAGCACACTGGCTCTTGATTTCCTACATCAGGCAGGGCCAGCAGGAGCTGAGAAGAAAGATGGAGCGGGCAGGGGGAGGGGAGGCCCAGACCTGCCACTCACTCACTGTGGTCCCCTCCCTGTGCCTCAGTTTCCTTGTGGGGAAAATAAGGGGAGGTTGAACTAAACCATTTCAGAGGGTCCTGATTCCAGTTCTGCCATTCTACAATTCTCCTGAATCCCTTGGAAATCCCCAAGAAGGACCTGGAGCATCTATTTGAATTGGAAATGGGTCTGGGGAGCTTGCTTTAAGAGGATTTCTTTCTGAGCTCTTGAACGGATTTCATGCTTTAGCAGCTTTCCTCCAAGGTAGCTAGAGATGCATTTTTCGGCTTGGATTTCCCTTTCATATGCTTACAAGAGAAGTCTGTCAGCATTGACTCCCCTCCTGACCCCAGCCCTGGCCACCATCCTGCTTCCCTCCAGGGCCACCCAAACAGTCCACAAGGGATTAAGGAGCTAGTCAGGCAGTGCAGTAGCCTGAAAAGCACCCGGGAATTCGAGACAGAAAGGCCTGGTTCTTGGTCCCAGCCCTGATGCATACTAGCCATGGGATTGTGGGCAAGCTACACCACTAAGCCTCAGTTTCTTCATCAGCACAATGTGATGACAATACCTCTGTTCCCTTCCTCCTTCCCAGGGTGGTTTGGAGGAAAGCATTCTACACACCTTCAGGAGCTTGAGAAATGGGTCTGTTACTCAGATGATAGCTTTCTACGGAGCAGTCCAGGGCCAAAACCTCATGAGGAGGGAGGGAGAAGCTGACTGCTGAGTGTGACAGATTCAAGGGCAGACGGCAGGGTTTCTGTTACTGTTCTGAGACCGCCAGAGCCACCCTAGATAGCCTTCTTTTCTCATCTAAGGAGAAGCTGCAGGGCAAAGAGGCCTCCCTCATTCCACTGGCATTCAGACAAATGGGCATTCAGACAGATTGGATTTGGGGCCACTTGTGAAAATGTCAAGGCCTGTCAGTCATGGACATCTTATTGAGCCCTCTGGAATAGGCTTTTGGATCCTTGGCGAGACAAGAGGCAGGGTCCCTTTGCAGAGCCCATGCTGCCATGATGCTGCTCCTGCTGAGAGTGACATTGCCTAGGAGTTACAATCTGGGCTTCTCTCTCTCCCACCTCGAGCACATGGGAGGGTCTCCAGGGCACCCACGAGTTTCACAGCATCATGGTGTGGTCTTAAATAAGCCAGTCTGGGCTCCCTCCAGGATGGGAGGGGAGGGGGGATGATATCAGGGCTAAAAATAAACCAGCAGCCACTTGGTGCCCTGCTTCCTGGGCTTCTGAGGAGCGAGATGCTGAAGTTACACTTTGAACATTGTCATGAGAATGGAGCCTGTTGGGGGTCATTATCATCAACACACAGGAAGTGTTTTGAGTCCTTTCCAAAGCACAGGTTCTCTCCTTTGCAGCTTTCTTACCAGGGGTCCGCTACCCCCTCCCACCCTCTCAGGCTACCTCTCTTCCTCCTCTCCCCTCACCAGATTCCCCCCTCCCTCCTGCACAGTGCTACCATTCCTGCTGGCTCTGCTGTTTAATAGAGAGAGCAAGGGCCCTAAAGTGATAGGAACACCACCTCCACACTGGGGCCAATGAGGTGCCCAGGGTTTTACTGGAGCAGTTCCTGTCTGGAGTAGGAGACAAGATAAAACAGTCTAGTAAAAATGAATAATCAGGCCTGCTGGGATATTTGGAGAAGGCAGAGGCCCTGCCTCTTAGCCATGAGGGTGGAGTAGCCTCTGTGCTTCCTTCTTGTCATGGCCCCTGGGCTCAGAGCCCTCAACACAGGGTCTGAGATGGAAAGACTACAGTCCGTGCCCACAGTCTCACTGAGGAGACAACATTGGGCCTGTGCTTAGTA
Organism: Gymnobelideus leadbeateri; assembly: GCA_011680675.1. NCBI lineage: Eukaryota > Metazoa > Chordata > Mammalia > Diprotodontia > Petauridae > Gymnobelideus > Gymnobelideus leadbeateri. Next base: position 185,205 of record WOXC01004818.1, on the reverse strand, counting down.
GAGGACAACAACAGAGGTTGAGCAGAGAGTGACTTGGTCAGGAAACCAGCAATGAAGACAATAAAGCATCAGAAGACCCCAGTGATTCTTAACACCTCAATGGCGTCACTAGGTCAGCAGAAGACATCAGCTCATTGGCCATGTGCATTCCCTGCATGTATCATCTTCCAGTGACAGTGAGGGAAGCTGTGCAAGAATGACTACCTGGCTATATACTTGTCAGTTATATTCTCCATTTACAGGTTAGAGTAGATGGACATTGAGGTCCCTCCCAACCATCAGATTCTTTGTGTGTGTGGAGTGTGTGAACACTGGGGAGGAGGTCTTTGTCATTTATTTGCTGTGATCTTTTAACTAAACATTTTTTGCTTTGAACGAATGTGTCCTCTGTTTGGTTTGGTAAAATAAACATTGGTGGGGGCTTGTGAGCTGTGGCTTTGAGTAGATGCTGACTCAAAGCATGACTTGAACTGGAGTAGATTAGTGGAGAATTGAGATACAGACAGATGAGGAAATTTTGCCTCCCCCCGCCAAGGAGGTTAAGTGACTGTCAAAGAGATAGTAACTGGATTTAAAACCAGGACCTCTGACCCCAAATCCAGGTCTCTTTCCTCTGAACTGTGCTCACGACTGCCTGATTTCATGATAGGGATGAAACATTCGGCTTTCCTGCCCTTCACAGCTCAGATCCCACCCCCAGATCTGGCACTGGACAGGTCATTCATTGGTTCATCTGTGACAGCATGTGGAATGAGATGAAAGACTTGTGGGACCAACAGGTGCCTCAGCGAATGCTAAACCAGGGACTGGAGAAGGGTAAGTGCCCAGCCAACCATCACAGTGAGGTGTTTTATACTAGCCACTCAGTCAGTGAGCTTTAATCCCACCCTCTCTTTTTCTTCCCTCTTAGAGAAACTCTCCCAGGCTGTGCCTTCCCTGTCCTCTGCTGTACTCTCCTGGAGACACTGGAGGGGTAACAATAACAATAATAAGAGTAACAACGAGAACAATAACAGTAGTTAACATTTCTATAGCACCTACTGTGTTCCAGGCACTGTGCTAGGAGCTTTACAATTATTATCTCATTTGATCCTCACAACAACCCTGAGAGGTAGGTGTTGTTATTATCCCCATTTTACAGATGAGGAAACTGAGGAAAACCGGGTCACACAGCTAGGAAGTATCCGAAAACGCACTTGAGCTAAGGTCTTCCTAATGCCAAGTCCAGTGCTCTAACCACTGCACCACCTAGCCAGGGCCACTCAAAGGCAAAACTGCACACAGTGGGTACTCAATAAATGTTCATGGGACCAATGAATGAAAGGCTTCTACATGTGACTCAAGTCCTTCCCCCACACTGCTGGAATGGTAATAGCAATGCTCTGAACTTCTCTCTATACCCTCACCCCCAAGCTTCATGACTCTTTTCCAGTTTCTGGCTGGCCTGGCATCTGTCATGGCCAGAAAATGCCAGGTTCAGGCTTGACCCTTGAAAGACTGAAATCCATATCTGTAAAAAGCTGAACCAAACCAAATCCAAGGGGTCAGCTGCTCTCTGACTCAGTTCCCCTCAGAGAGTGGGCTCTCTATGGCTAGGGGATATTAAAGGGAAGGCTACCTACCATGGCACTCACTTCCCCAGGACATAGAGGCCAAGGTGCAGCTATCAGATTAAACACTTAATGAAATCAAACAATTCCACATTCCACATAAATAGTACCCACTCAGAGCTCCTGAATGGATCAGAAGCTCTCTGGGACCTAGATGGGGTTGTCCTGAGTATGAGCCTCCCCACGCCAAGCCCCCGAAGCTTTAGCAGAATCACTGGCAGCATCCTCTTTCTCCTGCTCTGATGACCAGACAGGAGATTTATCTACATTTGAAATGTTTATGTGAGGCTCAGGGGCTGGTCTTGAGCCAATAGCAAGAAGCAGTGTCGAGGGGGTGTAAATTGTGCAGAGCCTCTGGGCAGAGGGTTAGTTATTTAAACTCCCCCCACTCTTGACAGAGGCACCTGTATTGGCACATGATTTGGTTTTCTCCGATGGGGTTGCTGGGGAAAAAAGTATGCCAGTATTGATGAAAGGAATTATGGGGAACAGAGCATTTTCAATGATGAGCACTCAGGTTCCCAGCAGAGCTGGAAGGTCATAAAGAACTCTTCAAGGAGGAAGTTGCTACGTGAGCAGGAGCAGCAGCACTCCAGCTGGGCCCTGGCCTGGGCCGATGGTGCCTTAAGGACAGCCCAAGTGCCAGCCCAGAACCCTACAGTCAATCTGCCCTCTGCTTTCCTGAAGCATTTCACTGGGCGCTCACAGATGGGTTCAGCAGCCATGGCATGGCTGGAGGGACCTTAGACAGGATGAATAGGGACCAAGGTCAAGAGATAAGGGAAGGTGGATCCTTCTCACTGTATGTGTGTGTGTGTGTGTGTGTGTGTGAGAGAGAGAGAGACAGAGAGAGAGAGAGAGAGAGACAGAGAGAGACAGAGAGAGACAGAGAGAGACAGAGAGAGACAGAGAGACAGAGAGACAGAGACAGAAACAGAGACAGAGACAGAGAGACAGACAGAGAAAGAGACAGAGAGAGAGACAGAGAGAGGCTCAGAGAGACAGACAGAGAGACAGAAAGAGACAGAGACAGAGAAAGACAGAGAGAAGCTCAGAGAGACAGAGAGACAGACAGAGAGACAGAGACAGAGAGAGGCTCAGAGAGACAAAGAGAGAGAAAAAGGGCAGAGGACATTAGAAGCAGGGACATCAACTGAGAAGCTGCAGCAGTAATGCAGCTTTGATGCCTGTCTTCCTGGCTTCCCTGTTCCAAAAGTCTCACTGTCCCCACTGTGCCCAAATAGGCTAGCCAACCTAGAACAATGTCAGGCTCAATGTGAATAAACTAAACCCCTAATTTCAGAAGGTAGAAATACATCAATTGCAAGTGATCAGCAGCCCTCTGACTCAGTTGCACTTAGTAGATGGACTCCCCGTGGCTGGGGCACACTGAGGGCAAGGCTGCTCACCATCTCACATCCCTGAGCCCCTGGGGTCAAAGGGTGGCTCGGTGCCTACAGAGACTGCCTTTGGCTGGGCAGGACATACAGACCAGGCTATGATTCACATTTGCTTGGATTCAGAATGTCCTTTACAGTAAGGATGTCTTTAAAGGGGCTTTGGGGGCAATAATGTAGTGGGATTTCATGAGGTGGGATTCTGGGAACGTGGGCAGGAGTAAGAGGAGCCTGACAATGGGCTTAAAAGGCTTGATCTCTTTGCCAGGATAAGGTGAGGGAGCTTCCTTTGGGGGTGAGAGATGGGATGTTTTGCTCTATCCCCCCAGCAATGTCTCTTAGAAACACCTAGTGACAAAGTGACCAGTTTGTCCTGATGCCTCCAGGGACTGGGGGACAGGATACAAGAGAGATGAGTTCTACTACAGACTGCATAGAGATGGCAAGGAGATAGGAGATTTCCCTAGACAATGGCAATAATAAGAATTGGTATCTATATGCAAAGTGGCCCCAAAGTCTTAGGGGAGTTTCAAGTGATCAAAATGACATTCAGATTCTGCGAACATCCTATATAGACACCATACCCATTTGAAAGATCAGGAAACTAAGTCTGGGACAGATGAAGTGATTTTCACAGGGTCCCACATAGCAAGTGTCTGAGGCCAGATCTGGTCCCATCTTCCTTATGCCAAGTCCAACGCCCTGCCCACCCCATCATACTGCCTTTCAAAGACAAATAAATGGGATCCCTATTGAGCAAGAAAAAAGAAAAAATAATGAAAGAAAGGAGTGGGCCAAGGGTCAGACCAAATATTCCAGGACAGTTGTTTAGAGGAGCCCCTGGTGATTGGGAGAAGCAGAAAACATTGTTTAGGGAGTCAAGGAGCCTGGGATCAAATCTCAGCTCTGTGACTTACTAGTAGTGTAATTTGGAACAAGGGTTTACCCCTCTTGGGGCCTCTCTATAAAGTGTTGGAGTAACTGGTTCAGTCAGGTCCCCTCCAGCTCTAGAGTGTGTTTTGTGAGCTAGGGAGGGAGTGGGAAGGTGAAATTGAGGACTTGATTGCCTAAAGAGCCATCACATCCAGCCCTGTATAAGTTGGGAAGCTAGGCAGCTCTGGTCCTGCTGGGCTGGGGAGGACTTGAAGTGGTCACAAGGCCCAGAGGAAGAACTTTGTCTACACTGGGCTTCTGTTCCCAGGGAGTCGACTGACCCTCTTCAAAGGAAAGGGGCTGCCGGGATGAGCCCTTGTCCTGCCGTTAGGAGCTAATTGCTAAGCAGCTAGCAGTTGCCCACAGGAGGTTTCTCCCCACACTCCATCCCAGAAAATTCAGAGTTGCAGGATCACAGAGCTGGAAAGGACTTCAGAGTCCCAACCCTCCCTAACCAAGAATCCCTTCTCCAGCATCCCCCAGTCACTACTTGAAGACCATCAGTGAGGGGAGCTTCCCAGGCAGCCCATTCTACTTGGGGCCCCTCTGATTGATAGAAGGTTCAACTGCCTCTGGTCCCCTTTGCCTCATTGCTCCTTCTTCTGCCCTCTGGAGCCAAGCAGTACAAGGCTGAGCCCTCTTTCACCATGACAAACTTCAATGTCTTGAAGGTGAATATCAAGTTCACCCTCCCTCTACTGAGCCTTCCTCCCTCCCTCCATCCTTCCTTCCTTTATTTTTTCCTTCTTTCCTTCCTTCCTTCCCTCCTTCCTTCCCTCTTCCATTTCTTCTTTCTTTCCTTTCTTCCTTCCTTCTTTCTTCCCTTTCTTCTTTATTTCTTTCCTTCCTTCTTTCTTTCCTTTCCTCTCTTTCTTTCCTTTTTTCTTTCTTTCTTTCTTTCCTTCTTTCTTCCCTTTCTTTCTTTCCTTCTTTCTTTCCTTCCTTTCTTCCTTCCTTCCTTCCTTCCTTCCTTCCTTCCTTCCTTCCTTCCTTCCTTCCTTCCTTCCTTCCTTCCTTCCTTCCTTCCCTCTTGTTGAACATCCCTACTCTCCCAGTCCTTTCAGGCCCTCTTCATATGACACATTCTTCTGTCCCCATGGGATCAAGCCCAAATCATGCAAGAAAAGGTCAGTGAAAAGGGGGTGATCCTTAAGACAAAGATTCGGAGCTCAGAGGGGGCACTTTGAAATCTATTACATAATGTCAGATAGAAGGTGGGTGGGGCCGGGAGTATCAGTTCCTTGTCTGTTTCTTGTCTCCTGGTGGAGATGAAAGTCAAACCTCAAATAAGACTGGCAAAGAAGAGTGGATGGCAGCAGAATGACAGAGGTGACCTTGATGACTCTAGTATTCCTGTTTCCTGGCCCCCCCCCCATATCCCCAACTCCCCTCCCCCCATAACAAAAACAAACCCAAAAGCAAGACTATCAGCTGATCTTGAAGGACCATAAAGAACTTTTAAATACATTATGATCTCATTTGAGCCTTACAACACACATGATAGACATGTATTATATCATGTCATATATAATAGAAATCACATAATCTAAATGAGGAAACTGAGGCTGAGCTGTCAGGGGTCAGAGAAATTGTGTCAGAGTCCCTCTGATGGCCTTGTATTGGATGAGTGGCAGCAGATGTGACAAGCTGGCTCTTTGCTGTCCTTGGCACCAGCCCCACCCTTGTCCCACCCCCCATCCCAAGCTCTCTGCAGCCTCAGCACTAGCTCAGGGGAGGAGGAGCAAGATGGGCCCGGTGTACATCGTGGGAAGCGACCGAACCCAGCAGCGTTCCTGGTGTACAAATAGAACCAGGAGAGAATGATCAATCCTAAAATTAGAAAGGAGTATTTTCTATGAATATTTGCAGTTCATTATTGACTTTGGAGACTCATTATACGGGCATGAAAATATGGTATTTGATGATTACCTTGTCTAATTATGTATAGACAGGGAGAGCCAAGCTCTCTTTCAAGTTAGTGGGAAATATGCAGAAAGAACCAAAGTCAAGATTGGGCCCTGAGTATTTTTAAATGAGGCTGGGTGTTGAGTTCAATATTTAAAAATGATAAAATAATAGCTCACTTTTCTATAGTGCTTCCATGTTGGCAAAATGCTTTGAGCCTCCCAACAACTCTGGAAAGTAGCTGTAATTATTATCCCCATTTTATAGATGAGGAAGTTGAGGCCCTGAGAAATTAAATTCTTGGCCCTAGGCCACAAAGCTAGAAATGTTTGGGTCAATCCAACTATGGACCCCATGGACCATAGTGCACTGGGCCCTTCTATCCTCCACTATGTTGAAGTCTGTCCAAGCTCATGCTCATTGCTGCCATGACATGACCTTTCCATCTCATCCTCTGCCGTCCCCTTTTCATTTTGCTTTCAATCTTTTCCAATAACATCAGGGTCTTTTCCAATGAGTTCCATCTTCTCACTATGGGGTCAAAGTATTTAACCTTCAGTTTCTCTATTTGTCCTTCTGGTGAATGGCCTGAATTGATTTCTTTAAGTACTGACTGATTCAATCTCCCCGCAGAATGAGAGACTCTTCAAAGTCTTCTCCAGCACCACAATTCAAAAGTGGCGATTCTGCGACTCAGCTTTCCTTATAGCCCAGCTCTCACAGTCCACCATTGCTACTAGAAAAATGTAGCTTTGACTATGTGCCTATTGGTCGGCAAGGTGATGTCTCTGCTTTGTAGTCTGCTGTCCAGATTCACCAGAGCTTTCTTTCCAAGGCGAAAGCGACTTTTAGTTTCACAGTTGCTGTTAATGTTTGCAGCGATCTTTGAGCCCAAGAATCTCAGACTATTTCCATTTCTTCTCCCTCTATTTGCCAGTAAGTGATGGGCCCAGTTCTTAGTTTGTGTCCAGACTATTTGCAATCTATCATTCCTCATGTTGCTGTATTTTCACATGGGCTCTAAGCTCAATAGTGGTATTTTCTTCATAGAGCTCTTTTTCCTCTGGACTTTGCAGATAAATTCTGCTAGAATCAGAATATGAGAGGACATGTTGTGTTGCTCCCCCATTTCCCAAATGTGCACAGGGACAACCAGAGTAGTTTAGGGATTTGTGAAAGATCACCCAAAGGAACCACTGACTGGCATGCCCAGGGACAACCTACAGAAGGGGTTGACAGTTGAACTGAGCTCAGAAGGTGAATAGCGTCTTTGCCACCTCTCTGGAAATTTTCCTCAAGCATGAAGGAGTGGAGTAGTTTTATGGATAAAATGGGGCCTCCATCTGCTCTTACTGGGGCCCCATGGCATAGCGGATGCACTTAGCATCAGAACGACTGGTTTCAAATCATGCCTCACATGCTTAATAGCTGTGTGACCCTGAGCGAATAACTTCACCTCTTCTCAGTTTCTTCATCTGAAAAAATGGGAATAACAACACTTGTAGTGCCCACCTCAATGGGTTTCTTTTGAGCCCAGCTCCCTATGTACCTCACAATGCCTCTCATATGATGGGTGCAAAGTGGAACTTGTATTAAAATGTAAGCTTTTGGAGGGCAGGGTTGTTGCACCCCCAGTGACTAGTACAGTATCTTGCACATAGAAGGAACTAGTCCAGCGATTGTCTAATTGAATTGAATTGAACTGTGTCCTTGCCTGAGGCTTGGCTAGGTATAAGCATGGGAGCTGGGAAAGGGGTCTGGAGGCTGACTGGGCAGGGAGCTGTTGAGGACTGAATAGAGTGGTAACTAGTCACAGCTTGCCAGTTTTCTTTCTCTCTCTTTTACACCCTTAGAAAAGCAACCACCAAGGCCAAAAGCCTCTCTAAGAATATCAGAAAGTAAGACTGAGTATGAAGTAATAGGATCTGAGGATTTAGAATGGGGATGACCTTAGAGGGAGGGCATCTAGTCCCAGATCTTAATTTTTTACAGGGGAAGAAATAGAGGCCAAGGAAAGGGAAGTGACTTGTCTAAGGCTACTAAGCATGTGTCATGAATGTTTATTCTCCAATAAAGTCCTTGTCTACTGCCTCATTGTGACCTCAGGCTCTCAAAGGCTCTGCCAGTGGAGTACAAGGTTTATCAGGTCTCAGGCCAAGCTGGCAAGGCTTTGAGTACTGACCCCAATGATAGGCTTTGTGTTTGCTTTTTGAAACCCAGCTGAGCTAAATACAAAATAACCACTAGGTGATGAATCTCAATTGATGAAACAATGCACTAAAGGGTGGAGAGATCAGCATCAGTGATGGAATATAAACACTGATGAAATAGAGAAACTTTCACAGCATGGAGGGAAGACAACACTTCTTCTTCTACCAGTGTCCTTGCATGTAATGTAGCACCCCTTGGATCCCAGAGTCAGTACGCCTGTCGTCACACTGTTGGGGACAATCAGCTATGCATGCCATAGAGCAAACCCCCTACATGGTGGCAGGTTAAACAAGAGAAAATATAGCAAAAGCATTTAATTAAGCTGGGAAAGAAGTGTAAATAAAAGGCAAGAAGTAACAAAAAATACCTCATTCTCTTGCCCATATACAAATGATGAACAGTTCCTACTCCTTCCCAGACAGGGCCAGGGTAGGCTAAGAGCTTCCTGGGGAAACTGAGAGGGTGAGGCAACTTCCTCAGTGTGTGGGCCTGTTCATTACTCCAGTGCTCTTTGACTGCCTGTCTCCTCTCTGCACACTCCCAGTGGCTGGCAATCTCTCAGGGGGCAGACTAGAATCTCCTGAAGCACCTTGCCTCAACTCTGGAATGATCAGGATTTGTCTGGACTCCTCTTGCTCCCACAGTTCTGCTACTGACTGCTCACAAATACCCTGGACCTCCCTAGTAGCTGAATCCCTTAACTTCTCCAACTTCTCTCCCCATGTGACCCTTCTCCTTTTCCAAATTTGTTACATTTGATGTAATTCTTATATCCAAGAACAAGGACCTCTGGAAGTCCCTTTGCAAAAAAGCTTTTTCTCTGATGAATAGTGACTCCCCTTTCTCTCACCCCTGCTAGAGAGGCAAGCTCTGCTATCATAGTCATAGCTTATAACCTGGAGAAGGTGAGCAGGGTAGTGATTAGTAACCCACTTTACAGATGAGGAAACTGGGATACAGGGGAGTTAAGTGACTTATCCAAGGTCACACGGTGTCACATTTGCCCAGGTTTTTTCTAAGGTGGGTCTTCTTTGACTTGTGTTGTTATTGGCTCTGAGATGGCATTTATTGGCTTGTAGCCGGGTAGCTTGGTGGAAATGCACTGGATTTTGCTTGTTGGGTCTGAAGCAGCAAGGTCTGTACCTTTTCCTGCTTCTATGGAGGCTTAAGTGCCAAGACTCCATCCCCACTGCTTGGCTCCTCCCCTCACTACTGGGTGATGCTGCTGGCCCCCAGTGCCAGGGGAGAAATCACTGGATACTGTATTAATGATTTTTGTACAGGAGGGTTAGACACAAATTATAACCCAATGGCTGCTAATTGCACGTTCTTAATCCATGCTCCTTGTTGCTAATTACCCTGATTTTGGCTTTGTCTAGCAGCTCATGAGCTGGAAGTACTTCCCAGCCCTCCATTTGGGCCTGGGAGGCTTTGCTTTGGCTCTTGCTGGCCTTCCTTCCCAGAGGTGCTGGCCTGGGAGCTCACTTGGGACCTCACCCGGGAGCTCACCTGGGCTGCAGTCAGGCCCTCTCCTGAAAGATCAGGAAGAAACGAGTTTGTGATCAGTACACCTGTGGAAGATCTCCCAACGACTCTTTCTCTCTAGACTGTCTTGATCATCCCATCCCCTTATTCAACAAACTCCAGTGGCTCCTTCTTACCCCCAGGAGCAAATACAAAATGGTCTGCTTGGCATTTGATGCCCTTCATAACCTGCCCCAGCCTCCCTTTCCAGTCTGCTGACCCCTCATACCCCCCAGTTCTCTTCCAGCCGATGGCCCCAGACTCCTGGCTGCTCCTACATCTCTCAGCTTCAGGCATTCTCTCCCTGCTGTGGCCATGCTGGGGACACTCTTCCTCCTTTCCTCCAAGTCCCAGCTACAATCCCATCATTGGCAGGAAGCTTTTCCCCATCCTCCCTTCCCTTTGGTTTATCTTATCTCCAGTTGATCTTGTTTGTATGTTGTTTACATGTTACCTTCTGCAATTAACCTGGGAGATGCTTGAAAGCGGGGTCATTGGGTTTTTTACCTTTCTTTGTATCCCCAGCACTTAGCAGGGTGGCTGCCTGGCACATAGTAGGTGCTTAGTGACGGTTGATGACTTTTCTTTCCCTGCCTCAAAAATGCTTCACACCCCTGCCAGACCAGTCTTCCCCATGCATATATCTCGTGACATATCTCCTTTACTCAAACATCCTCACTGACTCCCTATTGTCTACTATGTAAAGGTCAACTTCTTTTTTCCCCTCTCATTTCATATGGCCTCCCTCCACACATGCAGCGCTCTTGGCAAGCCAGACAGCTCACTAGCCTTGAACATTCTCTGTGTTTTCCAGAATCTATGCCTTTGACTTCTCAGTTCCCTGGGCCTGAAAGTTTCTCTTTCCCTTCTCTAGCCAGTCTTTAAAGCCCAATTCAAATGCCACCTTCTCCATGGATTCTAAGTCTCTTCCCTCTGGGGCCTCAGTTTATCCCTCTATAAGAGTAGGTATTAGACTCAATGATGCCCAGAGACTCTTCCAACACTCATATATTTCAGTTCTCCATTTTCCTTCCCTTCCTCCCCCGCAACAGTTTCCTCAGAATAACACCACTAATTACAATGGTCATGAATTAAGTCCAATGCAGCCAGGAAACGTAATTAATGTATTCTGGTGATCATATCTCTTGCACCCCAAACTAAACCACAAAGCCTCCAAAAGGTTTTATTGGACATATGAAGATAATGGGACAGAATATGCATTTGAAATTTAAATTGCCCCCCCCAAAATCTGGGATGTAAGGTTAGTGTAGTAATGGGCCTTTCCTTATTAGGGTGAAAAGATGCAGCTGGGGTCAGGGACCGCCTTCATTGCTAGGAAAAGGAAAGGGGGCCTCAGCTCAAGAAGGATGCCTGAGGGGAGAGAAGGTCATTTTGGGGTCTGCTCTGTTTGACTGTTGGAAGCTGAGTTGGGGCAGTGCTCTTTGACTCCTTTGTCCATCCCGGATGCATCCCACCCCCGGCCAGTTCAAGGCAGCCTCCCACACGTGGCAGTGACAGGCCTGGCCCGCTCCCCACATACCCCTCCCTGTCCCCAACACATCCACGGGCACTTCATGAACTGAGCATGAAAATGGCAGGCACAAGCTGATCACCAGGCCACCACAGTGACTCTGGTGGTGACTTCCTTTTCTCCAGAGGGCTCAGCAATCCTGTCACTCTGCTTCTCTCTGGCCCAGAGATTGTGTTCTGGGAATGCACTGAAGTGCACAGGCCGTAGGATCTGTCTAATGATGGGGACTGTCAGGTAAGGCAAATGCATTTATTTGGTATAGATCATCCCATTCAGCTTGGACCCCAAAGAGCCAGTGGAAAATCTCCAAGGTTTCAGTCCCCCCCCCCCCACATCCCCACGATGGAGGTCAGAGAGCATCCTGCCTCCATCACAACTGCCCAAACAGGGTTCTGAGGCCTGCCTTTTGGCAGAGGCATCCTGGAAGTGAGAGCAGACCGGTTGGTCTCCATGTGTGTGTTCTCTCAAAGATATGACCTAGAAACAAAGTTGGGCCCCACAGAAACATGGCTCAATGACAGGAGGCCTCCTGCAAGAAACAGCCATGGTTTTTCTTATGGACAGGACTCTTAGATGGACTCTGACAGCTTTTCTCTGGAGGGCTATTTCTTTCCATGTTCCCATGTGGCAATGCCTTGCCCTGGGGCCCCTTTCTAAGTCTGGCATACAGAAGAGGCCCCCTCCCCACTCTCCCACCCAGGTAGAGAGGTGGTCTGGACAGACTCCTTGGCTGGACAGCCCTAGATGGGGGAGGAAGTAGGATGCCCTGCCCCCTCCATCCCCAGGCTCAGTTGGGGAATTGAAAACTGAATGGCAAATGAGTTTGAATCTCAGTGTGGGTGAGCAGCCAGTGGATGTTTAAGTGTCTGGCTTTGGTCAGAGATGTGTCTTGGTCCTTTTCTTTGCTCGGGAATGGTGATCTCCAGAGGGGTGTGGGTGGGGAAGCCAGAGCTGGGGAAATGGACTGTATGTTAGCGCATCTCCTTGTCAGAGGGAGGGGGCAGGAGAGAGAGAAAGAGACTTCACCAAGCTATTGAGCCCTACCACCTCCATGTCTTTGCTCAGGCCATCCACCATGTCAGAAGTGCCTTTCCTTTTCACCTCCATCTCCTAGAACACATAGCTAACTGCAAAGTACAACTTGGGTCCTGCTCCCTCCTCCTCCCCACCTTGGAGCCCTTCCTAATTTCCTGATACCCTCCCCTGAAGAAAAGTTGTTAGCTCTCCTGTCCTGTTGGAACTATTTAAAATATGATTTTGTAGGAGTGTGGAAAAAGCCCCTTTTGACTTGTGCCATTATAGACCTGAAGTAGCAGCATTTGTGCAGGGAAAGACTAGAAATATACTGATCAACTGGCACTTTTTCCTGGGGAAAAATGAAAGAAATCCAGAAGTAAAACTTGGGAAAACCCTGAACCTCTGAGTGACAAGTTTCTAGGTTGTCTCCAAGTGAGCCAAACAGGAGAAGCTTCCACTGGGCTTCTGGCAAGGGCGTGGTGTCATCAGAGCATAGCAGTCCCTTGGTTGAGAGTTTCAGTGCTATAGCAGCCAATGGAGCACCACCTGGGAGTGCCAATGGTGTTCCAGCTGGTAGCATCCAGGTCAACAAGAACAAAGGCAAGTCCTCTCTAGTCTGGTAGTAAAACAGAGGTTGGAGTTACTTACATGATGTGACCTCTAGGTGAGTCCATTCTTCCTACTGTGTGCTTGTGTTGTGCATTTGCCCCAGGGACAGTGTGCCCTGGGTTTATAAGGAAGGTGTTTTATTTCTTGCTATGTAATTTTGATAAATGCCTTTGTTTTGGACTAACATATCAGTGGGAACATATGAGCTATTGGCTAAGGTCACTAGGTGGTGTTGTAGTGGATAGAACTCAGGAAGACCAAAATTCAAATGTGGCCTCACTTACTAGGATTACCCTGGGCAAGTCACTGGACCCTGTTCACCTCAGTTTTCTCTTCTGTTGTAATAATAATGAGATTTGAAGATCTTTTGCTAAGTTAAGAGGTACTTAGCACCTGGATTCAAATTAAGCCTCTGTTAAAGAAACAGAAGGTATGAACCCCTGTTGCTAATGTAACAGAAAGGGTCTGAACAGGGAACAGCTATACCATATTTAAGGAAGAGAAAAAGCTGAACAGTCAGAACTTCTTAGGACAAGCATCTGGAAGCAGAGCAACTGAGAGAGAGAGAGAGAGAGAGAGAGAGAGAGAGAGAGAGAGAATTTCTCTCAGGGAGCATCTGGAGCCTGGGCTGCTGCTGCTGGACTGGAACCTCTGTGGAGAAAGTGATTTGAGAAGGGAGCTGCTGAAGACTTTCGAGGGCCCGCTGGAGCTGCCAGAGAAAGCATGACTGTGGTGTTGGTACTTTGTCTGTCTGTGGCTCGGTTAAGTTTCCTCTTCCCAGGAACAGAGACTGTGAAGGATTTGAGCTGGACTGGACACTGTGAGCTTCAAGGTAGTGTGGGAACTGCATGGAGTAGACAAGGAACTGGGAGCTCTGTGCCTTTGAACCCAGGTGACATTTTGGTGGATTCAGGTAGGAGCTACCTACCTCAAGTCAAGATGAAAAAACTTGGATACTGAGTAGTGACTGATAAAATTGTAACTTACTTGTGACCTGGGGGTGGATGGCCTGTGTATTTTCCACAGAGTAGTGACTGATATTGTAACTTAATTGCACCCCGTGGGTGGAGAATTTTGACTATTGTACTTTGTGTCCCTTAAGGAGTTGCCTCCTTAAGGATGAGTAAGTTAAGGATTAAAGAGGCTCTCCTCCTTAAGACTGAATTAAGGATGATTGAATGATTAAGTTACTAAATGATTGTACTTTTTTGAAAACTGTGACCACTTTGGTGAAAACTAAGTGGCCATTTTAGTGATAAGCTTTTGAGTTGTGACATGGTGAATGCTGTATTTTGATTTTCTGTGATAAGTTGTAAAGCTTTACATCTGTCAAATGAACTGGAGAAGGAAATGACAAACCACTCCACTATCTTTGCCATGGAACCCCAAATAGGGTCACAAAGAGTTGGACATGACAGAAAACAACTAAAAACAAAAACAACGTCAGCTATAATTTCAGAGAACGTCAATTCATTTTGAATGTGTTGGCTGGCCAAAAGATAATTCTGTGTTTAAAGTAAATAAAACACATAGCTGTATAGCTAAAGTTCTGAATAACTTATTATATGACATGACACTCAAGTGTACATGGTAAACAGATGGCATCAAGGAAAATAATGAGTATGGTTTGTACCTAGGCTGAACAAGGACTTCTGGCGTCTCCTGGACCAACTGGAAACCTCCCCTAAATCAGAATATCTTTACCTCTTACTTATTAAACAGTTTCCCTATCCATAGGCTCACCCCCAATGCCATATTACTTGTTCCTTTAGCAAAGCTTTGATCATGTTACTCCCCTACTCAAAAGCCCTCCATGGCTTACCACTGCCCACAGAAGAAAGCCCATATTTTTTATTTCAACATCCAAGGCCCTCCATGGTGTGGCCCCCATCTATTTTTGCAAACTTTGACTCTGCCATGCCCCTCCATGAACCCTTTGCTCCAAAAAAGCTACCCTTTGTAGGAAGAAAACCCTAGATATCAAATAGGATCAGATGCAAGGGGCCATGAGCCACATGCTTCACAGGATTCCAAACCCTGTTGCTCTCACATGTATGGGCATGTGGGCCTCAGAGTATGTGTATACAGCATATGTATGTGCACATACACATGTGCGTGTGACTGGCAATGACTCTTCCTCTCCCTCTGGATACCAGTCAGGGATCTTGCTGGTCCTTTAAGGGGCTGACAGCCTGTCTGCCATCTGGATGTCTAGAAAAATGCTATAATCATCCCCATGGCTGGGTTATGCAGGTTTCTATTGTAAGGTCTCTTGTGAACATTTAAACAATAAGATATGATTGAATTGTCCCATGCATCACTATCTTTTCTCTGAATAATTGATATCTCTTTAGCAATCTTGGGTCTTACCCAAGTACAATTTTTCCATTGGAAATGTAGGAGAACATGGTCTCATTCGTGCCTTTCCCTGCAATAGAAAATCCCATTGGCTAAGACAGATAGTCCTGTCTTACACACTCAGGCACAATTTTTACTCATCTTTCAAGGCAACACCCAATAGTTGGGTTATGACTGTCCATTTGCTCAGAGAACATTCTCATGGCTTTAGGTCCCCAATACTCGGGCTTATGACTATTCCATGTGAAGCCTGGAGCAAGTCAGGCTTGGCTCTTGGCCCAGATTCTCATCTCTGAGCTTATTACCTAAAGCACATACCAATGTGTGCTCCCATCCTCGACTCTGCTCCTACCTATTGTGGATCCTGGCCCTAGGTCTGCCCCTCTGTGGCTCTGACAATAGCCCAGAGAAGCCAAGGCCACATTTCATTCAAGTCTGGAGTATATGCTTCCTGCTTGCAGTTGAGAGTATCTTATAATTCCTGGAATTCAGCCGTGGTTTAACCTGAGAGTCACTCCTACTTTGCCTTTGAGGGGATCAGAGGGAGATCCTGTGACCTGCTCAACCCTTCCAAGACCATACTGCCTATCAGCTCCATGCCATTGTTCCAACTCAGTTGGGATAAGGAGCCTCCCAAAAAGAGTATTGTCTCTGCTCCCATTCTCAAGTACATAAGGTGCATTTCTCCTCTGAACTTTGGGTGAACAGTTGGGTGGATTCTAAGGGACCACTGTTGCATCTGTCTTCTATGATAATCAGGAAATTGTAGCTGAAGGAGCACAGAGGTGTTAGAATTCTTTGGGGCAACAGAATTCTGGCCTGGTTCCTTACTATATAGGTGTTGGGCAAGTCCTTCTTTTAGGGCTTCAGTTTCCTTTTCTGTAAAGTAGAGATAGGCTAGATGATCTTGAAGATTAGCAAGAAGCACTTGTCCTATAAGGTCTGTGACCAGGGAAAACCAGTGTGGTCTATGGGGTCCAGCAGAGGGAAGAAGAGAGAGGAGGTAGACTATAAGAGTTCATGCAACCTCTAATGGATTGTAGGACTTTAGGGCTTGGTTTTGGTATCCCAGTGTCTATCACAACAGTACCTTGCACGTAGTAGGCTGCTTAATAAATATTGTTAAATTTGATGGAACTCAATGATGGCTTATTGGTCACTGGATTGCAACCTTCAAGCTCTTTAGAAATGACATTGAAGGGCAATTTCTGTTTACATTAGGGTTTGGTATGGATCTGTTAATTGACAATCGAGGACAGTTGAATGTCTTACCCTGAGAAAATATAGGAAGTCCTTGATAAATAAATGAAGCCTTGCTCAAAAACCCTGAGCAATGAAATCTCCAGGCAGTGGACCGGCATGACGGCCAGGAAGTTTGTCTTCACAATTCCCCTTGAGAGTTAGGCAAGAAGGTAGCCAGCAAGAAATAGAGAAGACTGAGGATGTCACTTCCCTCAAGCATGGAGGATGACGGGTATTATGTGGTGTCCTTCTGAAAGTACACTATGCCTTTGTTTCTGCCGGGGCCAACTGATAGCTATGCATGCACAGAGTATACAACATTGGTCTCTCTCTCTTGGCAAAGATAAAAGGGCTGGAGGAATGCCTTTGTACTCTCCTGACTACAAGGAAGAATAAAGTGTTCCCAGAAAGAATAGAAGCAGTACAAAGAAAAAATGGTCCTGAAGAGGCTAAGGCAAGGTTAGGGAGTGGGGGGAAGAGTATCTGAACCTATGACCAAAGGGTGAAGAGTAGAAAAATGTGACACAGAGAAGGAACAGATGAAGGGTCCTTGAGCACTGGGAACTGACCCACAGATCTGAAGCTCACTCTCTTTCAACAGTGTGAGGAAGATGAGCTTCTCATGTTCCTGAGAGTAATCATTGAGCAAGCCTCAGGACCCTTATCCTAGCATGGGACCTTGCACATGGGGCTTGCAGGGAATATAGGGAAACTCTCATGACTTGTCAAATTTCATGATGGTACAAAGGACGCTGTCAGTTGGAAACTAGAATGCATCAATAGGAATTAGAAGTTACTGGTTACCACCTTCCAACCAGTTCAGCTCCACTCTGGCTATCATCCCCACCTCCTCCAGAAGAGCTGGAGAGCTAATGAGCTCCCTTAGAGTCTTCTGCCCCTTGAAGGCCTCCCAGTGGAGCCTGGATACTTATTTGTAGGGGCTGCTGCTGATAGTCCTGTTGTTGCTTGGACTAGCCAACTGACCAGTGGACTTCCTTCTCTCAGGAAGGTTATGATTCTAGGATAAACACAGAATTCTTTGATGGCACTTCCTGGCTATCTCCAGACTGTGCTATCCTCACTCTGGCCTTAATCCCCACCTCTTCCCCAAAGGAAACTTGGACTCTGCCACAGAAGAAACTTGGCCTCTGCCAGGTGACCTTCTATTTTAGCTTGCCTAAAACCAGACCTTAACTATAGGTCAGCCAACTCCAAACTAGCCCCATCTCCTGTTTTCCATCTCCATTTTGTGCATAGTTTTCCCTTGTTAGAGTACAAGCTCCTTGAGGGCAGGGATTGTCTGGGTTGCCTGTATTTTTATCAGCAGCATTTAGCATCCTGTCAGAGACAGAATAAGTGCTCAATAAATATGTCCTCTCTCTATCTCTTTGTCTTTCTCTTTCTCTCTCCCTCTCTCTTTCCCTCTCTTCCTCTCCCCAACTCTATCCTAGACAAGAAACTGAGGAAGATAGGATCCAGGTTTCTGATAGAAGGTAGGGGCTTCAGAAGAGAAAGGCAAATTTGGGGATCAAACAATTGATTAGGAAGGTAATGATGAATGTTGGGTGGATTAAATTGATGCCTTAGATTGAGATTTGGCTTTCTGGATCATGGCTTAAAATATCAGAATGATGGGCTCTTCGCCAAGGGTGGAGTGCATCTAACAAGGGCTGGTAAAAATATATTTGCCTGCAATCATATGAATCTGATTTAGAAGGTTTTAAACTGGAAAGGAAGGGGGGGAGAGAACATTCCCTGAATTAATCTGCCAACACAAATACTAGAGACTAGCAGGCACAACAGAAGAGGAGAAATAGCAGTAGCTCCGGAGAATTAGGAATTCATAGGAGACAATACCCAAGGAGAGCTGGATGGCCTTGAAGGCCTATTTAGAAATAAACAGAGTATGGCCAATAAGGTGAATTAGCGCAAAGAGGACAATTCGAGAACTGGTGAGATGGGACTCGTGATTTGGCTCCATGTCTGGGAGGGGACACGTCACTGGAAAGCAGCAGCAGCAGCATTGTCTGGGATATAATCTGATGGCAATAGCCCTTCTGTTTCTTTTCTCACCCAAGTGATCTTCACCACATCTCACATTTTCTGTTCCTGGGCTTCCTCGTGAGCTTAACTCCTTACTGCACAGCAGGGTGTTCGAATCCCACTCTCATCCCACTATACCAAGGTGCCTTTCCACTGGCTAAAAGTTACTGGGGCTCTGGTACCTCTCAATGGGAATGGACTCCCAGAAAACAATGTTGGTTGGGGGGGGGTTGCCAATGAAACTGTGGTGAGTGTACTTTTGCACAAGGAATGGGAAGTTCACAAGAATGAAATTCTGGGGATTTAAAACAGCAACTATTCCCATTTGGAAGAGAATGAGGAGCTATCTAAAGAGGCTATGGTACATAGGGACATAACACACTTAGATTTTAAAGGCACTTAATGGAATATGAACACCAAAGTATGGTATTGTAAGAATAGTAAATCATCTAAATCAAGAAATTGGCTGGAGTTGGTGAAGGATGTGAAAGATGGGAGGCCTTTTGCAAAGCCTCCTGGGATGTGACACCAAAAGAAGATCAGGGTGAGGACAGCAGCACCGCATGGGGTACAAGATGATAATAAGCCTACCTAGCAAATAGAACGAAGGCCAGGATGCCCCATATGCCTGTCTAGATGGAGCAGTGTGAAATCAGGTCATTTCAGCGTAACCTCGGGCCAGAAGAAGAGGTGGAGGGTGGAGGCTGATGGCCACGGGCATGGGAGCCAGTGGGAGTCTGAGTGGGAGTTGGCTGGGAAGGTTTGGCCACAGGCAGCTGACCTGAACCTTTCTAGCACCAGTGCTTCACTTCCCAGTCTATGGGCATAGGGCCTGGAGCTATTAGCTGACTTCTTGGGGATATTAGATACATTATATCCAGAAGGAATTTGAGCACATAATGTTACCCCAGTGGAACTATTGTTTTTCAAACTAAACATTTTATTCATCATTTTTAAAGCTATAATATCTGTAATATCCCAATACTCCCTCTCCTCCTGCCTCACACACATCATAGAACCTTCCCTTTGAACAAAGCAGAAAGCAGGCACCACCCTGGCCCTCGGTGCTTTTGCATCTGCCTTGCTCTGGGCCTCTAACAGTCACTTTTCTACCTCCAACCCACTCAAACCCTCCAAGATTTTTCCAACTGCTATGGAGCCCCATGTTTCTCATCTTGTACTGGCGAAGTTTTTCAGAAGCCAAGAATAAGACTTTCCAATGATTCCCATTACATTTCTTCTTCTTCAGTTCTAGAGACCGCCTACATCTTTGGGCCCAACTCCAGCAGCAGCAGAGATCTTGTCCCCTTGGTGGCATCTTGGATTTTTACCCTTGAGTCACATGGGAATCCTTTATCAGACTTAACTCTATTTCTTTGTTACAAGGGTGACGTTGGGGATAGGGCAGGAGTCATTGGGAAATGAAAGCAATATGAAGAACATTGAGAGAACATTGATTTAAATTTTCAAAAGAACAAAACCTTGAACCCAGGCCCCAGGAGAGATTTAGCAGTGCTTCCCAGGGTCATGCCCCCTCTGGCCTTCTACAACACTTCTCACTCACCCCAGCCATCTGGCTCTCCCTCATTTGTGTGCTATTCAGTAACATAGCCAATATTTATGAAATGCCTACCCGGTACAAGGTCCAAAGACAAAAGGAAACTGTCCTTGCCCTCAGAGAGCTTGTATTTGTCTGGTCCAGAGGGAGGAGACTTCACAGACATGACACACAGACAAATATGTGCCAAGGGAGGGGGCAAAGAAAAGATGAGATGCAATGTTCCAGGACATTTTGAGGATGGAGATGGGTCTTCCTAAGGGCAAACCCATCCAGGGGCCCAGAAAGCTCTAAGGAGGGAAAGAGGGTCTAGTCCAAGATCCTGGATTTCCAAGCCTAGAACCTGGCCCTGCCAGGACCTCCCTCCACAGAACTGTTTATTCTGCTTGGCTCATCCCATCTCTCAAATGGGGACCTGCTTTCTGCTGCAACTCTCTAAGATTCACACAGTGACCAAGGCTGTCTCCCTGTTGCTTCTCTAAAGATAGGTAAAGATCACTTTAAGTAGTTGAGGTTCTTTTAGGGCAAAGGGAGTCCTTGTCAGAGGTGGAGGTCGAGGTAGCTGGTCTAGGCTACCTAAGGATCAAAGGCTTGGAAAGGCAGTGCGTGGCTCAGCACAATGGGCAGGGCTGCTCAAACCATCCTTTGCCAGGGGCTGCCCAGCTCCATTTAGCTTGAAAATTGCTGTTCCTCAACATTTGGCCCCTGCCTTGCCACAATGTGAGCCTATAATTGCCCAATCCTCAAAGCCATCTCTACTTCCTCTACCATGGACATGACCCCATTCACACTAAACCCAAGAGGTGGTTCTGAAGTCACCTGCTGGACTGGTGAGGGCCTGACAAGGGTTAACAGTGAGCAATGAAGACACCTCCCTGCCCCAGGAATGATGAACCTAGAAGCCCATCCCTTCCTTATCCTGGGTTCCTTGGCCCCTGGACTGTGATGGCACCTTGGACCAAGGACTTGCTGGAACCAGGACTGCACAGTCTGGAAGAACCCATCTGGGGGAAGATCCATGTTCTATTTCTGACTGTGCCTTCTGAACCTGTTGGCTCTAAGTATGATAATTGGAGAAAGCAACATGCACACACATGTCCTGGATTAATAACTCTGGGCTAACTCTGGCCCATAGAACATTAGATGGGGGAGCTGTGGAACTGCTGAAGCCAGAGCAGCTATATAGAGAAAAAACTATTGCAGGCAGGGACTCTTTCATGTCTAAGGCTCTGACCCCCACCCCCAACTTAGGCTCAGGCTGCAAAGCCCAGAGTTAAAAGAGGAAGGAATGGTGAGAGTTTGGGTCATTGGACAATGGGATAATGGAGGCTAGACAACCCCCTGACACTACAGACCCAGGATCACCTGGGAGTTATGTAACAAACCTCTTTGGCTTCAAACTCCAACCTCCAACCCAGAGTTTTCCATGGGAACATCAAAATCCCAGTGGTGTTATTCCCCAAAGTGGAAGAGAACGGATATTTGTTAAGTACCTACTATGTGCCAGGCACTATGTTAAATGCTTTACAAATACTTTCTCATTTAATTCTCATGACAACCCTGTGAGAAAAAGTCCTATTATAATCTTTATTGTACAGTTGAGGAAACTGAGGCAGACAGAATCGAAAGTTTCTCATTTTCCATGCAAGTCCTCAGGCTAATAAAATAGAATGTGTGATAGGTTTTGTTTAACCTGATAGAGCAGTGCAAAGGGTGTATACCAAGCCCCTAAAATCCAGGCAGCTATCCCTTCTAGAGGGCCCCACCTCCTCTGGGGATCTTAGGCACCCTGGGATTGAAAGTCCCTCGTTCAAGAAAGAACTCAAAGTTTCTGGGGAGTTGGTAACCCTCTCTTCTGGCGAGCCCCACCTTCCCCAGGGCCTTAAGCACTCACTCCACAATGCCTGCTGCCACTGTTCTCTCCTCCATCTACTTCACATGAAGAGGCTACACCCTCCACATGTACAAGTGATTCCATTCCATCCCATCTCCTCTAGCAGATTGCCCCTTCTTTCACCCTGTCACCCTCGTTCTCAATCTCTCCTCGTCTATCGGCTACTTCCCTATGGCTTACAAATATGCCCATGTCTTCCTCATCCTCAGAAAACCCTCACTTGATCTGTCCATCCCCACTCATTATTGTCCCATATCTTGCCTCCCTTTGGTGTCTAAGCTCCTCAAGAGGGCCATCAACAATTGGTGACTCTGCTTTCTCTCCTCTCATTCTCTACTTAAATCTTCCAGTTCTGTGAGACCTCATCGTTTAACGGAAGCTGCTCTCTTGAAAGTAAGTCATGATCTCCTAATGACCAAGTTACCAGATTCTCCATCCTCAGCCTTCTTGACTCCCTTCGATACTGTTAACCCTTCCTGGACGCTCTCTTCTCCTGGGGTTTCTGTGTCACTTCTCTCTCTTGGTTCTCCTCCTACCTGTCAGACCTCTCCTTCTCAGTCCCCTTTGCTAGATCTTCATTCAAGTTCCCCCCATTAACAGTGACCTTTGAACCTCTGTCCTATATACTTCCTCCTGGCCTCTGACACTGCCACCACCCTGATATGGGCCCTCACCACCTCGTACCTGGACTAACACAGGAGCCTGCCGGTGGGTCCTCCAGCCTCAAATCTCTCCCTGCTCCAATCTATCCTCCATTCAGTTGTCAAATTGATCTTCCTAAAACACAGGCCTGACCAAATCATCCCCCTAGTCAATCAACTCCAGTGGCTCCCTATTACTGTCAGGATACAATATAAAGTCTTCTGTTTCACCTTCAAAACCCTTTACCACCTAGACCTTCCAACTTTACTGATCTTCTTACAGTTTCCTCTCCTCCACATCATCTATGATACAGTAACATTGGTCTTGTTGTCCCTTGCCCATGATACTACGTCTTCTGGCTCTGGGCAATCTCTGGCTGACTATCCCCCATGCCTGGAATACTCTCCTAACTCATTCCCACCTTCCTGGCTTCGCTGTCTGCCTTCAAGTCTCCACTAAAGTCCTTCCTTCTTCAAGGAGTCTTTCCCAGTCCTTCATCTTGGTGCCTTCCCAGTGTGTCCTGACCAGAGCTCATTTGTACATGGCTTCCATCTTGTCTGCCCCATTAGACTGGGAGCTCTTTGAGAGTCATTTGCCATTTTTATATCCCCAGGACTTAACACATTCTCTGGCACATGCTACTTGACTCCAGATTTCTAGAGCTCCTTCCCTGTAGGGGAAGATCTCAAAGTCATTAGAGAGTCAAGCAAACCTCCCTTTTCACGTGTGCCCTCTATACGGTCCACATGACTCACAGTCCCAGGAAAGGTTAGCTCCGGCTCACCCCACAGTGCCTGGAATACAGTAAGTGCTCGGTGTTTCATACCGTGCTTCTTGCTATCCAATCCTTTTCTTTCAGGGCCATATAAATGTTGGGCTCCCAGAGGTATTTCTAGAGATCTCTGTGCCACTGGGCATCTCCATCTTCTCTCCTACCTTTGAATATACAGAGGGCCAAGGATATATCCATACTTCTATTCAAGTCATTAAAAACCTGTGAAACAGTAGAGGGCCCAGTATGAGTCCCCGGATGTACTATTAGATGCTTCCTTCCAAGTTGACATTAAGTCCTGACTGATTTTCCCTGTGGTCCAAACACTCAACCAGTTTCAAATCCACTTCATGATGCTCTTGCCTACTCTCCATGCATCACTGTCTATATTGTTTATGGGGTGTGCTCTTGTTATCCAGTCTACATGTACTAGGCTGCATTACCCCTGAGAGTCCCTGACAATAGCATGAGAACTTTTGGCAGTTGCTTTACTGAAGTCTAACCAAACGTTATCTCTAACATTTCCCTGATCTACCGACTCAGTAACTGTCAAAAAAGGAAGTGGAGGTGGGGTGGCGTGGTTTGGTCTGGAGGACCATCTTGTGAGTCCATGCTTCTCTTCCCACATGCTCACCAACCATCCCCTTAATACTACTTTGAGAACTTTTCTAGGAATTAAAAGTAAAGCTCACAAAAACTCTAAACAACACTGGCCCTTTTGCAGTTCTGTGATGCTCCCATTCTCTCTGATCTTTCACAGCTGGTAGTTCAATAATGACATCTGTGGGTCCTTTCAGTTCCCTATGGTGTCATTCACCTGGGCGAGGTGCTTTGGACTCACCTATGGAGCTATGGGGAGGTGTGAAATGCCAGGTGAGGTGAGGGCATCTGCCCTAAGCAGTGGTCCTGTCCCTACTTTGACATTCTTCTTTTCTCTAATGTAGCCTTTAAAATAGCCTCAATTTACCCTGAGCATGAGCCCCACTGACATGCATATAGAACCATGACCCACTTTACTATTCATACTTCATTCCCTGCTCTTTCTTGGATTTTCTTATGTATTTTAAATAATCTACTGAGTTCCTCATGGGTCCACATCATGCTCTTTGGACAACTCTCCTCATTCTTCTCAGCGGAAACATTTCTCTTTGTGACTTGAGAATTTCATCCCTGAGACTCTCTCATCTCCCTGGGTTGACTTTTCCTGTAGAATTTTGGACCTCAGTATGTTAAGGAACTCTGGGAAACTTCTGTCCCAATATCTAGGTTCATGTCAGACCATTCTTGGCTTTCCTCTTCTCTATGATAAACTCTAAGATATAGTAGACACTGACCCCTGCCCCAAATTCTCATCATTTTATTTTTTAAAATGTGATTTTTGAACTATGGACTCTGAATGCAGATCAAAGCATTCTCTCTCTCTCTCTCTCTCTCTCTCTCTCTCTCTCTCTCTCTCTCTCTCTCTCCCCATCTCTCTCTCTCTCTCTCTCTCTCTCTCTCTCTCTCTCTCTCTCTCTCTCTTTCCCCCCTCTCTCTCCCTCTCTCTCTCTCTCTCTCTCTCTTCTCTCTCTCTCTCTCTTTCCCCCTCCCTCTCTCTCTCCTCTCTCTCTCTTCTCTCTCTCTCTTCTCTCTCTCTCTTTCTCTCTCTCCCCCTCCTCCCTCCCTTGCAGTTTTTTTTTTGTTTCTTCTTTCTCACAGTTCTTTCCATTGGTTCTAGTTCTTCTTTATGACATGACTAATGTGAAAATACGTTTAATACGCCCGTATATGTAGAGCCCATATCAGATTGCATGCCATCTTGGGGAGGGGGAAGGGGAAGGAGGAAGAGAAAATTTCAAACTCAAAAGCTTGTGGAAGTGAATGCTGAAAACTAAAAATTAATGAATGAATTAATTAAAATGTTCTTTTTATTGTGAAATTAATCAATAAGCATAAATATTTTAGTACACAAAAAGAACAAGGAAAAGGTATGTAAAGAGCCTATGCACTTCTGTTCCATGCACACATATATGTAAGAAGGTAGTAACAAGACATTTCTACTTGTATGTTCTTCTGCATGTTTATTTCTGTGAATCAAAAACAATGTTTTCTTGCTCTTTTGTGTATCTATCACTGCCCACTAACTTTCCATTCCCTCCTTATCTCCAAGTATAAGCTATGTAGCAATACATCGTAATGATATGTATAGTCCAGCCAGATAAATCCCCTCCTGGGCCATGCTTGAGAATGCACACCTCCTTTTGCATCTCTAGGCCATTACATCTCTGTCACGAGGTAGGAGGTAGGCTTCATCCTCAGGCTTTTGAAGTCAGTCTTGTTCCCCCAGCAACCAGTTCTTACTCATTGGTAAAAATCAGCTCCAGAATCAAATTTCCCCTTTTTGGTGCTTTCACTTTTGGAAGGATGGAATTATCATTACGGAAAAGCCAGAAATGATTTGCTGCAAGATCATTCCAGCAGGTTTCCAGATAATTGAAGTCCCCCGTCCCCACTCTACAGGGTTCAGTGTTAGACTTGTCCCTTCCTGTACTGCTGGTCTGTATTATAATAGGATGATAACATCCCTTGGTTTTCCCTCCATCAGAATTCTCCCAAATGCCCTGAACCACATTTTCCCTGCTCCAGCTTCTGATTTATTCATGAGTATCTTGTCTTCCTCACCATCACACCACACCCCCTTTTCCCAAACCTCTTTGAGTAAGGTGTAACCTTCCAGAGCCACGTTCTAGGCCGGAGTCTCATACAATTAAGCTTCAGTGACAGCTATTAGGTCGAAGGTGTTCCCTTTACAGGGATAGTCATGCAATGTCCACCTGAAGTGTTCAGGTGATGAGGACCTCCATACCCCATCAGGCGGCTCAATCAAGGCAAACCACCCTCCTCCACCCCACTGCACCACTGATCTTGGTTCTGTCCACTGGGGCCATGCAGGGCCAGGTCTAGTCTCTGTTCCCTATGTCTGTACGTGAGATATTTAAAGACAGCAACACCTCTCACTGTCCCCCTGCACCAACACTTTTCTGTACCAACATATTTATCCAGGTGGAATCAAGCTAAAAGAAAAGGCTAGGTTGGCCAGGAGAAGATGAACGGGCTTCCCTCTCCTTATCCTACACAGCTCTCAAGTGACATTTCTTGCCACTCTCCACTCCGATGTGTCCTACCTCTTTGATGACTCATGGGCCTCAATTGTTCAAGTGCTATTTTGTCAGAGCTGGAAGGGACCTGGGAGATCGCTTAGTCTGACCTCCTCATTTTAGAGAAGAAAACTAAGACCCAGAGAGGGCCATGCCATGTACCCAACATCGTGCGGCTACTCAGCAGCAGAGCTCGGCCTCAAGGCCAGGTCTCCCAATGGCCAGTCTAGCTTGGTGTTCATTCCCCTCAGTCTTGTGATGTCCATTGACATCTATGTGTGAAGAACTTGCTCAGCACCTGGGAGTGGGCAACAGACCAGATAGACCAGCAGGGACCAAGACTGAGATGCCAAAAGGGCACAGTCCAGAAAGAGTCTCCTCACTAGGGCCCTGGCTTTTTTCTCTGACAAGGTGTGGCTACCCAAGTTGGCCCTCCCTTCACCTGCCATACTGCCCCCTGTAGCTCCAGATGGTGCTATTGGTGTGTGTTAAAGGCATCTTAAATGCACCCCTTGTGGGCTGAGTTGTCTCTATGTAGCAGGCCTGGGGGAGCAGCCTGGCAGTGATCAGTGGTGCTCTCAGTGGAGCCTAGGAGTCTCTGTGTGCTGGCATTTTATTAATGTCTATAGATCTATTTTGGAGGTAGGCAGTGTTATTCCCAATCTTCTGAAGCTGGGGCTGAGCCCACTTCTCTGCTAAAGCAAGAAGGGCCTGGGTTTGCTGTAGCTTTCTCTCCTCCCCTTCATCACCTTCCTGCTCCTGTTACCCTGGAGCCCAGGCTCTGTTCCCCTCCCTTCCCCTTCCTCCTCCCACCCCCAACACACACACACACACACACACACACACACACACACACACACACACCTGTCCCCTAAACTTAGCAGAGCAGATTAAGGGGTAGGGGGGGAAATGGCCTGTGGCCCCAAGGCAATGCTCTCCTCCACATCCAAAAGCATTCTCATTTTTTCCTAAGGTGGGCATTTTAATAAAGTCATTTGCTCATTTGGAAAATGTAGACAAATTAATTTTCAATGGCTCTGGGGCTTGGAAAATTAGCCCATATGTCATCTCCCACACTGTGACAGATAGCCTTGATTAAGACCCAGATGCTTTGTGGGCATGGAGGCAGGACCAAATGGCAGCATCTCCTAAGCCTCATAGCTGGATTCCCTAGTGGCCTGTCAGGGTGGGTAGCAAGAGGTCAGGCAGAGTAACTGGGTTTGAAGGAAAGCCAGGAACTGGGCAGGAACAACCTTGGGACCCATGGGAGGGGTGGAGGAGATGGGAGAAGAGGATCGACATAGGCTTATAGAGAGGCCACAGTGGTAGAGCCAGGTGACCCCATGCCTTCCATTTCCTGGGCCCACTGTCTCCTTCCAGGATCTACTATTGTGCCCCCTGGGGTCATGGGCCCTGGAGGCAGTCTTGGCCTTGAGCCCAGCCCACATCCCACTTCTTCCAGGAAGCCTTCCAAAGGCATTAGCCCTGAGGGATCTGGCCCATCTATGGTCTCTGCCTAAGGCTCGTCCTCCAGGTTAGGCCATATCAGCCAGTGGCTCATTTTGCAAGCTTGCTGTTTCATTTGTCTCAGCTTTAGCTTCTCAGTGAAATGTTTCGCTTCCTGACCTCTTGGTGGCAGGACTGGGATTGCACTGGTCACTGATGGCTTCCCAATCCTGCTCTGTATCTCTTTGGGATGAGCTCCTGTACTGTGTTCCCCTAATGTATCCTTGATCTAGGTTCTAGCTTCAGTCAGGGTGATGATGTTGGTCGTGGGAAAGAAATGTTCTCTCCCCTTGTCACAGAGGGTCTGATGATAACAGGGAAAGACTAAGAACTGAATCACCAGCTCCTATGGATTCAAGTCTGTTTGGCAAGAATTTAAGTACCTACTGTGTGTAGGCCAGGCACTATGGGAGGCTTGGGGGGAGCTGACACCAAAAGGAAGAGTCCTGCTCAAGGGGTTTTGACTCTTCTGGGGAAGTAACATGTAATAAGGGAGTACAGAAAAAAAGGGACAGCTTGGTAGTGGAGTACAGAGTTCTGGGCCTGGAGTCAAGGAGACCTGAGCTCAAATCCAGCATCAGACATTCCCTAGGTGAGTGACTCTGGACAAATCACTTAATCTGCCAGCCTCAGTTTCCTCAACTGTAAAATAGAAGTCATAACAGCAGCTACCTCCCAGGGTTGTTGTAAGAATCAAATGTGATATTTGTAGAAAGTTCAATGCCTGGCAAATAGGTACTACATAAATGTTTGTTCCCTTCCCCCACTACAAAATTAATTCAAGGTAAATATAAGATAATTTGGAGGGGGAGGGAAATAGAAATGTCAGTGACTGGAAGAGGAAGAGTTAGTAAAGCTCTCAGGTAGGAGGCAGCACATGAGCAAGTCTTCAGTGAAGCTGGGAGTCCTAAGACATGGAGAGCCAGATCAGATAATGGATGGAGCAGCTCAGGATCTATGGGGGGGGGGGGGAGAGGGGGACACAATGGGAGGCTGACTCAGTGCCATCCCATCACCACCACTGCAGAATTGGCTTGAAGAACATGGCCCTCTGCTGGCGGGTCATGGAGGTGAGTTGGGAAGTAACAATCTCAACATTGATTTGATTTCCTAATTTACTGTGTAACTTTTGGAACCAGAACTCTTAACCTTTCTGTCAACCCATTCATCATCAAGCATTTTTGAAGTACCTACTATGGGCCAGGTACTTGTAGTGCCTTGCTTTTCTTTGGGACATAGTGACTGGAGGACTGTATTTTGAGTCAAGGAGACACAAATTTCACCTTCAGGCATTCAGGTCCAGGAGGAATTCCCATGATGCCAGGTGAATCACTCAACATTATGGGCCATGCACTGTGATAAGTATTGTGGATTAGTGATGGGCGGGGTCATCAGGGGCAGGATAAAGTGAGGGATGAGCTCCAATCCACTGCTTCCCAGAGGCAAGAGGGCATAGCCACTGGAGTTCTGGACTGGGAGTCCGGAAGACTCGTATTTGAATCCTACTTCTGTTACTTCTTAGCTCTGTGACCCTGGACAAATAAGACTCAGTTTCCTCATCTATCAAATGGGAGTAATAATAACACCTACCTCACAGGTTTGGTTTGAGGCCCAAGTGAATTCACAAACATAACTTCCAATCATCTCCCCAACTTGTGTGGCCATTGTAAAGATTGCTCTGTTCTCAAGGAAAGGGATCCTGGATTTACTGCTGGAAGGGACCTCAGAGACCTCATAGTCCCTGATTTTACACAGAAGGAAACTGAGGACTTTGCTGTGATTGCAGCAAAGATGCTGTACTAACTTAGGGCAGGGCCCTTAAGAAATATAAAAAAAAATCCTGAGTCAACAAGCAAGAGCAGCCTCAAGCAGAAGCCAGAGGCCAAGGTATTTTTAGATGGAAACACAAATGTCATTTCAAAGTGCTGGGATGTACTGAGCTGTCTCTGTTGCCTCCCCATTCTGCTGTCCAATGGGGCCAGTATCTGTCATGGTGCTCGGTTAGTGGGATATAGAAGGCCTAGTGAACCGATTGGCCACCCTGAGCCTCAGAGAGGGCACATGGAGAGGTGTGCAATTCTGCCAGCGTTCTTCTCTTTACTGGGCCCCTCTTTCTCCAAGTCTCTCTCTCCAAAATCACGGCCAACTCAACACTGCATTAGGAAAGAGTTGGGAGAAGCACTGTGGTATAATAGAGTCAGCAAGACCCAGGTTCAAATCCTGCCCCCTCTGGCTATTGCCAAGTCACTCACTGTCTATGGGCCTCAGGTAAAGCCTGCAGCCCTTAATGATCATGAACTCATTGTAACCTTCCTCAGTGGAGAGGGTCCCCACACTGGGAGTGGTTCCCTCCTGCTAGATCTGAAATCTGCTATTTTGATTATCTGCCTCCATGGGTCTCTCTTTCTGCATCTCTGAAGAATCAAGGGGCTGTATTCCAGCTCCAATTCCTATGGCCCTAAAGCCCTTCAGTGAGTCTGATGTTGGACACTTGAAATATAGTTTCTCATAGGAACATGTAGTACCTACTATGTGTCAGGTACTCTGCTAAACACTTTACAAGCATCTGATTGCATCTTCACACCCATCCTGGGAGGTTAAGCGGAAAGAGGTTAGGTGACTTGCCCAGGGTCACACAGCTCATAAGTGTCTGAGGTTTGGACTCAGGGTTTCCTGACTCCAGGTTCAGGGCTCTGCCCACTTTGCTCTCTAGCTGTAGTTCTGAGTCTTGGCAGTAGGGGGCTAGGTGGTGCCAGAGAGAGGAAGGCTAGAGTGGGCAGTTCCCTACTTGTGTGGCCTTGAACAAGTCACTAGGCCTCAGTTTCCCTGTTTTGGACTAGATTACTTTCAAGGGCCTCTACTTGAAAGGAAAAGAAGGAACTCATCATTGTAAGAGCTCTTTCCTCTCCTGCCTTCTTAGATGCAATCCCAACCCTGGGAAAGCTTTTGAAATGGAACCAGGTTGTCACTGGCACCCTTCACCTTCCCTTCTGTGCCCTCTCTCCTCAGGCTGCCCAATGGTCTCATGCTGCCCTAAGCTTTAAGTGAGGTTTAAATGAGAGAATGTATGTGAAATGCTTTGCAAACTTCAAGGTGCTAGAGAAAGTCCATTCTTTTTAACAAATGTATGGGACGCAACAGCCTCCATATCCTCCCCCCACACTTTTCCAAAGGGAAATGTGCCCACACAACGGGTCTTGCTCCTCACATCTAAATGTTGTCAAGCTTTGTAATGCCCATGTCCTGAACAGCCTCTGTCTGGGCAACTTTGGCTGCTCTCACCCAGCTGGGTCCCTGTTGCATGAGGCCAAGCTGGAGAAAGCTTCCATCCTGGCTCCCCCACTTCACCACCCCCCTCCAAGGCTGGCAGGCTGACCAGGATTCATGATCTGATTGGTAGTACTGGTTATTCATTCATTTGTCCCAGCTGCCTAGGCCTTGGCTGAGGTCACAATTGGTTGCCAGGGAGATAATTAAGCCATCACAGACGAGATGGAGAGATAAGGTTGGGAAGCTGAACAAGAACAGAATCTTCTTAAACTGAGATGTTCTGGGGCTGTGCTGATAACTAGAATAAAACAAGCAAAGCCAGTTAGGAACAGAGCCCTGCACACATGGTGCCTAGGCAGGGGGTGTGTGCCCACTCGCATGCTCAGTGCCTTCCTTTCTGGGAGTCTGTCACTTGACATAGGAGCCATTGACATTCGGGCCAATGGTCATTGAAAACAAAAGAGAGAAGTCCCTCTTGACATAGAGAATTGGCTGAAACAGATTCAACTGGGCTGGACTGTAATACTTACACAGACCACTTCCCAGTCTGTCTATCTAGTCCTTCCCTCTCTCCTGAGTTCCAGTCTTATCATCACCAACTGCTTGTTGGACAGCTCCACCTGCATGTTGGCCTTAAATCCCCAACCACCTGCAAGACAGCTCCACCTGGATGTCCAAAGGCATCTCAAACTCAAGGATCCAGTGCAGAACTCTGTCCTTCCATACCAAACCCATTCCCATCTTTTTCAAGAGGTACACTAGCCTGTTGGGCCATTCAGTTCACAGCCTCAAAGTCAGCCTTGAGTCCTGTTTCCCTTACTCCCCATATTCACTTAGTTGCCTAGTCTTGTCCATTCTGCCTCCACAGAATCACTTGAGTATGAGCCCCTTTCATGCAAATGGTTACCATCCTCTTTCAGTCCTTTACCATCCTTTGCACTATGATAAACAGCCTTGTAATTTGTTTCCCTGCCTCATGTCCATCCCCTCCATGAGTTATCCTCAATGCAGTTAACAACAAGGTATTTCCTTAAACACAGATCTGACCATGTTAGTCTTCCACTCCAAAATCTGTAAGGGCTCCCTATTTTCTCTAAGATAACATCTGGAGTATATTTCATCCTGCCCCTTGGAATCCCTAGCCTACTTTTCCAAGGTGGTGTAGGTGCTGCCTCCTCCACATCCGTCTGTGCTTTCTTCCTCTTGATATGTCCTTTCCGTAACTTGGCATCTACTTTGTGTACACCCATCTGGGTATACCTCAAATATTCCCCATCAATGGCAGTTCCTGAAGGATATCTAGAGTAGTAGCTTATCCAGAGCACCACTTACAAAAGATTTGTTGAATAGAATCAGTAGCAACTTGACTTTCATCTTCTCACCTGAGCTCCTCAGACTTCCTCCCAGTCCCGGTTCTGTCATTAATTAGTCACATGATCTTTGGCAAATTCATTCTCCTTGTTGGGCCTCAGCTTCCTAATCTGTTAGTAAGCTGGACTTGGCAGGCTCCAAGGTACATACCACCCCTCACTGTTTCAAACTGTGTCTTCACTGGTTTGGTCTTAACTCTTGTCATTTGCCCCTCACCCATTACCTTTTCCCTTTGCCCCCTCCTAAGCTGTCCAAACTCTAACAATGAGGTGTAAAAGGGGGCTTTTTGCCTTATAGGGCCATACTGAGATGCAGTGAAAATCACACTAATGCTAATGCATCACGCTAATGCAGGCATTAGCCAAAAGACAAATCAAACAGTTGTTGTTGACTTGTGTCTGACTCTTTGTGACCCCATTTGGGGTTTTCTTGGCAAAGATATTAGAGTGGTTTGTCACTTCCTTCTGCAACTTGTTTTCTAGATGAGGGAATTGAGATAAGCAGTGTTAAGTGACTTGTCCAGGGTCACACAGTAAGTGTCTGAGGCCAGATTTGAACTCAAGTCTTCCCTACTCCAGGTCCAGTGCTCTATCCACTGTGTGACCTAACAGCATTGATGTTAATTGAGATATGTCAAATCCTCTAAGAAATTCAGCCTGTGTTGTTACAGTCCTCTCCCCCATTTCAGCCCTAAGGATTGTAAGTAGACTAGTTCTGAAATCCTCTGATCTGACAATGTATGGAAGCAGTGGAGACCATTTCCTGGAGGAGGATGAGAGTTTGGCCATTTGGGACCCAGCATTCTCATTCTCCCTTGGACCCAAAGTTCCCCTAGGACTTTGGCAGAAGTACACAGTGATAGCTTGGGGGACCAGGGAGTTCCTGAGTTCTCAGCAAGCACACAGTTCTAAAGGGGCGTGGGACAAGATGCTAAAAGTGAGTGGGTGGGGCCTGCTAGGAAGGAATTCAGAGCTTTTGAGGTCAGGGACAGGAGGCCCCACCATGGGAGTCATAATGTGGGGTTATGAAATGTCTCTATGCACAGGGGCCCTCAGAGCCTCCCAAACAAGGCTGTGCTAAAGGACTGCAAATACAGGGATGAGGTTCTGTGAAAAGAAAAGTTTCTGCTCTTTCTGCAGAGGTTGGCCTTCCTTTGGCATCTGGGGAGCTTCAGAAATAGGGGCATTTCCTTAGCAGCAGCTGGAGAGGAGAAGGAACTTCAAGATTACAGAGGTAGAATGAGGGGGTCAAGTAGAGAGCTGAGTCTTTTAGGGCCCCACCCCCATGTTTGCTCCTCCCTACCTCTTAGCAGCTGGTAATAATAGCTAATGTTTACATGGCCCATTAGGGTTTGCAGAATGCTTTATGAATCTTATCTATGTTGATTCTCCCAATAACCTTGGGAAGTGGGCAGGATTGTTATCTCCATTTTCTGTATGAGGAAATTGAAGCTGAGTGATTTTCACATGGTCATGCAGGTAATAAGTGTCAGAAGGCAGATTTGAACTCGGGTCTTCCGGCCTCAGGCCGCCGCATCCCTGTCCTGGAAGGCACCTTCACTTGGGCCTCTCCAGATCCTCCACGAAGCCAGCTCAGACTACTCCAGCCGATGCTGCTCCAAGGAGAGGATGTCAGAGAGGTCCAAGAGTAGCACACCCATGCTGGACCCCACCCACCCACCCAACCCCCGCCATAAGGATTGGCTGGAGGATGCTCCCTAGCCCAGTGGATTCCGCTTCCTGTGCTCACTGCTGGCCACCCGGGAAGGAGGCAAGGAAGGCAGCAGGGAAGGCTTGATCCTCCTCACCTTCTCAATGGGGAAACTGAGGTCCAAGTCAGAGAGGAATTTGCCCAGAGTCCCCTGGCTAGGAAATGGAGTAGCTGTAGTGCCCAGAATGGCTTGCAATACCCTGGACTGTCATAAGAACCCCAAGAGGCTTCCCCCTCCCCATTTTACAGAGGAAGAAGTCAAAACTCAGGGGGAGGAAGCAAATAGGGAGAAGACAAGGTAGCTGGTGTTCAAACCCAGATCAGATTCCAAGGCCAACACTCCTTTACCGATGTCGCGTTGCTGCCCAAAGTAGGGCCCAACCCGCTCTGGACTGGTCAGCAGAGAGGAGAGCTTGCTCCAGCCCGCCTCTCCCGGCCCCCTCCTCCACATCTCCCCCCACCCCGAAAGGGCCCCAGCAGCTGGGAGAGGCAGGCAGGCGGCAGGAGGCATATTAGCATTGGGAGCTCTCCGTTTTTCTGCTCCCTCCCAGCACTTTCAGTGGCTTCATCGTTCAGGAAGGTACACGATGTTTCAAATAAACAATGGGGGAAAATTCAGAACTGTATCAGTCAGAAAGTGAGCGCTTGCCTTTGGACATGAAAGGTCCTCGGCTTTCTCTGCTTTCCTTGCATCTTAATTCATCAAGTGCCATTCAATCCGTGCTGGAGCTTGCTTGGACCTGATGAGCTGACAGGGTTGACGTCTTCTAGCCACCAGCCCTGGTGGGAAGCAGCAAGCTGCCCTGCTAAATGCAAGGCTGCAAAGTCTAGAAAACCACACTAATGAAACTGGAAACTTCTGTCCCAGGATCCTCCTACCAACCTGTGCAGGGGGGCCATTTTATAGAGGAGAACACTAAAGTCCAGAAAGAAGCAAGGCTTAGGCTGAGTCCTAGGGCACTCAGGGACCCAGGGCCCAGTTTGGAAACAGTGTCCACATCATTCCCTTTCCACAGAACCTTAGAACACTGGTGATGGCTGGGAACTCTGAGGCATCTAGGCTGACCTATACCAGAATAAGATTCCCCTTCTACAACCCCACTCTCCAGACTGGGTCTGGGACCTCTCAGTGAGGGTGTGGGCTTGGCAGCCACCTTGGAAGAGCTTCCAACCAAGCCCCAACCCACCACTTGGAATAGCTCCCATTGTTGGGAAGTTTTCCCTTATACTGAGCCCAAATCTACCTTTCGGTAGTTCCCCCCACCCTCAGTTGACAAGTCTAGTTATGCCCTCTGGGGGCCATGAAGAACAAGCTAAGCCCTCTGCCCAGCAAGACCCCTTTAGATATTTAAAGATGACTATCGTGTCACAGCTCTTAATTAAAAAAAATCAAACTGAAGTCTGCCCCTTTGCAGCTCCTTCAGTCCCATTTTCCCTAATTCTGCCCTTTGGAGTCAAGTAGAATGAATCAAAACCCTCTTCCTCGTGACAGCAAAACACCCATGGTGTCTCTCCTCAATCTTCTTTTCTTTGGAGAAAATGGAGTCAGTTCCTTCACCCAGTATTCATATGGCATCAACTTGATGCCCTTCTCCATGCTGGGTGTCCTCTGAATGCTCTCTGAAAATATTGCATCCAACACCCATGGAGCTATTTCATGGGTGGCCTGAGCAGACCAGTCAGAGGGATGGTCAGATCTCTAGTTCTGGACTCCACGTGTCTCATGATGTGTCCTTAGCTTGCATTTGCTTTGTGGGCCTGCCAAAATGCCCTGGTAACTCCCGTTCACCCCAGAACCTTTTCAAGTGAATGGCTCTCTAGCTAAGCCTCTCCTGGCTTTTTCATGATGTTGACGTTTTAACCCAAGTTTTGCTTTTGTTCATCCCTATTAAATGTCATCTCATTCGATTCAATCCAACATTCTGGCTCAGCATTCATCCCTAGAGAATGTTGTCTCATTTACTTTACATTTGTATTTTGTCTTTGGCCATACTCACAAAGAAACTTGGGGAGGAGAGGCTGGGGGCATGACATTTCCCAGATCCCTCAAGCTCTGTCTGGACTTGACCTGGGCCAAAGTACCCAGATCTTAAACTTGGAGGGCCTTGTGACTGCTTCCCATTTGTATCAATAACTTGTATGTGAAACTAGGTTGGAGCCAAGTTGCGAAGAGCTTTATGTTACTGAGGGCAGTGAGTCATTCCTTCCAAAGAAATAAGAGCCACTTAGGATGGACCACGGAACACAGAACAACTCTGTCATATCATTTTCCCCAAACTGCCGTTTCTGAGAGTGGGGATACTTGGAGCCGCCGCACCTCTCTGTGGTGGCCTCAGCCGCCACCTCCATCTTGGAAGCTCTTCAGTCAATTCCATTCTTCTTCAGCAGCCCTAACTCTATATGACTCCAAAGGACAGGCAAGATCTCCAGCTATAGTACAAAAGCTGCCATCTTGACTAATGGAGTCTTGACTAGCGAGATATACTCCTTAAATCTGGACAGTGCTTTCCCATTTCCTACTGCCATGATCTGATTTGTACTCTGAACGAGAAAGAGACACATGTGAGTGATTAGCATGGGCCACTGTCCTTCCCCTGGGTAGTCACTCTTTTTTCAGAGATTGGTTTCTTCAGGTTGAAGTGAGGTCACTTCACTTTCCCAGCATGGAGAGGGAGAGAATTGGCCCTGGGTACCTCCTCCTGCCAGGCTGAGCCATGTGGGACAAACACTGTCCCCTCCCCAGGTCATGGCTAAGGAGCAAACACTGCCAAGGATGTCCTTCTCTCTCAGACTCACTAACAAAGGAGTGAGGGGCCTGGAGCACCATTGCTGGCAAAAAGAACAAACAGGACCCTGATGTGGTCTGCCACATCACTAAGAGCCCACCAAAAGTGGCCACAGAACACACCCAGAGAACTCGTTTCTACAGAGAACAAACTAATATTTTCTTGGACCCTCAATTTTTTATTTTACAAATTATTTTTTATTCTGAACTTAACAAACAGCGAATGAACTGGGATCTCTACATGATAGAACAGAAGAGGGTTGTACAAGGAAAGGGTAGAACTCCTTTGTGTAGAGCTTGCTTTTCTTTGTAAGTATATGGTAAGTTCTGTCTGTAGCTTTCAAAGCTGCCCTGCTGGCTGGGAGTTCTTCTGGCTTTCCTTCTGTTCTCTTCTCTGCATTTTAAAAAAAGATGCCTCAATGACCCTCTTTTCTTTCTTTTTTGTTTTTCTATCCTATTCCTATCCCCCCGCACCCTCTCCCCACTCCCACCCCTATTGGACAAGAAAAAAAGGGAAAAAAGTCCTTGTAACATACTCATCCAGTCTAGCAAAGCAAATTCCCGCACAGCCTACATCCAAAAATGCACATCTTATTATGAAACCTGAATTCATCAAGAAGTGGGCAGCTTGCTTTAGCATTGGTCCTCCAGAGTCATGGTTAAATAGACCCTGAAGTTTCAATGCAATCCAATGTCCCTTCCTGATAGCTTTCATCCAAGCATGTAAACTTGGGGCCTCATTGGTGTTCCTCTGGCTCTGAATACCTCCCATTTCCAAGAAAGGGTTAGCTCTTCCCCTCCCTCCTCACCCCCACTCCCAGGCTGGATGGCTGTGTTCTTGCGGGCCTCTCTCTCCAAAGATGTCATTGCTGATAGCAAGTGTTTTCTCAGTCACTGGGGTGGAAGGTGCTACAGAGGTCACAGCCCCCCATCAGTCTGCGTTCCCCAGTGACGCATGTGGTCCATCCCTGGCTGGCCATTTCACAGGCTGTCCAGCACCTTTGCTCTCAGAGGACCAGCCCACCCACCACAGAATTGCATGCTAGGCATTCCAACTCATTCCAGTTCCCAGAATGCCCCGGGAGGCACCTCATGCTTGTACTTGGCCTTCTAGGGATCAATCTCAAAGCAATTCCTCATTGTTGACCTATAGGGACCCCAAGTCCAGATGAAAGACTTGGGAGAGAATTTGGGAGCCTGCTTGGAATAATATTTTAGATAGTTTACAGAGGACCACATAGTAAAATGGATGATTTTGATTATACACAATTTCAAAGGTTTTACACTAACAACCAGTGCAGTTAAAATTAGAAAGGGAGCAGGTATGGGCAAGGGGGGGGGGGTAGATGAGGATCCTTGTAGCATGTTTCTCTTATAAAGATCTAATTTCCAAATATATAAGGAATTGGTTCAAATGCATAATTCCCAATAGATAAATGGAAAAGGATATGTATGAACAAGCAGTTTTTAGAGGAAGAAGTCCCAGCTGTCAACAACCAGATGAGAAAAATGCTCCAAATCACTACTAAAAACAGAAATGAAAGCAACTTTGAGATTTTACCTCAACAACAGCTAGGTGCTGCTGCAGTGGATAGAGCTTGGGGCCTAGAGTCAGGACAATTCTTCCTGAGTTCAAATGTGGTTTCAGACACTTGCTAGCTGTGTGACCCTGCGGAAGTCACTTCATCCTCTTTGCCTGTTTCCTCATCTGTAAAATGAGCTGGAGAAGGAAATGGCAAACCAGTTCAGGATCTTTGCCAAGCAAACCCCAGATGGGGTCACAGAGTCAAATATGACTGAAAAATAACAACAACCACAAGGTTCTACCTCATGCCCCATCAGATTAGCAAAGAATGCTAAAAGGTGAAAATGGGAAATGCTGGAAGGGTTGTGGGAAAACAGGCACACTTGGTGCACTGTTGGTGGAGCTGTGATTTGATCCAGCCATTCTGGAAGGCACTTTGGAACTGTACTTCTTGAATCAGTAAATTATGCATTTGACCCAGTGATGCCACTTCTAGACAAATACCTCAAAGAATTCAAAGAAGGAGGAAAAGGACCCATATGTACAAATATATTTATAGCAGCTCTTTTCACAGTAGCAAAAATATTGGAAACTAAGGGGGTGTACACCTATTGGGGAATGGTTAAAGAAATTATAATATACAAATGTAACTGAAAATTATTGTGCCACTAGAAATGACGAAATGGACAGTTTCAAAAGAAAATTGGGAAGACCTCTGTGAAGTGAGCAGAACTAGGTAAACGATTTATGCAATGACCAAATTGAAGAGAAAAACAACTTTGAGAGACTTTAGAACCCTGACCAAGGCAATGATAGGGCATGATTCTAGAGTGCACTACCCACCCACCACCAGAGAGGTGAGGAACAAAGCCTACATCCAAAGAGGGGGATTTGTTTTTCCAGACTAAGCAGATTTGCTATGACAGTTTTCTTTTTCTTTTTTATTGTTCAGAAAGAGAGGGGCAGTGATTTTTGATAGGAAAAAATGGAATTAAATTTCCTCATAAAAAGGGGGAAAATGGGAATCAAATTTCTGTTCTTGCCTAGGAGGCATCTTTGGTACAGTGGAAAGAGCACTAGATTGGGAATCTGAAACCCTGGGTTCAAGTCCTCCTTCTGCTCTTTACTGCCTGTTTGACCTTAGATGAGTCATTTAACCTCTATGCTCCTCAGTTTCTTCATTTGTGAAATGGCGATGATGGTACTTCTGCTGCCAAGAGCACAAATGCGAAGCTGGTTGAGGTTTGGGGGCTTAACTTCCCGGTGAGCCCGTGGGGGCACTGGCTGGGAACAGAGGAACTCCTCAATTTGGCCCCACCCATTAGAAACTGTTCATTTCAAAAGCATTTTTTCTGAGTTGTCCTCTAGCCCCTGCGTGGCTGCTGCATAGCTTGGTTTTTGTTATTACTTTATTTATTATTTAGCACCACCCCACCATGAGCGATGCGTCTTTGATCTGGCTTCGCGCATCCAGTGTCTGCCAGACTGGCAGAACTTCTTGTCTTCTAAAGAGACATGTCACTATTAGGGGAGCAGGTTAAAAGAATAAGGCAGCCCCCTCAGCCACGGCCCTGGGCACTCTCTGAGACTGGTCAATGCAGCTGTTTTCCAATCCAGCTGCTCTCCTTTACCCCCAAATACAGCACAAAACATTTCAATCAGACAGAAAGAAGAATTTGGACTCTTCCCCATCTTCTGGCTGCTCCTTTGTCTGTAGGGCTAGCCCCCACCCCCACCTCCGCCTCCTGGCACAGCTTTCTCCAGTTCTCCCTATGGAAATATTTCTCCTTCAAGGCCCAGTCAAGATGCCTTTCCTTTATGAAACAACGGGGGATGTTGGGTCTTCATCTCTGGAGATCTAGGCTAGCCTAGTGGTCTTTGAATAGATCAGAGTTGACCTACTTAGATGCAAGAGACTGGACCAAAGATGTCAGTAGCTGCACTGAGAGTATACAATGGTACCCTGTGTACTCATCTAGTCTTCTCTCTTTCCTTTTCTCCCAAAGGAATAGTCCACCTATCCAAAAGTGCTCCCCCCTTGGCTCAAACTGCTCTCTCCCAGGTTGCCAGTCATTTCTTCACTGCTACATATGACAATTTTTTTTACCAGGCCTCTCTGACCCCTCTGCAGCCTTGTACTTAGAGGCAGAGTGGATAGAGCACTGGCCCTGGAGTCAGGAAAACATGAGTTCAAATCTGGCTTCAGACACTTGCTAGCTATGTGACTCTGGACAAGTCATTTAACCTGTTTTTCTCAGTTTCTTCAATTGAAAAATGGGGATAATAATAGCACTGACCTTGCAGGGTTATTCTGAGGACCAAATGAGATTTTTGTCAAAAGTGCAGTGCCTGGTACACAGTAGGCACTATATAAATGCTTATTCTCTTCCCCTTGGGCTCTGCTCATTTCTTCCTACTTTAGCTTTGGTGACATTCTCTCCTGTTTCCCTTCTCTGTTCAGCCTCTTCTTTTCAGGGCCCTTTGCTGCGTCATCAGACATCTTCTCTGAGGGCTGTTTCACAAGGCCATGTGATGTGCCCTCTCTTCTCCCTATACTCTTTCTGTGCTCTCATCAGCTTTCATGGGGACAGCTTGCATCTCTAGCCAGATAACTCCCAAATTGACATTTCTAGTCCAAGTCAATTCCAAACTCCATGACCAGCTCACTCAAATGCCTGTTGCATGTTTCTGCCTGGATGGCCCATTGGTGTCTCCAACTTCCCTCCAAATGACTCTTTGTTGAGGGCACCTCCATCCTCTCAGTCATCTAGATTCCAGACCCTGGAGTCATTGCTGATTCTGTCCTCTCATTTGCCCCCCCCCCCCAACCCCTGTCTATGCCTAATTATTTGGCAATTCTTTGCAATTCCACCTCCACAACACAATCTTTCACATGGCTCCCTCCTTTCCACTCCTCTCCATTCCATTCCACAGTCACTCCTCTGCTTCAGACTTACCCTTGTTATTTCTGTTTGGCCTTCCTACTTCCCATCTCTCCTCTTTCCAATACATTCTCCACACAGTTAACAAATAATCTTCTTAAGATAGAGTGCTGAACATGTGACTCCCTGCTCA
Source organism: Gymnobelideus leadbeateri (assembly GCA_011680675.1). NCBI lineage: Eukaryota > Metazoa > Chordata > Mammalia > Diprotodontia > Petauridae > Gymnobelideus > Gymnobelideus leadbeateri. The sequence goes on along the minus strand of WOXC01004818.1, from coordinate 143,580 downwards.
GAAATGAGTGTCCCTATTGCCTCTAGGCAAAATGCACACTGAGCTGCCTGGCATTTAAAACTCTCTACAAACTTCTCCCACCTCTCTTTCCAGTCTTACTTTACATTACTTCCCATTCATGAACTATATGTTCTAGCCAAACTGGACTACCACTAACTATCCTTGAATATGTTATCTCCCACCTCCATGCATTTGCACAAGCCTTCCCCATTCCCAGAATGTATTATTTTGTCATCTCTACCTCTCAGAATCCCTGCCTTCCTTCAGGGCTGGGCTTGAGTGCCACCTATCAAGCTCCTTTTGGACTTCTACTAAGTCTTATGTCCCAGTCATGGAAGCTAAGCTGGAAAGATTTGTCCCAGGGGTCTCAGGGAGATAAGACTGAGACCCTGGATATTTCTGACCTCACAGTCCAAGTACCAGAATAAGTTGGTTAAGCTGTGACCTTTAAATTGATGGTGGCAGGGAGGTTGACCTTGAGTGACCTAAAAGCAATTCTGAAGAGGAGATACTGTCAAATCAATGAAGCATGGAATTCCTGAGCTGAAAATGACCTTAGGGACTTTACAGAGGAGGAAATTGAGGCTCAGAAAGAGGAAGAGACATGTCCATAGTCACACAGCTCATCAGTAGTGGAGCTGAAATTCAAACCTGGTCCTCTGACCACAAAGTCATGAGGTAGAGAAACAAGGTATTGTGAGATGTCAGAAAAGAGAGAAGTCATTTCCAACTTGGGAAGAGGGGAACAGAGAATCAGGGGGAGACTTCATAAGGATATTGTATTTCAGCCATGTCTCAAATGACGTGAAGGATTTCTTTCACCAGGAGATGGGAACAGCATGAACAAAAGAATAGTGATGAGAAATATAATTCGAAGAACAGTAGGTAATCCAGTTTGGCTGGAGAATTGGTTTCAGTAACTGAGTGGTGGGAGCTAGAACTAGAAAAATAAGTTGGGGCCAGATAACAAAGGGCCTTGAATGTCAGGCCAAGGCATCTGAACTTCATTTGGTAGCCACTAAAGAGATTCAGGACACTCTTATTCCTTTCATGCAGCCTAGGGCATCTAGGTGGCACTGCAGGGGATAAAGCACCAGCTCTGGACTCAGGAAGACTTATCTTCCTGAGTTCAAATCCAGACTCAGGTACTTCCTATACTCAGATATTGTGTGACCCTGGGCAAATCACTTCACCTTGTTTGTCTCAGTTCCCCATCTGTAACAACCTAGAGAAGGAAATGGTAAACTACTCCAGTATCTCTGCTAAGCAAAGGCCAAATGAGGTCATGAACAGTCAGACACAACTGAATTGAACTGAAAAAGAGATTCAGGTGGGGGAAATGCCTTGAACCTGGATTAATGACTATCAGATCTAGAGAAGAGTTGAGTCTGGGGTTAGGCAGCCACTTTTCTGGTCCCAAGGGCTTAGTGCTTGCAGGACAGGATGTGCCTGCCTGATTCTTGACCCCCAATCCTCTCACTTCCTCCTCTGCTATAAACACAGTCCCAGAGGGCATCCCAGGCAGTCTCCCTGGCATGAGAGATAAGAAGGACAGGTTCATTCTCTACACAGTGTTCTTAGTGGTCAGAGGGAATTCAGCCAGACACTGCTGAAAAGAAATCCACTTTCTTTTCTATCACCCTGGGGATTCTTTGGCACCTGAGACTGTAACCACAAATCCACTTGTGTTGATATAAATGAGCAGGAGCTTTACACAGCAAACAACTGACTCCGAATGCCAGCCTTGCCAACAAGTAGGTACATGGCTGCTTCTGACCCTCAGCAGAGTAATAAAGAGTGGCTGGGCTGGCAGTCAGGAAAGTCCTCACTTCTGATGCTTCAATCAAGAATCAATCAACAAATATTTATTAAGTGCCTACTATGTGCCAAGCTCTGTGCTAAGCACTTCCTAGGTGACCAGAGGTAAGTTACTTACCTTTTCTGAACCTCAGGTCCCTTATCTGTAAAATAGAGATGGTCAAGCTTGTTGTGAGCTCCTTTCAGGTAATGGCTGCAAAGTGTTTGCAAATCTTTAAGTATAAGATTCAGTGGGGCACTGACCCCATTGCTCTGGGACTCCCAACCTCCCAAACCCATACATAAAGGATCAGCCTTTCCAAGCTTTGGATTGAGAGCAACTAGGAGAATGGTTGAGACATCAGCTGTTATGATCAGGGACATGTTTTACCTTAACCAGGGACCTTGGTCTGCCTATCAAGGACCAGATGGAAAGGGATGGCCAAGAACTGAAACAGACTGTCTCTCTGTGTCCCCTGCCTCCACCCCGTCTCCCTCCCTCCCTCTATCCCTGTACCCCCTCTTTCTCTGCCTCCCTTCTGGTCTCTATCTCTCTCCTTGTCTCTGTCTCTCTATATCTTTTATATATATATATATATATATGTACTCATGTTGGCCTGGGATGTGGAAGGGCACAGAGAAATCTCCTAGAGGATGCTACTATGCTAGGGGAGAGGGTGGTCTGAGGGATTTAGAAGTATTATCTAGCCTAAGGGGCCAGCAGAGGGAAGTGAGGAAGTTCAGGGCAACAGTGGCAGCTGGAGGGGTGGAAGTCCCATCCTGATAGTGGTGCCTTGGGTCAGTCATTTCTTCCATCTTAGTTATGACTTTGGATGAAACCAAGGAAGAGAGGTCTCTATTTCTAGGGCTAATGAATCCAATGGAACACTGTTCTGTAGCCCCTGAGTGAGTAGCATCTTTGTCACCGAGTCTGAGCTGTTGGTGGAGTGCCTGATTAGGTCATAGGGCCCTTTGGTTTCTATTAAGTCTACATAAAGTCTGGAGCAACACATCTTAGTGCCTTTCAGACACTTCCTTCTTCTTGGCTCAGCTCTAGGTCATGCCCAGAAAGAGATTAGCAAGTTGGGGAGGCTAATTGATTTTCCTAAATCAAAAGGATTCAGTGACCAACTTCCATAGCCACAATGCAGGAAGGAGAGCTGGTTCTGCAAAAGAAGGATGGATGTATGGATGGAAGAAAGGAATGGAGGGAGGGAGGAAGAGAGTAAGGAAGGGAAGAAAGAAGGAAGGGAGGAAGGAAGGGAGGAGGAAAGGAAAGAAGGGAAGGAGGAAAGAAGGGAGAGAGGGAGGGAGGAAGGAAGGAAAGAAGGAAGAAGGGAGGTAGAAAGGAAGGGAGGGAGGGAGAGAGGAAAGGAGAAGGGAAGGGGAAAAAAGGGAGTAAGGAAGGAAAGAAGGGAGGTAGGGAGGGCTGGCCATTTATCAAATACTTACTAGGTTCCAAGTGCTAGAGCACTGGAGGTACAAATTCAAAAGCAAGGAAACAATCCCTGCCCTCAAAGAGGTTACATTCTAATAGGGCGAGACAATATGTCTGGGGTGAGCAGTATTTTAGTTTGGAAAGTCCAAGGGTGCATAAGGGAATGAATTGGCCTATTCTTCTGAATAGCAAAGGTCCAGGAGACAAGAGTAGTGATGTGTATATATGTGTGTTCGTGGAGAGGGTTAAGATCTTCCACCAACTGGGGTCGCTTCCTCATCCCATTGAAGGCGTTTTTCCTCTTCAGTATCCCCCCCGCCCCCATCATCTTTTATACAGAAGAGACGCCAAAAACTGCACTGAGGTAAAAATGGGAACTGACCTTTTGACTCAGTGTTTATTACAATGAGACAATTTGGCAGAACGGGGAGAGTTGGACCATCTGCTGAATCTCTTCTTGAAGAAAAAAAGGAGAGAAATGAGGGCTTGGCATTGGGCTTAATAACTAAAGGAACGATCATCTCCTTAGGCAAAAAGAGATAAAAGTCTTTGTTTATCTTCTGCCAGGAGTTCTAAAGCTAATAGATTCTGATTCCTCCTCCACTGCCCAGCCCAGGTTCCCCCGACCCTTACCTACTCTGCCCCCACCCCAACTCCTGCCACTATGAGAAATGGAACCAAGTCAAAGGGAAGCCAAGGACTGGAGGTGTGTGTGTCTCCGTGTGTGTGTGTGTGTGTGTGTGTGTGTGCATGTGGGTGGCTGTGTGTCTGTGTTGTGTGTCTGTGTTGTGTGTGTGTAACATAACCTGTACATGTTCTCCAGGAGACTGGATACTTCCTCAAGGCTCAGATGGTCTCATTTTTTGCCTTTCTATTCCCAGAAGCTAGCACAGGTACCTGGCACATAGTAGATATTTGATAAATGTTTGTCAATTGATTGCCTGATACTTTGCCTCCCTGATAGCATCTATGAGCTGTGCATGGGTACCCCCTTCAGGGACACAGACCACAACCTCTCCATGTCCTCTCATCCTGTGTTACCCAACGTGCCAAGGGCCCAGCTCTAGGTGCTCCTAAAGGAGCCACAAACAGCCTGTTCCACCTTCTTGTCATGTGATGAATCACCCATCTCTCAGATGCTATCATTCACAGTCAGCTAAGCCAATCCCCTCTTTTTACAGATGAAGAATCTGAGTCCTAGAAAGAAGAAATAATCTTCCCAAGGCCACATAGCTAGCCAGTGATGAAGCCAGAACCCACACCCTTCCATTTCATATTCAGTGTCCTTTCCATTCAGTTCCTTAAAAAGCATCAATGATATTCCTCTTGGGAGCCAGGCCATGTGTGTGCCACACCCTGTATGTGCCAGGCCCTGTGTGTGCCAGGTGCCAAGAATGCAGAGATAAGAGGGAGACAATCACTGCCTTCAGGAAACTTCCATTCCAGGGGGCTTACATTTCCAATGCAGCATACTGCCTCTCAGTTCTAAGCTGCTATTGTATTAGAGCCCATTCACACCCAATGTGATCTCTTCATCATCCTTTGGGTCACTCTTAAATTTAATATTTTAAAGACTGGTACTTCATGATTTGCTGCCATATAATATACGACATGCATATAGGTACCAACAAAACTCAGCAGCAAGAGGTAGAAAGAGAAATTCCATTTCAAATAGCTGTAGACAATATAAAATATTTGGGAGTCTACCTGCCAAGACAAATCCAGGAACTATATGAACACAATTACAAAACATTTTTCACACCAATAAAGTCAGATCTAAACAATTGGAAAAATACCAATTGTTCATGGGTAGGCTGAGCTAATTAAATTACAATTATTACAATTCTATCTAAATTAATTTACTTATTCAGTGCCATGTCAATCAAACTACTAAAAATTATTTTATAGAGCTAGAAAAAATAACAAAATTCATTTAGAAGAACAAAAAAGTCAAGAACATCAAGGGAATTAATGAAGAAAAAAACTGCAAAGAAGGTGGCCTAGCCATACCAGATCTAAAACTATATTATAAAGCAGCAATCATCAAAACTATTTGCTCCAACTAAGAAATAGAGCGGTGGATCAGTGGGATAGATTACATACATAAGACACAGTAGTAAATGGTTATAGTAATCAATTGTTTGATAAGACCAAAGATTCCAACTTCTGGGATAAGAACTTACTATTTGACAAAAACTGTTGGAAAAACTGGAAAATAGTGCAGCAGAAACTAAGCAAAGACCAACAAACATCTCATGGCATATACCAAGATAAGATCAAAATGGGTACATGATTTAGACAGACAGAGTGATACTATAAGCAGATTAAGAGAGCAAGGAATAATTAACCTGCCAGATCTATGGAGAAGGGAATAAATCACAATAATTTTTATTACATTAAATTAAAAGATATTTGCACATACAAAACCAATGCAACCAAGATTAGAAGGAAAGCAGAAAGATAGGAAACAATTTTTACAGCCTGTGTTTCTGATAAAGGCCTCATTTATCAAATATACAGAGAACTAAGTTAAATATAAGAATACAAGTCATTCCCCAGGTGATAAATGGTCAAAGGATATGAACAGAAAGTTTTCAGATGAAGAAATTAAAGCTATCTATAGTCATATGGAAAAATGTTCTAAATCGCTATTGATGAGAGAAAAGCAAATTAAAACAACTCTGAGGTACCACATCATACCTATTAGATTGGCTAATATGACAGAAAAGGAAAATGATAAATGTTGGAGAAGATGTGGGGAAATTGGGATACTAATATTTTTGTTGGTGAAGTTGTGAACTGATTCAGCTATTCGGGAGAGCAATTTGGAACTATGCCCAAAGGGGAATCAAACTGTGCATACCCTTTGATCCAGCAATACCACTACAAAATGATGGGGGGAATAGCAATAGGTTATACAGGGGCTCCAATCTATGACCAGAGTCCCTGCTGTTCAGTCTGGAATGAATTCAGTAGGCCCAAGCAATCTTGAAGTTGGGATTGTAAAAGTTTATTGTTATGCTTTACAGTGGGCAAGGGTTCTTAGGGAACCTGCAAGTTTAAAGAAGTCATAGGTATAGTTTTTAAGGAGTCAAGACAGTAAATCAGATGTCAACTATGCTAACTAGGTGAGTAAGGGTGGGATTAGGGAGGAGTTAAGGAGTGGTCAGTGCTTAAAGGAACATGCACTTTTAATATCAACTGTGCAGGTGTATTGCCCATAATTCACTGGGAAATAGCTCAAGGGCAGGGCTACCTGGAGGTGTGGTTTTAGGCTTGAAGCTTCACTAAGCCAGCTAGTGGTCAGGGCTGACTGAGAAGTGCCTAGTCTGCCACCCATCAATGTCATGTTTGACAAGATGGATGTTGGGAACCAAGGCTAATGGAGACTTAGTATGTGTATAATTGGCTAAGGAGTTAACCTATTGATAGTGCATTGAAGGATTCATAGGTGAAGCTGGCCACTATACTAGGGGAAGATGACATTTGCCTAAGCTAAAATGTTTATGGAAGGTTTAGTTAAGGATTCATAGATGTAGCTTGTTATTGTTCCAAGCAGAAATAAACAATTCATGAATTGTTGCTGGGCAGAGTGCTGGCAGGGGGAAGGGGTAGAGTTAATGCTCTGAGGCTGGGGGGGGGGGTCGGAATGTGATTTTACAGACTGGTTTTGATTTTACAAACTGATGTTACAAACTGATATTACAGACTGATGCTACAAACATAGATCCTAAGCACCCCATCACTAGGTCTGTATCCCAAAGAGATCACAAAAAAGGGGAAAGGACCCACATGTACAAAAATATTCCTAGCATCTCTTTTTGTGGTGGCTAAGAATTGGAAATTGAGGGGATGCCCATCAACTGGGGAATGGCTGAATAAGTTGTGGTATATGAATGTAATGGAATATTATTGTTCCATAAAAATGATATGCAGGTGGATTTTAGAAAAACCTGGAAAGACTTACATGAACTAATGCTGAGTGAAGTGAGGAGAACCAGGAGAACATTGTATACAATAACAGCAACATTGTACAAAAATCAACTAGGATTGACTTATCTCTTCTCATCAATACAATGATCTAAGACAATTCCAAAAAAACTCATGATGGAAAATGCTATCCACATTCAGAGAAAGAACTATGGAGTCTGAATGCAGATGAAAGCAGACTATTTTATCTTTTTTGGTGACTTTTCCCTTTTGTTCTGTTTCTTCTTTCATAATGTGACTAATGGAGAAATGTCTCCATGATTGCACAGGTATAGCCTATGTCAGATAACTTGCCTATCTTAGGGATGGGGGAGGGAAGGGAGAGAGGGGGAGAAATTTGGAACTTGAAATCTTATAAAAATGAATGTTGAAATCTATCTTTACATGTAATTGGAAAAAATAAAATAGTATTTACAAAAAAATCCATGCACATAGGTAATAAGCTATCACTGGCTAACTGTGTGACCCTGGGTAGGTTATGTCTATGCATCAGATACCTTATCTGTAAAAACAGGGGGTTGGACTAGCTGGCTTTTGAACTCTGATCCCACTATCCCAAGTAGTGGAAATGACCCCATCAGGTTAATAATGTGCCCTTCTTTAGGGCTTTCAAGTTTGCAAAGTGCTTTGTATATATTTGTATATAGATGGGAGATAAAGGGGAATGGGAGCCCTTCTTACTGGTCTCAGATGGTAGTGGTGGTGCTGGTGGTGGTGGATGTGCATTAATGGGCTTCATCAACCACCAGGGCTGAGCTGAGAAGCCTAGTGAGATTCGATCAGTAGCTAGGAAGTGGATTTTCAGTCAGTCACAGCCTTATGGGACAAAGCAAATAGAGTAGCTGCATCCTGGGCACTGATTCCAAGAGACCATTTACCGCAGCCACCACAAGATTTATCATCATCTCCTCAAACAATAGTAAGCAGCTGGTATGTTTTGACCGACCCTTCTGAAATGACTGTGAGCTTCTTCCTAACTCCAAGGCCAGAAGATAAATCAGATGAAGTGGAGCTGGACCAAAGAGAAGAATAATTAATAATAATAACTCACAATCTCTCAATGGAAACCAGCTTGTCAACACTAGGGCTCCCCAAGGACATTGTCAAAGTCTCCAGAGCTGATACCACAAAGGTTTCTCGTCAACACCCTCCACAGCATGTCCAGTGTGTGTGTGTGTGTGTGTGTGTGTGTGTGTGTGTGTGTGTGTGTGTGTAAGAGAGAGAGAGAGAGAGAGAGAGAGAGAGAGAGAGAGAGAGAGAGAGAGAGATGGGGGTGAGTACCATGCTACAGAGTTAATTTGTGTTCTGTCCTTCATATTAAATCTAGAAATATCAAGTCTGAACTGGAAAGCATTCTCCTCTCAGGTTCGTGTAGCCAACACTTACAATTCCATGAGGAGACTTTGAAATGACGTTCCTACCCCCAGTCTCCAATTCAATGTGCAGGGGGCCAAAGCAAGTATCTAGAAAAGGACTGAGAAGGATCCCCCTCCAATATACGGGGGGACAGGGAAGGAACCAATACCAAAGTCCCATGAAGGAGAATCAAGGTCAAGAAGTGAAAATCAAGAGAGAGCTCAGCCAAGGTCAGCAACACCAAAGGACAAGTTAATCAAGCTCCAATGAAAAGCCAGAAAAAAAGTAGTTGAAAGTGTGAGGGGGCAGATCTATGTTCCAGGGCTGCCTCTGAAATTCCCTAGCTATGGTATCCCTGACTTCAACATAGTGATATTGTTTTGGGCCTCTTCAAGAATGAAGGACAACAACCAATGGTATCATGGGCAGGTTCTGTAATCTCTGAGCCTGTTTCCTCATCTTCGAAATTGTATTAAGAATAATTGTAGCAATTATGTCATAAGGTAGTTGTGAACATTAAATGGAGTAGTGTACAAAAAAAACTTGCAAACCTTGAAATGCCATCAAAATGCCAGATATTGCTAGTTGGAAAAACTTTGATTTCTGGAGTCAGCTGCTCCCTTAGCAACAAGGCTCCACCACTACCCTGGAGCTACCCATAGGTCTGAGGGCCATGTTTTGCAACCAAGACTCAATGACTAAACTCTGATAGCAAGACCCACATCAAAGGAACTAGTGATATGGGAAGAGAAGACAGATGGCAGATCTTGCCAGTTTCAGGTATAAAGTGATCCTTAAAAGGCAGAAGAGCTTCCAAATCAGAATAAAAGAGAAAGAAATCTAAACAGATTTCAAATTGGGGTAATCCAAGACAACATAGAGGTGCATGGTAGCAGCTGGGAGGCTCCAGTGATGGCCAACATAGAAGGGATATCATATACCTCTTGTGTCTCTGGAAGGACTATGGCCCTGGCTACAAGGTACTCTGGAAAGATACATTTCTATGGTCCACAATGCACTGTAAGCATTTTCCTACCGTGCTGATGAGCTCTATCCTCTGACTCTGACTGGAACCCCAGATTCCACCTTAGGGCTCTGTACTGCTAACTGGTCAGAGTTCACCATATCTAGTCTGGAGAAATAAAAGCTTCTGGGGAAGTCTGACCTTGGGTAGGTAGCTTCTGTGTGTGTATGTGAACATGTTTGTGTGAATGTGATCACAACGGGTTATCTCTTCAGCCACTGTATTCTGATGCACTCCATTAAACACCCTTCCTCTCTAGACTAGGTCAAGGCCAGTTCATCTCTGTTTACAGCTAATACCAAGGTCCAAAGATTCCAGGAGTCCTGGCAGCCCAGTAGAATTAGGGGTGCAGCAGATAAAAGCTGGCAGATACCAGAGTCATACCCAGTTGTCTGGTTGACATTTCCATCATCTCGGGTGGCAAAAAGGGTTGCTGTGAAAGAATTCATTCATTCCTAATGTTCATGGCCTGGTCTTTGAATCACAAGGGAAGTTTGCCAAGAGCTCTTGGGAAGAAATGGTGGCCTATAGCCCAACACAACAAATAGCAAGCACTGGGATTGTATGGTGAGCTCTGTGCCTGGCCCTGGGGGAGATGTGCAGCTCAGATAAGATGTGGCCCCAGAAACCAGGAGCCCACAGTTGAATTGAGTATGGGGATAAAGAATCTGGCCTGTTAGCTATAATACATATTATTAGCAGACAAGCATATCAGAGGGGCTGAAAACAAAGCTCTAGGTGAGGTCCAGAGACCCAATAAGCCTCCTAAGGCTTGGTCTTCTTTCCTAGGAGTAGCAATAGATCCTTTAGACCCCGCTTCCCAAATGACATGCCCAGGCCATTTCCCATTAGGCCACAGAGCAGAGGGCATCATTTTGGTGGGGTTTCATTTACCAAAGTTCTTTTCCTTTATTGGCATGTGGTGACTATGGAACATCTGTTTGAGTTTCCAGAGATGCATCATGCCCCACAGCCTTTATAAAGCCCATCAGTCTCCAAGCAGCCCAAAGCTCTTTCTGTTTGAACAAGAACTTTACTCCCTTGTTCACAAGTGACTGGCCCTTTCCTTTCAACAAATCTTTGTCTCACCTTGGTGAATTCCTTAATAATAATAATACTCTAGGATTTTTCAATCTTCAGTCCTCCCTAGCTTATAACTCATTGGATCTTCAGGACAAGATGCCTCCTGCAAGTGAGCAGAGCAGGACTTCTTGTCCTTACTGTAAGAGGACAGAGACAGGGGGCGGCTAGGTGGCGCAGTGAGTAGAGACTCGGCCCTGGAGTCAGAAGGACCTGAGTTCGGATCCGGCCTCAGACACTTAACACAAACAGAAACCTAGCCGTGTGACCTTGGGCAAGTTACTTAACCCCAATTGCCCTCCAAAAAAAAAGCAAAAAAAAAAAAGAGGACAGAGACAAAGGGCCCACAAAGTGATAATGGAATCAAGAGTAGAAGCCATTTCCCATCTGGAGTTCTGGGCACTGCCATGATGCTTCCTGTCAATGGACCTCAGCTAGGCCCAAACCAGGGGCCTCAGTGGGCAGTGTGGTGCCTTCTCTTTCCTTGTCAGATCCATAAGACCTTATTTAAAGCTTGACACATTTTCAGATAAGCAGTGGGACTTGCTGGCCAGGGCCTCTCCTGCTCCCTGGTGATCCGTCTTCCCTTCATCCTTAGAGTACTTTCTCTTCCCATCTGTACCCAACCAGATGCTCAAACTACACTCACAGGCTCTAGTGGTGCTTTCCATCCTGGCTCCCTGTTCTTAGTACATCCTGGAGTGTTGGTCCTAGCCTTCCTCCATCATGGCTGAGGCAGAGACCAATGTGAAGGAAACCTAGCTCTGGTTAATAGCTATTCTCCCTCCACAGTACAAGTCCCAGAGAAAATGACAACTTCTCCGAGAAATTCACTTAAAGGCACATCCCTTCCCCTTCCTGGCCCCAGAACCAATACACTCAAATGATCCTACAATGCAGTGTCTCTTGGCTCTTGTTGTTTAAGCTCTTGATAACTTCATTGGCCAACATTGGCACCATCCTCCACGCACCAGGTCATGCTGGGTGGGCCACTGACTCCTCTCCTGTCCTATATTTGACTGCACTTGAACCGTTATTAACTCTATCTTTGCTTTGCCGTTCCTGAGGCCTTGCTGGTGACAGTCCATCTCCTCTCCATGTCCTGATCACATTTATTGACCTTTCTGCTTCCTGGTTTGTGTTTTGTCTGCATCTGTATTTAATAAAAATGCTAACAGAAGAGATTTCTTCGATAAACTGTAGCTACCAAGGCTATTTCTAAAATTATAAAGGCCCATCATCAAGGCTGCCCCACCCCCAACCTTATCCATTTCATTTCTTGGCTTTTCTCTTTTATTCTTGTTATTTCTCTCTGTTAACCATGTGACATGGGGGATGGGAGGAAGCCAAAACAGAGACACCCCAGTCTCTCCTACAAACCAGCCCAATGTTTCTCATCTCTCTCCTCCTCTCAGGGCCATTCTCTGCCATCAGTGATCCAGCCCCAAAGTTTCCTCAGTAGTCCTGGGAACTAACTCTACTTCAAGCAGCCATGTGTCCGTGTAAGCTCATGCACTCAACCATTCCTTTTGAATGTCTTTCCTTCTTTCATCACGTCTATCTTTCCCTTTATCTCACTCCTTCTGCCCCTCCCAGAGCGTCATCCTTTATGGCAAATAAAAAAGAAAAAGAAACCAATGAAACCCACTGGCGAAGTGGGCTGTTATATGCAATCTTCTCCCCCTTCCCATTGCGGGGGGGGGGGCGGCTTCTCTCTTTTGGGGTCAAGCCTGGCTCTTGGCATCTTGAAATGGTCCCTTTTGTCACTTTGGTTTTGGGGGGCTTCTTTCTCTTTACACTGTCACCATTGTATATGTGCCTTATTTGTACATATATTTATGTATTTACATGTATGTGTGTATATATATATATATATAAATATATGTATGTGTATATGTATATGTATGTATATGAATGGAAGTTAGTATAGTTAGGTAGGGCACCAGGCCTGGAGTCAGAAAGACCAGAGTTCAAATTTGATATCAGATAATAGCTGAGTGACCTTGGGCAAGTCATTTAACCTCTGCCTGCATAGAACTGGAGAAAGAAACGGCCAAGCACTCTAGTATCTTTGCAAAGAAAAACCAATGAACAGGGTTTAGAAATGCTAAAAAAGATATAACATAGGAAGATGAGTCCTTCAGGGCAGAAAGGCCTGGTGGGCAATGGCCCATGGGGTCACGAAGAGTTGGACAGGACTGAGCAACAACAAATGTATGTATCCTCTGTTTATCTATTTCCTTCAGTGTCCATCACATACCGTACCTCTTCCCATACCTCTCTGAATTCGTCATTCCCATTGTTTGTTAGAGCACAGTAATATTCCATTGCATTCATATTCCATAACTTGTTTGGCCATTCTCCAGTTGACTGGCACCTAATTTGTTTGCAATTCTTTGCCATACCATAAAGATTTTGGACTATATGTAGCCAGTGTATGTTATTACCAATGACCTTGAGGTGTATCCCTAGCAGTGGGGCCTCGGGGCTAAAGGCATTGAAGATCAGTCACTAATTCTGTTCTTCCATGTTGCTTTCTAGAATGATCATATCAATCCATAGCCCCACCAACAATGCGCTCGTGTGCCTGTCTTTCTCATGGATTCTACTGGCCCTGGAGTCAGGAAGACCTGAGTTGAAATTTGGCCTCAGTTATTAGTTGTGTGACCCTGGTCAAGTCACTTCACCCTGTTTGCCTCAGTTTACTCAGGATCCTACCCTCTCAGGGTTGTTAGGAGGATAAAGTGGGGTATTTGTAAAGGGTTTTCAAATCTTAAAGTACTATAAAATGCCTTAAAATTTCTTATCCTCGTTATCCCCTCCAACAAAGACTATTCTCATCTTTTGTTGTATTTGAAAGCTTGCAGGGTGTGAAGACAAGGGGCGCAATGCTGTGGTTTGCATTTCCCTTAGTTACGGACTTGGAATCGTTTTTCACATGATTAAGACTTGGTCATTGGTTTTGGCTAACGGCTCCTGGCTTTTGATTGTCTTTATGATGGGGAATGGCAGCCACTCCATGCTGGCCAGGCTCACCTTGCCCCACTGGCATCATCATTGCTGCTCAGTCCTGTCTGACTCTTCCTGACCCGGTTTGGGGCTTTCTTGGCAAAGAGGCTGGATTGCTCTGCCATTTCCTTCTGCAGCTCATCAGTCCTCTCTCCCAGGTGGGGTTTCGGCACTTGGGGGATGGGGGGTGGGCTGAACCTACAGTTGCTACAATATCAGTAAGTACAGGCCAAGCATAATGCCTTGATTTCCCTACAGATGTCCTACAGGCTGTCTCAACAATCAGGATTTGATTTCAGTGCCCTGAGGGGAAGGGGCTGCCCGTATGGGGGAGCAACCAGTTCTACTTGATGTCTCGGGAGAATGATTGGTTTCTCGGTTTGCTCTTGGAAGCAGGAGCTCCTGCTCAGTGAAGGAAAATATCAGAGCACTCTCTAGCCCTCCCTAAGAGCACACATGGAAGGAACCTGTGGAGCACCGTTTTGTCTCCAGAAATAATTGAATGAGCACTGCTCTTTCTTTCCCTGGTCCTTCACACCCTCTCATCCACATGTCCTTTCTCATGGTACATCCTAGAGAAATCAGGGTTCTCCAGGCCAGGGTGGCCAGCTTGAGGGGCCTGCAGTATTCCCTGAGCTGGCAGCCTAACCATCATACAGGTTTGGCATGGGCTCCTCTAGCCTAGGGCAGGAGATCAGGGGACATAAAAGAGCTTATAAGGAGGCCTTAAGATGTGCTTTGTCCATGGCAGGGGCTTAATGGAAGTTTGTGGGCGACCCTGTTGAAAATGATTTTATTATCAGTTATGGCAGCTATCCAAACAATATCAAGCTGCACTTTTTTCTAACATTCCCTCACAGGCTCCTGCTTTTCTTTCCTGGGGAATGGAATAGAGATCTTTGGTCACCTGCTTCCTGGCTGGGCATTCAGCTTTCTACTTTGTCCATTCCCATTTTGATACTCTTGGCCGACTGAAGCTGGTTATGCCTTCTGGGGAGGGGTGGAAGCAACCTTCATGGAAGCTTCACATGTCATCCTAACTCAGCGGGTAGTGGCTAGTGGGGAGCAGGTAGACCACTGGCCTTGGAGCCAAGTCTATCTGTATTTGAGTTCAGCCTTCAACACGTATTAGATTGGGACCCACTGGAAGCCACCTCACTTCTCTGGGGATAATCTAAGCACGACACCAAATGGTAGTAGCGAGTCTTCATGAGGTGATATTGGCAAAGGGCTTTGTTGTTAGGAAGTTGATGTGGGAGCTTGCTTGTCACCTTGATTAACTCCCAGGGCAGTGAGCCATTCCCCACTCAGGATGGGCCATACCCACTAACCTTGACTCAAGAACCAAAGGCCATTTGTCCTGAAGTTCCAGATGATCTGGGGGCCTCCTGGGCTGGGGAGGGAGGGGAGGGAACTTCTTTTCTGGGTTTTCTTGGTTTCTTTTTCTTGGCTATTTGCTATAAGGGATTGTTCTCTGGGAGGGGGGAATGAGCAAGATAAAGGAGAAAATATCGATTATATAAAAACAAGATGCTTCAGTTGCCTTGTTTCATGGGAGACTCAATTCCTACGGGAGGAAACAGTCTTTTAGGGGCTTTCTCCCCTTTGGTTTTTCTTCCAAAGAGTTTGGGAGAAGTCAGCAGAGCTAAAAGTCAACCTAGGGTCTGGAGAAGCAGAGGTCCCCCCTTCCATATTGTTGTTTATTGTTATTAGCATGCACTCCCTGAGATAGATGGAGGTGAAGCTGTTTTCCCAGATCAACTTCTGCCTCTAGCCGAGGCCCTGAATTTCAAACCTAGGCCTGAGTGGGCATATGAGTGGGGTGGTTTGGGGTGAGGGTCAAACCTCTCCCACTTCAATTTTACAACAGCCCCCTCTGTCACCTCCCTGCATCACCAAGGAAGGCCGTAGCTCTCCATGATGGGAGATCTATTCCAAATAATAGAAGTACATCCTTCCCTGGACTCACAGAAATGTACTAGATGGCCTTTCCAGGTTTCCTCTAGCACGAGGAAGGCTTTGGCTGATCAGCCTGAACATCAACACTGACAATATCTGTCCATATGTGTAATATTCCATATCATTCAAGTCCCTGTCCCCCCACCCTACACCTCTGCAATAAAGAGAAGAAGGCTTAGCTCTTCTCCTGGGTCAGGCTTAATCGCTATAGCTCCCAGTATTCAGGTTTCTTTTTGTTCTTTTCACTTAGACTCTTGTAATCATTGTGGATATTGTTTTCTTGGCTCTGAGGACTTCATTCTGCATCACGTAAGTCTTTGCACGCTTCTCTGTTTTGGTCATATTTGTTGTTTCTTATAGCACAATAAGATTCCAGTATATTCACTGACCACATTTTGTTTAGCCTTTCTCCAATCAATGGACATCCACTTTGTTTGCAATAGTTTATTATTACAAAAAAGTGTTGCTATGAATATCCTGCTATATGTGGACCCTGTCTTTCTGCCATTGACCTTCTTGGGGTATTGGCCTAGCAGTCAGATCTCTGGGTCAAAGGTTATGGCTATCTGAGGCCCTTTGTTAGCCTAATCCCAAATGGTTTTCCAGAATGTCAGACCAATTCCCAGCTCTAGCAGCAGTGTTATTAATATGCTTGTCTTCCTGTAACCCCTTCCAATCTGTACTCTAGCCATCTTTTCTCATTCTTGCCAATTTCCTATGTGTGAGGTAGGGCATCAGATATGTGTGCATTTGCATTTCTTTTATTATTAGGGACTCAGAGCAGTCGTTCATAAGCTTGTTCACAGTTTGCATTTCTTCTTTTGAGAACCGTGGTGAACACTGACTCTTAATGAACATTTCGAATGTGTAGGCTTCATGTACAGCCGCAAGCTACTGAAGGTCTTCCTAATGCAAGCTGCCACAGATGTGCACCCTTGGATCAGAAAAGAACAAAGCATGGACTGGAAAGGGAATTCATACATTTGACTCATTTTAGGGAAATCCAGCCCCAACCTCAAAAGAATTAGACATCCTTACTGTCTGATATTTACTACTGGAAAGAAATGTTCCTGCTAAAGTTGGAAATGTGACTTCCAGGACCTCCACCCCTACCTTAAGTGCCCCCGGATGGAAAGATCAACCCAAAGCTTCCTTCCTTGGGGTGCTTCATAAAGGTGGTCACACTGGTACATAACATTGTGGAGAGGTTGCCAGCATTCATTCTCTGGCAGGTAGGTCATCATTGGCATCTGTCTCCCTGATCTGACTCTGGAATGCCCCTCAGAATCCGTGGAGTCCAGAGTGATCTACCCAATTAAGAAGGGAGACTTGGCTTCAGTACCTTCCCCCAACCACCTGCAGCAATGGGCCCATCTCTTCATAGACCATCAGTGGCTCAGATTGTTGCTGGATAGGAGCATCTGGCCTCTCCACTTTACCGAAACATTGACGCCCCCAGCAGTCTCATCTGGCACCAAGACAAATGTGTGGGGTTCTCCCTCCAGCGCTGTCCATAGCAAGCATAGAGCATGTAGTGCACAACTCTGGCCTGAGAACTGCAGCTGCAGAAATTCTTTTTTGTCATACATTTACAATCATGTGCTTGGATCCCTTTGGAAATGGGGGCTGATTTCCATGATGCCGATTGGAGTACACCTTGGACCCAGGAAGAGCAGCCTTGTTTGACCACAAATCCATCTGATAGCCAGCCAATTTGTTCTGGAGTGGATTGGCCTTAAATGCACCCAACTCTTCTCTGGGGAACTGGGAGTCTGGAGGGAGCACATGGAAGAAGAATGGAGGCTTCTGGGAGTAGAGAATTCTGCAAACACTGAATAAGAAATTGGTATCCAGCTGGAGAAAAAACCAATTAACATGTTTCAGAATCTCATCTTCAGCAGGAAGATGAGCCCAAAGATCAATGTTCCAAATGGTAGGAGAAGACAAGGGAAGGGGAGAAAGAGGAGGCAATGGGTACAAGAGATATGGGCAGCACACTGGTCAGAAATCACTTCATAGGTGAGGAAATTAAGGCCAAAAGTCCCATGGGGAGTTAATGTGTAGGTCACAAAATCAGAGGTGGAAGGAACCTTAGATGTCACCTAGACCAACTTACACCTAAATAAGAATCCCCTCTGGACGGGGCGGCTAGGTGGCGCAGTGAGTAAGAGCGCCGGCCTCGGAGTTTGGATGACCCGAGATCAGATCCGGCCTCAGAAAATGAGCACCCACGCATAAATCAAATGACTAGCCGTGTAACCTTGAGCAAGTTACTTAACCCCAATTGCTTTAAAAAAAAAAAAAAAAGAATCCCCTCTGGAACAGATCCAGTAAGTACTTGGTTAATCTGACCTTTGCTTGAAGACCCCCAAGGGAAGGGGAAACCACAGCTGATAATCCAAGGCAGCCCAGTTCACTTGGCACCAATTCTAATTGTTGGAAACATTCATTATATGGCAAACCCAAATCGGCCTCTCTGCAGGATAAATCTGACCTCTCTTCCACATCCCTGGCAGGTTTTCTAGCACTTAAAGATAGCTCTCATGCCCTGCATATGTCCTTGCTTCTCAGGCCAATTCTCTTTTGGCCTTATTCTCAATGACCTTGGGAAGAGTGGGACACAACACTACCTATCCCTCAGTGAATCAGCTCACTTGGTTCTCCATGGATGGCCAGGGAAAGTCTGACTGCGCCATGAGCTACTTGGGGCAAAAAGGCAGTAAAGGCAAAGATGTGGGA
Organism: Gymnobelideus leadbeateri; assembly: GCA_011680675.1. Classification (NCBI taxonomy): domain Eukaryota; kingdom Metazoa; phylum Chordata; class Mammalia; order Diprotodontia; family Petauridae; genus Gymnobelideus; species Gymnobelideus leadbeateri. The sequence continues at coordinate 125,188 of WOXC01004818.1, read as the reverse complement.
GATTGGGGGGGGGAAGGGCTGTGTCTAAATAAAGCCCGAAGAGTTGAGTGCTCCCACTTTAACTCGGAGCTCTGCCCTGATCTCTCCTTCAGGGGCCTGTGCAGAAGTGTGATTTCAGAAGCCTTAAAATACTGTTCATGCCGCATACTAAGTTACCCACAACAAATTCATAGCGGCTTTGGGGCTGTGAAATCCTTTCGCAGGGCCCCTCTTCCTCTTCTGGATTTAGCATTCTTTCATTCCAAGAAAGCCTGCTGACAATTTTCCCCCCATCCTTCCTTAAAGCTGTCTATATTTCCTGGATCCCGGCTATCGTGAAGTGGAAAAAGCTACCATGTTAAAGGAAGATTCTTTCTTTTCTTCCCCAAACCAGGACTAATGACCTCAAACCACAAAGGGTGAAAGAGAGACCTCAGAACAATCAAAATTCTACTTCAAGATCCTGTCATGATGTTGGGGTAGGGCCTCCCTCCATGTGATGTGCAGCACACTTTGGTAGATGGTCTTTAATAATTGTTGTGGCTGACCCTGTGGCCAAACTGGCGATGACCCCTCCAAACTGAGCCAGGCTGGTTCTTGGACAACAGATAGATCAGACCTGTCCTTGAAGCCTTTCCAGCTTGGCATAGGATCTGCCAGAGCTTGGACTCTCTGGGCAGAGCCTTTGAGGACCCAAGGTCACTGCTATACCAGGAAGAGGCATCAGGGGAGAACATTAGTAGAGAAATAACAACCACTAGGATAATTAAAATAATCCATTTGTAGTGGCTTGTAACATTCACTCTGCAAGAGATGCCATGTTCACTCATCTGTGACCTGTGGCAAAAACAGTTCCTGGTCCCAAAGACAGTCCTGGATCATAAGGGCCAGGTCAGCCTCAGTTATACAGAGCTGCCTTTGAAAGGCCCACTTTCTGAAAGTACCACGACTATGCCTCCACGGCCAGGAAATCCAATTGTATGTGTAGTTATACCAGGAAGCCTATTCCAGGAAGAAGCTGCCTTCCATGTCTTTAATTGGTCATTACACAAGGAATAACTACTTCCCACTTATCCTGCCCTCTGCTTGACTCTACTGTGGCCAGAGTTGTTCCAAGTGACAGGTCCATAGAAGGTCTTTTGGGGAGCTGGTTTTCCAGGTGCCATAGGATACACCCTCTCCAAGGAAATGTCAGACAATTTTCCAACCACTGCTGCCTCCCATCAGTATCAGTGTAGGTCAGGGCCCCTGGTCTGAAAGCACTCAAACAAGTATTCCATTCAACAAGCTCCATGCCTGATGCCCAAAAGGTGATGGGTGAGATGACTCCAGAGCTCCCTTACTTCCCTGGGCTATAACTCCTTTATAATCTAGGCTCCCAAGCACTTCCCTCAGCCCTTGGGCCCCAGCATTACTGAAGGAAGGACATGTAACTCTTTGTTGAAAAAGTCAAGATCTTTAGCTGGTGGTATAAGAATATCTGTCCAAATGATGACACAAAACTACTTTTGCAAAATCTCCAATTATGAATCTGGGCTCTTAGGAAGCCTTGTGGGGCCATGAGACTGGACTTTTCCCTCTAGAAGACCCAGGCCAATGCCACCTGACCTCCGTTTGGTCCAAAAGTAGTATCTTAGACTTCTAAATGGAGATGGGGAGGTGCAGATCTCGATTCTTGCAAGCATGGAGACTGAACAGAATAAATAAATATCAGGATACCATGGGATAGACCCAAGCTTGGTAGGGCTGTATTGGTGCTTCCTGCTTGGTGTGGGAGGAAGAGCACTGGACTTGAAGTCGGGACAATATTGGCTTCAAATCCTGGTTCTGATACTTGCTATCTGGCTGACTTCACCTTTAAACTGGGATTAACAACTTACCCCATAAAGTGGCCATTAGGTGGTGCTTCAATGGATGGAGTGTGGGGCCTGGAGTCAGGAAGAGTCCTCTTTCTGAGTTCAAATCTGGCCTATGACACTTCCTAGCTGTGTCACCCTGGGCAAGTCACTGAAACCTGTTTGCCTCAGTTTCCTCATCTACAAAATGAGCTGGAGAAGGAAATAGCAAACCACCCTAGGATCTTTGCCAAAAAAACCCCAAATGGGGTCATGGAGCATTGGACATGACTGAAAATGACTGAACAAGAACAAAAACAACCTCAAAAGATGGTCAGAGAAATAATAATGATGATAATAAAACATAGCAATAGCAAACCCCCTGACATTTTTGCAGCCTCTCAGCTTGGCCTCCTTCATAAGCCCTTATTATTCAGGCTCGTAACATTTCTCCCCTTGTTCCTGCCAAGCACAATGGGGGGGTGGGGAGGGAAGATTTTGGCTGATTTGACAATGTTACAGAAACAAACAGATTTGAAGTTTGCACAGGTTGATGGGGCGCAGGGAATGAAACAAGCAGGCAGCTTTAAAGCTAGGAACTTGGCAGACAGGAGCACACAGGGAGTGGGCCTCAGGAGGGGGGCAGCCAGCCTGCTTTATTGACAAAATAAGCCCCTGACTAAACAGATACTTAACTTTGGAGATCAGAACAGTTGTCTGGTTTGGGGGCTTAACTACATGAGTGTTAAGTAACACTGTCATGAATTCCAGAATCCTTTTCCTACCCTATACCAGGGTACTGGGAGAGAGGAGGATGTATTGGGTGTGGGGCTAATGGGGATGGTTGGTTCAAGTGCTATGGCAGTTTGGGGTTAATCACAGTTGTCCCCCTAGGGCCCCCTCCCAGCTAATGCACCCACATGAAACCTGAAATAGGCTGGGAATTATTATCCCACTGGGGAGGGGAGCATATCAAACCTGTGCTTTTTCTCAGTGTTGAGAATTCCCAGCTTACAAGCTCCCCCCAACTAATGCACATAGTGGACCCTTCTGGAACTTGTAGTCTTTGGGTTTTAGGGGGCACTGAGAAGTGCTTGCTAGTGGTCACACAGTTAGCAAGGCTTGAACTTGGCTCTCCTGACTTTAGGACTGGCTCTGTGCCTTCTGTGGCACACTATTTCTCTATCCCACTTTACAGATGAGGAGAGTATAAGGCCAAAGTTGGACCACTAATCAGTGACCAAGCTGAGGTTAAGACCCAGGTCTCTTAGCTTGAAGCCCAAGGCTCTTTCCTTCTCTTCTGGCTGACTCAAGAACTAGAGCTAATGAATGCTGTTTTAATTCTTACTATCTAAATGAGAGATATCTTTTTGGCTCTTTCAAGAGAGACAAAATGACTTTGAGCTCCGATAAGAATTAGAACAAAAGGGACTCCATTGACTTTTTGGGTGGGGAAGTAGAAGGAACAAAGACAGAGAGGGAGCATCTGAGTTCAGTATGGAGCAGAAGAAACTGAAGTTTCATGAGTTACTTCAGCCCAGCCTGAGATTAGAATCCCAGACCAGGAGTGAGAGAGACAGAGAGAGAGAGACAGAGAGAGAGAGAGAGAGACAGAGAGAGAGAGAGAGACAGAGAGAGAGAGACAGAGACAGAGACAGAGAGACAGAGAGACAGAGACAGAGAGAGACAGAGAGACAGAGACAGACAGAGAGAGACAGAGACAGAGAGAGACAGAGAGAGACAGAGAGAGAGAGAGGTCAGAAAGCCAAGGAAGGAGGCCTCTAGACCTGGGATAGGTGTGATGTATTGAATTGATGTCTTAGCATTGGAAAGCATACAAGGGATCATGTCAGACAGCCACAACCTGAATAGGAATTTCTGACAATGTTTCTGACAAGGGCTCACAAGGTTTTCACTTGAAGATTTGCATTGATGGGGAAGCCACTAGCTGAAATTTACCTCACTAAACTTTTTGCCTATGGTTCCTAGTTCTGCACTCTGGGCCAGTTAGTCAACAAGCATTGATTAAACCCCTACTATATGCCAAGTGCTATGTTGAGCACTTCAGATACAAAGAAAGACAAAAACACAGTCCTTACTTTCAAGGAGTTCACAATCTAATGGTGAGACAACATGCAAACAACTGGGTACATGCAAGCTATACACAGTGTAGACAAATGGTAGCCTCGGAGAGGAGGCATGGCAATGGGAGAATGGGGTTGAAAAAGGCCTTCCCCAGAATGTGGGATTTCAATTGAGTCCTAAAAGAAGCCAATAGGCAAAGGGAAGGAGGGTGAACATTCCAGGCATGGGAGACTGCAAATGCATGAAGTATAGAAGTGGGGTGTCCTGTCACATGAAAAACAATGTCAGTGGGCCTCAGCCATAGACTAGAGGAGAGTAAAATGTATGAAGACAGGAAGTATACAGTTGGAGGCAGAGCCAAGATGGTAGCATAGGGCCTCAACCCGCCTGAACTCTCCCAATATTCCCCTCCAAACAACTTTAAAATAATGCCTTTAATAAAATTTTGGAGTGGTAGAAACTACAAAAGGTCAGGGTGAGACATCTTTCCAGCCCAAGACAACTCAGGAGGTCAGCAGGAGAAGTCTGTGATACCAGAGTGGGTGCCAATCCAGAGTGCCCACAGTGGCAGTGTAGTTGGGAGGTGACCACCTGTGGCAGCAGCATCTTTGGGATTTCTCACCCCAGAAACAGTACAAGAGGGGTAGGGGATAAGAGATGGGGGTGATAAAAGGAGGGAGTGCTCAGAAACAAAGCCAACTTTTAGGGAGGGACAGGGTAAAAAGAAAGAGAGGAGGATAAACAAAAATGGAGGGAAATACATACTGTAATCATAACTATGAATGTAGATAATATGATGGATTAGAAACCAGAATCCAACAATACGTTGTCTACAAGAGACACACTTGAAACAGAAACACACACACACACACACACACACACACACACACACACACACAGCGTTAGAATAAGGGCCGGGATCAGAATCTATTATACTTCAACTGAAATGTAAAAAGGCAAGGATATGGATCATAATTTCAGACAAAGCAAAAGTAAAAATAGGCTTAATTAAAAGAAATAATCAGGGAAATAAAGTAATATTAAAAATTTACAGCAAGTTTCTCTGAAAAAGGCTTCATTTCTCAATATAGAGAACTGAGTCAAATTTATAAGAATTCAAGTCATTCCCCAATTGATAAGTGGTCAAAGGATATGAACAGGCAGTTTTCAGAAGAAACCAAAGCTATGAGTTATATGAAGTCATATGAAAAAATGCTCTAAATCACTATTGATTAGGGAAATGCGAATTAAAACAACTCTAAGGTGCTACCTTGTACCTGTCAGATTGGGTAACATGATAGAAAAGGAAAATGAGAAATGCTGGAGTGGATGTGGAAAAAGATATGTACATTAATGCACTGTTGGTCAAGTTGGCCCAACCATTCTAGAAAAAAATTTAGAACTATGACCAAAGGGCTATAGAACTGTACCTACCCTTTGACCCACCAATACTACTGCTAAGGCTGTATCCTGAAGAGATCAAAAGAAAATGAAAAGGACCTATATTTACAAAATTATTTATAGCATCTCTTTTTGTCATGGCAAATAATTAATGGAAAGAATGCCCATCAATGGAGAGGATAGGAGGGGAAAGGCTGGACAAGGTGTGGCATATAATCATGATGGAATACTAATGTGTTAGAAGAAATGACAAGGAGGATAGTTTCAGAAAATTTTTGAAAGACCTGTGTGAAATGAGACAAACGAAAGTGAGTAGCACCAGGAAAATATTATACATAGTAATGGCAATATTGTGAGGATAATCAACTGTGAAAGACTTAGTTACTCTGATCAATACAATGATCCAAGACAATTCCGAAGGACTTATGATGAAAAATGCCATTCACTTCCAGAAAGAGGATTGATGAACGCTGAGTACAAATTGAACTATAATTTTATCACCTTCTTTATTTTTCTTGCTTTTTTGTGACATGGCTAATATGGAAATATACTTTGCATGATTTCACATGTACAATTAATATTATATTGTTTGCCTTCTCAGTGCATAATGGAGGGTTTGGGAGGAGTGAGAGAATTTGGAACTTAGAAATTTTTTTAAATATTAAAAATAAGTAAATACTTAAAAAAAAAGAAAAATAGGGTCAGTTGTAAAGCATTTTAAGTGCCAAATCTAATATTTGATCATAGAATTAACAGGAAGCCATTGGAATTTATGAAGTAGGAAGTTGACATGGTCAACATATGGTTTAGAAAAATTATTTCAGCAACTGAGTGCAAGATAGATTGGAATAGGAAGAGATATGAGGCAGGATAACCAGTTAGGAGGCTATTGCAATAGTCCAAGGGAGAGGTGATAAAGATGTGTGCTAAGGTGGTGACTGTGTGAGTGAAAAGAAGGGGGCATAGAGAGAGTTCTTTTTTCATAGGAAAAGTTGTTTAGCTCTGTATTCTCCATCCTATATTTGTGCAATTGAGTTTTTTAACCCAGGATTAGAATTTTATGTTTATCACTAGTAAATTTCATCTTATGAGATTCAAGTCAACATTTTCACCTGTTGATGTCTTTTTAGATCCTAACTCTGTCATGCAACATTTTAACTATCTCTCCAGGAATTGGCTAAGCATGCCACCTATGCCTTCCTCCCCTGGAAGATAGAGAGAGAGATTGCCTAAGTTGGATGAATCAGGACTGTAATTGCCTATCTGGGTGTAGTTTCTACCCTCATATAATGGTCATATACCTGGTCGCACAGTCAGGAAGCCTGCATTCTAATCCCAGGCCTATCACTAACTCATCATGTGACATTGAGTAAGTCACTCCTTTCCTCTGGGTTTCAGTTTCTTCTTCCTTTGTAAAGTAGCAAAAAGAATTCCCTCTCCTCTCACTTCTCAGGGATACTGAGAGGAACAAAGTCTACCATAGCGTTTTGTGCACAGCAGATACTTAAACTTAACTGAAAATCAGTCTGGTATAATGGATAGGGTGTTAAACATGGAATCAGAGAGACTCAGGGTCAGATTCCACATCTGCTACTTGCTGAGAGGCTGCGTAGGATAGTGGACAGGATACTGGTCTGGGAGTCAGCAGGACCTGACTTAACATTGCACCTCAGCCACTCACTAGTTGTGTGGCCTTGGGCAAAAGTCACATAACCTTTCTGGGACTCACTTTTGTCATCCTCAGAATGGGAGGGGGGATTGGACTTGAGGTCACTTAGGTAGCTTATGATCCTTTGAAAGAAGATGAAAGTGAATTCTATTGCAAACATAGAGTCCTGTATGGATATAAGCTCTTATTGCTGTTATTGCTAATACTAATAATAAAACCATTAAAGCACGGTTATTATTATTTTTACTAAAGAAATATTACATTTCCTTGAGGACAAGAATATTGCTGTATCTGAGCCCTGTATCTTCCCCTAGTTCTGAACACAATTAGTTCTTAATCAGTGTTTATCCAATGAATGACTATCAATGGTCATTAAGATGTTGTGATGACAGTTCCTGTTCTTCTGCGCCCATTACTGTTCAGGAATCACTTTCGCAAGGTAAATAAAATGTAAAGTCTTATACTTGGGATCAAAATATCAACCTCCCAAGTATAAGATTACAGAAGCATAGCTACATGAAAGTTTTGCTCTGAAAAAGACCTGTGATTTTTAACAGAGTGGAAGCTAGACCTGAGTTGAATAGTCTGACATAGCAGCCATCAGAGCTAAAGTCATCCTAGGTACTGTGTCTCAGACCAGACATGTGATGGTCCCACTGTCCTCTGCTGTGACCAAGCCACACTTGGAGCATTGTGCTCAGCTTAGAATACCACAGTTTAAGTGGGCCGTTGATGATCTGGAGAGAGCTAGAGAAGAGTGACCAGGGTGAAGAAGAATCTTGAGATCATGCTAGAGAAGTTCATATGAAAGAAATGGGGTGTTTATATGGAGGAGAGAAGATTTATGGGTCTTATGTCTTGTGTGGGGCTGTGTCTTGTTCTGCTTGGCTCCAGAGGATAAAACCAGAGCTATTGGGTGAAAATTGAAAGGAGGCAATTTTATGTAGGGATGGAGGGGAAAATTCCTAACAATCAGAGAGAGCTATGCAGAAGTGACATGGCCTGATTTGGGAGGTGGTAGGTTCTCTCTTGGAGGCAGCTAGGTGTCTCAGTTGATAGAGCACTGAGACTGGAGTAAGGAAAACCTGTGTTCAAATCCGGCTTCAGACACTTGCTACCTCTGTGACTCTGGGCAAGTCACTTAGCTACTATTTGCTGCAATCCACTGGAGAAGAAAATAGCAAACCACTCCAGCATCTTTGCAAGAAAACTCCATGAACAGTATTGTTCTGCTATGGTCCATGGGGTCATAAAGAGTCAGACACAGCTGAACAACAAAGTTCTCTCTTAATGGAGGTCTTCAAGTAAAGACTGAGTAAGCCTTTGTTGGGTAGGGTATTCAGGGTTAGGTGGAGGTTGGAAAGAAATACCCTCTGGAGTGCCTTCCAATTCAAAGAGTTTGTGATCCCGTGGGCCTCTTCCTCTCCTGTTCCCCTCCTCAGTAGTGACCAGGGTGCTGAAGAGACTTTTCTCAGTGTTCCAAATCAGAAATCTCTTTCTCAGAGCTGAAGCCTCCATTTCGAGCCCCTCACTCTCCATCTGGGATCAACACCTGCCTTGGCCACGTTCTTGACTTTGTTGTTAATCTAATTGGACTGAGTTGGGCAGGGCTGGCTTCCAGCCATGGAGCAGCAGGGCCTGAGTAGGCTGTGTTTAATTTGGAAAACTCAATGTGGTTCTGTCCATGGTTCTGAAGTCTAATATTACCACAGGTATTATGCTTTCTTTTCAAATAAAAACTCAAATTATTTCCAAAAATGCAGTCAAATGGAATAATGTGTAGCTGTTTTTTTTTAAAGGGAAGCTGTGTTTCACCTTCCCTTTCTTGTGTGGTCATCTTCCAAGCATTTGCCCCTTGGGGGAAAGATTCCTCATCTTCTGTGGAGAATTAGTGATAGCAGGATTTATCTGACCAGGATTTGGAGTCATAGGGCACGAGGCTGAATTCTGGCATTGGGCTGAGATCTTTTCCCTTTTAGGGTCTCATGTTTTTTTTCTTTGCAAAAATGAGGGATTGGACAAGGTCTTCTCTAAGGTCCCTTCCAGTTTGGGCATTCTGTGAGCTGCCTATGATCTAAGTGATGTTATTAGTGCATCAAAGATAGTACTTTTCCCTTACTGGGAAAGTAGCCATCCTTTTAGTGCTACTTAGGAGGCTAAGGCATCTTTTGCTGAGGGATGTTCAAGTATTTCACAAGAGAAAAGGATGATGTTTGTTTCCATTTACAGATGTGGAAGCTGAGGTACAGAAAGACTAGAGAACAACCTGGAGCTGGCCTACTACCACTTCATACTTAACCTTTAGCCAGGTTCAACCTTGAACCTGTTCAAACTTCAACCCTGCTGCTCAGAAACCCTGTTAGGAATCTTTCATAAATCCTTAGCCTAAGAGTCTCATGACCTCAAATTGTGACTCCTCTAGGTCTATATGTCCTTGGTCAGCTCACTCACCCTCTTTCAGGTCCAGTTTCCTCTTTTGTAAAATAACAGAGTTGGACTACACACTCTCAGAGGAGTCTTGCAAATCTGAAGTTCTGGGTTCTGTCATCCTAGACACACTGTTTGCTGAATGGAGTGTGCCATCTTCTGATCCTGGACATTTGGCTAAGGTGGCCTCTATGTCTAGGATGCACACTTTCCTCAACTCTTCCAGGCTTAACTCCCATGACTTTTCTCCCCAAAGCATTCCCTGATCCTCACCCTCAATGACCAGCATTCTCTTTCCTTGTAGTATAATGGAAAGAACACTGGGACTGGAGTTAGAAATCTGGGTTCAAATCATTCCTCTCATACTAACTAGCCTTGTGACCTTAGAAGAGTCACTTAATCTCCATGGGGCCTCCCTATCTTCATATGTAAAATGGGAGGGTTAGATTAGATAAGAGTAGAGGAACCTTTTAGCTCTAGACTTACTTTGTATTAATTTATCTGTGTCCTTGAGGGCAAGGGCTGCTCTGGTTTTATCTTCTTATCCCCAGTAGTTTGGCCCAGTGCCTGGCATGGAGCAGGTACTTAAGAAGGGTTTGTTGTGTTGAAATGACCACATTTCCGTTGCTTTACCCATTCTTTTATGGAAACCTCAAAGCCAGCCCTGCCCAGCTGTACTCTGAGTGCTATTTCTTCCCATCTTCTCCAGCTCCACCTCACCCAAAGGCTCCCTTGCTCCCTCTTGAGCATCTCTGCACTTCTCGAGGGGCTCTTTCCCTCCTGCCTTCACAGTCAGACCTCTCTTGACCTATCAAGTCTTCACTTGAGCCTCTAATCCTCTCTAGTTTTCCTCCTCTTTCTCTTCTTTGCACTATTAGGTTATTAGAACATGTTGTCCACTCCTGCTGTATCTACTTCATCTCCTCCCACTTAAATCTCCTGAAAACTTTCCTTTGCTCTCACTGTTCAAAAGAAGTTGTTGAATCAAAAGTTATTCTTCCAACCAAAGCTAGTCAGATCTTCTAGCCAAATCTCCTGCTCCTCTAACTCTAATTGTTTAGACATTTTTCATGACATCAAGCTTAAATCTTTCTCTCTACCACTTTCTCCTGCTTTGTTCTTTGCTCTGCTCTCTGGGGTCACAAAAACACTTGCCTAATATCTTTGTGACAACCATTAAAATACTTACAGACGGTTGTCATGTCCTTCCTGAAATTTTCTTTGTTACTCTGTAAACACTCCCAATTACTTCAAAACATCCCCATGTGGCATTATCAGAAGGCTCTTTCCCATCCTATTTGCTCTCCTCTGGACTCCCTCTGACTTATTTATCAATGTTCTTCCTGAGACATTGCTCCTAGAACAAGATACAATATCCCAGGTGCAGTCTGAGCTTGGGCTCAGCGCATGTTTGCTGTTTAACTTAACTGATAGCAAGGTGAGGTCTAAGACTCCCCAAATAGCATAAAAGTTCTGCAGCTTCTCCAAGTCTGGAGAGGAGCCCAATTCTGTCTGTGTTGTCTTGAGGACCAGTCTAGCTGGGTATGGCCAATGTTGGTGGGATGGGAGTTGGTGGGGGGAGGTTCAGAAAACCACCGTTCCCATCTGGGAAAGGAATCCCAATGGGGCAGGTAGGCACGAGGCATGGCAGGTCATGGTGGATGGAATGTGTGAGGAAGGCCAGGTTCCATGCCTAGAATTCCTCCATTGGCAACTGAGAGCCTGAGGTTTGTGTAAGGGAAGCCCAGTTCCCTGTAGGTGTTTATAACAATGTTTAAATTATCGTCTCCATTCTGTGCACACATTGATAGGTATTTGCATATCAATGAGTGACCTGTCAGTTTATTTAGAAGGCCATAGCAGTGGCAAGGTAAACATCTTTATTAGTGATCTCTGCTGTTCCTTCCATCCTCATCAGAGACCTTCTCACTAGATCCCAGTTTGGCCTAAGCATTGTACCTACTGGGGCCTTAATGAATGTTGGTCAAATTGAATTAACTAGAGTAGAGACAGCTTAGAGAACATCTTCTCTACTCTCAGCCTTTAGAAAGCAAAATGAGGTGGAGGGAAGAGGAATTCGATTCAGCAAGAATTTATTTTTTTTTATTTCTAGTTTTTACCATTCGCCACCAGAAGATTTGAGGTTACAAATTTTCTCCCCCTCCCTCCCTTCCCCTCCCCCCAAGATGGCGTGCAATCTGATGTAGGCTCCACATAGATATGGGAAGAATCACAAGAAAGAAGAAACAAAAAAGGAGAGCGAATACTAGTCTTCGAACTTCAGCAAGCATTTATTAAGCACCTACTGTGTGCTAGGTGAGCTAGACACTAGGAAGACAAAGGTGAAAAAACAACAGGCCCTGCCCTTGAAGAATTTACATTCTATTGGAAGGAAGGAGAGACTAAAGCATGTGCACTAATGAATTTTGGGAAGAGTTAAGGATGGAATATATTTTCAACATGGGGCATCACTTGTGCAAAGTCCAAGAGGCAGGAGACAGCATTCTATTGGAAGGGGAACAGCAGAGCTTTCCTGGGGTAGGGGTGGGAGAAACAGAGGGCAGGGCTTAGCTTCTAGAGCGGAATCTCTAAATAAATTCTAAAGAGTGCCTTTGACCCAGCACTTTTCAAGCTTCAAACTTAAGATGAGGGGCCAGGGCAGCCCTGAGAGGACCCACCTAGAGAGTGCCCTTTAGCCAGGCAGGCATTAGGGAAGGCTAAGTGTCAGGAGGATGCTCTTTGCAACTTTTAGACCAAGTCCAAGTGATTCCTTTCTTATGTCCCACATTGTTGGTGGTCTCCTCCCCTCCCTGACTATTTTGTGTTTATTTTTTCTATATTTTCCTTTTTGCCCACTGCCACCTATATTGAATTTCCCAAGTAGAGTGGAAGTTCTCTGAGGGTAGGGAACACTTTGGTTTTGTCTTTGTATCCCCAGAGCCAAGCACCTAGTTTGGTGCTGCAGTGGGGGATGGGGCAGGCAGGCATGGCTAAGAGGGCTTGAGAGAGATTTGCAGGCCATGGCAGGGATGGAATTCTAGCCCTACTCTTTTTGTCTGTCTCACGTCTACATTAAATCCCAGAATGCATTCTATGACACAGGCAAGAACATACGACTCGGATCCAGAGAAGAGCTGGGTTCAGATCCTGCCTCTGACACTTTCTGATCAGCCCTCTGAGCTACAGTCTCCTGCTTTGCAGTGAAGAGAGTGATAACCCCTCTACATCACAAAGTTGTGATGAGGTTCAAAATGATACCACCTGCAGAAGTGTTTTGCAAAGTTTAAAGTGCTAGAGAAATCAGCAAGCACTTATTAGGCACCTACTGTATGACAAGCACTGCACCAGGCACTAAGGACACAGACACAAAGTCCCTACTCTATAGGAGCTGGCATTGTCAGGGGAAACTCCACATACACAAATAAGTCGATTATAGTGGGCCCTTAGCAAATGCTTATCGAATATTTACTTGCACAAAAACGCTAGGCAACTGGGCAAACAGTGCTTTCTAGAGCTGGTTTCTGACCCCTGTGAAGTCATGCGTATACTGTGTCTTCCCTCCCTCTACCCCTCATCACCCCCCCCCATTCCTTAGCGCCTCGGTAGGTAAGGATGGATGGGGAGGCTGGGGTCGGTTCCTTTTGTCTTTATACAGCTCATCATCATTGGAAATGTCTACCTTGCCAGCCTCCCAAGAGAAATAGGGACATACCACAGGATTTACATAGCACTTTGGAAGAAAGGGGAGGGTTCTGGTGGCTTTCTCTGCTTCAGTGGCTTTATTTCTATTACAATAAATCCCAAAGCACTGTCTTCAGGGAAGCCTTGACTCAGTCTTCTGTGCTGACCCGAAGAACACCTCACAGTAGTAAGTGCCAGACCTGACTCCCCTTCCCATCTTTCATGGTACAACTAAACTGGCCTTCTTGCTGGTCTTCACACGTAGAACTTCATCCTGTCTCTGTGACACTGGGCTGACTACCTCTCTCACCTGCCTCCTAAAATCCCTTGTTTTCTTCAAGCACCTCCTCCTATGGGAGGCCTTTGCTTATCTCTCCCACCTCCTAGTATTTCCCTCTCCCATGGTACCTTGTATCTATTTTGCATACACACATACATATGCTCCCCCTCCACTCCCACAGATTGTGAGTTCATTGAGGGAAGGGACTGATTCATCTTTGTATCCCTAGCTCCTAGCCCAGTGATAAACACACAGTAAATGCATAATTAATGCTTTTCCACTGGTTTATTAGCTCATGTAGAAAGAACTGTTTTTGTTTTAGCTGGGCCTGACTACACAGACTCATTGATGTTCTCTCAGAGTTTCATTTCCACAGTGGATAAGGAAGATAAGATCATAGAGTTTAGATATGGAAGGAATGTTAGAATTCATAAAGCCTAATCCCCTCACTTTACAGATAAGGAAACTGAGGCCCAAAGAGCTATACTACATGAGGAGAAACAGGATTTTCAATAGGCATTACTTTTCTTGCTTTTTCAAAAATCCATTTTACTTTATTTTCATGTTCTCCTTCCCACCTCTCCCTCCTTCTCCCTCAATGAAAAAGCAAGGGGAAAAGCCTATTACAAATAAATAGATGATAGATAGATAGATAGATAGATAGATAGATAGATATAATATAGTCAAGGAAAAGAAATTCCTACATTGTCCATGATTCAAAATAAACAAACCTAAGTTGAGGTTTGCATTCTGAGTATATTGCCTCTGTCTGAAGGTAGGCTGCATCTTTCATCATGAGTCCTTGGTATTGTAGTTGGTCATTATGTTGATCAGAGTTCCTAAGTCTTTCAAAATTGTCTTTACAGTCATGTTGTTATATGAATTGTTGTCTCATTGTTATCATCATTTCTAATGAAACTACTGATTATTTCTCTGATCTGTTCTTTGACCTATCCATTCCCTAGCATTAGATTATTTAGTTTCAAATTAATTTTTGATTCAAAGGCCCTTTATCAGAAATCATTTTTCTTGCATTATGGTCCACAAAAGATGTGTTTAATATTTCTACTTTTATACCCTAATGCATAGTCAATTTTTAAAAATTCCATGCACAGACAAGAAATAGATATACTTTCTTGTGTATTCACTCAATATTCTCGAAATGTTTATCATATGAAAATTTTCTAAAATTTTATTTAGGTCTTTTTTAGTTTCTATGTTGGTTATACTTATCTAGGTCTGAGAGGGGTAAACCAATGGCCCCTGCTATTATAATTTTACTATTTCTCCCTATAACTTATTTTACTATTCCACCAAGAATTTAGATGCTATACAATTTGGTGCATATATGCTTAATATTGATATTAATTTATTGTCTATACTATCTATCAGCAAAAATGTGGCTTTTCTATTTATCTCTTTTAATTAAGTGTAATTTTGCTGTTGCTTTGTTATGAATGCTATCTCTGCTATTTTTTATTTTAACTGATGCATAATAGATTCTTTTCCAGCCTTTTATTTTAGATTGTTTGTGTCTTTCTGTTTCAAGTGTATTTTTTCATTTTTTTTTGATTTTTTGTCTTTATTAATTTGTTTCTTTACTTTTACTTTACAAGATTCAATTCCATAATTCCTTGAGTTTCAAATTTTCTTTCCCTCCCTTCCCTCCCCCACCCATGACAGCATACAATCCAGTACAGGATCTGCAAATACATTCACATTAGACATTAGTCAGGTTACAAAGGTGGATTGTACTAAATGGAATGAAAAAATGGTAAAGAGGAAATAAAACCAAACAATAAAAAGAAAAAAAAGATCAAGTAGTTTGCTTCAATCAGGATTCAAATTCAGTTCTTTCTAGTTCTTTCTCTGGATGTAGGCATCTCTCTCCATCATGAGTCTTTTGGGATTGACTTATATCACTGCATTGCTAAGAAGAGTCCAGTCTGTCAGAGTTGGTCATCACACATATGTTGTGTCTGTGATTGTGTACAAATTTCTCCTGGTTCTACTCTTCTCACTCAGCATCAGTTTGTATAAGTCTCTCCAAGTAAATATGAAGTCTGTCTGCTCCTCGTTTCTTATAGCATAATGGTATTCCATTACATTCATATACCACAACTTGTTTAGCCATTCCCCAATTGATAGGCACCCCCTTAATTTACAATTCTTTGCCACCACAAAAAGAGCTGCTATAAATATTTTTGTACATTTGGGTCTTCCTCCCACTTCTATGATCTCTTTGGGATATAATCCTAGAAGTGATATTGCTGGGTCAAAGGGTATGAAATTATTTATAGCCCTTTGGGCATAATTCCAGATTGCTCTCCAGAATGGTTGGATCAGTACACAACTCCACCAGCAATGCATTAGTGTTTCAATTTGCCCACATCCTCTCCAGCATTTGTCATTTTCCTGTTTTGTCATCTTAGCCAATCTGACTGGTAAGATGTGATACATCAGAGTTGTTTTGATGTGCATTTCTCTAATCAATAGTGATTTAGAGCATTTCTTCATATGCATATAGATATCTTTAATTTCTTTCTCTGAAAACAGCCTGTTCATATCCTTTGACCATTTATCAATTGGGGAATGACTTGTATTCTTATAGATTTGACTCAATTCTCTGTATATTTTAGAAAGGAGTCTTTTATCAGAGACATAGGTTATAAAAATCCTTTCCCAATTTCCCACCTCCCTCTTAATCTTGGTTACATTGGCTTTGTTTGTACAGAAGCTTTTCAATTTAATGTAATCAAAATTATCCATTTTGCATTTTATAATGCTCTCTAATTCTTGTTTGGTCATAAAGTCTTTCCCCCTCCACAAATCTGCCAGGTAAACTATTCCTTGTTGCTTACAGTATCATCCTTTATGCCTAGATCATGCACCCATTTAGACTTGATTTTGGTATATGGCATTAGATAATGGTCTATGCCCACTTTCTGCCATACTATATTCCAGTTTTCCCAGCAGTTTTTGTCAAATAGTGCATTCTCATCCTCAAAACTGGGCCCTTTGGGTTTATCAAACAATAGATTACTATATTCATTAACTGCTGGCTCTCCTATGCCCAATCTATTCCATTGATCCACTATTCTATTCTGCAGCCAATATCAAGTAGTTTTGATGACTGCTGCTGTATAATACAGATTAAAATCTGGCATAGCTAGTCCACCTTCCCTAGCATTTCTTTTCATTAATTCCCTTGATATTCTAGACCGTTTGTTCTTCCAAATAAATTTTGTTACTATTTTTCCTAGCTTTATAAAGTAGTTTTTTGGTAAATTGATTGGTATGGCACTAAATACATAATTTAGTTTGGATAAAATTTTCATTTTTATTATATTAGCCAAAAGCAAGTGATATTTTTTCCAATTAGTTAGATCTGACTCTATTTGTGTGAGAAGTGTTTTGTAGTTGTGATCATATAGGCCCTGGGTTTGTTTTGGCAGGTAGATTCTCAAATATTTTATAATGTCTATAGTAACTTTAAATAGGATTTCTCTATCTCTCACTGTTGGATTTCATTAGAGATATATAGGAATGCCGAGGATTTATGTGGGTTTATTTTATATCCTGCAACTTTGCGAAATCTATTTATTGTCTCAAGTAGTTTTTTACTTGATTCTCTAGGATTCTCTAAGTATATAATCATATCATCTGCAAAGAGTGATAGCTTGGTCTCTTCTTTGCCTAATTTGATTCCTTTGATTTCTTTTTCTTCTCTAATTGCTACTGCTAGCATTTCTAGTACCAGATTGAATAAGAGGGGTGATAGTGGACACCCTTGTTTCACTCCTGATCTTATTGGAAATGCTTCTAGTTTATCCCCATTGCATATAATACTTGCTAATGGTTTTAAAATAGGTGCTACCTGTTATTTTAAGGAAGGCTCCATTTATTCCTATACTTTCTAGTGATTGTAATAGGAATGGATGTTGTACTTTGTCAAAAGCCTTTTCTGCATCTATTGAGATAATCATGTGGTTTCTGCTAATTTTATTGTTGATATGATCAATTATCCTGAAGGTTTTCCTAATATTAAACCATCCTTGCATTCCTGGAATAAATCCTACCTGATCAAAGTGTATTATTCTTGTGATAAGTTGCCATAGTCTTTTAGCTAATATTTTATTTAAAACTTTTGCATCTATATTCATGAGGTAAATTGGTCTATAATTTTCTTTCTCTGTTTTATCTCTTCCTGATTTAGGTATCAGTACCATATTTGTGTCATAGAAAGAATTTGCTAGGACTCCTTCTTCACTAATTTCCCCAAATAGTTTGTAGAGTATTGGAATCAATTGTTCTTTAAATTTTTGATAGAATTGACTAGTAAATCCATCTGGCCCTGGAGATTTTTTCCTAGGGAGTCCATTGATGGCTTGTTTGATTTCTTTTTTCTGAGCTGGGGTTAAGTAATTTACTTCCTCTTCAGTTAATCTGGGCAACTTGTATTTTTGTAAATATTCCTCCATTTCACTAAGATGGTCAAATTTATGTGCATACAATTGGGAAAAATAATTCCTAATTATGGTTTTGATTTCGTCTTCATTGGAGGTAGATTCACCCTTTTCATTTTTGATACTCATAATTTAGTTTTCTTCTTTCTTTTTTTTATCATTTTGACTAAGGGTCTATCAATTTTATTGGTTTTTCATAAAACCAGCTCTTAGTATTATTTATTAATTCAATAATTTTCTTAATTTAAATTTTATTAATCTCTCCTTTGGTTTTCAATATTTCTAATTTAGTATTTAATTGGGGATTTTCGATTTGTTCTTTTTCTAGCTTTTTCTTTTTTTTTTAATTAAACAAATGCTTTATTAACTTCTGGTTTACATCATTCATTTCCACCAGATTATGAGTTACATTTTTCCCCATTTTTTCCCTACCCACCACCCCAGAATAGCAGTCCCACTAGATATCCCCTCATCCAATCTGCTCTCTCCCATATCTTCTCCCATACCCCCTTCGACTTTGCCATTAGGACAAGGTGAATCTCTGAGCCCCACTGCCTGGACATCTTATGAAACATTTAATTTTAAAACTTCAATTTTCAGATCCATTCCCTTTCTCCCTTGTCACCCACTCCCTCGGAGAAGATAAGCAATTCAGTATGTGTTGTACATTTTTATCTATGCAAAACATTACCATAGTAGATATATTGTAAAAGACTGCTTATATTTCCCTCCCACCTGTCTCACCTCCCACCTGGTCCATTCCCTACTTTGATCCTGTCCCTCTTTGATAGTGGGTACTTCTAACCTCCCCTCTCCCCAGAATGCCCTCCCCTCCATCATCCCCCTCTCATCCCCCTTTCCCCTACTCAGGAGAGTGAGTGAGGGTAAGATATTCCATTTAGTATGTATGTGATTCTCTCCTTGAGCCAACTTCAATGAGAATATGCTTTTGCCTTTTTGCCTTCCTGTTCTTTCCCTCCCCTGCAACTACTTCCCCTTGCCTCTTCTACATGAGATAGTTTGCCCTACCCTGTCTCTCTCCATCTCCTCTTGCCACTTTCCTCTCTCACCTCTTGATTTCACCCCTTAAGAATCATCCCTTCCTTGGGGTGGCTAGGTGGCACAGCGAGCAGAGAGCCAGCCCTGGAGCCAGAAGGACCCGAGCTCGGATCCGGCCCCAGACACCCAACACACAAACAAAAACCCAGCAGGATATAGTTTCCTTCCTTATCTCTTTTAATTAGATGTTTTTTTTTTTGGTTTTGCTTTATCTGAGATAAG
Organism: Gymnobelideus leadbeateri; assembly: GCA_011680675.1. Lineage (NCBI taxonomy): Eukaryota > Metazoa > Chordata > Mammalia > Diprotodontia > Petauridae > Gymnobelideus > Gymnobelideus leadbeateri. The sequence goes on along the minus strand of WOXC01004818.1, from coordinate 106,084 downwards.
GATTGCTACCCCTGCTTTTTTTACTTTACCTGAGGCATAATATATTCTACTCCATCCTTTTACCTTTACCCTGTGGGTATCCCTTTGTTTCAAATGTGTTTCTTGTAGACAGCATATTGTAGGATTATGGTTTTTAATCCATTCTGTTATCCACCTCTGTTTTATGGGAGAGTTCATCCCATTCACATTCACAGTAATGATGACTATCTGTCTCTTCCCCTCCATCCTATTCCCTCCCCTGCTTATGTTTTTGTTTCTTCCTTCTCCCTTCCCCCCTTAAGGGTTTCCCTTTTGACCACCACCTCCCTCAGTGTTCCCACCCGGTGCCCCCCTTCTTTACCTACCCTCACCCCTTACTACTATTTCCCTCTCCTCTAACCCTCCCCGTTTTGTCCCCCCTTACCCTACTACTGCCTATAGGATACAATAGGTTTTTGTACTTATCAGGGTATGTTATTCCCCCTTTGACCCCAAATCAATGAGAGTAAATTTCATACAGCGCTCCTCTCCCTCCCTCCTTTTCCTATAATGAATTTTCGTGTCTTTTCACATTAGAATCTTAAACTTAACTGATTATGTTGATCCCTCTTTGAATCAGAACCAGTGAGAATAATGTTCAAATGATGTTCCTCTCCCTCTTTCCTTCCCCTCTACTATAGTGTGTTTTTATGCCTCTCCTAATGGCATAATTTTCCTTTTTCTGTCTCATCCTTTCCTTTTATCCCATTACAGTCCCTTTGACCCCCTTAATAAGGTATTTTTAATCTTCAGATTAGTTCATTCATACCCACACCCTCTATCTATGTAGAACCCATTTAAAGGTTATGATAATCATATAAATTTCGATATTGACAGTTATCAGCTTCTCTTATATGGATGTAAACATTTTTCTCTTTTTGCATCCCAAATTATGTGCATATGTGCATGAATGTGCGTGTGCGCATGTATGTATATGTGAGTGTGTGTTTTCCTTGTTTACCTTTTTATGCCTTTCTTGGGTCCTGTAATTGGAGATCAAATTTTCCATTGAGCTCTGTTTTTTTCATCAGGAAAGTCTGATAGTCCCTTATTTCATTAAACGGCCATCTCTTTGCCTGAAAGATTATGCTCAGTTTTGCTGGGTAGTTAATCCTTGGTTGCAGTCCTAGCTCTTTTGCCCTATGAAATATCAAATTCCAATCCCTCCAACCTTTTAATGTAGAAGCTACTAGGTCCTGTTTGATCGAGACTGTAATTCCACAATATTTGAATTGTTTCTTTTTGGCTGCTTGCAGTATTTTTTCCTTAATCTTGTAATTCTGGAATTTGGCTAATATATTTCTTGGAGTTTTCAATTTGGGATCCCTTTCAGGAGTAGTCTAGTGAATTCTTTTGATAACTATTTAATCTTCTGATTCCAGGAATTCAGAACAATTTTCTTTGACAGTCTCTTGAAGGATATTGTCCAGGCTGCTTTTTTCATCATGGCTTTCCAGTAGACAAATAATTCTTAATTTATCTCTCCTGGATCTGCTCTCTAGGTCAGCTGTTTTTCCACTGAGGTATTTTACACTTTCTTCCAATTTTTCAATCTTCATGTTTTGTTTGATTGACTCTTGGTGCATCATAGAGTTCTTAGTTTCAATTTGACTGATTCTAATTTTTATTTTTTATTTTTATTTTTTTAATTTATTTTTTTTTGCAAATGCTTTATTAACTTTTGGTTTACATCATTCATTTCCTCCAGATTTTGAGTTACAATTTTTCCCCATTTTTCCCCTACTCACCACCCCAGAATAGCAGTCCCACAGGACTCATCCAATCTGCTCTCTCCCATATCTTCTCCCATACCTCCTTCGACTTTTCCATTAGGGGAAGGTGAATCCCTGTGCCCCAATGCCTGCACATCTTATCTCGCAGTTACATGCAAAATAGTATTAATAATAGTATTTATATATATTTGAAACTTTTAATTTTAAAACTTCGAATCCCAGATCCATTCCCTTTGTCCCTTGTCACCCACTCCCAGTGGGAAGATAAGCAATTCAGTATATGTTGTACATGTATATCTATGCAAAACATTACCAAAGTAGATATATTGTAAAAGACTGACTATATTTCCTTCCCATCCATCCCACCCCCCACCTGGTCCATTCCCTACTTTGACCCTGTCCCTCTTCAAAAGTGGGTGCCTCCAACCTCCCCTCCCCCCAGCATGCCCTCCCCTCCATCCTTCCCCCTCTCATCCCCCTCCCGTCTACTCTCCTGCAGGGTGAGATATCCCATTTAGTATGCATGTCATTCTTCCCCTGAGCCAAATTCAATGAGAATATGGTTTTGCCTTTTTGCCTTCCAGTTCTTCCCCTCCCTTGTAACCATATCCCTTTGCCTCTTCTCTATGAGAGAGTTTACCCTATTTTGTCTCTCCCTATCTCTTCTTGCCACATTCCTCTCTCACCTCTTAACTTTACTCCTTAAGTATCTTCCCTTACAACCAAATTCAACCTGTGCCCTCTATCCATGTATACCTGTAAACATATATACACACATTCACATATGTATTCATATGCCCATATACCCTTCTTCAATTATTTTCATACTGAGAAAGGTTTCATCAGTCACAGTTATTGTTTTTCCACGTAGGAATGTAAATAGTTCAACTTTGATAAGTTCCTTTTGATTTCTTTTCCCTGTTTACCTTCTTAAGTATCTCTTGCTTCTTGTGTCTGAATGTCAAATTTTCTATTCAACTCTGGATTTTTCCTCAAGAATGCTTGAAAGTCCTCTATTCCACTGAATGTCCATATTTTCCCCTGAAACAAGATACTCAGTTTTGCTGGGTAGGTAATTCTTGGTTTTAATCCCAGGTCCTTTGCCCTCCAGAATATCCTATTCCAAGCCCTTGGATCCCTCAGTGTAGAATCTGCCAGGTCCTGTGCTATTCTGATTGTGTTTCCACAATATTGAAATTGTTTCTTCCTGGCTGCTTGTAGTATTTTCTCCTTGATCTGAGAATTCTGGAACCTGGCTATAATATTCCTAAGAGTTTTCTTTTGGGGACGTTTTTCAGGAGGTGATTGGTGGATTCTTTCAATCTCTATTTCCCCCTCTGGATCTAAAACATCAGGGAAATTTTCCTTGAGAATTTCTGGAAGGATGATTTCTAGGTTCTTTCTTTGATCATGGCTTTCAGGTAGGCCAATAATTTTTAAATTATCTCTCCTGGATCTATTTTCCAGGTCAGTGGTTTTTCCCATGAGATATTTCGCATAGCCTTCTATTCTTTCAATTGCTTGGATCTGCTTAACAGCATTTTGATTTCTCATAAAGTCACTAGCTTCCATTTGCTCCAGTCTAACTCTGAAGGAATGAATCTCCTCAGTGAGCTTTTGATATTCTTTTTCCATCTGGCAAATTTGGCTTTTTAAGGCATTCTTCTCCTCATTGCCTTTTTGAGCCTCTTTTGCCACTTGTGAGTTAGTCTATTTTTTAAGATGTTATTTTCCTCAGTCAGGCTGTTGACTCTCATTTCATACTTTTCCTGCATCCTTCTCATTTCTCTTCCCAATTTTTCCTCCAATTCTCTTATTTAGTTTTTAAAATCCTTCTTAAGGTCCTCTATGGCCTATAACCCGCTTGTATTTTCATTTGGGGCTTTTGGTGTTGGAGTTCTGACCTCACAGTCCTCCTCCTGTTTCATGCTTTGATCCTCTTTGACCACAAAATAGAAGTCTAATGTTGAATTTTTCTGTTTATTTTGTTTCCTTTGCCTAGGCATGTTGCCACTTATTTACTTGACTTTTGGGCTTGTTACCACAGTAGGACTCTGCCACCAGCCAGGGGAGCTTCTATCCCAAATGTTGGGGTCTTCTCAACTGCCGGGGGTATTAGTTGGGTGCCTTCCCTGAAGCCCCCACACACTCTGGCAAGCTGGACAGCACCCCCCCCCACCAAGACCTCCACCTGAGACCGCAATGCAGATCCAGGGAGGTTAAAGCAAGAGCAATTACCCCCAAGACTGATCGCCGGCTCCCCCTACAGTTCACAGACCAGGAGCTGAAGCTACAACTGAAACTGCAAAATGGCGTCTGTGCCATGTCTCCTCAGCTGCTTCTAGCCCCAGGGGAAGAAGCTGACATGCTCCCAAATACTGGTCCCAAAGTCCATAGGGCACTAACCTCTCACTTTTTGTTGGAAATTCTGGAAAAGCCACAGCTGCTTGTGTTCTGGGGTCCCTCCAGCTGGCTGCTGGTCCGGCCGCCCTGGGGCTAAAACCGAGACTCACGTAATCCGGGGCTTGGCTCCCAGAGTGCTGTGCTGGCGGCTCCCTGTCGAGCTGCCAGGTTGTCCTCAGCAGGAGGTTAGCTTCTCTGTGTCATTTTGTGGGTGCTGGAGCTCCAGAGGTTGCTCAGAGTCCCCTTTACATGATTTTGAAGTGATGTGGGCTGGAGCGCCATGGAAGTGCTGTTTCTACTCAGCCATCTTGTCTCTGCCCCCCCATTCTAATTTTTAGCAAATTATAGTCTTCAGTTAGTTTTTGAAGGTCCTTTTCTAGGGAGGTATTTTCTCCAGTTACTTCACTCATTTTACTTTTTAAGGATTTGTTTTCTTCAGTGAAGCTTTTTTCCATTTGGTCACTGTAGATTTAAATTTGTCTTCTGCCTCCCCAATTTGTTCTTTAAAATCTTTCTTAACTTCCTCCAAGAATGCTTTTTGGGCTTGAGACCAGTTTATATTTCCTTCTGTGGTCGGAGATGTGAGTATAGAGTCCATGTTGTCCTCTGGATTTGCTTGTTCTTGATCTATATAATAAGCTCTGATTGATTTTCTTGCCTTCCCCTTCTCCTTCTCAGCTTCCTTACTTCCCATTGTAATTTCCTATTTCCTAATTTCTCAGGCTGGGAGCTAAGGGCCTGGTTGTTGACTTTGAATGCTGTAGCCTCTGGGTGTCTAGTTTGAGGACAAGGCAGGAGTTTCAGTGCTCCCCCTGAGGTATGCTGAGGCGTACAGAGCAATCTTTGGAGGAAGGGTGGTCTGGCCACTTCAGATTTCTGCCTCTATACCCCTGGGCTACAGCTCAGGCAAGCTTTTGCTAGTCAGGTGAGGTGGGGCTTGTTGGGACCCCTCTCCCTCTTCTCTTCAGACTCCTTGCTGCCTCAGTTACACCCCTTCTCATTGACCCCCAAGCCGAGGCTATTTCCAATATCTCAGGATTTCACTCTGGGTGGGACACTTATCTTTGGGTTTTCTAGGTCAGGGAGGGGAAATCAGAGCAGCCAGAGTTTACTTTGTCATCCTGGGCCCTGGACGGACAGGCAGGAGATTTCTAAACTTCCAGGCTGGCGGCTGATAGCCCCAGGAGAAGCTGCTGTCTCTGCTGGGGGCCCTGAGCCCTCTCTTACCCGGCTCCAATGATTCCTCCCATCCTGTGGTCAGATGCTGGTGAGAAGGCTTTGGGATGGGTGAGTCTGCCAGCTGGGGCTCCTTCTCTCTGCTGTAGTCCACCCTCTAGTCTGAGCTGCTGCAGCCCCCACTTGCTCCATACTCCCCCTGTCCAGACTCATGTGGGCACTTTCCTGGGCTGGATTCTGCCACGCTCCACCTCCCGGTGGATTCTGTCACTCCAAAATCCATTCAGATTCCCTTTTTAAGGTTTAGTGATGGCATTCGTGGAGGAGCTTAGAGAAGTTACTGCTTCTGTTCCGCTATCTTGGCTCCACCCCCCAAGTGTATTTCTTTTAAATAACATATTGTTGGATTCTGATTTCCAAGACATTCTGTTATCATCTTTCCATTTAATAGGTGAGTCCATCCAATTTATACTCACAGTTTTAATTGTTATCTCTCCTTGGTCTATTTTTCAGGTCAGTAGTTTTTGCTGTGAAATATCTTATAATTTCTTCTATTTATTTTCAGCCTTTTGACTTTGTCTTAATATTTCTTTATATCTCATGGAGTCATTAACTTCTATTTGGACAATTCTAATTTTCAGGGAGTTATTTTGTTGGGTGAGGTTTTGTCCTCTTGTTCCAAGCTGTTAATTCTCTCTACATTTTTATTACATTTCTTCTCATAATTGTTCTCTACTGCTCTCATTTGATTTTAAAAATTATTTCAGTTATTTTTCCCCTAACCCTTACTATAGCTCTTCTAGGAATTCTGGATGAACTTGTGCCAATTCTGAGTTTTTCTTTGAAGCTTTTCTTGTAGATTATTTGGAGTCATTTTTTACTTATGGGTTTGTGCCTTGGGCATCTCTGTCTTTTTTGTTTGCTCGTTCTTCCAGCCTACCTCTTGATTTTGGACTTTATATTATGGCTGGGCTCTGCATACTTCTAGTAGTAATGTCTGGGCTGGGGTTCTATTATCTTGAGTCCTACTGCATTCTTGGGGTTGTTATTGAGTCATTTCAGGTGTGTCTGTTTCTTTGTGAATTGCCCTCCCATTTGGGTTTGGGGTCTTTTTTGCAAAGATGCTGGAGTGGTTTGCCATTTCCTTCTCCAGTTCATTTTTCATATAGGGAAACTGAGACAAACAGAGTTCAGTGACTTGTCCAGGGTCACACAGCTATTAAGTGTCTGAGACCAGATTTGAACTCAGGAAGATGAGTCTTCCTGACTTCATGCTCAGCACTCCATCCACTGTGCCATGTAGCTGCCCTACTCTTGGGGCATCGAATGTTATATTATTCCAGGGTCTCAAGGACAGCCTTAGCTGAGAATCTGCATGCTCATTACTCCCAAAGTATGTGCATTCCAGGATGAATTCTGCTCACTGCTGTCTGGGTATGAACTTTGCAAGTTCCTGACCCAGGTTTGGATCTGAGAAAGACAACTGTTGGCTTGTCCCTGGTTGGAAGTTCCAGTAGACTGCTGCTGGACTCAGCCACTATCAGCTTACTAGAATTGCTACAGGTTCAAAGAGACCAAACTGAAGACACCCTCTTCATATCATATTCCTGATCTGGTTATTCCACTGCAGGCTTCAGCCTGGGCTGGAAGCTAAAACTGAGTCACTGCTCTGTTCCTGGGGTCAAAGCCACACAGGTATTGTTTGCTTCTGAACTTGTCCATTGTGAGGTCCATGAACATAACCACTCCTTCCCACCACCCCCATGCCCAAGCCTCCTCATTCTGGCCCAGATATGGGATGCAGGACAAGGTAGTGAGCTACAGAGCTGCTGAGGGTCTGCCTGCCTGCAGTCTCTTCCCACTCTAGTCCTAGTCTATTCAGCTGCCAAAGTGACCTTCTTAAAGTACAAGCTCTGACCACAGCACTCCCCTACTCAATAAAGTCTGGCAGACTCCAGGGGCAAATATAAACTCCCCATCTGGCATTTTGACTTCCCTGCAGCCTGGCCCCTTCCTACCTTCTGAATCTTCTTCCACATTACTCCCTCCCATGAACTCCTAATAGCAACACAGGCCACTCCACGTCTGAGGACCCTTCCAGCTGTAACAGCCTTTGTCCTGAGGGTCCTTTAAGCTGTGATGCAGAGCCTTGACAGAACATTGACCATTAAATCTGAGAGTCCTTGGAGATCAGGTATTTTAATACAACAGTTGTTAGAGGAAAAAAGAGAGGTTCAGAGATGGGAGGAGACTTGGCTAAGGCCATCCATACAGCAAGTTAGGGCTAAAACGCAGGGCTCTTTCCATGGCATCATGCTCTGCTCTTGACTTTTTCCAACTTATAGGGGGTAGGGGAAGGGGTTGAGTAAACTAACCTGTTCTGATGTCATATGGTGCCTGCCTCAGTGATATCTGACAAACTGCTCTGCTTCATAGTGGCCGGACATCTGGCCCATGGCAGGCATCATCCCATGTCAGAGTCTGCCCTGCCTGCCTTAGGATGCCCTTGGCTCCTGTTCCTTATTTGACACCTCTGCCCTCATGGGCCTGGCAGTTTCCAGTGACGTTATCCCTCTGGCCTTTGGCCACTGCCATTTGCCCACATCAGGTGTTCCATGAGACAGTTTGTTCTTTCTCTTCATTCAATTTCCCATTGTCCTCAATTAGCTCTGTTCTAAGCACTCCTGTCGATTTTTTCCCTAATGTCCCTTAAGTGTTTTCCATCCCAAGGGGAAGCACATTGGATGCACATCTCTGTCCCCATGTGTCCTTGTTTCAAACAGTGACTTAATGCCAGAGCTGAGACAAGATGTTCAGAAGACTCCCCCACTTCATCTGCCTCCCCTGACCAGTTTCTTGGAGCCCAGTTAGCCCTGTGAACCCAGGATTCCCCCCAGCTGTGGCTTTGTTTGGCTCAGCTTAGAAAATCGAAAAATTCAGCCCACTGCTGCTTCTGCATTTGGTAGACTTCACAGCTATCCTCCCTCCCGCAACCCCGCCAACACACTCCCAAAGATTAACTAAAGTAAACCATTTTGGTCAGTTCAGCCCCCTACGATTCAGCCAAGCACTTACTAAGTGCCTTCTAAGGGCCAGGCCTTGTGCTAGGGACTGAGAACACAGAGAGCAAGACAAAGGAACAGGTGCTGCTGCCCAGAAGCTTATGTTGGGAGACACTCTGGAAAGTAGTTGGAGGGAGGGTCAGGAAGGGCCTGGTGGAGGTGGGTGGAGCTTCAAGGGGCATGAAGAGAAAGAGCATTTCCAGGGGCATTGGAAGGTGAAATAGACAAAGACCCAGAGGGGGAAACAGCAGGGAGAGTAATGTGAAATCAGTCAAGAATGATGGGTTGGGGTCACACAGTAAAGAACTTTAAATGCTCAACAAAAGAATTTGTATTTGATCCTTGAAGCAAGAGGGAACCCTGGATGATTCCTGAGTGAGGGAGTAACATGGGCTGATGTGTTGCAGGACCATCACTTTTGGGACTGTTGGGAGGGTGGATTGGAGTGTGGGGAGAGACTTGAGGCAAGAAGACCAATGAGAAGATAAGAAAAGTGAGAAGATAATAATAATAATAATAATAATAATTAGCCAAGACCGAGCCTTCTGGAAGATTAAAAGGGTCATTAAGGCTATGTCACAGCGAGGTGAGTTCAGGAACAAAGGAAGTTTCCCCAAACTCTCATGAACCCCAGTTCTCTGCTTATTTCAGGCTGGTGGAGGTGCGGCCCTCCCTGTATGCTCCTCTCACTCCACAGTGGTTTAGGGATTCAAGGTACCTGGGCAAGGTCCTGCATCTGTGCTTCAGTTTCTTCCTCTGAAAATGGAGATAAGCATCTCTGCCCACCCTCTGCCCCAGGGCTTTGATGAGCATTAGATAGATGTGAAAGTGTCAGAAGAAAGCTAAATGTATGATTCGCCATTGCTGCCCTTTGTTGCTCTTTGACCTCAGTGCTGTAGTTATTCCAAGAGATGGTTGGGGTCTCCAGCTTTCCTCCCAAAAAGAAAGCCTTGAGTGGATGAAGAAGGGCATGGGAAAATCCCAAACTGAGCATCAGTGTGGGGGTCAGGATGGGCTGAGCAGCCAGCTTTACACTGCCCTTCTGAGTGGAGGTAGGCAGGGAGGGCCACTGACCCATCATGGCACTCATCTCTATATTTGGCTTTAGGTTGGGGTTATGCCTGAGCACAGAGAGAACGCGCTATGTTCGGAGCTTGTTGCTTGACAGCAAGAGAAAACTCTCCTCCTTTGAGGAGTCAGGGGAAGGTGCTGGAACTTGCCACTTATCCACACTCTCTGTTCCCCAAGACGGCAACACACACGACCCATCTACCTGGTTACAGGGTATCCTAATCGCAGGCAAGGGGCTTGGGAGAAATGCGGCAGCTGAGGCCTGGCCTGGCCAGGCCCAACGTGGGAGTGAAGCTAGATGCCATGTTGCCTGTTGGCTATGGAAAATGAGGGGAACCCACTTGAGAGAGCTGCCCCAGCCTCACCTCTGGTTGCCTTGTAAGTAAGCTCAACTCGATGCCAGGCTGTTTAGAGTTTGGGAGTGGGAAGGGGAAAGGTAGCCCCAGAAGAAGGGAGCCACAGTAACAGGACCCTGGGGCTGAGGCCAACTCAGGGAGTGGGGTCAGGCTGTATAGCCTGTAGTTTGTTGGGGAACTGTGAAGCTATAGGAAGGAAACATTGCCCACTCAGCCACCCACTCCCATCACACCATAGGCTCCTAGATCTGAGCCCAAAGGGACCTCAGACCTGATTTCATCCAATTCTCATTCTACAGAGGAGGTGACTAAGACCCAGCAAGGAGAAGGGGCTTAACCAAGAGCAGACAGATAGTAACCCTTCGAGGTGGGATGCGAGCCCAGTTATCTGCCTCCAGATCACGGGCAACTCCCTAGATCAGGGCTTCTGAAACTTTTCCCACTTGTCTTGCCCTTTGGCATTGTGTGTGGTGTGATGGCACTCAGAGTGCAAAAGCACATACTGTGTGTTCAGAACCAAGGCTGCAGGGAGGTCGTGCAATGGAACACAGGCAAGGGCTCCCAGAAGCCCCTTGGATTCATTCTGCATTTCACTCTCAATGATGCACATTCAGAAACCTTTAACCGTTTGCCAAATGTTTCAAAAGCCGTATGGGATCACAAGTCACAGTTTAAGAAATGCTAGGGAACTTTTAACAAGCTCCAGCCACTCTGCCCTTGCTAAGGCTTTGCTAGGCCAAAGGCTTAAAGGCACATAAAGTTGTTAGGAGGAGAAGATTTCTGTTTTCATTGATCCTGGGGGAAAAGAAAAAGGGACTGGACCTAGAGACAGCTCCAGTAATGGGGATCTGATCACAAGAGACTGTGCACCTTGTGGGACTTATCAATCCCTCATGTCCAGACACGGGGCCCCAGCTGGCAGCACCAGGCTAAGTGTCTTGTAGCTCTGCTTCTCCCACTTTAGCATTAATCACACCTGTCCCACTGCCTTGCCAGAGTTCCCCTGGGCTCCCTCCAGGTAGCTAACTTCATGGTTTCTCCAAAAGGCCATTTGGTTCTAGTGTTGATGCACACATGGGTGGGTGGATGAAGCAGCAAGGGGACAGGGATATTTTCAACATTCTTGACAGCTCAGCCATCATCTCTTTATTAAAAAAGACAAAAGCCAAAACTTCACAGAGAGAGTAGAAGGGAGGATCCAGGATCATAGAGCACACAAAGGAGCGGCAACTATGAAGGGAGGGTCTCTAGGCATGCTTTTGGCCAGTCTTGGCCTTGACACAGTTTCCAAAATATTCCACCATCCCCCCTCTACCCAAGCCTGTGGAAACCATCAAAAATTATTGGCCCTGACCTTGCCAATCTCTTGGCAGGATTCAGTCCCCAAAGTATTCCACTAGCCTCTCCCATGCCCTCCTTCATCTGCCCAAAGTATACAGGCACATGGACACACACACACACACACACACACACACACACACACACACACACGCCCTCTTTCTATCTTCTTGCCTGAGCATGGTTCCACAAGGCCTAAAGCAGGCATGTGCCACACACAGAGCATAAGGACAAAAACACCTGCAGAAAATTCTCTCCTTCACCCCATCTTTCACCTGCGAGGGCTGATTACAGATGTATTCAGTTCATTCTAAACCCACCAATCACTTCCCTATTTATAAGTGGCCATCAAAAACCTCAGAGTTGGAAGCCTTTTCTGTGGATGTGTAGGAAAAGGCAAAAGAATGTGATGGGCTCCAGAGTTAGGGGGTGACGGATGGGGGTGGGGGTGGGGGTGCATATTATCTTCTGGCTAAAATTTGAATTCATGCAACTTTCTGTAAATGGGAAGAGGGAGAGTGAGGGGAGCTATGAGGGACAGAGACAGAGAGAGACAGAGACAAGAGAAAGAGAAAGACAGAGATAAAGACAGAGACAGAGACAGAGATAGAGAAAGAGACAGAGACAAGAGAAAGAGACAGAGACAGAGAGAGACAGAGACAGAGGGAGGGCAAGCACTTTGTTTTCTCTTTCCTTTAATAAAAAGCTTGCTCACTGGACTTTGTAATCATGGTAACAGAGAACCAATCACAGGTGTTTTGGGGCATCATTGGGTGAAATAATGAATAAATGATGACTAGAGGAAGAAACCTTGAAAGCCTTCTGTAGACCTAAGAATGGGAAGGTCTGGGCAAGGCCCCTTAATGCATCTACATCCCCTAGTGCCCTGGGGGCCAGAGGACATCACAAACCAAAGAATCATTGCCAGAATGATGCTATTTACCTTAGTTTGGGGGATTTTCTCTATCCCAGTTATTTCTGGATGTGCCCTTCCCTGGCCCCATTCTCCCAGCCAAGCCTCCTCTTTTCATTTGTTTCCAAAGCAAGCATGGCCTGGGCATCTAGAGCCTTCTATTATATTGGCACTGGTTGGGCCCTTATTAGAATTCTCATTTTTGCTGTGAGCGTTTGTGGTGGAGACTTGGACACATCCATTAGTAATAACCAATATTTCTGTAGCTTTTAAAGAGTCAACAAAGCTTCCCTGGTCTTTGGGCGGCTTCATCTGGCATTATCCCCATTTTAAAGATGAGGAGAACGAAGGCTCAGGGTGGAGAGCTCTTCTGGGGCTCATCCAGCTCTTAAGCGTCAGGGTCTTCCTGCCTCTATACTTAATGCTCTAGATAGCCCCCCACTCCCTTCTGCATGAGCAGGCAGGCTGAAGGACTCAGGATGTTTCATCTTTTGCTGCTGACCTTCTTGGCTCTGCAGCTGTGGAACCAGCAGGGCTGGGTCTTAGGGGCTGAAGTCCAGATTGGAGTGCATTGGAGCCAGAAAATCTCCCCACTATAGGGACTGCTGCTACCATATTTGTACACTCAGCCTGGGGCAGATGCTTAGACGCCCTGGAAGCCACAGATGAATACCTGGAATGGGGAGAGGGCTAGAGATGACATCTTACAGGGCAAGGTTCAGAGAGATGCATTGTTTGGCTTGGAGAAAGCTAAGGAGTTTCGAGTCAGGTTTATTCACTAACCACTATTATTAGTGAAGATGCAAAGGTCACCCATTGCATCCTGGGCCATCGCCACTCATCTGGACTTTTGTCCTGCCACTGGACTTTGATGACTCTGGAACAAAGGGTAAGGCTGACTGCTTTGTGCAACTGTGCCTCACTCAAATCCAATTCATGGGCAAGTCAAGACATCATCCCATGATGTCATTGGTCCTCTGGAAATGAAGGATGAACAGCCATGATTGCTAGACAGCTAGGTAGTACAGTGGATAGAGTGCTAGACTTGGAATCAGGAAGAACTGAGTTCAAATCTAAGCTCAGACACTTGCAGGCTATGTGACCCTGGGCAAGTCATTTCACCTCTGCATGCCTCAGTTTCTTCACCTGTAGAATGGGGACAATTATAGCACCTACCTCTCAAGATTGTTGTGGGGATTAAATGAGATAAGATAGGTAAAGTGCTTTACAAACTTTAAATCTTTATGCAAACATTAGCCTATTATTGTCCCATTGGCATTCACTGTTGTGATTGTTTGTTGTCTCCATCTATTCTATCCTTCTAGATTTCCCCCTCTCTTTGTCCCTGTGCCCCTCTTTTCGAAGGTGTTGACCAAGGAATGTGTTGAAAAGTACAATGTCTAGTTGATGTCACTTGCTTCTCTACCTCTATTCTCTTCCTTCTGCCCAGTCTTACCCTTTCTTGTTTTCCTTTTATTCTTCTCTTTACATTCCACCCTCCCTGCTCACTCCTCTCTCTTTTTTATGTTTTTATTGGTACTTTCTGTTTCTTATATCATCAGAATTAACCCAAGTATCCCTCACCCTTCTCCCAGAGAGTCAGCCCATATGACAAATAGTATTTTCTGGAGAGGGAAAAAAATTAGCACAACTAATCAATCCATTGAAAAAGTATGAAAACCTGTGCAGTGAGTGCCACCTGTGGACTCCACAAAAGGGTAGTTTGGGAGTGTCCTATTGTATCTCTTCGTTTGAGTCATGTTGGATCACTAACAATTTTGTCACATTCACTTTTGACTTTTTAGCATGTCATTGTTCTTTCCATGTACAGCATTGTAGTCACTCTGCACATTGCTTTTCTGTCTCTGCTGACTTCACTCTGCATCAGCTCATATAGATCTTTCCATGATTCTCTATATTCATCACCCATCATTTCTCACAGCACAGCAGTATTCCTTTACACTCATGTACGACAATTTGTTTAGTCATTCTCCAATCGAAAAACATCTATTTACTTTGTTTCCAATTCTTAGCTGTCACAGAAATATTTAGGAGTATATGGGGACTTTCTTCTCACCGATGGCTTCCTTAGGGTTCAGTTGTTTCAGCCATGCCCAACTCTTCACGACCCTATTTGGGGTTATTTTTTGAAAAGAAAATGGAGTGGTTTGCTATTTCCTCCTTCATCTCATTGTACATATGGGGAGACTGAAGCAAACAGGGTTAAGTGACTCTCCCTGGGTCACACAGCTACTAAGTGTCTGAGGCCAGATTTGAATTCTGGAAGATGAGTCTCCCTGACTCCAGGCCTGGTGCTCTATCCACTGTACCATTTTCCTTGAGGTACAAGCCCAGTGTGGACATTTTAGTCTATTTATTTGCATAATTCCTAATTGCTTTCCAAAATAATTATACCATTTCACAGTTTTCCAACAATTTATTAGTGTGCGTATCATTCCACAACCCCTTCAACATTTATTATTGCCATATTTGATCATTTTGCCAATTTGCAAGGTAAAAGGTAAAATTCAGGTCAATCTCCTCCTCCACTGTCCCTACTCTCATTTGATTCCCCGATAAGTTTAATGTTATTTCTATGCCAAATGCTTACGTGTGTGTGTTTCCAACTCACTTCCAGTTTGGATGAAAGTGAAGTTTATGTGCAGGTCCCTTCCTTCACCTAGCTAGCCCGTCCTCCTTCTTTGTACAGTCTTCTCAGTTTGGTGAGATATTAAGTTCTACTCCCTCTTTCTTCCTTAGTGCAGTGGGGTCAAATACAAATAGAAATGGGGTCCAGCCAGTATAGTGACTTAGAAAGGCACAGATAAACATTATCGGTTGTATTGTATTTTTATTTATTTTGTCAAACATTTCCCAATTCTATTTGAATCTGTTTAGACCCATGAATTTCACTTGCACTCCAGGACCAGAGTTTGACATCTCTGCCCTGGTGTCCTCCTTCCCTCCTTTTTTCTCTTAAGATCGATATACAACAAAATCACATCCAGATCCTCTGGATTATTTATTCTTTCTGCAATTGCTGAGGGCATTAGAATTCTGAAGGGATGTTTTTGTTCTTCTTTGTATTAGAATACATCTTCATCAAATATTCCCTTCTAATTGCTTAAATATATTTACCTTTCTGGGTTTCTCTTTACTTCTGTGTTTACTTTTCAAAGTATCTACTTAGTTCTTGCATCTGCATCAGGATTACTCAGAAATCTATTTCATTAAAGATCCTTTTTTCCACTGGTAAAATTATACTCCATTTTCTGGGCACATTATCCTTGGTTGTAAGTTTTTGACTTATGGAATATCATATTCAAAACTCTCTTCCTTTAGAGTGATAGTTTCTAGGACTTGTGTGATCCTGACTATGGCTCCTTATTACTAGAACTCTTTGTGTCTGGATGTTTGTGGCATTGTCTTTTATTTGGAATCACTGGATTTGGGCTATGACATTCCTGGGAGTTTTCATTTGGGGATTTCATTCAGAAAGTGACTAGTGGACTATTTTCTATTTGAACTTTGTCTTCTAGTTATAAAAATCCGGATAGCCTTCATTCATGATTTTTTGACATAAGGTAACCAGGCTTTTATATGATCTACATTTTCCAGTTAAATGATTTCTTTTTTTTTCTTTTTTTGGAGGGCAATTGGAGTTAAGTGACTTGCCCAAGGTCACATGGCTAGTTTTTGTGTTAAGTGTCTGAGGCAGGATTTGAACTCAGGTCCTTCTGACTTCAGGGCCAGTGCTCTACTCACTGCACCACCTACCCACCCCTGTTCAATGATTTCTTGACCTTTTCTCCAGGTCAATTGTTTTTGATAGGAGATACTGTACATTAGCTGGGAGGACAGTGTTTGCTCATTGGCCCAATTCTATTCTGGATTAGCACTGAAGCTTCAACTGGCTCCATTTCCATACCGGTCTACTTCACCCGTCCTTTGGCAGCCCAGTGGCTCCCTGTTCCTGAGGACTCACCCTATTGGTGTTATACATAGTGCAGACACATGATTGGCCCCCAAGGTCACTTCTCTGTCTACTATACCACACTGCCTCTTACATATAAAACAAAGCCACAAGAATCAACAGCATGTAGCATTAACAAAATCCAGAAGAGAATAATATAAAGGGAAGCCCCATCCACAATAACTGCAAAATGCATCAATTATCCAGAATTCCAGCTAAGAAAGTATACTTAATCCTTGTATAGATACAATTGTAACTGGTTTTATTAAGCACGTGTGGGGCTCTAAGCCAGGTGCTATGCTACTATAGCAAAAGAAAGTTCCAAGACAGTCCTGGTGAGGATCCCAGAAGCCCAGGGCTGGAAAAGCCGGCAAAAGCCGAGAATCCTCTGCCAAATGGCCATGGAAGGGAGTCTGCCTCCTGGCGTTGGCCATCTCATCTCCTGATGACTGTGATTGTTAGGACGGTCTTCCTGACACCAAGCCTCACTTTGCCTCTGTCCAATCCCTCCCCTAAATGATAGGCTGTCAAATATACAAAACCTCCTTAAATCTTGTCTTCTTGGGGCTCAATATCCCTACTTCCTTCAACTAGCCTTTCAATGGTCTGCTCTCTGGTCCTTTCACTATGCTGCTTGCCTTCTGATGGATGAGTGCTTTATCCTTCCTTCTTGAAGTACATGTTTCCAGAAAGAGGGCTGCATTAGTGATCCTAGACTCGGATGCTACTGTGCAGATTCCTCCGACACTAGATCTCAGACCAATTACATAGTACTCTCCTTCACCTTCTGGACATTCCAGACTACTTGCTGTTCTATATACAGGACATAACACTTTCCACCACCAGTCTTTTCACCAGTTGTCAGTACCCTATACCTGGAATGTCCTCCCTTCTCACATCGACATTGTAGAATCCCTCATTTCTTTTAAGGCCCAATTCAGGTGCCATGTTGTACACAAAGCCTTTCTTGATCCTCTCCCATCTGTTAGTGCCCTTTTTCCACTCATGAAAATACTTTTGGAGGGAGGAGTCTTGGCCTGTGGTTTTATCTCTGTAGGGAATGCAAAACATGGAAAGTCACTTCAGTGACAAAGATTGGTAGCTCCTCAGCCATTGCATCTCAGGAATGTTTGATCATTTTCCATCACTCTCTTTGAAAAGCAAAAGTAAGCATTATATTGAAGCTCAGAACATCAAGGTCAAGTTTAAGGGGCCTGAATACGAATCACTCCTCTAGAACAGGTTATTGATACTCAATTACACATTAATGAAAGAGCAAGATCCTTCACTTAGGTTCCTGTTCTCAATGGTTTCAATGGAAACACTTCCGAATTCCTTGGTTTTTCTCCCTCTGCTTCCTCCCAAGGGCAGGCAGACAGTCTTCATTCAGGACAATGAACAGCCAGTTTCATGCAAATGCCAGGCACCCATGTCACCTTGTTAGGACTCTTCATCGTTTTCTCCCACCAGAATGGGACTGACCTTGCATTTGTTCTCAGCCTTCCCCTTGTTCTGACCAGGGGCACTCGAATTCAGTGAGACTCCATTTGGGCTATAGACTAGAGAATAGGATGAGCAAATTGGGCTCATTCTGTTCAGAGACAGACTGGCAGAGAAGCACATTTGTACAATTCAGCTCCCAGAGTTGCTTTTGGAATCCTTAAAGCATTCTATAAGAGTGAGCTTTCGGTACTCTGACTGGAGCTAGAGGGGCCTCAGAGATGATCAGAGTGGAAAATGTAGGCCTTGAAAGGGCCCCAGATCACCTAGTGAGTGAGTAGAAGAACCAAGCTGAGATTCTAGGCCTCTCTCTTGACTTCCTTTCAACTTTTCCTGAAGATGGAGATGTGTTAAATTCACTCAGAGTGCAGCCTTGGCTGTACTTGGCATATATTAGTCATGGCCTAAAGTGGTTCATTTTGCTTCTATCTACTGGGTTAGGCTAGACCCAATATTGGTGCTGAAAGAGGTGGGAAAATATCCTGTCTCTTCTACTTCCCTTCTCTCAACACACAGTGCACTACCTGCTTGGCTACCCACAAGAACTTAACCAAAACCTTGGATTCAAATTCTTGAATGTTTCTGTCCCTCCACAGAAACCCTAAGCTTACCCCAGAGGGCAGGGACTGAGACTAGACCCTTCACCTTTGGACAGCTCCCATCAGAGTACTGCCTGATGAGCTGTAGTGGAAAGGAAATGGAGGGAGGAAGAGAAAGGATAATGGATAGAGAGGACAAGGAGGCAAGGAGGGGAGAAAGGGAAAGCAATGGGAGGGAGGAAAGAAGGATGAGAAGAAGTATGAAAGGAAATGGGGGGGAGACTATTATGAAGGAGTGAAAGAAAGGAAAGGAGAGAAGGTAGAAGGTGTCCGATGGTTGGCCATCATTCTCCCGGCCTGCTTGGCTTTCATCTTATATCTGCTCAATCCTGCTTAGATTGAAAGCCATCCTGCCTCTTGCCATGGATTTCAGTGAGCCCTTTCTGTCCTCTTCCCAGATACTATGCCTTTCTGTCTGAGGTCCCCTCATACTTATTTTCCCTGTCACTCATGGTTGTCTTTTTAGAAAATTTTATTTTTATTCCAAACTTAACAAGCACAAAATAAATGGGTACCTCCATATATACAAAGTAGAAAAGAAAAACTCACTGTATCTGAAATAATGAATCTATATTACATAGAGCTTGCTTTTCTTTTGAGGTATCATACAATACATTGAACACATAACTTTCTTTTTTAAGTTTTAAAATTGTTTTTTTAATAGTATTTCATTTTTTTCAATTGCGTGTAAAAACAATTTTAACATTCATTTTTAAATAAAATATTGAGTTCCAAATTTTCTTCCTCTCTCCCTTCCTTTCCCACTTTCGAAGTAAGCCATTTCATATAGGTTATATATGTGCAATCATGTAAAAACCATTTCCATATTAGTCACGTTGTGAAAGAAGAAAGTTTGAAAAAATAGTTTGGAAAAGGAAAAAAAAAACATTTAAAAAGAAAGTGAAAATAGTATGTTTTGATCTGCTTTAAGACTTCATCAGTTCTTTCTCTGGATGCGAATGGCATTTTCCATCATGAGTCTTTTGGAATTGTCATGGATCACTGTAGTGCTGAGAAGAGCTAAGTCACTCATAGTTGATCATTGCGCAATGTTGTTACTGTATACAATGTTTTCCTGGTTCTGTTCACTTTACTTTGAATTGGTTCATGTGAGTCTTTCCAGGTTTTTCCAAAACCATTCTGTTCATCATTTCTTATTGCATAATAGTGTTCAATTACACTCATATACCACAACTTGTTTAGCCATTCCTCAATTGATGGGCATCCCCTCAATTTCCAGTTTTTGGCCACCACAAAAAGCACTAAATATGTTTGTACATGTGGGTCATTTTTATGGTTTCTTTGGAATACAGAAGTAGTGGTGGTATTGCTGGGTCAAAGGGTATGCAGGTTTATAGCCCTCTGGGCATAGTTCCAAATCATTCTCCAGAAAACAAAAAACTTTCAAAGTTCTCCTGTTTCCTGTTTCTTTTTTTTTTTTTGAACAAATGCTTTATTAACTTCTGGTTTACATCATTCATTTCTGCCAGATTTTGAGTTACAGTTTTTCCCCATTTTCCCCCTACCCACCACCCCAGAATAGCAGTCCCACAGGATATCCCCTCATCCAATCTGCTCTCTCCCATATCTTCTCCTATACTGCCTTCAACTTTTCCAGTAGGGCAAGGTGAATCTCTGTGCCCCAATGCCTGTATATCTTATTTACCAGTTATATATAAAATAATATTGATAATAGTGTGTATGTGTATATACATACATATATATGTATGTATATATACATATATATATATATATACATGTATATTAAACATTTGATTTTAAAACTTTGGATTCCAGATTCTTTCCCTTCCTCCCTTGTCACCCACCCTTACTGGGAAGATAAGCAATTCAATATCGGTTGTACATGTGTAGCTATGCAAAACATTACCATAGTAGATATATTGTAAAAGACTGACTATATTTCCCTCCCTCCTATCCCACCTCCCACTTGTTCTATTCTCCACTTTGATCCTGTCCCTTTTCAAAAGTGGGTGCTTCTAACTTCCCTCCCCCCAGACTGCCCTCCCTTCCATCATCCCCCCTCTCATCCCCTTCCCCCCAACCTCCTGTAGGGTAAGATACCCTATTTAGTATGTATGTCATTCTCTCCCTGATCCAAATTCAATGACAATAAGGTTTTGCTTTTTTGCATTCCTGTTCTTCCCCTCCCTTGTAACCATTTCCTCTTGCCTATTCTATATGAGATAGTTTACCCCCTTCTGTCTCTCCCCGTCTCCTTTCATTATATTCCTCTCTAACCTCTTAATTTCACCTTTTAAGTATCATCCCTTCCTATTAAATTCGACCTGTGCCCTCTATCTATGTATACCTGTACACATATATACACACATTCACATATGTGTTCATATGCCCATATACCCTTCTTCAACTATTTTCATGCTGAGAAAGGTTTCATCAGTTACATTTATAGTTTTTTTTTCCATGTAGGAATGTAAATACTTCAACTTTGACAAGTTCCTTATGATTTCTTTTCCCTGTTTACCTTCTCAAGCATCTCTTGCTTTTTGTATCTGAATGTCAAATTTTCTATTCAACTCTGGTTTTTTCATCAAGAATGCTTGAAAGTCCTCTATTCCACTGAATGTCCATATTTTCCCCTGAAACGAGATACTCAATTTTTCTGGGTAGGTGATTCTTGGTTTTAATCCCAGGTCTTTTGACCTCCTGAATATCATATTCCAGGCCCTTGGATCCCTCAGTGTAGAATCTGCCAGATCCTGTGTTATCCTGATTGCATTTCCACAGTATTCAAATTGTTTCTTCCTGACTGCTTGTAATATTCTCTCCTTGATTTGGAAATTCCAGAAGCTGGCTATAATATTCCTAGGAGTTTTCTTTTTGGGATCTTTTTCAGGAGGTGATCTCTGGATTCTTTCAACCTCTATTTTGCCCTCTGGTTCTAAAACATCAGGGCAATTTTCCTTGAGAATTTCTGGAAGGATGATTTCTAGGTTCTTTCTTTGATCATGGCTTTCAGGTAGGCCAATAATTTTTAAATTATCTCTCCTGGATCTATTTTCCAGGTCAGTGGTTTTTGCCATGAGATATTTCACATAGCCTTCTATTCTTTCAATTGCTTGGATCTGCTTAACAGCATCTTGATTTCTTCATAAAGTCACTAGCTTCCATTTGCTCCAGTCTAATTCTGAAGGAATGATTCTCCTCAGTGAGCTTTTGAGAGTCTTTTTCCATCTGGCAAAGTTGGCTTTTTAAGGCATTCTTCTCCTCATTGCCTTTTTGAGCCTCTTTTGCCATTTGAGTTAGTCTGTTTTTTAAGGTGTTATTTTCCTCAGTCATGCTGTTGACTCTCAATTTATACTTTTCTTTGCATCTTTCTCAATTCTCTTCCCAATTTTTCCTCCACTTCTCTTATCTGCTTCTTAAGGTCCTCTATGGCCTGTTACCAGCTCGTATTTTCATTTGGGGCTTTTGGTGCAGGATTTCTGACCTCACAGTCCTCCTCCTGTTCCATGCTTTGATCCTCTTTGACCCCCAATAGGAGTCTAATGTTGAATTTTTCTGTTTATTTTGTTTCCTTTGCCTAGGCATGTTGCCACTCAATTACTTGACTTTTGGGCTTGTTACCACAGTAGGACTCTGCCACCAGCTAGGGGAGTTTTCATCCCAAATGCTGGGGTTTTCTCAGCTGCTAGAGGTATTAGTTGGGTGTCCTTTCTGAAGCCTCCAAAAGCTCTGGCAAACTGGTCACAGACCCCAAGACCTCCACCCTAGACCATAATCCAAATCCAAAAAGGTTAAAGCAAGAGTGATTACCCCCAGACTGGTCGCTGGATCCCCCTACAGTCTGCAGTCCAGGAGCTGAAGCTGTCGTGGCTACTCAGTGGCTTCTCATCCTGAGGGAAACAGCTGATGAGCTCTCCCCACTAGTCCCAGAGTCCACAGGGCACTGACCTCTTACTTTGTCCTTGGTGTCTATGTGTTGACAATTCTGGAAACACCACAGCTGCTGGTGTTCTGGGGTCTCTCCAGCCTGTGGCTGGTCGGGCCACCCTGGGGCTAAAACCTCCAACTCACACGGGCTTGGGCTCAGCTCCTAGAGTGCTGAACTGGCCACTCCCTGCTGGGCTTCAGGGCTGTCCTCAGCAGGAGGTTAGCTTCTCTGTGTCATCTTTTGGGCTCTGTAGCTCCAGAGTTTGTTCAGAGTCCCCTTTTATATAAATTGAAGGTGGTGGGAGCTGGAGCTGCATGGAAATGCTGTTTCTACTCCACCATCTTGACTCTGCCCCCCAACAAATAATTTTTTTAAAAAGAAATAAAAGATTTTCAAAAGAACTTCATAGTATTCATGTAATGGCAAGCAAAGAAATACTGAGCATCTTGTTTTACCTATTTAATAATTTAGCACCTTGTTTCAGTTAAATTTTCTTTTGAGTCTCGTCCTTTATTTTATCAAGTCTTTGTTAAGAAACAGAACTTGTGAACCCTACATTGAGAGGCTGGTCTTTCTTTCTGGCCTTTATTCTGTTCTCTTATGGGCTTTTTTTAAAGAAAAGATGCCTCAATGATCCTCTTTTTTTCTTTTTGGTCAACCCTATAGCTACCCCCACCTCCACCCCCACATGCTTCCTAACTTGCCCCTCCTACATTGAAAAAAAAAAGAAACAAAAAACAAAATCCTTGTAATAAACACATATAATCAAGGAAAACACATTCCTAAATATTCATATGTTCAATCTTCTTTTTCTGTTTCACACTGTAGACAGAAATACTCACTTTATTTGATGCTTCTTAAGTTTAGAATTTTTTGGAAAGGGAATTTTTTCAAAATCTCCTATTGGCAAGGTCCAAAAAGGCCCTATTGAGTTGGTCCATGGTTGGCTCTTTGTTTTGACATCTTTCTGGTACACCCATCAGACCTGAGGAAAGGAAACAAGGATTACCCCTGTCCTTGGATGTATGAGCAGGTCCCACATCCCCACCCCCCACATAAGCTGTTTAAGTAGCATTCTGGGTACTTTTTACAATACCCGGTGTGGTAGGAAGCAGAAGCAATATTATCTTCATGTATTATTATTCCCCATACAGATAGGAAAACTGAGGCCCAGAAAAAGAAGTGCTTTGCCCATTGTCCTATAGGCATGAGACTTCAGACTTGGGATTTGAACCAAGGTCTCCTGATTCCAGGCTGAATGCATTTTCTGTTACACCAGACCATCACCTCTTATGGATTCTCTCCATTGCCTGTAATAAAGTTGTGGCAGGTATGTTGTTCATTTACTTTCAGTTGTGTCTGACTCTTTGTGAGCCCATTTGGGGTTTTTAGCAAAGATAGAGAGTAGTTTGCCATTTCCTTCTCCAACTCATTTTACAGATGAGGCAACTGAGGCAAACAGGATAAAGTGACTTGCCCAGGGTCACACAACTAGGAAGAGACTGAAGCCAGATTTGAGCTCATGATGATAAGTCTTTCTGACTTCAAGATCCGTGCTCTAGGGGCAGAGCCAAGATGGCGGAGTAGAAACAGCTCATCCAAGCCACTCTGCCCCCAGATTCCCTCCAAACTATGTAAAAGGGGACTCTGAACAACTTCTGGAGCCCCAGCACCCACAGAACGACACAGAGAAGCTAACCTCCTGCTGAGGACAGCCCAGCAGCCCTGCAGGAAGGACCAGCGCAGCGGTCTGGGAGCCGGCAGCGCACAGCACGCAGCCCGGGGAGCCGAGCCGAGCAAAGCCCAGGTCCCTGTGAGCTGAGGTTTTAGCCCCAGGGCGGCAGGGCCAGCAGCTGGCTGGAGAGACCCCAGAACACCAGCAGCTGTGGCAACTCCAGAATTATCAACATAGACATGCCTAGGACAAAGTGAGAGGTTAGTGCCCTATGGACTTTGGGACCAGCTTTTGGGGAATGCATCGGCTTCCTCCCCTGGGGGCTAGAAGCCGCTGAGGAGACACGCCATTTTGTAGTTTTCAGAGGCAGCTCCAGCTCCCGGCCTGCAATTAATTGTAGGGAGATACAGCGATCAGTCTTGGGGGGTAATCGCTCTTGCTTTAACCTCCCTGGATCTGGATTGTGATCTGGGGTGGAAGTTGTGGGTGGGTTTACAGCTTGCCAGAAACGGAAGTTGCCCTCCCACACGTTCGGGACAAAAATTCTCCTATTTGTCAGCAAAGACATACTGTGGCAACAAGCCCAAAAGTCAAGTAATTAAGTGACAACATGCCAAGGCAAAGGAAACAGAAAAATGCAACCCTAGACTCCTATTTTGGGGGCATAGAGCAGGAAAAGGACTGTGAGGTCAGAAGTCCTGCTCCAAAAGCCCCAGGGGAAAACATGAGTGGGTTGCAGGCCATAGAGGACCTTAAGAAGGACTTTAAAAATCAAATAAGATCCGTGCTCTATCTACTGCACCTTCACACACACACACACACACACACACACACACACACACACACACATCATTAATTCCTAAATCTAAGTAGAACTGTGGCCAGTTCTACTTAGAGTTTTCCTGATTTTGAAACATCCCAGCATTCCTGGTAGTTCTAATCTGGTCGTAGTAGTTTATCTTCATGGCTGATGAATCAGTCATGGGGAGAGCTTGGGTAGATAGCCCCTAACTTGACATTGGGTTTGAGGCCTGCTGGTTACCCTGGTTCAGCCTGCCTGCCAAGAGATTTTACCATGGTGTGACTGCTGCACATGATCTAGCTTCTTGAAGCCCCAGGTGAGAGTTGGATGAGAGGTGATCACCAAAGATGCCCCCCAGAGGGGCTAGTCCTTCCTGAACCCCCTGTCCATCCTGTACCCCATGTACTCTCCTACTCTGGGATGGCCATAGAGTTACAGTCATTTGGGAGTCAGACATCTGGAAGGGACCTTCTCACCAAGGCTAACCCTCTTGATTTACAGAATAAGACAGGCTGAGCAATTCCTATGTCACCTTGTTAGTACCCTTCATTATTTTCAAACAGCTCTAAGTCCTTAGTCCTGCCTTCTTCCCATTATTCTAGGGTTCCCTTCCGGGGATACAAATCGGTACAAAATACATTATTGTTATTTAATGACATCTGGAATGAAGATGTTTCTGTGCAACATTTGTATAATTTAATATGAAACATACTATGTAAATTGCATGGCAATTCACAATACAAAAATGAATAAAAACTTAATGAGATGTACTTGAGTGCTTGATGATGTTAGCACTGGAGACGAGAAAGGCAAGAATGGAAAACCAAGCATTTAGGGGAGAGCCATTGTACTAAGAGTTTTTTCCTTAACCCATGGGGGAGGGGAGGCTGTCCTCCCACCATTCAGTGGGCAGGAAATTTCTCCGTGTGTCCTCCAACAGAGAAGAACCCAGAATCATTCATTTTTGAGTCATCCAGGGTTCCTAATGCTAATCTGATCTGACTCCTGGGGACAGAGAGAGACAGAGAGAGGGGGAGAGAGAGAGAGGGAGAGACACAGAGAGAGAGAGAGAGAGAGAGCTTCTTGCTCTCTTCCTCAAGGCCCAGTCAGAAGTAAGCAGAGCTGGTTGGGATGGGACAAGAAGTCATGAGTCACTTCTGAGACAATGATATAGGTGGCCTTGGGTGGTAATATAGAAAAAAGACAGATCAAACAGGGGAACACGGGTCTGCCAATGGAGAGGCTTGTTTAAGTAAATCAGAAGGATGAAGAGGCCTTGATGGAGGTGCTCTGCTCGGGTCTGCGTGACTCAGCCAGCCATGAGCTGAAAGGACTCTGATCCCAAGAGGCAGCTTGTCATGAATCTTGCTCATCTGGAGAGTGGTGACCATCCCTGGCCTGGCTTCTGAGTCAGAGAACAGTCACGGGAAGAGATTGATCCAAGGCAGACCTGCCTTCAGTTCAGAAGGGCTGCTCCTCCTTTGATTCTCTGCAGACCCATGTTGCCATTGGCAATGGAAGGAAGGCAATGTGCTGAAGCCTAGCTAGGAGGGAGGGAGGGCAGAGGAGCCCTTCACAAGGCTCAGATGCCAGAATCTTGAGTTCTAAGGGGTTTCCATGGTCTTCTTGTCCAACTTACACCTGAAAAACAATCCCCATCAATATTCCTGACGAGCTTTTGCTTAAGGCCCTTCAGTGATGGGGAATCCACACCTCCACACACAGATGCAGTGCATTCTACTTGGAGACAGCACCAATATAGTCCCTTTATAAATGAAGTCACAGGTCTGTTCCCCACCAACAAGTTGTTCTAGGCTAAATCTGCCTCTTTGCAACTTCTAGACATTGTTCCTAGCTCTGCCTGCCCTCTAAGGCCATGAATGTGTCTGAGATCCCTCCTCCCAGTGATTAGCATCTGAAAGACTTGAAGTCCGCTAGCACAACACTGTGAGCCTCCTCTCCTCCATATTCTTCAACTGATTCTCTTTTGGCATAGATTCAAGGCTCTTTGCTCCTCGGGTTCCTGAGATATGAGTGTAAAAAGAAGGGCATAGGACTCAACCAACACTTTGATTAAAAGTGGATTCACATTTTAGAAAATATTCAGGTTTGGAGTCTAAGTGAAGCTGGTTCACTGAATGGTTTGTGGTTTTTATACACTTGGGGGTGGTGTTCAGTGTTGAGGGGGAGGAGGGGGGTATTTCAATTTCCCACTCCTCATTCTCAGGCTGATCAAGTCATTCTATATATTTGTAAATGGAATCTTCTTCTAAATGGCTCCCAGACCTGTGCATAGCATCCTTCATTATGTGCAATTGAATTCAGTTTGACAACTATTTCTTAATCGCCTATTATAATATATGCCAGGCACTGTGCTAGGGGCTAAAGATATAGTGCCAAAGAAAGAAACAGTTTGGACCCTCAGGAAGCTTCTTTTCTCTGGGAGAAAGGGAGGGAGCACCATGGACACAGTTGAGGAAAAGAAAAGAAAATTAATCCTACATCAGTAGTTCAGGAAAGACTGTGGAAGCTGCTCTGAGGAAGGAGACCCCATTCCCCAGCATTCTTGGATCTTGGATTTTCACCAGCAGCCCACAGACATAGGCAGGAACTTGGTCTGTTGCCTTTTTGTCAGTCTTCTGGATTCAGGCCAAACTCCTGGATGGGAAGACACTACAGGGAGCCTGGCTGTGACCTCTGACCCCTTAGATCCTTCTTCACTCTGTGGAGTAAAGGAATGCCAGGCAGACACTCCTTGAGTTTCTCTTTCTTCTGCCTCCTTCTGGGAGAGCTCCAGCTAGTCACGGGATGGCCAGCCTCAAGGCTCTGGGTGCCAGACTCTGAACTGCAAAGATCGGCTCTGACAGACACTCACTGAGATGATTTTCTTACATTTTAAGTATCTGCTTAACTGAGGCAAAAAAGCATGGTGAGTCCAGAAATGCACATTCCCTCCAGAGGTTATAGACAAGATTAATTACCTCATTGTTCCTTTAATAAAATGACTCCAAGCATATTGCAACTATAATTATCCATAAAAATTGTAATGAATTCCATTGTTCCCCAAATCACCCTGCTCCCAGGGTGGGGGAATGGGGAGTTAGGAGGCAGCAGCCCTGTTCTCTGCAGGGCAGGTTGGTGGTAATGGAGAGGGTCTAATTAGGTCAAGGACCTGGGAGAGGATGTCATTTCCTTGGGCTTTTGGCCTTGTGATGTTTCAAATTCATTCATGCTTCGAGATTTGAATGTTGCTTCTACTTGAAACTCAAAGGTCTCCTTCCTCTTTCTCCTCCTCCCTAACCTCTCCTTCCATTTGTCAAACAACCAAATGAACAAACAAACCCTCAGACAACTTCACTTTCAAGAGGGTTTTGACACCTTTGTAAAAGGACATAACAATTATAAGGACAGTACTCCACAGCAAACAAGAAGCTGGCCCATTTTGTGTCCAGTGTTATTCCCATGCCCTTTGAACCCCCTCTGCCCTCTGCCAAGGCCTTCACCCAGGCCTGCCTTCTCTACCCCAGACTTATCCCTCTTTCCTCCCCCCACCTCCTTCTCTCTCAGGATTGGAAAGATTCAGGGGATCGTAGACTTTTGTCCACCCCCTTCATTTTATAGAGGAGCAAAGTGAGGCCCAGAGAGTTCATAAGTGACAGAGGTGGGATTGGAGCACAGGTTCTAGGACTCCAGATGTCTTGCGCCATATTAAACATTATCAGGTGTCACTGGCTCTGCTCCCACTGCTTCCCCAAAGGAAGCCTGGGTCTAGGCAGGCCTGTTTCTACAAGTCAGGCTCACCTCCTGCCTAGCAGCCTACTTTTCTTCACTCTGTTCCTTCAACTTTCCAAACCCTTCCTGTACCCAAGAAGTGACTTGTCCAAGGTCACACAGGCAGTCCATGGCCCAGGCCTGGTTCATCCCTATACTACCCCCTCTTTATAACTTTCCAGTTCTTCAGGACACCTGCCCTGAGTGTCCCATCTATCACTGCTTCCCCCTTCCTTTGAATGTCTCCAGCATTACCAAAGGTAATGAGGTAAAGCACCCCAAAGGTCATCTCTTGGTTATGTGCTGCCTCCTTGTTAAACTGTGGCTTAGTTCTCACTCTTCATGTGTCCATAAAGCCCTGGAGAGTCGCCATGGTCCTCTACGTACTAAGTCTCCCACTCCTCTGCGCCATTTCCTATACTCATACTACCTAGCACAGTGTTCAAGGTCAGGGGGAGGGAAGGAAAGCAGGAGCTCCCTCTTGCTCATTTGGGGATGGCTAATAGTAGGTGGAGAGCGTTTCCAAAGCACTTTGCAGTAGCTGTCTCTTTTAAGCCTCCCAACAGCCCTGGGAGCTCATCTCTACAGGCCTTGGGTTTAGAGAAATGGTTATGCAGCTGGTGTGGAGGAGGGGAACTTGAACCAAGCTCTTCCATGCCATAGGACACCCACCACCATGCCAGGCTATCTCTCCTGGGAGGCAAGAAGAGTCCATTTGGCAGATGGGCTTTGGGAGATAAAAGGGGAATTTTCTCATAGGGAAACAGCCCTCCAGTTCATGGGCGTCTGCACCCCTCCCAAGGCATGTATATGATGTGGTGTGTCAGCCCAATGACACGCCAATAAAGTACATGACACTTTAATGAAAAGCTTGAAATTCATCTGAGCAAATCATAAACCCCAGGCGCTATGCTGCTAGCAAAGCCACAGTCAATCTCCTCCTGGCACACTGTGTGGACTTGTTATTTTCAGCCACAATAGGCTGAGACTCTTCCTTCCCAAAGACTTGTTTACTGGCCTTATTCTGAGGTAGTGTTAGCAGTCCCAGAACAACAGAACACCAGAGCCACAAGACACCTTAGTCACCCTCCAATCCAACACCCTGATTTTATAGGGGAGGAAACAGGCTGAGGGAAGTTAATTAATCTGTTCAAGGTCACACAGCGAGGAAGTGTCTGAGGCCATATTGGAACCTGGGAAGAGGAGTCTTCCTGACTCCAGGCCTGACACTCTATCCACTGCCCTACCTAAGATCACAGAAGGACCAAGTAGCAAAGGCAGGATTTGAACTCTGATCCTCTGACTCCAATTCCAGGATGTGGTCCACTGGAGTAAACTACCTATGTCTTTGTCACAAAGTAAAAGAATATTATATTGAAAATGGGTCCCAAGAATGAAATCTAAACTTTAGAGCAAAGGTTTGTCACCTTTTTGTGTCATGGACCCCTTTGATAGTCTGGTGAAGAAGAAGCCTTCTTAAAATAATCTTTTTACAGAAGTGAAGAAAATGTTAGATTTCAGTTAGAGGTCAGTGAAAATAAACATGAGACTTTTCCAGCCAAGGTCACAAACTCCCTGAAATCTATGCATGGATCCCTGGGATGGGGGTCTATTGACCTCAAGGCAAGAACCCTTGCTCTTGTCCGATCTCCTTATGGTATTGAGGAGAAATAGGGGCTCAGAGAGTTGAGGTGATTTCAGCAGGTTCACCCAGGTAGGAAAGGGCCGAGACTGGATTCAGACCAAGCCTCTTGAGTCCAAACCCAGTGTTCTGGTCATGTTCTGAGCACTAGGCTGGGAGGATTGCTTCACTGACCATGTATGTCCACTGACATAAAAGTAGAAACTCCAAGGCAAGTGGGGCCTCTCCTTGGCTTTGGCAGATGAGGAGATGTATTGCAGTTGCTGTTGTTTCTCTTAAGCCCCAGTACATTTGAAAGAACTGTCGAGTGTATGAACTTGGCTCATGTCACAGGAAAGATGAAAAATCAGGAGCCTTCAACACCATTGGGATAACCTTGAGAAAATGTCCTTTAAAGTAGTCAGGGCCCATTTGTCTCCCTCTGAGAATCCACAGGGCATCTAAATGAGCTGCCAGTGGTTAAGCAAACACAGCCTTGGAGTGACTCATTGATCTGTTGGGCTGATGAGACACACCAAGCTGGTAATATTCAGGATAATATACTGTGGGGGAAGGGGAGAATGAAGACCCAAGACCAGTGAAATGTCATTAAGTGGTCAGCATGGGTGAGGGATCGGCCCAGGGCCTCTCCAGCAGGCTTAGCTGTCTATGTGGATCGCTAGGGTACCAATGAGAACACTGTCTGTGGGCCCTAAAGGGAACCGAACCTGACTGAATAAGGAGCCTTGGATTATTCCTCTGATGGTGAGCGTGTCCCCACTTAGCAAGGTTGCTTTACTGCTGTTGTAACTGCTCACACTTGGGCCTGTTCCAGGCCTTCCTGGCGTGTTCTTGTTCCTAACCTCCCTTCCTGGCTTCCTTCTAGACTCGGCTCAAATTCTCCCTCCACTTACCTCCAGTTGCCTGTCTATACCTTGTATGTCCAGAGTTGTTCACACACTGTCCGCTCCTGGAAGGCAGGGGGTTACTTTTGCTTTCCTTTATATCTGGGGAGCTTAGAACAGTGCTTCACATGCAGCAAGTGCTTCATAAGTGTTTACTGACACCTTGAAAACAACCACATTCCAGCATGGGGCATCAGAGTGAGACTGTGGGGTCACAGATTTAGAGCTAAAAGCTGGTCCAGTCCCTTCATTCTTCTGGAAACTGAGGCACAGAGAAGTTCAGGATACACCTTTACATGTCATCTAATCCAGGCTTAGCCCAGCCATCCGTCACGGAAGCAGGATTTGAACGCAGTCCTCTGACTCGGAGGTTGATGTCCTCATCCCAGTAAGCTGCCAACTCAGAGCCGGTATGTGGGTGGGTGGGCGGCACAATGTTAGCATGGCTTCCTACTTCCACATCCAGAATCTTTGGAAACAATGATGATCTCCTAAATGAGAAGGAGCAAGCAAGCCAGGAGCCCAGTGAAGTGTACAGGAGCCAGGCAGGGCCATGGCACAGCCAGAGTGTAGGAGAATGGAGGTTGGACAGATGGACCAGTTGGAATTGCTCTGGATGCTAGGTTGTCAGGAACGATGGGCGTGATTCCCAGAGGAGTCATGGCCAGGCCAGAAGCCTGATTCCAGAACTAAGTGAAGTGTGGCCAACCTGGAGATGAGGCAGCCTGATACTACTGGTTTAGAAAGGAAAGGGAGGGAAGGGAATGGGTGTAAGCACAGGCCTCCTTCTACATGCACTACCTGCTAACCTTGGGCCAGCCCTTTACTGAAGCTAAGCTGTCTGTCTGTTTCTTAAGAATGACTGTTCCCCAAAAAGAAGCCTGGCCTTTGGCCACTTCTCCACATTCCCTAATCTCCTACTTTGTTTTGCCTATATAGAAACAGCTCAGTTTTTCGCCTCCCCCAGCAGGCCATGAAAGACCTGCCCATCAGTGAGTGCTATTCATCCCTCCAGTTTTGTGGCTCTTATCTCCTTCATGGGGGCTGCAATAGATGACTCCTATTGGTGTTTCCTTCTTGGACAGAGGTTTTTTCTTTCTTCCTAGGATGGAGAAGCTCAAAGCAGCTTAGATCTGCTTCCTGACTTTGCATCTTCCTCCTCAGAAGTCTGGTAGGCTCACCTTAAGAGTGGGCAGAATTGGCATTCCCTGAGAATGACTGAGTCCCTTCCCCGGCCCAGCTCCAGAATGATGCCCCAGTGCCTGTCAAGAGGCCTGAAATCCCCACAGTGTTTGTGCCTTGGGAGGTAAGGCATTGATGGCCTCTGAGAAAAGCAAACTGTAAACTGGGGGTGGGGTGCAGTTTGGCAACATTGAGGCTGAAGGGGTGAGAGAAATGCCATGGCAAGCGGGCAGGCATAGAAAGTGAAGACTCAGAACCAGACTATGTGGGGGATCATCAACGAGGGCAGCCCCTCCACTGTTACAAATTGCTGCTCAGACAAGTCTGGCCATCTGTCCACTTGTAGGCCTCTTGTCCAGGCTTTCCCATTCAAAGCCAGGAAGACCTTTCAAAGGGTCTTATTTCAATGTTTTGTGGCAAACTGGGCAGCTTAGGGACTGATCAGCTGTTGTCCCTCCCCCCTCACTCTCCTTAACCATAGCCTGTCTCCTTTCCCAGTTAGACATGTCCTTGATAATACCTTTTCCCCAACTGACATGCAAACCACACGTGTAGATAGAGCCACTTTACATTCACTCAATGGCCTTCTTCTGGTGCCTTCAAGTTTGTTGTTTATTCATAATCCCTTCCCCCAACATCTATCAGTCAATCAGTTACTAAGCATCCTCAGTCTAGTAAAGGCAAAGACCAAGTGTATACCTACTGTGTGCCAGGCACTGCAATCCAAAGAATGAAGCACTCTCTAATGTCAAGGAGCTTCTGTTCTGCTGGGAAAGACAGCAGAGACACCCATGAATAAATAGACAGGCTGGCCCAAAAGCTGTCAGAGCTTAGAAAAGGCACTGAGATTTGAGGACACTCTAAATACATCCATTTGCTAACTAACTATTTATTAAGCACCTACTATATACCAGATGCTGCTAAGCCCACAGGGAAACAGCACAAAACGGTTCAAGGGCAGGTCCTTGGGGAGGGAGGGCAGCCTCTGTAAAGATCCAATGATGGGAAATGGAGGAACCAAGGGAAAGCCAGTTGGGTTGGTCTGCAGACTGGCTGTGGGAGGGGTGGGGGGAGGGGGGGAGGGGTGGGGAGGCTGGGAGGATAGGCTTGGGCCAGGTTGGGTAATGGAGTCAGGGTCAGGAATAGCTGCCACTCTTCTGAGTCTGAGACCCAGACTCAAAAAACAAAAGCATATGGGCCGTTTGCATCAGTAAAGAGCCGGAGATAGCTGAAAGCACTGCCCTCTTTCCCAGATACAACAGAGCCCCACCTTCTCCTTGGAGGCCAGCTTAGGGCCTAGGTCATTAGCCAGCTTGGATCCAAGCTGATCAACTAATTCGACGAGTTCTTGTTGATATGTTGTTATAGGAGCCAAACCTGAGGGCACACACCCTTCCTGAGCTGGCACACATTTTTACCCCTCACATTTTAACTCAAGCTTCTGACCTAGATCAAAACAAACTCTCATTTTCACCTCTACCCTTCTCTGTTTGCTCCTCCATGTATCCTAAGGGAGAAGTTATCAGGACCTCAGGAAATGTCAGAAAGCAAAGAGTAGAGCAAAGCAAGGCAAGGCACCAGGCATTTATTAAGCACCTACTCTGCAGGGCACCATGCTAAGCACCAGGGACAGCGCCTGCCCTTAAGGAGATCACATCTAACAGGGAAAATAACACTCGAAAAGGGAACTGAAAAGCAGAGGGAAGGAGGAGCACATGAAGATACCCTTGCATGGCAGGGAATTCAAATCCAGAGTCCAAACACAACCAGGAGGGCAATGAATGTTGGTCAGCCTGGGCCCTGTCCTCAAAAGAAGTCCCCACAGTGTGAAGGACCCTGGCGTTTCAGGGATGAGATCTCAGGGTGAGAAGGCCATGTGAGAGGATGGATATTCCAGGGCAAAAAAGCCCCAGGTGTTAAGGGAGCTTCCAGGGTAAGACTACAACCAAGGCACAGTCTTGAAGTCCAGAAAGTCATAAACATGGCCAGGAGGGGAATGAATGGAGGGAAAGAAGGAGGGTATGAACATCTTGGGGGGGGATCAGGAAAGGCTTCTCAGAGAAGTCAGTGCCTCATAAAGGAAGATAGGAACTGTATAAGAAACAGGTAATGGGGGCATGCATTCCAGGCCTGGGGAAGATCAGTGCAAAGGCACAGATATGAGGGATGGGTGTCTTGTGTGAGGAACAGAGAGAAAACAGTGGGGCTGGATTGTAGAGGTAGGGAGGGGAAGTCTGCTAAGACTAAAAAGGTAGCTGGGGTCAGGTTATATAGGCCTTTAAAAACTAAACAGAGGAATTTTCATTTTTATCCTCAAGGCAATAAGAAATCATTGAAATTGTGTTGGGGAGGGGTGGCATATGGTCAGATCTGTGCTTAAGGAAAATCACTTTGGCAACTGTATGGAGGGTGGAATTTAGTGAGGTGAGACAAGGCAGAGGCCAATGAGAAAGCTGTCAAGGGCAGGTCCTTGGGGAGGGAGGGCAGCCTCTGTAAAGATCCAGTGATGGGAAATGGAGGAACCAAGGGAAAGCCAGTTGGGTTCGTCTGAAGACTGGCTGGGGGGGGGGTGGAGGAGAAGATAATATGGGTGGGAATGATGATGGCCTGAGCCAAGGTGAGAGCTGAGGAGTAGAGAAAGGTGGAAGGACAGGAAGACCAAAGTGGCGAGATTTGCCAACTGCTTAGGTATTTGGAGTGAGAGAAAAGGAAGAAGCTAAGAGGAGGTCAAGGCACTTAAGGAGCTTGAAGAAATAGGAGTTTGGGGGAGCGTCTACATTCAGGGTTCTCAACCTGGGTCTCTGGCACCTCTAGTCAGAATACCCTTGTTCCCCAGTGTCACTTCCAGACTCTCTTTTTGCCTTTTTTACTCAGTAACTTTTCCTCTTTTGAAGTTGCCTCAATTAAACTTTTCTACCCAATCAAAATGATGATACTGACTCCCAGGTCATTGTTCCTGCTTAATAAGTGCTTGTTGGCTCTTTCTAGAAAAGAGGTTCTTAACCTGGAGCCCATGGCCCTGCCCCTAACCAGGGTTGGTGGATTTAGAATTTTCTTTTAAAAAATTGAACATTGTATTTCAATAGGATTGGTCTGCATTTCCATCCTCTCTGTTTTATTTTATGTGTCTGAAAACATGATTCTGACAGAGGGGCCATAGGCTTCACCAGAAAGACTGCCAAAGAGGGCTATGACACAACAAAGCCTAAGAAGCTCCGCTCCAGAGGCAAAGATCTAGAAAGAAGGCTCAAGTCTTGTGTCTACAGCAGTGTTAAAACATGCAGGTTGGGCTCTGAGCTTTCAGTCCAGCTGATTGACTTATTCAGTTCAAACAGCTGCTTAATATCAGTCTGTACAAAAGCAGGGCAGAGTTTGCCTTATGGTGACTGAAATCCAGGAACCCAGATGCTTGATTTTCATTTTCCATTTTGTTCTGTCTTTTTTTCAGTAGTGTTGCCTTGTTGTTGACACAGCTTCATGAAAAATAATTGATGACGCCAGGTTTTGAGTGTCAGAGAGCAAGCAACCAGTGGAATCCAGCTCATTTTTCAACTGTTTCTCATGATATTGTGTGGTTCCAGACATATATGAGCCAATGGGCATTAACTAAGTTTCCTGCCTAGAAACTGACTCACCCATTACAGTTCGCAGCATTCAAAGCAGGGGGATTTTGGTAGAGATGAGGGGGTGGCCCTTCCATTAGACTGCTGCTACTAAGTTGGCTTGAATGACGTTATAAGTGTTATTACTTAGCATTCCAATTACCCTTCTCCCTAATTAATCCTGCTCATGCCAAAGAGAGATGTGTAATGGTGCTTTTTCCCTGGAAGGAACTCCATGCCTGAAGATTGCTATGTTGTGTAGATTAAAATGAAGTTGACGGTGAGGGGAAGGGAGAAGAGCTCCAAGTTCAAATTATTTTTTTAAATGATGCTGAAAAGATTGGTTCAGTGTTGGTTCTGGACACAGAACTTCAGAGTTGAAAGGGACCTCAGTGGCCATCTGCTTCAACAACAACCTGACCAAAAATGCCCTCTGAAGCACAGCTGATAAGTCGTCAGCTAACCTTCACTTGAAGATCTACAATGAGGATGAAGCCACTAGAACA
The DNA here is from genome assembly GCA_011680675.1 of Gymnobelideus leadbeateri. NCBI lineage: Eukaryota > Metazoa > Chordata > Mammalia > Diprotodontia > Petauridae > Gymnobelideus > Gymnobelideus leadbeateri. The sequence continues at coordinate 69,965 of WOXC01004818.1, read as the reverse complement.
GGAAGGAACTCATTGCACTTTGGGGTCGCTGATGTTGTCAGCAAGGGCTGGGTATTTTTTTATGATATTCCTAGATCTTCTACCTGTTCCTAGTTCTGCACTCTCAGTGTTTGTCAATGTGACAAGCTTTGCGCTACTTAAACACATCTGTAATGTTTCCATTTTCCAGTTCCTTCAATGGATTCTCAAATGCCATTAAACTATCTCAATGCCCTTCAACTTCTTGGCCACCTATTTCTTGATGTTCTCCAGCTTATGAAGATCTTCTCTAAAATGTGACACCAGCAACTGAAAACAATCATTCAGCTGTGGTTTGTCCAGAGCAGAGTAGAGCAGGATGGCAGACTCCTTAGTCTGGGATTCCTTTAATGTAGCCTAGGGCAGTGCACCAGGTCTGGAGTTAGGAAGACTCATCTCCCTGAGTTCAAATCCAGCCTCAAACACTTGTTATCTATGTGACCCTGGGCAAGCCACATTACCACATTTGCCTCAGTTCCTCATCTATAAAATGAGCTGGAGAAGGAAATGGCAAACCCTCCAGTATCTTTACCAAGAAAACCGCAAATGTGGTTGCAAAGAGTCAGATACAACTGAAAAATGACTGAGCAACAACAACAAAGGATTGCATGGAATTTTTGGCTGCCACGTCACATATACTGTACAGTTCACCCAAAGCTTAAAATCTTGTTCAGATGAATTGCTCACTAGCCATATCTGCCATGTCTTGTACTTGAGGAGGTGATTTTTTTTAACCTAAGTCAAGAGTTTACTTCTAGCCAGTCAGTCAATAAATATTTATCATGCACCTACTATGTCCCAGGCACCATGCTAAGTGCTAGGGATACAAAAAGAAAAGAAAAAGGTAAAAGAAAGCTCCTGATCTCAAAAAGCTCACAGTCTACTGCGGAAGACCTTGTTAAATTTCATCCTAGGAGGTTTAGCTCAGTGTTCTAGGCTGCAGAAATAATTTTTAGCCAAGTCATTAAACTGAGTGGGATGGATTAGGAAGAATAAAATTTAGGAAATGGAAATAATAAGAATAATAAGGGAATGGACGTATTGTCTATGGGAGTCTTGATCAGGTATGAGTGAGATTATATGGCCTATGAAGTCCCATCTATCACTGAGGCTTTGATACTTTGACAAATATGTTAAACAGCACAGAGCCAACAGATAGACTGCAAGCTCCATATGATGCATCAGCCAAAAGAGCCAACATGATCTTGGGCCTCATTAAGGTGACCATTCCACAGTCATTCTTCAGCCCTCATCATGGCCTCATCCGGCAGCTTGTGGTCAGCTCTGGGCATCATGAATTAATAAGGACATTGAAGGAGGGCATCCAGGATGAAGAAGGATGCTGAGTCCATGTCCTTCCCATGAAGACTGATAAAAAGAACTGGGAGTGTTGAGCCTAGAGAAGGTTTAGGAGGGCTATGTTAACTGTGTTCAGCTATTTGAAAGGTGGTCCTATGGAGGAGGGACTAGCCTTATTCTACTTGGCACCAGAGGGAAGAACCAGGAGCAGCAAAGCAGTGAAGTTGCAAAGGTACAAATTTAGGCTGGAAATTGGAAGAAGCTTGGTAACAACTTGACCTGTCCAAAATGGACATGGGCTGCCTGGAAAGGTGGTGAATTTCCCTTCCTTGTAAATCTTCAAGCAGAGGCTGGACTGTTATATGTTGGGTATGAGCATATAGAATATGTTATAAGGGGGATCTCTTTAGTTATATGGGTTGACCTAGATGGCCACTCAGGTCCTTTCTAACTCTGGAATTATGTGATTCAAAATTTTGTGAGATTCTTAGGAGAACTCCAGTATAGATCTCCTTTCAAGCTGATGAGTCTAGCCATTCAACCTGTCCAGAATCTACCTTATTGTACTTTAGCCTATATCTCCATCTTTTCCACAAAACTAGTTGGACAGAGATTTTGTCAAAAGCATGGCTAAAAACTAGGTAAGCTATGTCTGTAGCACTCTCTTGACCTACCAGTCTAGTAAACCTGTCAAGAAAGGAAATGAAGTTAGCTTGGTATGAATTATTCTTTTGGTTTTTTACATAATATTCATTTGCTGATATATTCTTGTCCTCCTCTGTGCCCTACCTAGGGATCCATCCATTATAACAAACTTATCTGTCTACTCATCTGTCTGTCCATCTATCTATCTGACCATCCGTCTGCTAAATATCTATCCATCCATCTATCCATCTCCCAAAGAAGCAGTTCAGAAAAACTAATCAATACATCAATTGAGTTTAACTGTATATGTAGTGTTTCATGCCTATAGTCCATCACCTCTGGAAATAGGGGAGAGAGGTACATTTTATGTTCTCTTTTTGTGGCTTGGTCATGATAATTACATAGTGTTCAGTATCAGTCTTTTGGTCATCATTCTTTACATTTACAATGTTATAGTCATTGTATATATGGGTTTCCTGCTGTTGCTTACTTCACTTTGCATCAGTTTATACAAGTCTTTCCATGCTTCTTTGAATTCACACTCATCATTTCTTAAAACTCAGTAATATTCCAATACATTCCTTTGCTACAATTTGCTTAGCCATTCCCCAGTCTGTAGGCACCTACTTTGTTCCCATTTTTCTGCTAATACAAAGCAGGCTGCTGGGGCATAACCTGTTCTTGCTGAAGCTGTGCTGGCTTTTTGTGATCAATGTTTCCTTTTCTAGATGTTCATTAACCATCCTTTTTTAATTTTCAATCTTTACTCCCTTTAATTTTACTTAGAAGAGTACTTAATGGAAGTCAACTGGTAAAGTAAAAGAGATTAACATATCCTTTCCTTGCACAGGAGAAAGGAGTTGTTCCTGGATCAGTTTTTGTTGAATTGCATTGCAGAGAATATTTATAAACTTGATTAAAGATTTGTAAATTTTAAAACATCATTTACTCCTCTCCCCCAGAAAAATATTTCCTGATTTAATTAATCTCACCCATATGTGTGGGTTTCTTTTGGTTTATCAATTCGATAGAGAACCTCGACAGGCAGGAAATACCCAAGACACTCTACTGTATCTGGAGTGCTGTCATAATGACTCCATGATGACTGAAACAATGAGGATGCTCTAATCACAAATCAAACCCTGGATCTCAAGAAATGAAAACTGGCTGACAAACCAAGGGGGCCTCGATTTAAAAAAAATGCAACCAATTATTCACATCCTCATCAGAGGTCAGTGGGCAAGATGAAAATTCTGGGGGCATGACATGAGCCTTTATTTTTCCTTTCTGAACAACAAATGTGCCTCCCATCCCTATGGGATTATCTCCATAATGTTTTTTAAGAGTTTCTCTCATAAAAGTCACAAAATTATGCTTTCCAGTTCTTCCTTTTGCTTTTACTTCAATAACCTTGCCAGGCTGGCCTTCACTGGCAAAGAGATTAGCCAGTAACACAAATGCAAAGTCATTGTATTTCTTACTATATTTCTCTAGCAGGCACCCTCCATCTACAGGGTTAATCTGGGCAAAATAGCTTCCATTCACAGCAGGCTTGTGATCACTTTTAGTCTGGACAATTGGCATAAACTCAGCATTGATCCCAAGAGTCTGAAATGGGGCCGCTCCTGCTCCAAGAATGAAAGCCCCAGGGAGCTCAATTTCCTTTGCAACAATATTCATATCATAAACCTTTTTTTGTTTGCAACAGGTATGAGGTAAGGAACCCCACCTACTTCTGCAATTCTAGGTTTCCCACAGATTCCTTTAACAGGATATGTATGGTTCCTTAGTCAGATCAGGGCAATCAACTACAGAGACCTGGACATCAGCAAAATTATTTTTAAGTCCATTCTGCAGAACCCCAACAAGTTCTTCTAAACTTGGCACATGAAAAGAAAACTTCTCAGCACTTGCCATTTTTCTACGTATAAAGTTGGAGGGAAAAAAAGATGCTTTAGGCTAATTTACTAGCACTCACAGCACACCAGATATACACAGCTGTTAACCTCCGCATAGGATGCTCATAGTGACAGCCCATCCTTTTAATAAGCAGGCACATTGATATACTATCCCTGGGGAAGCTATGAAATAGTTCAGGCATTCTGGAAAGTAATTGGGAATTAAGACCCAAAAGTCACTAAACTGTACATACCCATTGAAACCTAAATCCCCTCAAAAAATCAAAGAGGGAAGGGTCTTATATGTACAAAAATATTTACATCAACTATATTTATAGTAGCCAAGAACTGGAAACTAAGGGGGTGTGTCCATCAATTGGAGAATGCTTGAATAAATAATGGTCTATGAAGATGATGGAATACTACCGTGCTGTAAGAAATGATGAAAGGGACAGTTTCAAGGAAACCTGGGGAGACTTAACTGAACTGATGCAGTATGAAGTTAGTAAAGCCAGGAAGACAATTTATATTATAATAACAACAGTATAAAAATGAACAGTTTTGGAAGACTTAACACAACGATTAACTATAATGATGAAACTTGCTACTCCCCTGTCAACAGGGAGATGATGAATGAAATACACACAAAACGAGACACATTTTTGGACATGACCAATATAGGAATTTGTTTTGCTTGATTCTGCTTATTTGTTTGTTACAAGAGTTCTGTTTTCTTTTTTCCAGTTTGGAGATGGAATGGAGAAGGGAGAGGGAGAGACAGTAAATGTTAATTTTAAAAAATAGCTTTCATTTAAAATATAAATTCCAGAATTTTTCCAGGAATTAAAACTAAGCCTTCAAATCTATCATGTGCAGAATCAATTCTTCCAACCTCCCTTTTTTATTAGGATATTTACTCTTCTCCAGTCTTGTGGAAACTCTTTCATTTCCCATAATCTTTCTTTTTTTATTACTTTCATAAAGCTTTTATTCTATGTATGCCTTTGTTATGTAGATAGAGGTAAACTTGCATTACATGTAGAAGATGGCAGAACGGTCCATTTATGAAAAGTGAAAATTGTGTGCGTACATAATTGGCACAGACTCAAATCCCCATCTATACTTTAAAACATTATCAGACAGAAAGAAAAATTACTTAATGCAAGACTATTTTGTTTGTTTTTTCCATTACTCATTTTCCCCCCAGTATTTCTTTCCTATCCTCTATAACAGGATAGGAAAGAGCCATGCCATATAACAGATCATACTTATTACAGGGGGAAAATTGAAAGATAAAAAAATTAGCAAAATTCCTCAGTTCATTGTGAACATCTACAAAATATGCAATGTGCCACACTCATAGACTGCCAAACTCTGCAAAGGAGTGAGGTTGGGATGTTGCTTCATCTCTCTTCTTCAAAGTATCTTTGTTCCTTATCATTTTCCAACATTCACTTTGATGGATTTGTGTTTTCTTAACAAATCAAATTGGATCAACAGCCTTAAGCAAACAAATGCTCCCAAAGAAGTTGAAGACAGAGGGAGTGTATTCTTACGACTAAGAAATGTCCACAAATGCCTTTTTTAAGGGCACCCAAATACTGAAGAAAAAAAGTGACTGTCATTAGACGACTAGCTAAAGAGTGACATCCAAATGTCATATTGTGCCTCTGTCACCACTTCAGTTCTGTGTGTGTTTCAGGCCTGTCCTAGTATTGTCCTAATCGTGGACATGAGCATTGGCAGTGTTATTGCAGTTATCAGCACTATCACTGTCACTATCACCGGCATTGGCATTGCTACACTTTCAGCGTGGTGCATCAAAATCAGCATCAGCATCATCACTGCCATCACTATCAGAATATCATCATCATTATGACTGGTACCATTGCTGGAGTTCTTGTATTTATGCTCATTGCTGTTTCTATCGTCCTTACTTTCATCAAAAAGCTGGTCACCATTCCTATTTTTGACTTCCCCATTGTCAGTCTTGCAGATAACATGATTCTCATTGACATTGCTATCATGACCAGTGGAACTTTTGGCATCATCATCGTCATCGTCATCAGTATGCTTGCTTCCATTACCATAATGGCTACCACTATCAGTGTCATGACCTTTGTTTTCTTGGCCATAATTATTGCCAGTCTCTTTGGTATTGTCAGTGTGGCTATCACCATCATCATCATCACTATATCTGTTACCATTCCCATTATCCTTATCCCTGTACTTATAATTGTCCTGGATATCAACAGCATCCTTATATTGGTTGTTATCATTGTCAGAGGTCGTTTCATCATTGATTTCACCATCATTATTATCATTGGTCTGGTCTTCAGCAGCCTAGAATGCATATGGGAATGTGGAGCACATGAAGGTATCTTTTATGTCTTCAAATTGTCCTTGGATAATTTGGGCTGGGAAAGGAAGCTCAAAGAATTCTTCATCAGAACCATCTTGATATGCATTGCTATTGGTGTCACTTGAACATGACATGACTAGATCTTGGGCCAGAAGGAAGCCTGAAGGTATTGCTTCATTACATTTCATTTGGCTTCTTGATTCACTCTCTGTCTGCAGTTCTTTCTCTTTCTCTCCCATTTCCAAAACGTCTTTGCTTCTTTCAACAGATTCTCTAGGTGTTGGCTCAAGCAGAGCTTCCAGCTTCCAGGTTAAGAAAGTGGAAACAACTACTTTTTTTTCCAGGAACTGACTGGGATATCCTGCTAGACTTCTCAGTCAGGAACACAGCTCCATCTGGAATCTAGACTGTGAATAGAGATTTCTCCCATAACTTTTCAAAGATCATTGACCCATAATCATCCAGAAAACCATCATATATGTTAGTTCCTGCTGTAATTGTTTTTTGTCCTTCGTTCTTGAAGAGGACCATGGCATCAAGAAGGTGATGCCATGACTGGCAAGTGAATAGAATTTAAGTGAATGGGCTGTGCAAAGTCACCAGCTTCACTTTCTCCTCTGAAGCCATCTGGGTCTAGTGGCAAGATACAAATCAGGATGATTGGACATGGCCTGTTAGTTCCTGTCTTGGTATCTCAGATACCATCTTCTTAACCAACCATTCACTTCATAAATTTGCCTTTCTCTTTTGACATCATGAGATTTGATGGGTAATAGTTATGAAAACAAAATCTGTGCCTCTATGGTCTTCAATTTCTTCCCCAAGGCTTAATGATCTTTAGCAATGCTTTCTAGGTTCCTTCATTTGGTGGCAATCATCCAGTTGAACAAATCTTGATCACATCCTGGATACAAGCCCTGGGAAGGCAACAGATCTCTCAATTGTTGTTACTAGGTCAATAAATAGCTGCCTCAGTAGCCCTTAGCAAGCTGTAGTCACTCACTATTACATGTCTGTTTTTCCTCTGATCTTTATAGGATGATTCCCCCATCCAGAAGCACTTGGATCCACATTCTTATTTCTTTTGTTTTTCAAAGTTTTCTTCCTTTCTTTTTCTTTTTTAATATTCATTTAAAATTTTTCAGTTCCAAATTCACTCCCTCCCTCTAGCTCCTCCCCCAACCATTGAGAAAGCAACCTATATGCTACTCATTAGACATGTGAAGTCAGGCAAAATATATATCCACATTAATCACATTACCTAAAAGAGGAGGGGACAAGAAAAATAAAGTGGGAAAAAATCTGCTTCAATTTGTATCATTTCTATCAAATGGATAGCATTTTTCCTCAGGAGTCCTTCACAATTGTCATGGATCATTGTCTTGATTGTATTAGCTAAGTCTTTTGTATTAACCACCCATTACAATGGTACTCTTACCATGGATAGTTCTCCTGGTTCTGCTCACTTCAACACATTCTTATTTCTAGGACAACAAATGGCCATTTCCTCCCCATGAGGTCCATTCCCCTCCTCTTTCAGAAGAGTCTCACACTTTGTACTTAGCTCCAGGTGTTGGATGGGTCTTCCTTTTCTTGCCTGTCACATTCCTGCATCCTCTAGTCTTTGAATACAGGTCAGGCTTCCCCTCTACTTCTTCACATCCCTTTTTCTACTTTATTTTCACATCGAAGCCTTTCTTTTATATTTTTAAAGGAACATTTCATTCTCTCTGATAACCTGAAGAGTGGAGAAACATTCTTCCAGCACCATTACCTTCAGCCTGAAACTACAGCAGGGGTGGGTAACCTGTGGCCTTCTAGGTCTTTGTGTATGGTCTTTTGACTGAGTCCAAGGTTTACAGAACCAATCCTTTTATGAAAGGGATTTGTTCTGTGAAGTTTGAATTCCATCAAATGGCCACGCTTGAGGACCTAGAGGGCTGCATGTGGCCTCAAGGCTGCAGGTTCCCCACCACTGGCCTAAAGCATGGAAAAGTTGTTTGACTGTGACAGAAATATAAACATGGCATGCTCTATGCAGGCCATTGCAAAATGTTCTCTGCTTTCCCTCTTCCTGGAAATGAGACCCTCAGTCCTTTGCTATTCTTGCTAGTAGTTCCACTGAAGGAATATGGTGGCAAACTGCCTCTGGGGATCTCCAGGCTCCTTTTCAGCCTGTCAGCACTTCTTGTCTTAGTCCTTCTTCTGTCCCTTAGGAATTCGAGACTCCTTTTGGATCAAGTACTTTTCTTCCTTAAATTCTTCCCCTTTAGCCTAAGTTCTTCATCTTCTCAAGTCCTTCCAAATTTCCCCTCCCAAATTCAAACTCTGGCTATTTTCCCAGATCCCCAACCTTTCCAGTTTCCTTCATAATTCCTTCTCTGTAGAAAACAAGGGGAGAGGGAGGAGAATGCACATGCTCATAGGGTACACACACACAAACTTTCTGGTACCCAGCAGCCTCTTGCTATCAAAGGCGTCTCTCCAATACGGTTGGCTTACACGTTGCTTCTACAGAAAATGTCCTCACAGTGCACTTGGAAGTTTAATATGCACTTTTAACATCCTCTCCATCACTTTATTAGGTCTAGACAAATCAACAAAACAATAAATCAAGCCTGGATTTGTATCATTTGCTGATTTCTGACATGTAACTGCTCACTCTGAAAACTGCCCGGTTGTCTAGAGCTGGTTCAGCTGACTCCATCATACCACTGCTTCAAACTCTGATTCTGCCCAGAAAATGAGCTCCCCACAAAGCTCAGACTCATTTCCTTCAGGTCCTAGGCCTGCAGGCTAGTGCTTATGTGCATGAATGTGCTAAATCCTGCAAGCATTCAGCTCTTGAGTAAACATATCTCCTTGATGAGTAAGACCTAGGCTAATATAAAAACAACAACAACAAAAAGATTTCCAGCTGGGGAGATAATTAATGAGGTGCAGAACCAAAGTACAGCAGTGGTTTTGTTAGCCATCTGTCTAACCCTACAAAGTGCCTTTCACAATGGGCAAAGGGAACACTCTGAAAAACAGTTGTTAACCACTCTTGAACTTCAATGATATTATTTTCTTAGTCATCAGACAAGCTTTGGGTGGCAACAGCAGCATAGCTACATTCTTTAGTGGTGTGTCTTGAGTCCCTCCTAAAGCCACAGGAAGAAAATTGCTTCCCAGAATCACTTAGTTCCTGATTATTACCCCTAACCACTCCCCCTTTCTGTAAGGAAAGCCAGAATAGCTCACTAGCCTTATCTGGGGGGAAGGGGGATACCAAATCCCTTCCTGCTTTGAAGTGCATGGATATTGACATGAGTGACACCTGAGTGGGACTGTGCTCCCTTAGCTTCCAGTCCATTGTCTGGACAGATGGCACATTCAATTACACTTTCCATGAGATTTTATTAAATAGAAGGTTTGTGGCCACTCAGAACAGAAAGCAGTGAGGACTAGGAGACAAAATGGGTTCACTAAGCACAATTCACTTCAGATTCACCTCATTCCTGGTTTTGTGGGCTTACTAGACTGGCCCAGCAAGGGAATGTCACACATATAAGTTATCTAGATGTCACAAAGCTTTTGACAAAGCTTCTCTTGTTGCTTATGTGAAAAGGAGGAAGAACAGAGTCAGAACTAGTGGGAGGCGAATGGGGCTTTGCCCCAGGTCATTGCTATCCTGGGATGGAGTGGGGTGGGGTGGGGTGGAGGACTTTGGCTCCAGGAAGGTATAGTTCCTCCCATAAGCAATGGCCATCACTATGATAATACCTCAACTTGGGTTCTTCTGGGAGTGGATTATACAACTCTCCCTACTCCTACAGAACGCCTCCCCTCTCCCCCAAATCTGTGCCTTCGGGGGGGAATTTTCTATTTTATCCTAGGGACAATAGGGTAGTTCTGTCTAGGACTGTCAGTGTTCATTGGATCTGACCCACAAAATATAAACCATTTTCTGTCACCTTGTTGGAGTGAGTTCAGACTACCCCAGTTAGTCCTGATATCTAGATGGCCCTAGATCCCAGACCATACTGTGCCTTCACATGTCATCTTGCTGTCTACCAAGGCTGTCTTACCATCGGCCTATTTGCTGCTCCACTCCTTTCTATCTCTTGCTTTGGGAACAGTCATCAAATCAATAGCACCACAGAAAGGGTGAGTCAATTGACTGTCCTGTGGATTAATTCACTCTTCCTGTAACTCCCAGACCAATGCTCCCACCCCTGCCATCACTCTCCTATTTGTGCTGTCTCCCCCTGATAGAATATTATCTCTTTGAGGGCAGAGACTGTCTTGCTTTTCGTATTCCCATTTCTAAGCACAGTGTTTGGCACAGGTAAGTACTCTTAATAAATGCTTTATCCTTTCATTCATTTGTGACTTTTGGAAGTAGACTAATTTCTCATTTTCAGTTGGTCAGACTGACTTGGATAAGTTTAGGTCCTAGATTCAGAGCTGAAAGGGTCTTCCAAAGTCACTCTTTCTACAGATGAAGGTACTGAGGCCCAGAGAGGTAGAAATGCTTCTCCAAGGTCACACAGTGAGTGGCACAGGTAGGATTCAAGCTCAGGTCTTCTGACACCAGTGCCAGAACTCAGTCCTATTGGATTGCTTACTACCTGTTCCCTCTGAGATAAAGGTTAAATCACTTTCCTGGGCTCCAAGGACAGAGAACTCTGGGATCTCTCAGTTTCTTGGAAAGCCCTTCGATGGATGATTATTCACCCTACTTTGGAGGGCCTTGTTTCTGGTAGGTTCTAAAGTATTTTTCCGTTAGGATACTGACAATTTCACCAAGCAAATCCTTTCATGTGCATGTGTGTGTGTGCATGTGTGTGCGTGTGTGTGTTTCCCCTCAGGCACAGTGGCATTTTTTAAATTAAAGCTGTATATCTACTTTAAAATGAAATGCTATCTGGTCCTAGCTTCCCATTATCAGCTGAGCAGAGAATAGAGCTTGGGAATTATGGTTACAAATCCATTAGAAGGGTTTTGGATGCAAATCAAAACAACTCTTAGGTACCACATCTCTCCAGTCAGATTGGCTAAGATGACAAAACAGGAAAATGACAAATGCTGGAGAGGATGTGGGCAAATTGCAACACTAATGCATTGCTGGTTGAGTTGTGAACTTATCCAACCATTCTGGAGAGCAATCTGGAATTATGCCCAAAGGGCTATAAATAATTTCATACCCTTTGACCCAGCAATACTACTTCTGGGGTTATATCCTAAAGAGATCATAGAAGAGGGAGGAAGACCCATATGTACAAAAATATTTATAGCAGCTCTTTTCATGGTTGCAAAGAATTGGAAATTAAAGGGGTGCCCATCAATTGGGGAATGGCTAAACAAGTTGTGGTATATGCATATAATGGAATATTATTGTGCTATAAGAAATGAGGTGACAGTTTTCATATTTACCTGGAGAGGCTTATACAAACTGATGCTGAGTGAGAAGAATAGAACCAGGAGAAATTTGTATACAATCACAGATACAACATATGTGTAATGATCAACTATGACAGACTGGACTCTTCTCAGCAATGCAGTGATATAAGTCAATCCCGAAAGACTCATGAAGGAGAGAGATGCGACATCCAGAGAAATAACTAGAAAGAACTGAGCTTGAATCCTGATGGAAGAAAACTAATTGACCTTTTTCATTTCATTGTTTGGTTTTATTTCTTCTTTACCATTTTTCATCCCATCTAGTACAATATGCCTTTGTAACTTGACTAATGTCTATTGTGAAAGTATTTGCAGATCCTCTACTGGACTATATGCCATTGTGGAGGGTGGGGGGAGGGAGGGAAGGGAAATTTGAAACTCAAGGAACTATGGAATTGAATCTTGTAAGCTAAAAATAAACAAATAAATTTTTAAAAAAGAAAGAAAAAAAGGATTTCATCTAAAAAAAGAAGAAGGGGTTTGGGAACTTTCAAAGTAAATTGGGGGTCATTTTTAAACCTTTTTCCATCTATCTCATCAAATTATGCATGTGTGAGTGTATGTGTGTATGTGCATGTGTGTTGTCTGAGTGTGTATAATTTTGGACTGGCCCTGTGATTGCACCTCTGTAGGGAGGTCCTAGTAAGGAAATCCCCTTTCACCAATGCAAAAGAAAAACCATTTCCTTGGTGTCCTATAACCAGAATGATGTCAGAAGCAGAATTTGAATCCTGTTCCCAGGCTGATTCCTAGACCTGCCCTCCCTCCACTAAGCTACTCACTTTTAGTTTGCTGGCATAGGCTTTGTCAAGGATGCACAGACAAAGAGAAGGTGAGCATCATCATCTGGCCTTCAGGGTCCTGGCTATCTATGCCCAGTCAGTCACTTCTGAAACATGGTGGGTGCTAGTGCCAGGAGTTGGTTCTCCTTGTGCTAAGACTCCTATTTGAGCCTAAACAGGATTTCTGTATAAAGGATCAAGTGCAGAAGGGAGCTGGCTCCTCTTGGCCCTTCCTGGGGATAGTTGGGCCTTAGGCTAGGGCTTCTTTTTGCCCCTTCTGTGTCATGGGCAGACAGGCTGGGGAAGACGCCCCTGACACCCTGCTTGGAAGAGGCCCCTTAAATGTAGACAGTAAAATACCTAAAATTCCAAGGAAACCAATTCTACAATAATAGTTTTTTTGAATGAATTTTTTTAAGTTATGAAGCTGTGCCTGAGAGTGTTTTCTCCACTCTAGGACCAAATATTAAGCAAATTCCCAGGGATAGAATGAGACCCAGGCCCGTGGGACACTCCAATGGCTCCTGGCCTCAATTTAATATGTCTCTTTCTGCACGCTTGCCAGCCCAGTCGTCTGGGCCTATTACCTACTCCTCATACAGGATGCTCCAGCTCCACGTTTTGGGACTGGTTATCCCTCAAGTCTGACACACTTTCCCTGCTCCCCTCTGCCTCCCAAATTCAGCTTAAGCTCCTCCTCTGACATGAGGTCTTTTCTGACTACTCCCCCCCATCCCAACCGCTCTCACCCTCCCCAAATAGTTTGTATTAATTTCACATTTGTTCTGTCGATATGCATAGATGGCCTCTAGACTCACTAGAATATAAGCCTCTAGAAGCTAGTTGCACATTATCTTGGTTTTCCCAGCACTTTTCACAGACCTGCCCCATATAAAGCACTAAGAACAATAGCAATAAATGCTTGTTGACTGACTGATTTCCAAGTTCTTGAGGTCAATGCAGTCTTTGTATACATGAAGGGAAATCCTTTGGGGATTTATATAGAAATAAGAAAATGCAGCTCTGGAGGGAATAGTGGTGTGACATCCTAAATGAGCACAAAGAGGAGAATTAGATAGATCATGTACAAACCCAGCAGCTAGGTGAGGCAGCACAGTGGATTGAGCACCACGCCTGGAGTTAGGAAAGCTCCAGTTCAAATCTAGCCTCAGATCCTTACTAGCTGTGTGACCCTAGACAAGTCACTTCACCCTGTTTGCCTCAGTTTCCTCATCTGTAAAATGAACTGCAGAAGGAAATGGCCAACCAGTCCAGTATCCTTGTCAAGAAAATCCCAAATGGGGTCTCCAAGAGCCAGACATGACTGAACAACAACATGCAAACCAATCTCAGAAACTTCTTAGCTATGTCACCCTGGGCACTCTCTTATGACCTCAGTTTTCTCATCTGTAAAATGAGAAGATTGAACTTGGCCTCCCAGGCCCCTTCCAGCTCTAAATCTATGATACTATGATCCCTGTACCTATGTACCTCTTATACCCAGAAGGCTTGCTCTTGCCTCGGTAAAATACTCTAGAGCTCCTACCTGTCATGAGTTATACTTCATTGGTGGGCATATCTGACCCTTTTTTCCTCCTCTCATTTCTTTTCTTTTCTTTGTTATTTTTTTATCAAATGCTTTATTAACTTCTAGTTTACATCATTCATTTCTGCAAGATTTTGACTTACAAATTTTCTCCCCATTTTTCCCCTACCCACTACCCCAAAATAGCGATCCCACAGGATATACCCTCCTCCAATCTGCTCTCTCCCATATCTTCTCCCATACTCCCTCCAACTTTCCAGTAGGGCACAGTGGATTTCTATGCCCCAGTGCCTGTACAGTTTATTTCCCAGTTACTTATAAAATAATATTAATAATAGTATATATATACATATATTAAAAATTTTATTTTAAAGCTTTGAATTCCAGATTCATTCCCTTCCTCCCTTGTTACCCACCCTTACTGGGAAGATAAGCAATTCAATATAGGTTGTACATGTGTAGCTATACTATTTCCATAGTCGATATATTATAAAAATCTGACCATATTTCCCTCCATCCTATCCCACCTCCCACTTGTTCTATTCTCTACTTTGATCCTGTCCCTTTTCAAAAGTGGGTGCTTCCAACTTCCTTCCCCCCAGCCTGCCCTCCCTTCCATCAACCCCCCTCTCATCCCCTTCCCCCCTACTTTCCTGTAGGGTGAGATACCTTATTTAGTATATATGTCATTCCCTCTCTAAGCCAAATTCAATGAGTATAAGGTTGACCCATTCCCTTTTGCCTTCCTGTTCTTCCCCTCCATTGTGACCATTTTCCCTTGGCTCTTCTATATGAGATAATTTACCCCATTCTGTCTCTCCCTATCTCCTCTTATTATATTCTTCTCTCACCTCTCAATTTCACCTTTTAAGTATCATCCCTTCCTATTAAATTGGTCCTGTGCCCTCTATCTATGTATACCTGTAAACATATATACACACATTCACATATGTATTCAATACACCCATATACCCTCATATACATACATACATATATATATTCCCTTCAACTATTTTCATACTGAGAAAAGTTTCATCAGTTACAATTATCGTTTTTCCATGTAGGAATGTAAATAGTTCAACTTTGATAATTTCCTTATGATTTCTTTTCCCTGTTTACCTTCTCATGCTTCTCTTGCTTCTTGTATCTGAATGTCATATTTTTTATTTAACTCTGGTTTTTTCATCAAGAATGCTTGAAACTCCTCTATTCCACTGAATGACCATATTTTTCCCTGAAACATGATACTCAATTTTGCTGGGTAGGTGATTCTTGGTTTTATCCCACCTCTGGAATATCATAATCCAAGCCCTTCAATTCCTCAGTGTAGAAGCTGCCAGATTCTGTGTTATCCTGATTGTGTTTCCAAAGTATTCAAATTATTTCTTCCTGGCCGCTTGTAATATTTTCTCCTTGATATGGGAATTCCGGAACCTGGCTATAATATTCCTAGAAGTTTTCTTCTTGGGATCTTTTTCAGGAGGTGATGGGTGGATTCTTTTAACCTCTATTTTGCCCTCTGGTTCTAAAACATCAGGGCAATTTTCCTTGAGAATTTCCTGAAGGATGATTTCTTTTTTTGATCATGGCTTTCAGGTAGTCCAGTAATTTTTAAATTATCTCTCCTGGGTTTATTTTCCAGGTCAGTGGTTTTCCCAATGAGATATTTGACATTGCCTTCATTTTTTTCATTTGTTTGTATGTGTTTAATAGTATCTTGATTTCTCATAAAGTCATTAGCTTCCATTTGCTCCAATCTAATTCTGAAGGAATGATTCTCTTCAGTGAACTTTTGAGATTCTTTTTCCACCTGGCAAATTCGGCTTTTTAAGTCATTCTTCTCCTCATTGCCTTTTTGAGCCTCTTTTACCATTTGAGTGAGTCTATTTTTTAAGGTGTTATTTTCTTCAGTCAGGTTGTTGACTCTCATTTCATAATTTTCTTGCATCATTCTCATTTCTCTTCCCAATTTTTCCTCCACTTCTCTTATTTGGTTTTCAAAATCCTTCTTAAGATCCTCTATGGCCTGTAAGCAGCTCATATTTTTCTTGGAAGCTTTTGGTGCAGGGATTCTTACTTCACTATCTTCTTCCTGTTCCATGCTTTGATCCTTTTTGTCCCCAAAATAGGAGTGTAAAATTGGATTGCTCTCTTCGCTTTGCTTCCTTTGCTTGCTCATGTTGCCACTCAATTACTTGACTTTTGGGCTTTTTGCCACAGTAGGACTCTGCCGCCAGACAGGGGAGCTTCATCCCAAGCGCTAGGGTTTTCTCGGCTGCCAAAGGTATTAGTTGGGTGCTCTCTCTGAAGCCTCCACACTTTCTGGCAAGCTGTTTGCACACCTCAGGACCTCCACATTAGACCTCAATGCAGATCCAAGGAGGTCAAAGCAAAAGCGATTACCCCTCAGACTGGTTGCTTGGTCTCCCTTAAATCTGCAGGCCAAGAGCTGAAGCTGCCACATGGCGCCAGCTACACAGCCACAGCGCCTCAGCCACTTCTCCCTCAGGGGGCAAAGGCCAACCACATCCCCAAAGTACCAGATCCTAAAGTCCACACTGCACTGACTTCTCACTTTGTCCTTAACGTCTATGGGTTGATAATTCTGGAAATCGCCACAGTTGCTAGTAATCTAAAGTCCCTCCAGCCAGCGGATGGTCAGGCCCATCCTGAGGCTAAAACCTCTGGCTCAAGTGGGGCTGGGGTCGGCTACTGCTGGCCTGCCTGGTTGTCGTCAGAGGGAGGTTAGCTTCTCTGTGTCATTTTGTTGGTTCTGTAGCTCCAAAGCTTGTTCAGAGTCACCTTTTACATGAATTGGAGGAGGTGGGAGCTGGAGCTGCTCAGAAGTCCTGTTTCTACTGCACCATCTTGACTCCACCCCCACCTCTCATTTCTTTTCTTTCTCAGTCCTGAATGAGCCCAATTCCGAAAACGAAGACAAGGAGAGGTTGTAAAGGTAGTAATTCAGCCTGGGCTCGCTCTCACCAGAAGGTGCAGAATAGCTAGTTGGTGAAAGAAAGCCATGGTCAAGTGGCAAACAGCAAGGATCAGTTGTGGGAGCTTGATGAAGGCTTTGTTTGTGTTAGGGTTAAAAGGAGCCATTCACCTGGAGGCTTCAGTGGCTGATCATCAGAGACTAGCAAAGGATCTGCCTTGAAATTGTCCAGTCTAGAAGCTTTGCCCAACTGTACGTTGTTTTCAAGAGTTTGCTTAGAGACATTTGAAAAGAAACTCTCTTTATCTCTAAAGAAAAAGATAAAATGGAAAAACTTTCCACTTACAGAAAGGTTCTCTCAGAAGTAATTAGAGCTAGACATGGAAAACAACGGCTTCTGGTAACATTGCTTAATGGTGAATACCTAGATGACTGCCAGCTTGAGAATGAAAAGGAATAGATATACTTTTCACCTCGAAGCCTCAAAGGTTGGAAAGATCAGTCCTTTTTGTCATAGCCAGGAGCTGGCTACTGGTAGGATCTACTCACAGACTTCAGCCTTGAACATAACTGGAAAATTTGGGCCTCCAGCTTGTCTTAGGGCTCCTCTCTGAAACTCTCAATCACTGGCAGGAGATTTGTTAAGTGTTTACCTGCTTATTCTCTGCCCATCACTCACTCTCGGAAATACTGAGATCATGGCCAAAAAATGCACATTTACTTCATGTTACCTGCATTTGGCAGACAGTTTACAGAAAAGTAGACTCTGAAATGTCACTTGGATCAGTGAGTGAGCCCTGATCAGAAGATAGATGCTTTTGGTTTTAAAAACCACAATCTCTAGGGGGCAGCTGGGTGGTGCAGTGAGTAGAACGCCGGCCCTGGAGTCAGGAGGACCTGAGTTCAAATCCGGCCTCAGACACTTAACACAAAAACTAGCTGTGTGACCCTGGGCAAGTCACTTAACCCCAACTGCCCTCCAAAAGCAAAAATAAATAAAAACCACTCTCTTTTTTTGCTTAATACTATTTTTTCTAATTACATGTGAAGATAGTTTTCAACATTCAGTTTTGTAAGGTTTTCCAAATTTTTCTTTCTCCCAGCCTTCCCTCAAGCATCCCAAGGTAGCAAGCAATCTGATATACGCTTTATGTATACAATCATATTAAATATATTTCCACATTAGTCATGTTGTGAAAGAAGAATCAGAACAAAAGGGAACAACCATGAGAAAGAAAAAATAAAATCAAAACCACAGTCTCCAAAGGATAACTTAGGCCTAGAGCTATAACTAGGAAATCTGGCAGCTAAGGTAAATTCAGCTGGGTGGGGGGTGCGGAGTGGGGATGGAGAGAGCAGCTATCCATCCCATAGCTACTGCTGTGGTGTGCGGCCTTTCTCCCCTGATTTCTGGAGGACGGGGGTTAAATGACAGGGTTCTCTAGGCCCAATAACTCTAGGATTCCTTAGGTTAGGATTCTACAGCTCTACAGACTTCAAGGTGTCTGGGAAGTTGGGTGGGAAAAACATCTTTATTCACATCTAATTGAGGTTCTTTGTAATCCTATATATGTTATGCATTTAAAAGTATTCTTCTGAGAAGAGGCTTATAGCCTACCTGCCCAAGAGGCCCAAGATAAGAAAAAATTGAAGAATTCTTGCCCTAGACACTAATTGTCAGTTCGATTGGTGGAAACCTGTAACTTAACAAGAAGGCCTTCATCTCCACACTCTGAGAGCTGATTGCACATGGCTTAAAGACCATATTGGTCTAAGAAGAATCAGGTTTCCAGCATTTAATTCTACGTTCATTCCTCCAGCACTCAGAAGCTACAGTGGGGAATGGGTTAAGTTAATAAAGCATGTTGACTCTTAAGAAAAGATGTATGCTCACAGAATATTGATTATCTGTCCCTGGGAAGATAAAATTTATGGCCCAGTGAATGAAATATCACACCCTTTCCAAGCCTAGCTCAGTGCCATGGAGAGAAGGAAGCCTTTCTCTTCTATAGTATTTCAACTGTACCTCAGCCCCTGGTGATAAAGAGTAAGCATTAGGAAGCTGCACATGGAGCCTTATCCAGACAAAGGAACTGGATTTAGCCATATGCGCTGGGCACTTTCAGTGCTGGCACTTCCTGACTCTTAGTGAAAGGAAGATCCTTCCACCTTGCCTCTAGAGGTGACGCTATCTAGAGGTGGATGCAGTCACTGAGGGCACCAGAAAAGGACTCTGCAGAAGGGAGAGGCCCCACTCAGCACAGGCTGCTCACCTGAAATCTCCCCAGCATGTGGTTTAACTTGGCCTCCTGCCCCCTCTGGCTGAGCACCCAACTCCTCCCAAAGCTTTCCATCTTGCAGTTCTCTTTGGCCTGACCTCTACAAAAGAGCAGCAGATACCCCTTGGTAACCTCTCTCCCCTCGGTAACCTCTCTCCCCTCCTCCACTCCCAGTTTCCTGTTGTGTGTGATCTTTTCCCCATTGTGAGCTCCTTGAGGGCCGGAACTGTCTTTCTTTTTCTTATCTCTATCCCCAGCATGGAACAGCGCCTGGCACATAGTAGGTGTTTAATAGATGTTTATTGGATACTCCATCTTTGCCAATGATTCCCTTGGAAGATATAAAGCCCTCTTGACTTTTGACTTTTCCGAGACACTTTTCAGATCTTCTCTTTAATAACCTGTTTGTGGCAGAGCAGGTGCCCTTAAAGATCTCAAAGCACACTCCTAATACTCTGGCTGGTTCTCTAATGTCACTGAGAGCCACAACCAGGGTGGGGTCCACAGGGTTTCCTCCCAGTTCTAATGTTTCTATGTTGCTGAAAGACTAGTTTCTGAAGAGTAGAAACAATGGACATTAGCAGATACACAGCAGGAGCAACTACTTAAAATAGGAAATCTGGATGTTGGCTGAGGGTCAGTTCCTTCTCCAGTACCCCCAATACTATGAGGGGTTGCTTCCTGTTAACTTATTCCAGAAAGTTTGTGATGTTCGCTCAAGCTGAAATACAAGTCCAAGGTCTGCTTTACCTACCTCATTCCCAGGGCACTTCAGAACTTGAGAAGAGCTCATAAAACCCTTAGATAGACTAACTTTCTCAACAAAAAACCTTTTTACTGAATTTCTAAAAAGCTTCCTCTCCATTCTGACTATTTTATTTTTCCAAAGTACAGGTTCTTCTGAGCATGTAGTAGGTTTTTTAACTTTGAACTGAAATAACAGCGTGGATTTTTTGGTTTTGTTTTTAATAACAAGGGACTCATCCATCAGCTAAGAGCACAGTGCTGATTCTACCTTGGCCTCTCAAGCAGACACTGGACACATAACAAACAACTTCAAGAGCCTTGGAAGATGGATACAGTGAAAATAGGGCTCTGGAAATGTTGGATCACAGTGGGCTCTTCATTGTCCTGGCATTGACTCCCAGCAACAGAAAGAGGCCTGGGATCCCAGCTTCCCTCGATTCTGATCCTGTTTATGTAACATTGAGCAAGCCTCTTCCCTTCAGTTGGCCTCAAAGGTCCTTTCTAACAGAACTGTGTATCTCCTACTTATATCTGTTGAGTCTTAGTAGCTCTCAGTGTTGGAACTTGTCCATGCCTTGAATGCTTGCCTGTCTTTGACCTCTTGCCCTGGATCAGGAGAGATATGTTATTGTTGTTATTATCAGGAGAGATATGTTATTCATGTCTGATTCTTTGTGACCCCATTTGGTGTTTTCTTGGCAAAGATACTGCAGTGGTTTGCCATTTCCTTCTCTAGCTCATTTTACAAATAAGGAAACTGAGGCAAGCAGGAGTAAGTGACTTGCTCAGGGTAACACAGCTAGTAAGTGTCTGAGGCCAGTTTTGAACTTGTTAAGATTAGTCTTCCTGACTTGATCCTGGCACTGCATCCACTGTGCCACCTAGCTACCCTAAGGGGAGATAAGGCTATGCTTCTAAACTTTGGAAGTGCCCACAAACAAATGCCAATGTTACTGATCACCAAAACTAAACTACTTTCACCTCCACCTTCTCTCTTCTTCTTCCCCCCATCCTCCTCTTCCCTAAGTAGACATTCACTATTCGCATCCTTCCTAGATGCTCGAAGCATTTGGTACATGGGAGATGTGAGGAATGACTGTACACAAGTATTTCTAAAGTCATTTCCACAAGTATTTATAGCTCCAAGATGGATCATTTCCTTAGCCTTGCTCTCAACAGACTCTGAGCAGCTGAGATCTTCCAGTATGTTCATGACTTGCAGATTGAAAGAGGCAGGGCAGAATGGGCACATCAGAGTCCTTGTCTGTAGGCTCACTCTTCCTCTGATGCCTCAACAAAACCAGGGTTTATTGGCCTTCTGGGCATGGTGTCAGACTCATTTTGTCAGTGAGGACATAGTTGGACCTTGTGGAGAGGTAAATTGACAAGGTGTTTTTATTAGCCACAAATAGTATTTATTCTGTTGCTTGTGAAATAAAATAACCAAACAATGATTTGGGAAGATGCTTTTCAGAGCTTTGGGAGTGACTTTCCACACAAACCATGACGTTCGCTGAGAGTACTCTCACTATGCAAAAGAAATTGGATTTGTTAAACAGAAACCAATGTATCATGGTTCATTTCTTTCAGAAGAATCAGGAGATGCTAAACACAGTAAGTAACATCACAAAAATGAAATTGATTTCTATTTTAATAAGCAGGAAGTGGGGGGCGGAGCCAAGATGGCGGAGTAGAAACAGCTCGTCCAAGCCACTCTACCCCCAGATTCCCCACAAACTATGTAAAAAAGGACTCTGAACAACTTCTGGAGCCCCAGCACCCACAGAACGACACAGAGAAGCGAACCTCCCGCTGAGGACAGCCCAGCAGCCCTGCAGGAAGGACCAGCACAGCGGTCTGGGAGCCGGCAGCGCACAGAGCGCAGAGCGCAGAGCGCAGGAGCCGAGCCGAGCCCAGGTCCGCGTGAGCCGAGGTTTTAGCCCCAGGGCGGCAGAGCCAGCAGCCGGCTGGAGGAACCCCAGAACACCAGGAGCTGTGGCAACTCCAGAATTATCAACATAAACATGCCTAGGACAAAGTAAGAGGTTAGTGTCCTATGGACTTTGGGACCTGTATTTGGGGAATGCGTCAGCTCCCTCCCCTGGGGGCTAGAAGCCGCTGAGGAGACACGCCATTTTGTAGTTTTCAGAGGCATTTCTGGCTCCCAGCCTACAAATCGTGGGGAGATCCAGCGATCAGTCTTGGGGGGTAATCGCTCTTGCTTTAACCTCCCTGGATCTGGATTGTGATCTAGGGTGGAAGCTGTGGGTGGGTTTACAACTTGCCAGAAACGGAAGTTGCCCCCCACACGTTCGGGACGAAAATTCCTCTATCTGGCCTTAAAGCCATAGTGTGGCAACAAGCCCAAAAGTCAAGTAATTAAGTGGCAACATGCCAAGGCAAAGGAAACAGAAAAATGCAACCCTAGACTCCTATTTTGGGGGCATAGAGCGGGAAAAGGACTGTGAGGTCAGAAGTCCTGCTCCAAAAGCCCCAGGGGAAAACATGAGTGGGTTGCAGGCCATAGAGGACCTTAAGAAGGACTTTAAAAATCAAATAAGAGAAGTGGAGGAAAAATTGGAAAGAGAAATGAGAAGGATGCAGGAAAAGTATGAAATGAGGGTCAACAGCCTGACTGAGGAAAACAACACCTTAAAAAATAGACTAGCTCAAATGGCAAAGGAGGCCCAAAAGGGCAATGAGGAGAAGATGCCTTAAAAAGTCGAATTTGCCAGATGGAAAAAGAATCTCAAAAGTTCACTGAGGAGATTCATTCCTTCAGAGTTAGACTGGAGCAAATGGAAGCTAATGACTTTATGAGAAATCAAGATGCTGTTAAGCAGATCCAAACAAATGAAAGATTAGAAGGCAATGTGAAATATCTCATGGGAAAAACCACTGACCTGGAAAATAGATCCAGGAGAGACAATTTAAAAATTATTGGACTACCTGAAAGCCATGATCAAAGAAAGAACCTAGAAATCACCCTTCAAGAAATTCTCAAGGAAAACTGCCCTGATGTTTTAGATCCAGAGGGCAAAATAGAGGTTGAAAGAATCCACCGATCACCTCCTGAAAAAGATCCCAAAAAGAAAACTCCCAGGAATATTATAGCCAGGTTCCAGAATCCCCAGATCAAGGAGAAAATACTACAAGCAGCCAGGAAGAAACAATTTCAATATTGTGGAAACACAATCAGAATAGCCCAGGACCTGGCAGCTTCTACACTGAGGGATCGAAGGGCATGGAATATGATATTCCAGAGGGCAAAAGAACTGGGAATGAACCCAAGGGTCACCTACCCAGCAAAACTGAGTATTTTGTTTCAGGGGAAAATATGGTCATTCAGTGGAATAGAGGACTTTCAAGCATTCTTGAGGAAAAAACCAGAATTGAATAGAAAATTTGACATCCAGACACAAGAAGGAAGAGATGCCTGAGAAGGTAATCAGGGAAAAGAAATCAAAAGGAACTTATCAAAGTTGAACTATTTACATTCCTATATGGAAAAGCAATAACTGTGACTGATGATATCTTTCTCACTATGAAAATAATGGAAGAAGGGGGTGTGGTCATATGAATACATATGTGAATGTGTGTGTATATAGTTACAGTTATATGGATAGAGGGCATAGGTTGAATTTGTTGGGAAGGGAGAATACTCAAGGGATGAAATTATGAGGTGAGAGAGGAAAGTGGCAAGAGGAGATGGGGAGAGACAGGGTAGGGTAAACTATCCCATGTAGAAGAAGCAAGGGGAAGTGGTTGCAAAGGAGGGGGAGAATAAGGAAGGCTAAAAAGGCAAAACCACATTCACATTGAATTTGGTTCAGGGAGAAAATGAC
Source organism: Gymnobelideus leadbeateri (assembly GCA_011680675.1). NCBI lineage: Eukaryota > Metazoa > Chordata > Mammalia > Diprotodontia > Petauridae > Gymnobelideus > Gymnobelideus leadbeateri. The sequence goes on along the minus strand of WOXC01004818.1, from coordinate 46,164 downwards.
ATACATACTAAATGGGATATCTCAACCTGCAGCAGGATGGGGGAAGGGGGATGAGAGGAGGGATGATGGATGGGAGGGCATCCTTGGGGTGAGGGGAGGTTGGAAGTACCCACTATAGAAGAGGGACAGGATTATGTAGGGAATGGACCAGGTGGGGGGTGGGATGAGTGGGAGGGAATTATAAGCAGCCTTGTACAATATATCTACTATGATAATGTCTTGCATAGCTAGACATGTACAACATATACTGAATTACTTATCTCCCAAGAAGGAATGGGTGACAAGGGAGGAAGGAAATGGATCTGAAATTCGAGGTCGTAACATTAAATGTTTCAAATATATATAAATACTATTATTAATACTCTTTCGCTTGTAATAGGGAGATAAGATGTGCAGGCATTGGACACAAAGATTCACCTTCCTCTAATGGAAAAGTCGATGGGGGTATGGGAGAAGGTATGGGAGAGAGCAGATTGGAGGAAGTGATATCTTGTGGGACTACTATTCTGGGAGGTTGGATAGGGGAATAATGGGGGGAAAATGATTGTAACTCAAAATCTGGCAGAAATGAATGATGTAAAACAGAAGTTAATAAAGCATTTGTTTAATTGACAAAAAAAAATGAGCAGGAAGTGACCATTTACTGATACGTGGGAATCATGTCAGAAGCAGCCATCTGTGTACAATGAGACTACACACATTAGAATAAAGATTAAAATCCATAACAAATTGGAATAATATGAAAATGGTACGCAATTGATATACTCCAACCTGACCTATTTAAATAAGATATTGATACTGATAAATGGAAAATGGATAAAGGAACAGAAATTGACACACACAGTTTCATCATTTCATATGAAAGGTTGTTTTCCTTCGTCCCTTCCTTCTTTCCTTCCTTCCTTCCTTCCTTCCTTCCTTCCTTCCTTTCTTCCTTCACTTCTTTTGGACTAGACATATGATTTAATTGGTAGAGAGAATTCCCAATACCAAAGCTCCTTCTACCAATGCAAATAGCAGAGTGATACCTGTTCTGTAACTTGCAGTCCTAGAGAGTGACTGTCTGAGGTACTGAGAGGTAAGATGACTTGCCTGGGCTTTTCACTACCAGAGGTAGGACTTAAACTCAAGACTATGTAACTTGAAGTTTAACTCTTTATTCACTACAGACTGCTTTTCATTGAAATTGAACGAACATAAATCAGATGTTGCAATGAAGATACCCCCAAAAAGCCTAGAAAGTACCTCAGTCAGCAAACACTTGATCTCCTTAACAAATGAAGTGATATGGTAGCCAGGAAAAACACTGGCTTAGAACATCAATTTCTCTGTAAATGAGGGAAGATTATAAGAAGTAAAATAAAATGATGAGAAATAGTGACGGCTAACTCAAGTTTATGTAAAGTTTGACAAGACAATCAACTAAACAAATCATCCCAGAGGCATTTGAGCTGAAGTGGAAGGGCAATGAACAGGCAAAAATGGAAAAGATTGTCAAGATTTCCACAACAGAATCTTTTCTCTTTCAATGGCAATGGATCTTAAAAGCATAGCCTTATACTTAAGGGAGTATAAATGACACTAAAGAACGACTGAATTAGATAGAACACATATATAAGAGAATATCAAGGTTGGAGGCAGAAAAAAAATTAAGAAATTAATATTGCTATTCTGAAGTTAATCTTATTTGTTATTATGAAATTAATCTTATTTGTTATTCTAAATTTAATGAAAAGCAAAAATTCCATATACAAATAGAAAAAGAGGATTATATATGAAAGCATTCATCTCTATTCTATAAGAATATATAATAAATTTTCATACTTGTCTATGTTTCCTTCTGAAATTTCTCTTCTTCTCTTCTGTGCAATTGAGAAAAATGCTTCAATGACCCACTTTTCTTTCTTTTCTTCTTTTTTTGGGGGTAATACTATAACTAACTCCCCTGCCTCTGCCTCAAATAAAAAAAAACACTATCTTTGTAACAAATAAGCATACTCAAAACAAATCTAAATATTTGAGGCAGCATAGTTTTGAGGGAATTGAGGAATTAATTATCAAGGTACCTAAAAGAGGGGAGAACACCAAATTCTTGGGGGGGTATTAAAAATCTAACACCCCCCCAAAAGACAACTAATAAAATATTATTTCTAAAAATATGTATCAGTAATTAACACATACATGCCTACTACATTCATACAATATTTTTATAAGAAACCCCTCCCCCCAAGAGGATCCTGGATGGCGATATAGGAAGGGTCTTGTCTTTACTGTGATACAAGTGACTAACACAGAGAGAATATATGATCTCCTGAGATCATTATTAGTTGACTACAAAAAATCATTTGATTCAGTAGAAACCTAGCACTTTTTCCAACAAGATGTCTTTTCTTTACACATTTCAGCATCTTTCAAGATGCTATGAAAAATGTAACAATAGAGAATTCTTTGATTGCCTTCTTCTTATAAATATCAAATGAGGTACCAACTAGAGAAACATCATCATGACAATGATATTGATCACTATCATGAAGGCTGTCCAGCACAGAAGTCAGATGCAAGTGGGATTGTCTGCAGATCAAGAGGTTCTCTAGACACCTCTATCTGTGGATAACTTTGTATCAATTGCATCAAGCTCTGGAATATTCCAGAGCCTCTTCAGGGACCTCCATAAGCACTCTAAAGAGTTTGGCCTTACTAGCCCTGCTAGAAGAAAGACAAGTTGATGGAACATATCTATTGCCTTTTCTTTTAGAAGTGATTTTTGTAATTAACAAACATTTTTTCTCTTCCATCTCCCCCTTCCCATTCAACAAAGAAAAGAAAAACAAAATCCTTGTAATAAATATGCAGTCAAGCAAAACAAATCCAGCTTCTGTTGTGCAGGTGGATATATAACCCTTAAGGTTGGCCCATCACGTATCTTTGACAGACACTATAGCTAGGCTTCCAAAAGAACAAGATTCCTTTGAGAGATTACCTAATGGTTTCAAGGACACTAAGATTCTTCCTAGACAGCCCAGTTCCATCTTCACATCAACATTGTTCTGGTGCTGCTGTATATGATTGTGAGTCATAGAAATCCTTCATTTCCGAAGACTTGAAGTTGAAGATTTCCAAAAGGACAATTTTCCAGAAAGTATCTGGTATGCATGAGTAAGCTAGGACACATGACCAAAGGACAAGCAAGGTGAAGGAAATGATATAATCAATGACCTTCTGACATGAGGAGGTGGGCTGGACATGCAGTAAGAGCAAGGGAGAACCAGGGGATATGGCCCATGCATTCCATTGGTATCCACACATGTCCCTGGAACTAGACAAAGGCCCTCAGCATACTGGTACATGTTTTGTGAAGGTTTGTGAGAGGATGTGGGCAAAATTTTCATAGGATTACTTGTGAATGTGGATTACTTGTGAATCTGGCAGGTTCATGGAAATAGCTAAGTCAATGAGATTACAGACCCATCAAAGTATATTGGAGATGCTGGGCTTGGCTCTGGAGATTTCATGACAAAATTACCTAATGACACTTACATTCTACATGGCCATAGTGGGGAAGTGGGAGGTTCTAATATGTGCACAGGCAAGTTCATAGAAGATAATTTATGGAGGAAGAGAGATCAGGAAAGACTTTCCTAAGGAGGCAATACCTGAGGTGAGGATCCTAGGGGGTCCAAGTGAAGGAGTACCTTCGAACTGTAAAGTCACTAAAAAGGCAAGGAGATAAATGGAATACCACTGGGGACCACAAGTAGGCCAATTTGGTTCTCCTGGAGAATGCATACAAGTCTACATTATGCAATGCAACTAGAAAATGTTAAGTGAAAGTCAGATGTGGAGGGCTTTGAATGGCAGGCTAATGAGTTTATATTTCATACTAGAGGCAGTAGGAAGCCACTGAAGATTTTTGAACAGGGAGATGGCACGGTCAAACTGCTGTAGTAGTAGTAGTAGTAGTAGTAGTAGTAGTAGTAGTAGTAGTAGTAGTAGAGTCATTTCAGTCGTGTCTGATTTTTTGTGACCCCGTTGGGGTTTTCTTGACAAAGGTACCGTGATGATTTGTCATTTCCTTCTCTAGCTCATTTTACAAATGAGGAAACTGAAGTAAACAGGGTTAAGTGACTTGCCACAGCTAGTAAGTGTCTGAGAATGGATTTGAACTCAGGTCTTCCTGACTCCAGGGCTGGTGCTCTATTCACTGCGCCACCTAGCCACCCCTCAAGTGGATTTTTTTTTAGAAGACGGGAAAGATCAGGGCATCTTTGTAGGTAACAGAGAGAGAGCCAGTAGATGTTGAAGGAGAGATAACATGTCCTGATGGAAAACATGCTAGATCTAGTCAGAAAACTTAGGTTCAAATCTTGTCTCTGATACTTACTATGTGACCTTGGGCCAGTCATGGATCCTCCATGGGCCTCATTCTCCTCACCTCATGTGTAAGTTCTGTAAGGCTTCTTCCTGTGCTTAGCCTTGAAGCAGCCTTCCCGCCCACCTTATTAGTGCTGGCAAACTCAGGCTGTGGCAAATCCCCTCCCATCTGCCACCAGTCTAGTATCAATGAGCCCCACTGGGTTCACTGTTTTTGCTCCATTAAACAGGAAACTCGCATAATGAAGATGCAGGATGCTGTTCCTTCAGGTTGTTGAGCTGTCTTCTGCCTGGGTGGCTATTGTGTGTTCTGATGGGGGCCTCTCCACATACCCACTCCCCTGGCAGGACAAAGTGGAAGGGCAATCCTGCCAGGCTCCCCTTCTGCAGCCCCTGCTCTGTACACAGTCTCCAGCTGTAAAGAGGTAGTGTTTGCTCAGCACAGCTTAGAGGTAGATGGGGCCTCCCAGACCACTTAGTCCAATCCCCTTATTTTACAGAGGAGAAAGGTGAGGCCCAGACAAGGAAAGTAATCTCCTTAAGATCATGTAGGTAGTGGGTAGGGGAGCTGGGATTTAACACATGGCCTCTTTATTCCAAATCCAGCATACTCTAGCATGCTGCCTATGATAGGATGGAAAGTAAGAAGATGGCATTGTGCCTTGCTAAGTCCCAGTCCTCAGAATTGACTGGCATTAGGGCATGGCCATAGGAAATAATAGTATTGGGGCCACAACCTTAGGCAGGTATTTTGTATTGAAAAGCCCCCCCCAATAGTTATGGGTCACATAAGGGGGGGTAGCCAGGCTTCATAGAAAGAGCACTGAAGGTAGAGGTGGGGTACCTGGGTCCCTTTTTGAACAAGGTTAGTCTAGATCAAGTGAATGGAGCAGCTGTGTAGATATCATTTCCCTTTAGCAAAACTTTTGAGAAAGTCTCTTTTGCTGTGGTATAAAAGATGAAGAGGTGGAGGGTAGAGGACAGTACAATGAGGCCCCAAATCGGTTGAATGGCTGACCCAGGAAACAATCACTGATGGTTCAATTATCAACTTGGAATAAGGTCATCAGTGGAGAAAGGATCAAAGAATGTGTGCTCAGCCCCACGCTATTCCTCATTTGCCTCAATGACTCAGTAAAACCTTAGATAGCCTGTTCGTTGTCTAAGACAGTGCAGATTACAGCAAACTGGAAGGGTTGGCCAGTAAACTAGATGAGAGGCTTTGCAGAGAGCTCAACAAGTTAGAAGAGTCGGCTGAATTGAACACAATACAATTTAATTGGGATGAATTAAAGCTTTACACTAGGGTTAGAAAAATCAACTTCACAAGTACAAGATGGGGGAAGTGGGGGGCCAATAGTAATTCTGAGATCTGAAAAAATCTCATATTTTAGTGGACTACAAGGCTAAGAAAAGTGAATAAAGATTCACAGGCAAGAAAATTGTAATCTTAGGCTTCATTGAGCTTCATTATATCTGGGACCATGTAAGTGATGATGCCCTAGTGAGCTTACATCTAGAGTGTCATGTTCCCTTCTGGGCATCATATTTTATCTTCTTTGTTGGAGGGGGACAAAAGGTATCCCCAATCTTTATTTTTGCTTGTAAATTTTTCAATTATTTATATCTTTTGTTTTTACATTCCCTTCATTTCTGCATTTAAAGCTATTCTTTCCCATAGTGGAGAACTGTCCATTGTAACAAATAATTTTTTAAAAAGCACAGTTCAAGCAACACTAACCAACCCACCCCATGAGTGACACCATATGCAATGTTTGATGCCTGCAAAAAAGAGAGGGAGGTTCATTTTCCTATGCCTTCTCTGGGGACAAGCCTGGCCATTGTAACTATGTGGTGTTCAGCTGGTTTTGTTACTGCTTTTTCCATTTACATTGTTGGATTCACTGTGTATGTTATTTTTCTGGTTCTGCTTATTTTATTCTGCATTTATTGTGTAAATTGTTCTCCTGGTTCCACTCACTTCACTACATCAGTTCATGCAAATCTCAGGTTTCTCTGAAACCATCCCTATCATTATTTCTCACGGCATAGTAGTATTACATGTAATATCATACATGTAAATTATTCATTATTGGGGCAGCTAGGTGGCTCAGTGAGTAAGAGCGTCGGCCTCGGAGTTGGGATGACCCGAGATCGGATCCGGCCTCAGAAAATGAGCACCCACACATAAATAATGACTGGCCGTGTAACCTTGAGCAAGTTACTTAACCCCAATTGCTTTTTAAAAAAATTATTCATTATTACATGCAAATGCCACAATTTGTTCAATCATTCCCCAAATGATGGGCACCCGTTAGTTTCTAGTTCTTTACCACCACAGAAAGACCTGCTATAAATATTTATGTACATTTGAACCTTTTCCTCTTTCTCAGACCTATTTGGGGTATAGATGGTGGCTCTTGGTCAAAGGTACCCACAGTTTATTTCTTCAGTGAACAGGCAGAAGGGTTAGGGGCAGTAAGGGCAGAGGTGAAAGCATGGGCTTGGGGGGATAGGGAGACCTAGAGTGGGGGTTTGGCAGTTTCTTTTCGCCTTGTCAGATAACAGGCTCAGTGAGATGTTATGGTTTCAATGATCCCCTTAGTATTTTCAGTATCCATTTTAAGGCTAAAGGGAGTCTGCTATGTTTCTGGGAAGGGGAGGAGGAAGGTCAGACAGAGAAATTCATCCTCTAATTGCTTGTTCTCTTTTCTAAAGACAAAGATTTCAAAGGAGCCTTCCCCCTCGTGTGATGTAAGTCCTCGCCTCTGCCTTCGCTGGACCCCTGGGGACACTTCTCCCAGACAGAGGCAAGCGTGAGGCCCAGACTAGAACAGCCTGCTTTGTAACAGCTAACTCCCCAGGCCCAGCGCTGTCAGCAGGCTAAGAAAAGTTATGTTGGGAAGTCACCCCATTGGTCACTGCTTGACAGTGAATCAAGGAAGTCATCAGAGTTTGTTTGGAGTGGCTCTCCACCTCCTTTATTTCCTGGCATCCTTACTGTTAATGTTTGCCATCCTCTCCCCCTACTATTGAGCCTTCCTACTAACTACCCTATGGCTGCTACTGGTAGGGGGGTGACAGGGGATAGGAGTGCAGTCAAGAACTATAATGATTTCTTTCATCTAAGGCCCAATTCCCAAAATTGGACCAAGGCAAGCATCATGAAAGGCCAAATCAATTTTTAAGATAAACTACGTTGATAGGGGTAGGAGAGACTCTAGAATAGTGCCTGTCTCTTGGCAGAGGGAAGACAGAACTACCTTAGTTGAAGATGACAGGACCCAGTGAGTGCTGTGCTTCTAAAGGTATATAAAGGCTATCAATGCCTTTTAAATGTTGGCGCCCTAAGGCAAATCCCTAGATGCTTCTCCTAGTTACAACTAAATTATTCAGCTCACACATGCTAAGGTGTTCCTTACTGATAAGGGTTTCATGCTAGCCCCCTCTAGGCAAGATCTGCATGTTGGAGAGGAGTCTTCCATGCTTTAACACTAAGAGGTAAGTATTGGGAAAGAGCTACAGAGTAGTGCTTCTAAGCACGAGGCTTGAGTCAGGGGGGCGGGTCTCTGTGTGCCCCCACAATCCCCAAACACATGCGGCTGCCTCAGGTCACGTGGAGATCTTTGATGCCTGAAACCCAAGGACTGAGGGACCTATTTCTTCGATTCATCCCCAGCCCAGTCCACCCGTAATATAAGGAGATAGGAGTTTGCTCTTAACGGCACTGATATCAAAAGGATCTGCATCGTCCACCCCCACCACCAGAGGCCCCTCCCAGAATCTCCCCGGTCTGTCAGTTGCTGAGGATTTGGGTGCGAGGACCTTGAATCTCCTCAGAAGTGCTTGCTCTTACACTGACTGTTCACCAATGCCATGGGCTTGAGGAAGTTACTAGACCTCCCACAAAGCTCCTCATTGCGTTAAACTGATCTCTTTGTATAGAAGATTGGGACCAAATATATAGGTCACTCTATGACTGGTGCTGAGGACTTAGGGAGATTCTGGGTGAGGGAAAGGCTCATTTTTCCCAAAGCTGAGAGCTTAGAACTCATTTGCATAGGACCTCTATGGCTATCCACAGGAGCCCTCCTGGGAAGACAGAAGGAGAAAACACCTTCCCTTATTTCCTGCCTTTTAATAAGGAAAAAGCCCCTTGAGCTACCCATGGCTAAAGACCTCTAGGCTCCCAGACAGGAGCGTCTGACCAATGGGAAGAGATGCCGCTGATCTACACAGAGCATTCGCTCCCTTGCCTTGGGATGTTGGCCAGCCTTCACTCTCCCTGAATTTGTTTCTCTTAACTCCTTTTTTGTCTGGGTGGCTCCAGCCCTGGAAATCTCCCAAAACACATGACCATCTTCCCTGATCTACCACTGCCCACACGCATAAAGGCCGGAGATGGGCCCTCGGGTCCTTTCATGGCCCTTCCAGCCCAAGGATTCCGGGATCTCGGGGAGCTGAAACCAATCAAGCAACAAGCAGGTATTAAGTATGTACTGTGTGCCAAGAGCACACTTGGGGTTTGGGATGAAGTACGGACAATGAAACAGCCCCAACTCACAAAGAACTTTTCGTGGGGGACGCAGCAAGGATGTAGCTTAAAAACATAAAACTTTCAAATGCACCAGGACTCTTGGGACACCATGTCTAAGTGTATGCAGCAGAAAATCCAGGTGAAAAAATACAAATGCACACAGAGTGTCTTAGGAGGGAGGGCACTAGCAGGTGGTGAGATCAGGAAAGTCTTCATGGAGAAGGCATTTGAACTGAATCTTAGAGGACGAGAGGAATTCTAGGAAGCTGCAGTAAGGAGGGAGAATATTCTGGGCGTGGCTGATGACCGGTATGAAGGTACGGAAATGGGAAATGACATATGAACGAGAAATGGAGAGAAGGTCAGTGTAGATCAATGAGAGTGTGGAAGGGGGACTGACATCTAGGAAGTATGGAAGGATAGACTGGAGCCAGCTTGTGTAAGACTCTCCAAGTGCAAAAGCTCACCAGAGAATTTCACCAAGTTTACCCTAGAAGAATTAGGGGGCCACTGGAGTCAGCTGAGTAGCAGTTACATAATCTGATTTGCCCTTAAGGAAAACCCCTTTGGTAGCAGCAGTGTGTAAGCTGAACTGGAGTGGAGAGATTTGAGGCATGGAGGCCAGTTAGGAGGCTGCTACAATAATCAAGGTGAGAAGAGATGGAGGCCTGAACTAAGGTGGGCCCTGTGGGAGTGGGGAGAAGTGCTCAGACAGAAGTGGCGAGTGTTAGCAAGCGACTGACATTTGACCTTTAAGCTCACTGGAAGGCCAGGACTTCATCAGGCATTGGAGGCCAATAGGACTTCCTGAATCTCAGGCTGTAGCTAACCATTCAAACTCTTCATGCTAGAAAGACAAAGGCTACAGAATCAACAAAACTGTGGAGACTGAAAAAAACTGAAAAAACAGACTCAACAAAATTCTGCAATTCTAGAAAAGGTTTTGAGGCTCAAAACAGGGCATTTGCTCCCCTTCCCTCACCCCAGGCCAACTTTACATTGGATATAATATAACCTTATAAAACCATGAGGTGGTACAAGCTTAAAATAGACTCAAGATGGGTGATCGATGCAGAGTAGCAGTATGTGTGAGTCAAGAAAACTAGGATGTGTGAGGTTCATTCTGGGCCTTTGAGGCTGATACACCTGAGATCAAGCCTGCCCTGCCCTGCCCTGCCCTGCCCAGCCTGCCCTTTGGTACTACTCTGATACTTTTCAAATGGTGCTGGACATTACAGGTCTTACATAATGAGATCCCTAAGCCCGTAACGGGTGGGGTAGGGGTTCCCTGATTCACCTGAATCCCTGTGGGTCTTCATTTCAGGCCTGTTGGCTCTTATGCTGTTTGCAGGCTCCCCACAGAAATGAGGCACAATACTCTATAATCCAGCAGGGCACAGAGCTCTCCGCTTGAACCAATTCAAGGCCTCCAACAATTAGCCAAGCAAGGCTTCTCACCAGGCACCCAGATTGCCATGTTTACTGTGCTCAAAGCAATAAATAAAACTGCAAGAGGGGAAACATTTCACAGCAACAAGGGGCTCCAGGAAGCTACGGAGACCAGGTAAGAAGGAGAAGCAGCCTAGCCTTAGGCAGAGCTGCGTACATCACCCTGCCTGGTCTTCATATAGTAACTACATGCACCTGGGAGCTTAGGAGATGCCTGGGGAGGCAGGTGCGAGCAAAGGAGATCCAGATCTAGAAGCAGGCGGTGGCAGTCTTAAAGATGCTGCTCAGGCAGTCTGGGTCAAGAGAGTTAGCACTTGCCTGGGGGCTGGGGCTGGGAACAGATTTGTCTTTGATGGACTAAGTGAGAACCAGCTTCAGGAAGTGAAAATGAAAGAAGGCATCCTAAATAAGCCCCCCAAGAATCTACTTACCAGCTATGTTGTGCCCAGCAGGAACGGGGTGATGGTGTATGAGGAGCCTCAGGTGGGAGGGCTTGGGATGTGTGAGTAGGAGCCAGGAACATGCATGTCACTGAAAGTTCTATAATTATTTTTATTACTCACGATACAAATAATGAAATGCTTGGGGCTCAACCCTCACCCTCTCCCTAATAATAACTTTCCATGGTATGCTAAGGCCCGTTCTGGACCCTTCCACTTCCCAGGGATGGCACCACTGGAGAAGGGACAGAGATCAGGGCCAGTAAGCATCAGCAGCTAGAGCCTAAAAAGAAAAGATAATAGAAGCAGACTCTTTTGGCCAAAGATAATGAAGGAGTTATGGAAGCATGGTTTTCAAGCCCTATATGGTTCTGTAGAAAGCATTCGAAAGTGACATGGAGACTGACTCACATTTGCTGTGCCAGGCACTGAGCTAGGCTCTGGAGACACAGAGATGGAAGTGAGATAGTCCCTGCCCTCAAAGAGGTCACACTCTACTGGAAGGGAAGTGATTAGAAACTATGGATGAAATCATTTTAGGAGGTGTCAGGGAAGTATGCACACACAGAACTGGCAAAGGCATCTGAACTGAGCCTTGAATGGAGCTATACTAATCATGAGTGACAGGCGGCAGCCTGTGTAAAGACATGGAGGTGGGAGTCAAGATGGCATCTATGGGGAACTGGAAACGTGTCGGTTTGGTTGGAATGTGGAGTGTGTGAGGGGGAGTGATGGGAAATAAGCCTGGAAAGATGGTTTGAAACCAAACTGTGAAGGGCTTTAGATGCTAAAGAGAGGAGTTGGCATTTTCTCCTAGAGGCACCATGGGGTGACATGATCAGACACGTATGTTCTGACTTCATTCGGCCTCTGACGATATCGTGGCCCTGAGCACTCAAGGACTATGGGGAGGAGGCCATGCTTTCTTTAAGAACATGGCTCTGCCACCTATGGGACCCTAAGCAAATTCATTTCCTTTTCTAAGTGTCTTCAGTTTCCTACTTTGGGAAATGAAAGAAGAAAACTAGCTGATCTTTAGCGCCCTTTCCACTTGTGACATTTCATGACCCTAAGTCCCTTCCCTTCAGTTTCTTCTTCTGTCAAGTGAGGAGGTTGGACACATGGTCTCCCCAGCTCCTTCTCGTTCTAACTGCCATCTTCTATTCCAGTCCTTGGTCCATTCAGGCCTTATCCTTTTCCAGTTGTCTTTTAACCATCCGTCTCATTTAGGAGAGCCAAGTCCATGTTAGATTAGATTACAGCAAGGAAATAGGATTCTTTTAAGTAGATAATATAAAACATGTCTATGGAAACTCCACGATAATTGCATTATCTCTGGCACGTTGTTAGGGAATTATCTGTATTGTATTAGGTGATGGAAAGATGCCAAGAAGCTCTTTAAAATGCAAACCCTGCACTAGCAGCCAGTCAGCCATTGGTTAGAAAGGAATTAAGAATCTGAAAGGATTCATATTCATAATTCCAGCCGGCTGCTGTCGCCAAGGGTTAGAGCTGAATACAATTAAATAGTGACAGCTTGGAGGGGCAGGAAAAATCCCTATGATTATCTCTCATCTCCTGACCCTGCAACCTCCCCCACCCCCCATCTTCATTTCAGACTCTTTGCAAAATGTCAACCAGAAAAAGAGTGTTTAGTACCCTGGGCATGCGTCAGCCAGCCGTCAAGGATTGTCAATAATCCTGTTTTCATGAGACATTAACATTTGTATCATAATATGTTTAATCTGAACTAAATGAGGGTGAAAACATTAGTAATGATTTCTCTCTCTCCACCCTCTCTTGTCTCCCACTGGAGTAGCTGGGAGTGTCAGAGAAAGCCATCAAAGGACACTGGGGAGCCCCCTGCCAGCTTCATGTCATTGATTTGATCAGAGAATCGCTTTGACAAGATCTTAATGAACTATCACGATGCTTTTTCCTGGCTTTGCTGGCAGGAAGAGCAGTCCCTGCTGGCCTTGGCAGTGGAGGCTGTTTGGTACACTGAAAGTCTTAGCTCTTGAGAGTTTGATGGGCAAATCTGTCCAATCTGTACCTGAAAAAGAATTTTTTCTTCAATACACCCAGAAATTGATTGACCAGCTTCTGCTTGAAGCCTTCCAGAGATGGGGAGATCACTATCTCCTGAGGCAGCCTGCATTTGGTCAGTTCTGTCCTGATGCCCTGTCCAAAGCTACCTCTTTATAACTTTTACCCTTGCTCAAGGTTCTGTCCTCTAAGATCCAACATAACAACTCTTCCACACCAAAGCCTTCCCTTCTCCATTCTAAACATTCACAGTTCATTCAACCTTTCTTCCTATGGCATGAAATCAAGACCTTCACTAACCTTGAAAAGGCATTTTCCTATGGCATGAGAAAATACCCAAGGTCAATGAAGACAAGAAGAAAAAAGGAAACTTAAAGAGAGAGGTAGCAAATCAGTGAAGTAACAGACAAAAAGTGAGTCTTCTATGAGCTTGACAGGTTCCTCGCAGCCACAGACTTTTCTAGCTTAATAAGAAAGGTTCAGGTCCCAGCCCCCCTTTTCTCTTTCAGGGCTACAGTTCAGTTCCAGCTGGGAAATCTTGAATTGTGCCCTGAGTTTTGGAAACCAGGAGACTCTTTTAGTGTTAGCTGCAAAGCATTCTTCTCCTCCTTGGCTTTTTGTACGCCTTTTGCCATTTGGCCTAGTCTATTTTTCAAGGTTATTTTCTTTAGTATTTTTTGTTGACTTTTTTTCATGATTTTTTTTCATCACTCTCATTTCTCTTCCCTTTTTCCTCTTCCTCTGTTATTTGATTTTTAAATCCTTTTTGAGCTCTTCCATGACCTGAGATCAATTCATATTTTTCTTTGAAGAGTTGGATGTAGGAGCTTTGACTTTGCTGTCTTCTTCTGAGTGTATGTTTTGATCTTCCTTGTCACCATAGTAACTTTCTATAGTCAATTTTTTTCTCTTGTCTGCTCATTTTTCCAGTCTATTTCTTGACTTTTAACTCTTTTCTAAAGTGGGGCTCTCTTTGTAGGGTGGAATGCACATTATCCCAAGCTTCAGGGGTTTCGTGCAGCTGTTTTCAAAGGTACTTCTAGGGACCTGCCACAAGCTCTGATGTGCTAGTGCTCCTCCTTCCCCTGGGACTGAGACCCAGGACCAAAACCTAGATCCAAGTACGGGCAAAGCAACAGAGTCTTGCCCCCAGTGCCAACAAAGAGACCCCTGTTATCTTCTTCTGACCAGTTGTTCACCCCCCTTAGCCTCTGTGGGCTGAGAGCTCCAGAAGCAGCTGCTGTGGCTGCTGATTCAGCAGCTCTCAAGGCCTGTTCCTGGTTTGCTGGGGCCTGGTCTGCATTGGTGTGGCCTGTGCTAGACTGTGTTCCACTGTTACTCTGATACAAGAGACCTTTCCTACCGACCTTCTAAGCTATCTTTGGCTGGAAAATTCTTTCACCCCATTATTTTGTGGGTTCTGCCTCTCCAGGAATTGTTTTATAGTACTATATAAAGGTCTTTGGAAGGGTTTGGGGGAGATCTCAGGTAAGTCCCTGCCTTCTGTCTGCCATCTTGGCTTCACCCCCCTCCCCCTTAGTGTTATTTCTTGTAAAATACCAATCCCAACTAAGATCCACAATAGCATTGAAAAGTGGGAAAAGAGGTGAAAGGGAGAAGCCTAAGCATTTGGGTGCAGGGATGTGCTGGAGCCAGCTTCTACCAGCTCTCAGGAGTTGATTATTAAACATTCAATGTGAGGGTTCACACCTCAGAAATCAGCAGACCTACAAATCTGGCCTTGATCAATTGTTTGTTGAATGACTCTAGACTTAACATGATGGAGAAAATGTTAATAAATGCAGATTAAAGTGTGTCACATGTACCCTTTTTTTGAAAGCTGATTGTTAAACATTTACCACCACACCCCTGGTTGGATCTTGTGTCTTTACTGTTTCTGATTCATAGATGTAAATGAGTGAGTAGACACAATTATGTATTGACTTTTTGTTGTCTGGTATAAGTTGGAAGGAGGAAGGACCCTGTCTTCAATATACCCTTCTGGGTTCAGAAGCACACACAGGAGAACATGGAGTTCATACGCCACCAGTGATGGAAGTGATGCCATATTAAAGGCATATGAATGGGGGAGGAAGAGAATAGAATCTCCACACTCTTTCTGGGGAAATTCTGGAGCAAATCATTAAAGACCTAGTTGGGTACCACTTTTGAAAAAGGAAACAATGATCACAGAGAGTCAGCATGGCTTCAGCAAGAACAGGTCTTACTAGAGTAACTCCATTGGGTTTTTAACAAGGTAATTGAACTGCTGCTAGTGGTGGCATTGAGTTATTTTTTTTTCTGTTGTACCAGACTCTTCATGGCCACATTTGTAGTTTTCTTATCAAAGACACTGGAGTGGTTTGCCACTTCTTTCTCCAGAACAAATCTGGTAGATAAGGGAATTTCTGTAAATCTGATTTACCTGGATTTTAGCAAAGCATTTGGTAAAGTATCTCATGATATTCATGTGGAAAACTTCAAGAGGTGAACTAAGCAACAATAGTTAGATGAATTGGGAAGTGGTTGAAAGCCCAGACTCAGAACTATTCATTAATGGTTCCATGTTAGCTTGGCAAGAGGTCTCTAGTGGAGTGCCCCAGGGATCTATGCTGGGCTTTGGACTGTTGAACATTTTTATCAGTGATTTGGATAAAGGCAAAGTTGCGGATGATGTCAAACTAGGAGGAATAGCCTACACAGATGGAGGGAGATGGTAGGGAGATGGTAGGGCTCCGAGAAGATCTTGCCCAGCTAGCTCATAGATCAAATCTAATAAGATGAAAGTCAATTGGGATAAATGGAAAGTTTTACATTCAGAAAATGAATTCTACCAGGATAAATTAGGCAGTGGTTTGTCTGAAAAAGATCTGGAGGTTCTAGTCATTGGTAAGCTCAATGAGTCAACGGTGTGACATGGCCACCAAAAATGTTATTGCAATCTTGGGTTACATCAGGGCTGTAGATTTAGAATTGGGAGGGAACTTGGTGGTCACCTAGAGATGAAGACACTGAGGCCCAAAGTCCCAAAGGAAGTGGCTGAGTTAGGCTGCGTTCTAGGAAGAGGTTCTAGGAATAAGGAGGTGTTGGTCCCTTTAATCTCTCCCTTGATCAGACCACATCTGGGGTACTGTGCTCAGTTGTGAATGCTTCAATTTAAAAGGTTACTGATCATCTGGAGAGCCTCCAGAGAATAACCGAGGTAGTGAAAAAACATGGGTCTATGTCATCTGAGGATCAGTTAAAGAAACTGGGGTCTTTTTAGACTGGAAAAGAGACAACTCAGAAGTGGGCAGAAAGGAGGGGCATGATAGATGTCTTGAAGTATTTCAAAGACTGTCATCCTGAAAAGGGAATGGACTTATTCTATTTGGCCCAAGAGGACAGAGCCAGGAATGATGGGGGGCAACTGCAATGAGCTAAATTTAGGCCTAACAATGAGAGCTGAGCAGGAATGAAAGGGGCTGCTTTGGGAAACAGTGTGTTCCCCCTACCTGGGAGTCTGTATGCAAAGGTGGAATGACCACTCTTCTACTATGGATGGCTCCTGAGGTCTGTTCCAACTGGGAAGTTCTGGGATTCTTTGAATTTCTCCTATCTATCATAAAGTAGGTTACAAAATATATAGAGTCCCTGTACTGGGAGCCATAGGAACTTGGGACAACAATTCATCAAGCATTTGTTAAGCACCTACTATGTGCCAGGCACTGTGCCAGAACAGTGGTCTATTCCCTGTGCCTCAAGCAGTTTCCATGCTAAAAACCAGCCAGGCACTTCTGAGTTCAGTAGGCCTTATACCTCTCCCTTGCTTCATATGCAGCAGTGGTCTTGTGTCACCCTGCCTCAGTGTACAAGGATAGCAAAGTTTTCCTCTAGGTCTCTCCTTTGGAAGGATTCCCTGAAGGAAGCTAGATTTTACAGGCTTGGTTTCCACACAACCCAACCTCTCCCCGTGTTACTGACAGATGCAAGCCCAGTCTTATCCTCCCTTCCCCCTTACTACTGCCACTGAAGTGACATCAGTGCTAACTTCAAGCCAAGGGATATTAATGTTTGTAATATTTAACCAAGAGCTATTGATTATGAGATTTATAAAGTTCTTGGAGAATCCTTGTCAACAACAGATCATTAACTCTTTGCATAGCTAGTGAAGGATGGCCAGATTAGATTTCTCATTAAATAAGCAGTAACTACTGCCTTTGGAATAGGAAATAAGGTATCATTTCTTCAATAATGGATGCTAATGAAAGACTGCAATGCCATGATGGGGAGGGGCCCAGAAATCGTGATTAGCCCACCCATCTGTCCTTCGTGGAATATTCCAATGCCATTGGTAAGGAGGATGTCGACAAAATACTAACCACCCTTTACAGGGGCCTTGTATATTAATGGGCTCTGGCTGTGAGGGGGAAGACAATGATCATGCCACCCCATCTTTACAATGTTTTATAATTTACAAAGTGCTTTTGTCACCACTATCTCATGTAATTTATCTCTCACACCAGTTCGGTAAGGAGCTGGACAGATCACACATTATTGTCTCCAGTTTGCAGGCAGGTTTAGAATCAGGGACGTGGAAGGGACCTTAGAGGTTATCTCATCCAATCCCCTTCTGGTAGTGCCAACAACCCCTCAGCAACTTCCTGAAAAAGTTAACTTCTGTCCAGCCTCACCTTGAATGTCTTCAGTGATGAAAAATTCATTACGTATTCATAACATGGAAGTACTGCCTTCTACAGCATTAGAATTTTCCTCCTTCAACTGAACCCCATTATTACAAGTGTTGCCCCTTGTAACTACATAAGGCAAAATGTCCTTCTTCCATTCCCTTAATGATCTTTCCAATATTTTAAGACATTGATCATTTCTCCAATTTTTTTTGTTCAGTCATTTTCCAGTCATGTTCAACTCTTTGTGGGCCCCTTTGGGGTTTTCTTGGCAAAGATACTGATCATTTTCTACAGATCATTTTACAGATGAGGAAGCTGAGGCAAACAGGGTTAAGTGACTTGCCCAGGATCACAAACCTAGTGTCTGAGGCCAGATCTGAACTCAGTAAGATGAGTCTTCCTGATTCCAGGCCTGACACTCTGTCCAATGGCTCACCTAGGTGCCTCATTTCTCTAATAAGTCTTCTCATCTCGATTCTAAACATCTTTAGATCTTTCAGCAGAACCTTCTAAGTCATCGTTGTGCGACTTTTCCCCATCCTGGTCACTTTCCTACATCTATAGAAAAGTCTCCAGTTTATCCATGTTTGTGGTGTCCAGAACTGAATTGGTCCCACTGATGTGATCCACTTATGAGATAGGACAACAGGACTACCACCTCCCTCATTCTGGATCCATTCTTTAGATGTTAGCCTGAGATTGGATTCCCTCGTTTAGCTGCCATGTAACAGCAGAGAAATATAGAACTTGTGGCCAACTAAAATCCCACATCCTTTTCACATGAACTAGTATTAAGCCAGCTATCTCCACTTTTGTGGGGACAACTGATTTTTTTAACCAAAATGTGGGATTTCACATTTGTCTTTGTTAATCTTCAACTTCTCTGTTTCAGTCCAATGCTGAGATCATTTTGAGTCTTAATTCTGTCATTATTTCCTCATCAGATGTTACACCTGACCTCTGTGTCTTCTTCAAAGGCTAGTTTCAATGTTGACCCAAGCAGGGCTGGAGACAGAGGGACAGGGCAGAACCCTGGCACAAAATGCTGTAAGACTCTTTCCAGGTTGCCCCTGATCCATTAACCAACCTTGGTGGGGGGGGGGGGCAAGCAGAGTTCTTTGGCCATCCAATTTGGGTTTTTAAATTTGACAGAGAGTACCTAAATTTCTCAGATCCTTTCCTAAGAGCAAGTTTGTTAAAGAAAAGGAGAAAACATGGAGAAGAGAAAAGGGAAAAGCAAAACCCTGGACTCTGCCTAAGAAACCAGCCCACCTCAGCCCCTTTGTGCTCCCCTTCCTCTACTATCTCTTCCCCTTGGGCTATAAGCTCCTGATGAGTAGGAACAATCTTGATTTCTCAGATTTATATCAAGAGTGCTTAAAATGCTTTCTCCACAGAGTGTCGAGCAAGTGAGAAGGAAATCATTGGCCAAGGAAGTAACAGGCTACAAAGATGAACTTAGTCTACCTCAAAATTTGGCTGGATTCTGGCCCTGTTGGTGGTGTTTGCCACCAAGCTTCCTCCATTAGAATCCTTGAGAAAACGTCTTCCCAGAGTACCCAGCAGGGAGAGTATGGTGACCGCAAAGAAGCCGCTCTGAATTTGGAGGTGATCCAACCTCATGGCCATGCTCTGGCGTCTCCGCCTGCCTGTGATGATGTTAACTGTGCTTCTTGCCTCACCGGTCTATTGTGGGAAGACCTGAGTTCAAACCTGGCCTGTGACACTTACTAGCTGTATGACCCTGGGTTAACTCACTTTACCTCTGTTTGCCTCAGTTTCCTCATCCATAAAATGGGAATAAAAATAGCACCTACCTCCCAGAGTTGTTGTGAGGATCAAATAAGATAATAACTATAAAGTGCTTGGCACATAGTAGGTGCTTTATAAATGTTAGCTATTATTATAATGTCTATAAAGCAATTTTGTTAAATGTCAAGTGCTGCCTCCCTGCTGGTTACTCTTCCTAATGGAGTCCATTGAGGAAGTAGTGTGGTGCAGTGAAAATAGAGGTGAATTCCAGCTCTGGCATGTGCCTCAGTTTCCTCTTCTGTAATCTGCGGGTGGTGCCTCCCAGTTCTAGACATGGGTTCAGATGAATGCCCCAATTCCATTCCACTTTGCTCATTCCTCAAGATCATCCAGCTTGGAAGTGAGCCCAAAGCCGAGCAAGCACGCTCACCATCATGTCTGTCTAGTTAACAAGCTCACTGGGCAGGAGGGGCCACCAGAGTATGGCCATGAGGTTGGATCACCTCCAAATTCAGAGCGGCTTCTTCGCGGTCACCATACTCTCCCTGCTGGGTACTCTGGGCAGAGGTTTTCTCAAGGATTCTAATGGAGGAATCAGTGGCAAACACCAGCAGGGCCAGAATCCAGTCACATTTTGAGGTAATTCATCTTGGTGGCCTGTTATTTCCTTTCTTTATTTCCTTTCTCTCCCAACAAACCACAGCCCTGCCATTGACTGGAGGCACCAAGTGACCCAACGGTTGGTCACCACTATTACTTCTGTGGCTGTCCAGTCTCTGGTTCAAATTCTTCTTCTTCCTGAGCCCTTTCATGCAAATTCAAAGTACATTTTCCTGATTAAATCCCCCTTGTACTTCCAGACCCGCAGTCGCCTATTTCTGGCTGTGAGCTTCATTCCAGTGCATTCTATTTCTGGGCTACTAATGTCATCTCATGCAGAGAGAAGAGTATTCAGTATTCCATGCAGCGTCTTCTTCTGGAGACACAGCCTGCCTGACCACAGCGTACTCCTCTTCCCCAAGAAGCTTTGCAAGAAGTTAAAGTAACGCTTTTGAGACTCCTTCTGCCTTCCCCCACCTCCATTGGCCCACAGTAGCCTCTAGAGTAAAGAGCTCCAGGAGCAGATGGGAAGATTGCCTTGTCACTCCCCCACCCCGGTTTGGGGCATGCATCTTCTCTTTGGAGACTTTGCACCATCCAGGCTTTCACAGAAATTCAGTTAGAAAGGCAGCCTCATTCCCACTCCCCAGGGGGCTACTATATTATTGTAACCATACTGTACAATGCTGGTACAGTACCTATTGTATTGATCCTGGGATCAGGTCACAAGAGCCAGACTTCCCAATGATGAGGATTCTTTGCACAAGGGCCTGGTGCCATAGAACCATCTGGAGGCCTTGGCACCTGGAGTTGTTGGCTAGGCCCTGGTTTCTTCGGGGGAGGGGTGTTCCTTTCTACTGGTTTCCCCAGATACCTTCCAAGGTCACAGTTGGGACTGGCAGGTATGGAGATTGCTGTAGACATTGGACACATGGAATTCAGCATTGAACAGCTCCTGTGGAAAATATGGCGAGATGCAGGCATAGGATTATGGCTGAACCCCTCATTTTACAGAGGAGGCCCAGGAATGAGAAAGGACTTCTCCAAGTCACAAAGCTGGTGTCTCTGGTGGAATATGAACTCAGATCTTCATCACCCCAAGTCTAGTGCCCACTGCTGGTTAGATAGATTCAGAACTGGGTGAATGATTTGAATGATTGAGAGGATAAGAGCCAGAATGGTGTGATGAAAAGAGTTCTATACTTTGAAGAGGGAAGGTAATAGGAATTTATAGAGTGCCTACTATCTTCCTGGCACTGGCTAAGTGCTTTAAAAATATGATCTCATTTGACCTCACAAGAACCCTTGGAGGTAGGTGCTTTTATTATTCCCATTTCACAGTTAAGGAAACAGAGGCAGGCAGAAGTGAGTGACTAGCCCCAGGTCACTTAAAGTCCAGAGAAATCAGGGTCCAGATTCATCTTTGACACTCCCTTTGTGTCCAATGGCATATCCCACGTCCTCTCTAAACTTCAGTTCCTTATTTGTACAATGCAGATTATAGTACCTACTTCACAGGATTATTGGAAGGATACAGTGGGAGGTGTGCCATGTTATATAAATGGAGAACAATTAGACTAGCTCTGATTCTCCAGCCCTAACCTCTTTCTGGATCTCCAGGCTTGAGTCTCCAACTGCTTAGTAGCCATCTTGAAGTGGATGACCCACAGGCCTCTCAAATTCCCCAGATCCCAAACTGAACTCCTCTTTCCCCCCAGACACTTCCTTCCTCTTTACTTCCCTCTCACTATTGATGGTCCCTCAGTCTCATTCTCTGTTCCTCACTCTCTTGCCAAGGCCTGTGGCATCAACGTCTACCACATCTTCCACTTATGTCCCCTTCTTTCCTCCGACACTGCCCCACTCCCCCGCTTATCACTAGGCCTGGAAGCTACTGCAACAGCTGCTGGGGGCGGGGCCTGCCTGCCTCGAGTGTCCGCTGACCACCAAGGTGACCTTCCTAAAGGAAGGTGGCAAGACACTGCATGAGGCCCACACCACCAGACCCGAACCAGATGCACCTGAAATGAGATTCAAATGTCATCAGGAAATATTAACATCATAAATAAAAACATAATGAACCATAGGTCACCTCACGTTTTAAAGCTAAGTCAATATGAGGCCCCCAGAGATCCTTCCCTATTAATGGCCCACATTTCCATTTGAGTTTGTACTAAAGTGCTGATCTGAGCATCCTGACACACTCCAGGGATTCCCTGGTACACCAAGGATCAAAGAGGAAGTCTCCCACTTTCCCTTCAAAGCCCTTCAGAAGCTGACTCCCTCTAAGCTTTCCATTCTTCTCATGCCTTGTTTCCTTACACATAGTCTATGATTCAGTCACACAGCCTCCCAGCGGGTCCTCACAGAGACACTCATCTCCCCACTCCAAGCTTTCCCCTGTCTGGAATGCTCTCCCCTTTGTCTCTATCTCTTGGCCTCCCTGGCTCCCTTCAAGTCTCAGCTCTGGAAGAAGCCTTTCTTGGTCCCCTGAAATGCTAGCACCTTGGCTCTGAGCTCGCCTCTGATGCACCTTGTGTCTACACCGTGATTCAGCCATTGCAATGAGCTCTTCCAGGCAGGGACACTTTGCCGTTTTTACACCCACAATCCATAGAACAGTTCCTGGCATGTAATAGCGCTTAATAAATGCTTGACAGACTGGCGGATTGCTTTTGACACTGTCTGAACTGCCTCTTCCTGACTGGGAAGCCCCAAGGGACCACGGGAGCAGTTTTCAGGCATGCAAGGGCCTAGCTTTGTCTGTGTCCTTCTTGGCCCTCACTCTGCCCCGCTTCAGCTCTGACAGCATGAAGCTGGCATCATCCCCAACCCTTGAACTCAGGTCCGCTGGCAGTGGCCGGGGCTAGTTCAAAGCCTGGCACTTCAGCGACATTTCCACTCATTCAACTTCTCTCTGCCTTCAAGGCTCCCTCCTGAAGCCTTCCCCATTGGCACAAATGAAGGCAAACTGTCCCTCACATTTTCCTAAGTATCCCAGTGCATGGGACTCAGAGTCAGGAAGACCTGAATTTAGATCAGACAGCAGATCTATACTAGCCTTGTGACCCTGGGCAAGCCTCTTACCTACTCTGCGCCTTCGTTTCTTCATCTGTAAAATGGGGTGATCATGGCAATCCCCACCCAGAAAGCTTTACATGAATGCTAACTAATCTCTCGAGGCCCTGTTACACTCTAGCTCATAATGGATTTTAGGTTTGTGTCAGAGCCATAGATCTCATAGCACATGTAAAAGACCCTAAGGATAAGGAATCTTTCTTTTCATCCTTGTAGCCACAGAATGGCCTGGCACCTGGAAGGACCTTAATAAACCTCAGTTGCACTGAGCTGAGCTAGTTCCTTTCAGCGTGTCACAGAGAAGAGATGAATGAGAAAAGCCAGGCTCCCCAGATACAGGCCAGATAGCTCAGTGCTTCCAAAGTTGGGTACCATTTCAAGAAGATGCGTTGTATGGACAAGACAACACTCATGCCTATGGGATGAATGGGGTTAAAGGACTTTGAACAGAAATACTCTGCTGCAAGACAGCAGATGGGCTGTTGATTTGCAAAGACAGGCCCCAGGTGCACAGAACACACCAACACCCGGCCGGCCTTGAAGTGGAACAGAGAGAAATGCCCAAGTGGGGAGATGAAAAGGTCTGGGGGATGAAGCTTGAGTGAGTGAGCCACTGGCTGGCAGCATGCTGTATGGCTGGCAGCTTGAAGCAGCAGAGAAAGAGATGAGCTTGACAAAGACTCCATCAGGGGACCCCAACACATGCCAGGAGCTACGGCCGCCATACTGCCTGTTACAGCCCCAAATCTACAGTGCCAAAGCAGTGTGCCAATAGTCATTAACATCCCCACTGTGAAAGTGTGTTATCTCAGTAGAGCCTCATAGTGAAGAAGATGAGGAAACCGAGGCTCTGAGAAGTAAAGTCACTTGCCCAAGGTCAGCAAGTGCACATGACATGCCAAGCAATAGTATGGGCAATGGCATCTCTCCCTTTCCCATCCATGACCTCCTCCTGTGGGGGCATCTCTCCCTAAGGCCCGGAGGAGGGCCAGGGATTGTCCAAGCTCCCACAGTTCATAAGTGGCAAAGCCAGGGCTCCAATCTGCTGTCTCACACTGCCTCCCATCCCACTGATCCCAATCCTCTTGGGAGCCTCGCTTATATATGAAAAGCCATGGGGCACCATGCTTTGTGGTTATTTTTTTCTGAGACTGTCTCCCTATCCTGATCCAACTTGGGTCAGCTTGTGAGGGTGGCATTTCCAAGTCCTGGCCAGAGTATTCTGTCTATCATTCAGGAATTGCAAAGACACTGAGTTGGGTTACTGAGCACACTGCATCATTTACTAAAGCTAACTGGGAATGTCAAAAGGCAGTGAAGCTCCTCATCTGATTGACCTATAGAGAGCACCAGCATCATTCCCATGGTGCCTTCCTCACCCCCATAGCCAATCAATCTCCTAGTCCTGTCTGTGCACATCTCTCCCATTCAGCCCCTTCTGTCTACTCTCATGGCTACCATACACAGTCAGGCCCTCATCACCTCTCTCCTACAATGTACAATCTCTTCCTAATGGGTCTCCTTGCATTGAGGCTTTCCCTTCTCTCATCCATCCTCCCCACAGTTGCCAAATAGATCTTCCTAAAGCACAGGGCTGACCACATCACTCCCCTGCTCAAGAAGTTTTAGGGGCTCCTTATTGCCACTAGGATCAAATGTAGCCTTCTCCATTAGACTCTTAAAGCCCTTTTACAGTCTGCCTAGACCCTCTCACTCACTTCCTATACTATATTCTAGCCAGCCTTGCTGTTCCCTGTCTACAACATTCCATATTTGCTCTCTGTGACCTTGTACATCCTCCCTCATCTCAGAAATGCACTCCCTGCTCACCTCTGGCTGGTAGAATCCCTGGCTACCTTCAAAATTCAGCTCCTGTCACTTCTTATAGGGAACTGACCCACTGATAAGCAAACTAATGGGGCAGTCAGGGACTAGGCAGAAGGCTCAGATCCATCCTTTTCTCAGCAGTTCCAATTGGCTGTTGAGTATATTTCAATTCCTGAAGCGACCTCTATGGAGGACGCTTATTTTTTTCTTGAATTTGAGATTCTTCTTGAAGCAAGCAATGAAAGGAAACCAAATTACAAGGACTGACTTCTCCTGTGCCTGGAGTCTTAACTGAGAACTTGGGCCCTTGAGTGGAAAGTGAGGTGAGAGGCAAGGGGTCCCTAGGATACTCAGAGAACACTAGAGATCAGCATCACTGATGACCCTGGGCCTCCCACATGGTACAAGCATCTAGGGGCACACAGGAAAGCTATTCCATTGAGAATCCTCCAGGTTTTGTAGGCCTCCAGTTCCCATAGTCCTCCACTAGCACCAATATACCTAATGTGACAGCCACAGGGAAGAAGCATATCCCACTCAAGTGGTCAGCACCCCAGGACAAAGCTCCAATGATTCTCATGACTTAGTCTCTGCTACCACACATGCCCTGGACTTGGAAGCAAACTATCATACTCTGCAGACCATATGATGGTAGAATCAGAGAATCAACTAAAAACCTAGTGGAAATAATGAACAACTTCAGCAAAGTTGCAAGATAAACCCACAGAAATCATCAGCATTTCTACATATTACCAACAAAACCCAGCAGGAAGAGATAAAAAGAGAAATTACACTTAAAATAACTGCAGACAATATAAAATACTTAGAAGTCTGCCACCAAGACAAACCCAGGAACTATATGAACACGATTACAGAACACTTTTCACACAAATAAAGTCAGATCTAAACAACTTGAGAAACATTAATCGCTCATGGGTAGGCCAAGCCAATATAAGAAAAATGACAATTCTACCTAGATTAACATACTTATTCAGCGCCATGCTAATCAAATTATCAAAAATATTTTATAGAGCTAGAAAAAATAATAACACAATTCATCCAGAACAGAAGGTCAAGAAAATCAATGAAAAAATGTGAAGGAAAGTGACTTAGCAGTACCTGATCTCAAACTATATTACTAAGTAGTAATCATGAAAACAATCTAGTACTGGCTAAAAAATAGAGTGGTAGATCAGTGAAATATATTAGATACAGAGATCACAGCAGCAAATGGTCATAGCAATTCAGTGTTTGACAAACCCAAAGATTCAAGGCTTTGGGACATGAGCCCACTATTTGATAAAAATGCTGAGAAAACTGGAAAGCATCTTGGCAGAAACTGGGTCTATACTAGCATTCATACAATATACTGGGATAAGGTCAAAATGGGGGCATGATTTAGACAAAAGGTTATATCATTAAATTAAGTATGCATGGAATATTTTAACTGTCAGATTTATGGATAAGGGAAGAATATATAACCAAACAAGACATAGAGAGCATTGTTGTTGTTGTTCAGGTATTTCAGTCGTGTCTGACTCTTGATGACTCTATTTGGGGTTTTCTTGGCAAAGATACTGGTGGTTTGCTATTTCCTTTTCCAGTTCATTTTATAGATGAGTAACTGAAGCAAACAGGGTTAAGTGACTTGCCCAGGGTCACACAGCTAGTAAGGCTGAAACTGGATTTGAACTCAGGTCTTCCTGACACTAGGAATAGTACTCTATCCTCTAGGCACAGTACCCTATCCTCTGTGCCACCTAGGCACCATGGAGAGTGTTACAGGATGTAAAATGGATAATTTTTATTACATCAAATTCAAAAGGTTTTGTACAAAAGCAGGAAAGTGGAGAGAGGGGAACTGACAGCAAGTTTATCTGATAAAGGCATCATTTCTCAACTATATAGAGAACCAAGTCAAATTTGTAAGAATCTGATTCATTCCCCAACTGATAAATGGTCAAAGGTTATGAGTGGGTAGTTTTCAGAAAAAGAAATCAAAGCTATTTATAGTCATATGAAAAATGCTCTAAGTCATTATTGATTAGAGAAATGCAAATTAAAACAACTGTGAGGTGTTATGCCTATTAGATTGGCTAATTGACAAATGTTGGAGGGGGTGTGGAAAAACAGGGACACTAATACACTGTTGGTGAAATTGTAAACTGATTAAACTATTTTGGAGAATAATTTGGAACTATGCCAAAGGGCTATAAAACTGCGTGTACGCGGGGCGGCTAGGTGGCGCAGTGAATAGAGTGCTGGCCCAGTGAATAGAGCGCTGGCCCTGGAGTCAGAAGGACCTGAGTTCAGTTCTGGCCTCAGACACTTAACACACACAAACAAAAACCTAGCCGTGTGACCTTGGGCAAGTTACTTAACCCCAATTGCCCTCCAAAAAAAAAAAAAAAAAACGAAAATTGTGCAAAATAAAAGGCATCTGTAATTTAAAAAAAAACTGCGTGTACGCTTTGACCCAGAAATACCACTACTAGGTCTGTACCCCAAAGAGAACAAAGGAAGAGAACCTCTGTGTACAGAAAGTATTTGTAGTCACTCTTTTAGTGGTGGCAAAGAATTGGAAATTGAGGGAATACCCATCAATTGGGGAATGGCTGAACAAGTTGTGGTCTATGATTGTGATGAAATACTATTGTGTATTAAGAAATGATGAGCAGGGGGTGGAGCCAAGATGGCAGAGTAGAAACAGCACTTCCAAGGTGCTCTCCCCCTAGACCACTTCCAAACTATGTAAAAGGGGACTCTGAACAACTTCTGGAAC
Organism: Gymnobelideus leadbeateri; assembly: GCA_011680675.1. Classification (NCBI taxonomy): domain Eukaryota; kingdom Metazoa; phylum Chordata; class Mammalia; order Diprotodontia; family Petauridae; genus Gymnobelideus; species Gymnobelideus leadbeateri. Next base: position 18,612 of record WOXC01004818.1, on the reverse strand, counting down.
CCCAGCACCCACAAAACAACACAGAGAAGCTAACCTCCTGCTGAGGACAGCCCAGCAGCCCTGCAGGGAAAAGCCAGCTCAGCACTCTGGGAGCCAATAGCGCAGCGTGCAAGCCAAACCCAGGTCCACATGAGCTGCGGTTTTAGCCCCAGGGCGGCCAGGCCAGCAGCCAGCTGGAGGGACCCAGAACACCAGCAGCTGTGGCGATTCCAGAATTATCAACACATACATGCCTAGGACAAAGTGAGAGGTTAGTGCCCTATGGACTTTGGGACCGGTATTTGGGGAACAGGTTGGCTTCCTCCCCTGGGGGCTAGAAGCCACTGAGGAGACAAGGCACACTCGCCATTTTGCAGCTCCAGTGGCAGCTTCAGCTCCTAGCCTGAGAACTGTAGGGAGAACCATCGATCAGTCTTGGGGGTTAATCGCTCTTGCTTTAACCTGCTTGGACCTGGATTGTGATCTGAGGGGTGATCTGGGGTGGGTATCCAACTTGGCAGAACCGGAAGTTGTGAAGACCCCAACGTTCGGGCCAGAAGCTCCCCTGTCTGGTGGCAGAGTCCTACTGTGGCAACAAGCCCAAAAGTCAAGTAATTAAGTGGCAACATGCCTAGGCAAAGGAAACAAAATAAACAGAAAAATGCAACCTTAGACTCCTACTTTGGGGGCAAAGAGGATCGAAGCATGGGACAGGAGGAGGACTGTGAGGTCAGAAATCCTGCTCCAAAGGCCCCAAAGGAAAATATGAGCGGGTTACAGGCCACAGAGGACTTTACGAAGCAGATAAGAGAAGTGGAGGAAAAATTGGGAAGAGAAATGAGAAGGGTGCAGGAAAAGTATGAAATGAGAGTCAACAGCCTAACTGAGCAAAATAACATCCTAAAAATAGACTAACTCAAATGGCAAAGGAGGCTCAAAAGGGCAATGAGGAGAAGAATGCCTTAAAAAGCCAAATTTGCCAGATGGAAAAACAATCTCAAAAGCTCACTGAGGAGATTCACTCCTTCAGAGTTAGACTGGAGCAAATGGAAGCTAATGAATTTATGAGAAATCAAGATGCTGTTAAACAGATCCAAACAAATGAAAGAATAGAAGGCAATGTGAAATATCTCATGGGAAAAACCACTGACCTGGAAAATAGATCCAGGAGAGATAATTTAAAAATTATTGGACTACCTGAAAGCCATAATTAAAGAAAGAACCTAGAAATCACCCGTCAAGAAATTCTCAAGGAAAATTGCCCTGATGTTTTAGACCCAGAGGGCGAAATGGAGGTTGAAAGAATCCACAGATCACCTCCTGAAAAAGATCCCAAAAAGAAAGCTCACAGGAATATTATAGCCAGGTTCCAGAATTCCCAGATCAAGGAGAAAATACTCCAAGCAGCCAGGAACAAACAATTTCAATATTGTGGAAACACAATCAGAATAGCACAGGACCTGGCAGATTCTACACTGAGGGATCGAAGGGCATGGAATATGATATTCCAGGGGGCAAAAGAGCTGGGATTGAAGCCAAGGTTCACCTACCCAGCAAAACTGAGTATTTTGTTTCAGGGGAAAATATGGTCATTCAGTGGAATAGAGGACTTTCAAGCATTCTTGAGGAAAAAACCAGAGTTGAATAGAAAATTCGACATCCAGACACAAGAAGCAAGAGATGCCTGAGAAGGTAATCAGGGAAAAGAAACCAAAAGGAACTTATCAAAGTTGAACTGTTCACATTCCTATGTGGAAAAACAATAACTATGACTGATGAAACCTTTCTCATTATGAAAATAATGGAAGAAAGGTATATGGGCATATGAATACACATGTGAATGTGTGTATATATGTTTACAATCATACATGAATAGAGGACACAGGTTGAATTTGGTGGGAAGGGATGATACTTAAGGGGTGAAGTTATAAGGTGAGAGAGGAAAGTGGCAAGAGGAGAAGGGGAGAGACAGGGTAGGGTAAACTATCTCATGTAGAAGAAGCATTGGGAAGTGGCTGCAGGGGAGGGGAAGAACTGGAAGGCAAAAAGGCAAAACCATATTCTCATTGAATCTGGCTCAGGGAGAGAATGACATACATACTAAATGGAATATCTCACCCTGCTGGAGAGTAGGGGGAAGGGGGATGAGAGGGGGGATGATGGAGGGGATGGCATTCTGGGGGGAGGGGAGGTTGGAAGTACCCACTATCTAAGAGGGACAGGATCAAAGTAGGGAATGGATGAGGTGGGGGGTGGGAGGGAATTATAAGCAGCCTTGTACAATATATCTATTATGGTAATGTTTTGCATAGCTATACATGTACAACACATACTGAATTGCTTATCTTCCCAGAGGGAATGGGTGACAAGGGAGGAAGGGATTGGATCTGAAATTCGAAGTTTTAAAATTAAATGTTTCAAATATATATAAATACTATTATTAATACTATTTTGCATGTAATTGGGAGATAAGATGTTCAGGCATTGGGGCACAGAGATTCACCTCGCCCTAATGGTAAAGTTGAAGGGGGCATGGGAGAAGATATGGGAGAGAGAAGATTGGATGAGGGGATATCTTGTGGAACTGCTATTCTGGGGTGGTGGGTAGGGGGAAAATGGGGAAAAAATTGTAACTCAAAATCTGGCTGAAATGAATGATGTAATCCAGAAGTTAATGAAGCATTTGTTAAAAAAAAAAAAAAGAAATGATGAGCAGGATGCTTTAGGAAAAATCTGGGAAGACTTACATGGAAGTGAAATGAGCAGAACCAGGAGAACATTGTACAATGATCAACTGTCAATGACTTAGCTACTTTGATCAATGCAATGATCCTAGACAATTCTGAAGGACTTATGATGAAAAATGCTCTCCACTTCCAGAGGAAGAACTGATGGAGTCTGAATGTAGATTTAACCACACTTTTAAAAATTTCTTCATTATTCTTGTTTTTATTTTTGGTCTGCTTTTTCTTTTGCAATATGGCTAACAAATGCAATATGGCTAATAAAAATGTTTTGCATGACTGCACATGTGTAATCTATATAAAATTGTTTGCCTTCTCAAAGAGGGAGGAGAGGAAAGAGGGAGGGAAAGAATTTAGAATTTTAAAAAATTTAAATGAATATTAATTTTTTTTGTTTTCATGTAATTGAGAAAGAAATAAGAGTAAAAAAAATAAAATAGTTAACCAGAAAAGGAATAAGTAGCATTTCTATTATGTATTAAAATGAATGTTTTAAGGCTTGCAAGCACATTACAAATATTATCTTGTTCCATCCTCACAACCACACTGGGAAGCAGGTGTATTATTATCCCTGCTTTATATTTAAGGACATTGAGGCAGGCAGTGGTGAAGTAATCACCTAGCATATAGCTAGCCAGTGGCTGAGACCAAATTTGAATTCAGGTTTTCCTCACTCCAGGTCCAGAGTTCTATACACTATGGCACTGCTCACCCCACCCTGCCAAACTGTAATCATCCATATGAGGTCAACTGATGTGTAAAGAACCAGAAAAACATGAGCAGGTTCTGTACACAATTACTCAGTGACTGTCTCAGCTGAAGTCTTAACTCAGCTTCATCCAGAGAATTTCCTGATACCCTAACTTGACCTGTCACAGACTCTGTCCATCACATCCAGAACAGTTCTTGGCTAAACAAGAGCCTGTTCTCCTGACTGTCACAGGCCTTGAGGGAATGATTTGCCCCTCACAGACTAACTTTACCCAAAGAGGAGCAGGGAGTGACTGCTCCAAAGGCCACCTCTTCCAAATGGTCTCCTCGACTTTGCTTGCCATGGTACCTGACATCCTGCCAAGAGCTATTCTTGCCTTCCAGTCTTCTTCCAGAGCCTGTATTCAAAACTTAATCCCAACCACACCCCTGCTATATGAAGCTCTTTTGAAGTCTTTTCACCTATCAGCTAATCCTTTAACTTGGGAGATGGAGCCTGGGATAGAGAGGAAAGGAATCAAAGGATCCAGGGAGTTCACACTGGTAGTGATCTCAGAGGTCATCTAGTCCAAGCTCTTTATTTTCCAGAAGAGGGACCAGAGACCCTGAGACTGACTTGCCCAAGAACATACAGCTCGTAAGTAGAAAGCCAGATCCCAAACTCAAGTCATCTGCCTTTGGATTTCTCCAATGTCTTTGACACTCCACCAGAAGAGACAGCAGCCAAGATCCCCACCCCATCCTCTTTACATTTTGCCTCTGCAGGGTTTTGATTATGGTGGAAGTCTCCTCACCTTCCTCAGCCCAGCTCCACCACACAAGGTCAAGTAGTCACTACAGCCCTTCCCACTGCCCAATAAGCTGTTGATTCCTTCCCAGACTCTGTGGGGGGAAAGGTAGAGATCAGTCCCAGAGGCCACCAGAGCATCTGGATTGTCCTTATCCAAGAAACTGTCCATAATAAATTTTCCCTGATTTTCTGCCTTCCTTCTAATCTTGGCTACATTGTGTTCATTTGTACAAAGCCTTTTTTAATATAATGTCATCAAAATTATCCATTTCAAATTTCACAATGCTCTCTACCTCTCGTTTACTCATAAATTCTTCTCCTATCCATAAATCTGATACATAATACATTCTATGTTCTAATTTACTCATGATCTCTCCCTTTATGTCTAGGTTACAGATCCATTTGACCCTTATATTGGTAAATGGTATAAGGTATTGGTCTATAGTCTCCATACCTAGTTTCTGCCAGACTGTTTTCTAGTTTTCCCAACAATTTTTACCAGTGAATTCTTATCCTGAAGTTTAAATCTTTATACTTATCAAACACGAGGTTACTGTAATCATTTGCTATTGTGTATTTTATACCTACTCTGTTCCACTGATCCACCACTCCTTTTCTTAGCCAGTACCAGATAGTTTTGATAATTAGCACTTTATAATACGGTTTAAGATCTGGCACTGCTAGAACTTCTTCCTTTACATTTTTTTTCATTAATTCCTTTGATATTTTTAACCTTTTGTTCTTCCAAATGAATACTGTTATTTTTCCTAGCTCAATAAAGTAATTTTTTGGTAATTTAATTGGGATGGCACTGAATAAGTAAATTAATTTAGGTAGAATTGTCATTTTGTTATATTGGCTTAGCCCACCCATGAACAACTCATATTTTTCCAATTATTTAAATCTGATTTTATTTGCATAAAAAGTGTTTGATAATTATGTTTATATAGTTCCTGGGTTTTACACTTCCAGGTAATTTATATTGTTTACTGTTATTTTAAGTGTACTATCTCTTCTTGCTGGGCTTTGTTGGTGATATATAGAAATGTTGATGATTTGTACGGGTTTGTTTTATATCCTGCGACTTTGCTAAAATTATTCATTGTTTTAACTAGTTTTTTTAGTTGGATTTTTTAGGACTTTCCAAGTATTACCTCATTATCCATTCTGATTCCTTCAAGTTCTTTTTTTCTCTTCTTGCTGTTGCTAACATGTCTAGCACAATATTGGATAATGTTGGTGATAATGGGCAGCCTTGTTTCACTCCTGGTCTTATTGGGAAGGCTTCTAGCCTATCCCCATTACAGACAATGTTTGCTGATGGTTTTAGGTAAATGCTCCTTATCATTTTCAGGGGTAAAATCCCTTTATACTTATCCTTTCAAGTGTTTTCAATTGGAATGAATGTTGTATTTTGCCAAAAGCTTTTCCTACATCTATTGATATAATTATGTAATTTTTGTTATTCTCGTTATTGATATAATCAATTAATAGTTTTCCTTATATTGAACCAAAGCTGCATTCCTGGTATAAATCCCACTTGGTCATAATGGATATTGTCCTTGTGCTCTATTGTTGTAGTCTCCCAAATTTTATTTTATCTAGGATTTTTGCATCAATATTCATTAGTGAAATTGGTCTATAGTTTTCTTTCTCTGTTTTTGTTCTTCCTGGTTTAGGTATCAACGGCCACATTTATTTTGTAAAAGGAGTTGAGTAGGACTCCTTCCTTGCCTGTGGAATTAGTTGATCTTTAAATGTTTGTTAGAATTCACTTGTAAATCCATCTGGTCCTGATGCTTTTTTCTTAGGAAGCTCATTTATGGTCTGTTCAATTTCTTTTTTCTAAAATAGGTTTATTTAAATATTCTATTTCTTCTTCTGTTAATCTGGGCAGTTTATGGTTTTATAATTAGTCTTCCATTTCACTTAAATTGCCAAATTTATTGGCATATAATTGGGCAAAATAACTCCTAGTAATTGCTTTAATTTCATCCTCATTAGTACTGTACTCTCCCTCTTCATTTTTGATACTAGTGATTTTGTTTCTTCTCTCTTTTTAAAAATCATATTAACCAATAGTTCCTTTATTTTACTATTTTCTTCATAAAACCAAATCTTAGTTTTATTTGTTAATTCATTAGTTTTCTTAATTCAATTTTATTAATCTCACCTTTAATTTTCAGGAGTTACAATTTTGTATTTAATTGGGGATTTTTCATTTGTTCTTTTTCTAGTTCTTTAAACTGCATACCTAACTCATTGCTTTGTTCTTTCCTTATTAATGTAATAATTAAGATATGTAAATTTTCCTCTGATTAATGCATTTGCCACATCCAACAAGTTTTGATATGTTGTCTCATTATTATCATTCTCTTTAATAAAATTATTTATTATTTCTATGACTTGTTCTTTAACCCACTCAATCTTTAAAATTAGGTTATTTAGTCTCCAACTAATTTTTAATCTGGGTTTCCATGGTCCTTTATTAAATGTAATTTTGTTAGGGGCAGCTAGATGGCACAGTGAATAGAGCACAAGCCCTGGAGTCAGGAGAACCTGAGTTCAAATCCAACCTCAGACAGTTGACACTAGCTGTGTGATCTTGGGCAAGTCACTTAACCCCAATTACCTCACCTCCCCCCTCCCAAAATAAATAAATGTAATTGTGTTGCATTGTGATCATTTACTATTTCTGCTTCTCTTCATTTAACTATAAAGTTTTTATGACCTAATATATGGTCAACTTTTGTAAAGGTGCTATGCATCACTGAGAAAAAGGTAGAGTATTCTCTGTTTCCATTCAGTTCTCTCCAGATCTCTATCATATCTAGCTTATTGAAGATTCTATTAATCTTCTTGACTCCGTTTTATTTATTTATTTTATTAGATTTATCTAGTTCTGAGAGGAAAAGGTTAAAATCTGCCATGATTCTATTTATTTCCATCCATAATTCATTTACCTTTTCCTTTAAAAATTTGGTGTATGTATGTTTAGTATTGAAATTACTTTTTTATGGTACCCTGTAATATAATGTAGTTTCCCTGCTTCTCTCTTTTAATTAAATTTTGTCTGATTTCATGATTGCTACTCCTGCTTTTTTTTACATCAGCTGAATCATAATAAATTCTACTCCAGGCCTTTATTTTTGTTCTATGTGTGTCTCTCATTTTTAAATGTGTTTCCTTTTGATGTACTCTGTTATCCATTTCTGTTTTATGGGTGAGTTCATCCCTCCCATATTTAAAGCTATACTTACTACTTGTTACTCCCCTCCATCATTTTTCCTCACTGACCATTAATCTGACCACGGCCTCACTAATCTGCTCACCCTTCCAAAAGTCCCTCCCTTATCCTATCCCCTTACCATCCTATTTCTTAATCCACACACTCTTACGAGCCCCTCCCTTATCCTATCTCTTTGTCCTGCTATTTCTCCGCAAGTTAAGAAGACCTCTATTCCCTACTAAATGTATAGATTATTCCCTCTTTAACACAGTTCCAGTGATAATAAGGTTTCTGCACTATCTGCCTTCCATCTGCTATAAAAGTTCTTCCATTCACACCCCTTTTGCATGAGATAATTTGCTCCATTTTACCTCTCCCTACTCAATTTTATTTCTTAGGATTATCCCATCATAATAAGCTTAACCCCAGGATTCTTCTCTATGTATAATATACTCTTTTAAACTATCCTAGTAATGATAACATTCTTAAGATTTACAAATATCATTTTCCCACATAAGAACTAAACAGTTTAAACTTATTAAATCCCTTATAATTAATCTTTCATGTTTACCTTATTATGTTTCTCCTGCTTCTTAGAAGTGAAAATTTTCTGTCCAGTTCTAGTCTTTTCCTCAAGAATACCTGAAAGTTCTCAGCTCATTAATGATCCACTTTTTCCTTGCAGCTGGCTGTGTAGGCTATTCTTGGTTGCAAACTTAGCCGCAAAGGGTCACCAGAATGGTAAGAGAGAGGGACAAAAGAGGATGCAGGACTGGAGACAGAAGTGACAGAGGAGCAGACTTAAGAAGGAATTTGAAGAGTTGTCACCTGGAAGAGGTATTAGCTTTGTTCAGTTTGGTTCCATAGAGCAGAACCAGGAGCGGTGTCAGGTGGGAAATTACACAGAGCAACTCTTTGTAAGAAAAAGCTTGTTAACAGAACTATCCAAAAATGGAATGCATCACCCTGAGCATTCTTCATCACTGGAGACCAGTTTGGCGGGGGGGGGGGGGAGGGGGAGAGAGACTCTTCTTTATGTACAATTTGGACTAGATATCCAATGAAATTATTTTCTAGCAAAGGTTGCTTAAAGTAGGACAGAAAAGATTCCCAAGTCCTTCATCTTCCCTCTTGAGGGGGCGGGGAAGGGGGAGGGTGGAGCACAGAGACAACTGGCAGATGGCATTAATGAATATGATGGGGGGAGCTGCTCCAGGATTCTGTGATGTGTGCCACAGTCATTGGCGTAAGTGCATAGCAGCCTTCAATGGCTCCATTTGACTTTGAAAGCCTTCCCCAATCTGGTCCCACGCACCTCTCAGCTTATTGCCTGTTCTTCCAGTACATAAGCCCCCTACTCTCAGCAGGAAGGACTAGCTTGTCTCCTCACCATCCCCACAATGAACCCCACTCCCTGCGACACTTTTGCGGTAGTCCCTCCCAACTGGAATGCCCTCCCTGACTCAGATTATTGCCGTTGTCATTGTTGTTCAGTTGTTTCATTTGTGTCTGATTCTGTGGCCCCATTTGGGATTTTCTCAACAAAGATACTGTTTGCCATTTCTTTCTCTGCCACATTTTATAGATGAGGAAATTCAAGTAAATGATGAAGTGACTTGTCCAGGTTCATACAGCTAGTAAGGGAGGCCAGAATTGAACTCATGAAGAGGAGTTTTCCTGTTTCTATGCCTGTCACTGTATCTGCTGCAACACTGTACCACTTGGATGGGTTATTTCACAATGTAGGGAACTCCCAGTGTGGAGACTCCTTCCACCAAGGTAAAGGTCATCAATAATATCACCTTGAGATCTAGAAGATACTCTTAGAGTTGTCTGGGGACACAGTGAAATTAACTAGCTTAACCTGAGTTCCCCAGAGCCAGGAATCCAAGGCTTCCTGACTCCAAGGCCAACCCTCTACCCACCACCACCCTTGCCCCCTCCCCGTGATGTTTGAAGGGCTCTTCCATTTTTAAAATCCTGTGATGATTCAAATGCTCCAATTTCTCAGAATTATCTGTCCAACCTACAATATGGGAAAATGTGTGAGGCCCAGGAAGAAAACTGTCTCCCTACTCCATGTGAGGCCCTAGCAGTCAGAAGGCTGGTGCAGGGGGTGGGGGGGGCCAAATCTTCTAAATCACCCCTTGCCAGTAATGAGGCTCTGCTCCTCTCACCTGGTGCCTGAGGTGCCGGCTGCTGTTGCACATTCATTTTTGAAGCAATCTTTCCAGCCCCAGTCCCCAGTGGGGGCCTTTCTCACCACGTGGAACATGAAAAGCAGGCTGGATTCCAAGAAGTCAGCACCCCCTGCCCAGCCAGTAACAGAGCTTTTATTTTTCTTCACCCAGGAAGGAAACTATAAAATCAGAATTGATTTTCCCATCTCCTTTGGGAACAAGGGGAGGAAATTCTGCAGCCCTGGGTCCAGAGAGCTCAGTTTCAACTTTACATTTTGTAGAATGGTGGGAGTAGAGATGAGACAAACACTCGTGCTGTTCAATTGTGTTTGTCAGGCTACTTCCCTAACAGAATACACTTTTCTAATTAAATCTCACGGTAATCGAGCATTTGAGCGAGAGGGCAGTTCAAGTAGCAATGCCAAGGTTATAATTTATATAATCTTCCCTTACTCAAAGTGGGAGGGGGGAGGAAAGAAGGAAGGAAGGAAGGAAGGAAGGAAGGAAGGAAGGAAGGAAGGAAGGAAGGAAGATAGATGGAAGGATGGCTACAGCTTGAGCCCCATATCCCAAGGCATCTATGTCAGATAACAGTTGGGATTGAAAAATTGACTTCCTTTTATCACTGCAGAAGAGGATGGCATTTTAAGAAGCTGCTTCTCTGGCCCTAGTAGCCCCCCAGTGTCCGGCTAGGAAGGGCCTCAGAAGAGGGAGAGCAGCTTACTCTGCCGACTTTCAAGGCAATGAGGCATATTAAGTCTTTTTTCCTGAGGGAGGAGACTTGACCTCACTTAATTAGGCTGATAGTGGTTTTTAAGAGAGAAGGAGGCTTCATTAACAACTTGTAAAAGGCTCCATTTCAAAAAAAACACAAGCCCCCCAGTGGGGAAGAGGACAGAGTTGCCATTCTGTTGCCAGCTCTGCTTAGGGCTCTCCTGCCCTACCTCTGCAAATCCTTGCCCCATTGTACCTCAGTCTCTTCCATTTGTGAAATGTGATTCAGCAAACTCAATGATCTACCTCAAAGGGCCTTTCTAGTTTGGACATTTCATGTGTCTTATGGAAATGTGCTTGGAGGAAGCAAAAGCCCAGCTGACGATGGCGTTTCCCAGTCCTTTGTTCCTCTTGGTGACTTTCTTTAAGGATCAGAATCCTGCCTTCCTTGGGCTTGTTTTTCTGTTGATCATATTTTCATGTTAAGTCTTAAAGGCCACTACTGTTAACTCTCACTCTGTAGCTCTAGCCTCTGACCTGGGCTCTGGGCTGCCGGAAGAGGGACAGGGCAGAGAGATACATCCCCAATTATTGGAGCTTCCCAGTAATCCTGGCACCCAAACCTAGCCTCTTTCACAGCCAGGAGTCCTATAAGCAAATATTTTTATTTAGGGCAAGGGACCCTAAGCAGATTTTCAGTTTGATGGAGAGGGAGATACTGGCTACCACTGAGACCACTGATAGAGAGATAGACCAGTGGGAGTAACCCAGGAGAGGTGAAGCTGTTGTAGGGAGGAAATTGGCCATCTGGTAGTTTCCTATTTTTATTAATTATTCTTACTAACTGAGTTCTAAGCTCTCAGCTATTTCTATACTGCTGAAGAGCTGCCAATGCTCCCAGCACTTTCTGAATTTTGGTACCCTAGGACATTGCCCTCAGTTGCCCCAACTTAATTACAGTTCTGCCTGTAGGCTTCTGACCGCCTTCTGGCTTACAATCAGCCTATGTGGCCTGGTGCTGCCCACACCTAGAAGGGAGTATAAAATAGGGCACAGAACAAGCAGTGCCTGCCACAGGCAGAATTAAGAGTGCCCGTCTGCCCACTGGGGCATCTCTTGATGCTTCTGTCTGACCTCCTAGATTCTGAACCTTATCCACTTGTGTTTAGGAGGCCTGTACTGTTCCATGGTAACATAGCCTAGAGACAGGATTGGTCTGAAAATCACGGAAGGACTTGGAGTAGGGGCAAGAAGCCAGAGAGGTCATTCTGGTGCTGCCTGAACGTGATACATGTATATACAACAGCTGAAGGACAGACTGAATTTTTCAACTCGAGGAATTTTTAAATTGTCAAACTATCTTCAAAGGCAGGACCACACACACACACACACACACACACACACACACACACACACATGCATGCACACACATGTACACACATACATGCATGCGCACACATGCGTCTGAGTAGAATGAGTGATAGAGGGAGCTTTTAGCTTGGAATTGTATGTGTTGAGAATTTAGTAGCTGGACAAAGCCCAAAGGTTGGCAGTGTCTGGGCTGGCACCTGTCCTAGACCATGGGAAGAAGCCAAGACCTTTCATCTCCTACCATGAGGAGACTTGCAGGGGATAGGAGGATTTCTGGGCCTTGTCTACAAGACCTGACAACTAGACTTTCCCCGTTACAAATTGTGCCTCCTCTAGGCCCCACCTCATCACCATTTCCCCACTCCATGTTTCCAGAATCACAGAATTGGAGAGTTTGAGGGGATGTCAGAAACCATCTAGTCCAACTCATGGCCAACAAAGAATCCTCACTAGAACACCCCTGACGAGTGGTTGTCCAGCCTCCACTTAAAGACACCCAGGGAAGAGAAATCATAGTTCAATTTTTAATGGTAGCCAGATGGCAGTCCAGGTGTCCCTGGCTAGCCCAGTGACCCAGAATAACCCTTTCTGGCCATGGAATCCAAATGAATAAATAAAGGCCTGTCTCAGACCAGGAGGTAGGCAGCTGTTACTTGGATACACTTATTAGCAAACTTGTACTCTGACTCTGAACCTCAAGGAGGAGTAGGCAGACATTTTTGTGGAAAGGAATATACAGCTTCTCTGGGTCTTGTGTTTCAGGAGCATGGGATGGGGGGAGGGAATGTTCCTGACAGTGGTTCTCCTAGCAGTATTCTTCATCTAGTCTTTTTTTAGCATTCATTTTTTAAAATTTTGAGCTCCAAATTCTCTCCCTCCCTGCAGGGCCTCCCCAACAGATTGAGGAGGAAAGCAATATATCAGTTATATATGTAAAATCATGCAAAATATATTTACATATTAGCCATGTTGCAAAAAAAGGCAAGAAACATAATGAAAGTGAAAAAAATATGCCTCAGTGTCCACCCAGAGTTCATCAGATCTCTCTGGAGGTACATATCATCTTTCATCAAAAGTCTTTTGGAATTGTCTTGAATCATTGTGGTACTGAGAATAGCTAAGTCATTCACAGTTGATCATTACAATATTGCTGTTACTGAATACAATCTTCTTCTGGTTCATCTCACCTTACTTTGCATCAGTTCATGTAAGTCTTCCCAGGTTTTTCTGCTCATCATTTCTTATAGCACAATAATATTCCATCACAATCATAGGCCACAACTTGTTCAACTATCCCCCAGTTGATGGGCATCCCCTCCATTAATTTTGTCACAACAAAAAGAATGATTATAAATATTTTTGTACATACAGGTTTTCTTCCTTTTTCTTTGATCTCTTTGGGATACAGACCTAGTAGTGGTATTGCTGGGTCAAAGAGAATGAACAGTTTAATAGTTCTTCAGGTGTAGTTCTAGATCATTCTCCAGAATGGTTGAACCAATTCACAATGCCACCAACAATGCATTCATATACCTATTTTTCCACATCTCCTCCAGCATTTGTCATTTTCCTTTTCTATCATGTTAACCAAACTGATAGGTGTGAGGTGATACCTCAGAATTGTTTTAATTTGCATTTCTCTAATCATTAGTGATTCAGAGCATTTTTCATGCAACTCTTGACAGTTTTGGTTTCTTCTTCTGAACACAGCCTGTTCATTTCCTTTAACCATTTGTCAACCAAGGAATGACTTATTTTTATAAATTTAAGAAATGAGACTGTTATCTTAGAAACTTGCTGTAAAGTCCCCCCTCCCCGATTTCCAGCTTTCCTTTCAGTCCTGGATGCTTGGTCTAGTCTTAAAGTCTGTACTTTTTATCAGAAGACTTGAATTGAAGACTTAATCTGACTCAGCCACCTCCTAGGTATGTGTCTTTAAGTCAGTAATGAGTGTCCTCACCCGTAAAATGAGGCTCAACTTTTATCATCCTTTCTAGGAGGCTAGCCAAGATGGTGGGGTAGAAGGGAGCAGTAGAGAGCACATCATCATCACAACCACTCCACAAAAAACTAAAAAGTACGTTGAATCGTGACGGGTAAATCCAATAAGAAATAGCACAGTGAATTTTTCCAGCCTTGGCATAAGGAGGCAAAGTGAGAGGGTCCAGCCAGGAGAGCCCTGCACAAAGCCTTCTAGTGCAAAGTCTGAATAAGGACCTGCAGCTCTGTACTAGGGCATCCTGTGTGAAGGGGCCTGATGCTGTGTAGGAGCATAAAAGTGTGCTAACAGGCAGCTCTGCTACTCAGAGCACAGAGCTAAGTAACAGATCCAGTGTGGCCTGAGGAGGGGGATTGTGTCTAGGCCTCGGGGGTGGCAGATCAGGGAAGGGTACAGTCACATATCCAAGGCTGTGCACTGGATAGGGAGCAGGAACAGAAGTAAGGAGCAGTTCCATGGCTCTGACCTATGGAGCTTACCAGGGTCTTAGATGCAGCCCCTACCCCAGTTTGAAGCTGACAGTGATACAAGAGGGCAGGAATCTTGGATCATAGGGGAGCCTGTGTAGTTCTTTTGCTCTGATTATGAAGAAATATCCAGATCAGTGACTGTGGTTAAGTCAGGAAGCAGTCTACTGGAGCTCCAGCCAGAAGCAAACCCACAATTGTGTTGCTCATATACAAAGCCAGGTCAGACCAGGAAGGCAGCGTGTTACAACTTCAGCCTGGATTAGACTGCTTTGAGACCACTAAAAGCTTACAGGTCACTGACCTCAGTTCTTTCTGAAATCCTTGAAGAGCACTCAGCATCAAGAGGAAACAGCAGCAGGCGAACCTAAAGCAAGACCAAGCGGGTTAGAATTTAACCCCCAGATCTTTATTGGATGAGCTGCTATCTGGCCATGCCTCTCCTCTCTTACATTTGGTCTTTGTTCATCCTTTGCTCTCAGACAGGACCAAGGACATCAGGAGGGTGATGTCTTCCATTTTGCCTGAATTGGATTTAAGTGGAGCCCAAATAGAAGATTTCATTCACATTTGCTCCTATACAATTTTGCTTTATTCATTACATTTAGCCAATGTTCTAGACTGTCCAGCTTGTTTTTTGGAACCCTGATTCTGTCATCAATATGTTAGATATCCTTTGATGATCCCTTATTCCAACCTCCTTATTCTCCAGAGGAGTAAACTGAGGCTCATTGTGATAAAGTGACTTGTCAATGTCATACAAGTAGTAAGTAGCGGAACCAAAATTCAAACACAGGTTTATGTAACCTCTCAGGGCATCATTTTTGGCCTCTGCAAAGTAGACATAACAATCATTGCCTTGCCTCTATCACAGAGTTAATATGAAAGCCCAAGGGGGATTTATCTGAAAGTGCTTTGTAAATCACAAAGTGCTGGAGAACCAGATAGGATCATTGTTACTGGGTCACCCTTATGGCTCCCTCACCATCATATCAGTCCTGATGGCTACTCAGAGCCTGCTCTTTTGGGTCCTCAGAGAGGGGAGAAGGGGAGAGGAAGGGAAGGCAGTGTTCCTAGTGAATCTTCAGTGAGTTAGAAATGTTTTGTGGGTTGTGTAATATGTGGGAGGGGGGAGATGGAAATGATAACCAAGTGGGCACTTTCTGAAACAAATCAGCTCTCACTTAAGCAGCAATAGCTAAGCCCCACCCCCACCCCCCACCAGCCTCTTTACTGATCACTGGCAACATACCTCTCTAGGGTTTATTTTTTGGAGGACAAGGTCAGGAAAGTAAGAGCTAATGACTGCAAAGAACAGGGATTTCAGAAAACCCCTCACTGGCATTGAAAATGTTTTCCATTTTCCCTTAAGTGGGGCGAACTCCCCTCGGGACTCTGCTTTGCTCCCTCCATGCTATTATGATTCTGAGGCTCCTGTTTGAACAACTCCAACTGTTTTTAGTGTATAATTCAGGATGCCTTTGAGACACTCACTACCTGATCCAAATTCAAGGGGCGTGGGGGATATTACAAGCTAACCTTGTGTTCTAGCACTCCCTGACACCCACTTCAGGGCTTTGTAGACAAGAAGCTGTCAATGGTAATTTAATTGCATAGAGGCCATTCTGATCCCAGAAATACTCGCATGGGCCAATTCCTTTTGTATACAGCGTCTGCTAGATGAGGTGCCATTTATACTTATACAGTGAGTGTATATAAGTGTAAGTGAGTGAGGTAGGACCAAGGAGATGGGAGGAGGGAAAGGGAGAAAGGTTAGAGTGGGGGATGGGAAGAGAAGGATTGGGTATGGGGAGGGGATAGGGAGGGCAGGGCATAGGTAAAGAAGGAAAGGGAAGAGAGTGGTGCATGGAGAAGGAACAGAAGAATAGAAAGAGACAAGGATAGGACCCGAAGTCACGGGAGCCAAAACTAGCTGCTGTGGCAAGTGACAGAAGAGGTCCTGGACAGTGCTGACTTGGTGGACCAAGGCAGACTGGAGCAAGGCGTGTTCTCTCAATGCAAACCTTGCCTTTCTTTGGCACGATGAGCTATATGGATTGGGCAGGTGCACAGGGTGAGGGACAATTCTCTACTAATCCCGAGTTCTTTGACCTTGTAGGGCTAATATCGACCCAAGGGGTCTGGAAGACTATATGGGGGAGGAGGAGGATGTAAGGAGGGAACTTTCCAGAAGAAATGGTCACTTGCCTCTGGCAACCCAAAGCTGCTTTTCTCTTGTGTTTTGTGGG
This sequence comes from Gymnobelideus leadbeateri, assembly GCA_011680675.1. Lineage (NCBI taxonomy): Eukaryota > Metazoa > Chordata > Mammalia > Diprotodontia > Petauridae > Gymnobelideus > Gymnobelideus leadbeateri. The sequence continues at coordinate 2,179 of WOXC01004818.1, read as the reverse complement.
TAGGGGGATCTCACCTTCACGGTAGTACTTTAAATCTGAAAGATTATACGGGTTCCTGAGAGAGGAAGGACTTACCACAGGAGCAGGCTGCTTGGCTTTCTCACAAACCTGCGTTTTCTCCTGTAAAGGAGGCTAGGAAGAGGAGTATCATAAGTCTGAAGGACTGGAGAGGTCTCTAGGGTAGGTGCCCTGCCAAGTTAGGGGAGGTAGGGTTCATCAGAGAGGAAAGGAGAGTGATCTTGACTGTTCAGAGGTCCAAGTGGGAGTCTTGCATCTGTCTGTGGATTGAATGAAACCCATTCCAAGTTCGATAGGTTGTCGGCCTGAGTACTATCATGGGAGTTTTACTTTTCCTGTAAAGCTAAATTCTGATAGTCTCTGGAGAAATCCTGGCTGGGGGCCTGAGCCAAAGTGAATTTGTGGGAGATGTTTATCGAGGTTGAATGCAATGCAGAGCTTTGATTCAAGGACACTGACTATATTACTATACTAGGCTACTCTACCACCCCCTCTTTACCCATCTCATTCCTTTGGAATAAACTGTATCATTCTAGAGCCATAGTCTAGGTGTGGGTCTTAGTGATACCTTTGAGATCAAATTTGCCTCCTAAGTCAATATTTCTATGCAATTCCCTTATTGCTCATACTTTGTGCTAATGCATAGAGACATAGTAGGATGTGGGTTGTTTTGCCAGATTGTTTCTTGGGTCATGTGTCCTGTGAGGTTCTGTGTATCTCTAAAGCTAGCCTCCATTGTAGCTGCTTTTTGTGGTATCTAGTCTGGGGGACATACACAGGGAGCTTTCTCTCTTATCCCTTCCATTTAAGCTTGAAGTATGGACTCCACAATGACTTCCTTGCTGCACGCTTGCTTTATCCTCCAAAGAATTCATTCTTCAGACCCTCCTCCCCTCCCCAACGCATATAACAAAAATCAAAGTTCAGTCTTTTCTCTCAGTTTCTCGTGGTCACTTCACAGTGGTTCTTCTGAGGGACTAGAGGGCAAGTTAGGATCTGAGAAGAGCTCTGGCTGGATGCTTAGATTGGTGGGCTGACCACCAGAGTAAGCCAGCCACAGCCAATGGAGTTCTCTGGCTTGTCCTCACCCCCAACTCCATGTGGTAGGTACAGAACTGACTTCGAATATCACTGTCACCCAAAAGCAAAACTGTTCTTTCCTTTAAAAGGGGGGTTTTGGAAGCCTTTTGTTTTTACAAAGCAAATTATTTCTGAATGTCCACCCTCCCCTCCCTTTCTCTGGTAATTGAGGGGGAGAAACATTAAGCAAAATCAGCTGGCACATAGAGCACATCTGTCAGTCCATCAGCATTCCACACCCACAGCTCATCATTTCTGCATCAGAAGAAAGAGCCCTGTTTCTTCTCTTCTTCTTTGGGACTAAGCTTGGTCATTAAATTTCTTGGTCCTGTTTCATTTTATTGTTAAATTATTGTAGTTCTTGTAGTCTTGGTTCTGCTTCATTCCTTTTGCATCAACTCATACAAATCTTTGCATGATTCTGTGAATTTCTCATATCTGTTGTTTCTCTGGTGCAATAATAGTGCATTAGATCCATGCGTTCCATACCCATTGCCCAATAGATAAACATTATTTTTGCTTCAAGCTCTTTGCTACCACAAAAGTGCCTCCATGAACATTTTGGAACAGGTGAGATTTCGGTTTCTGCTTTTGGCCACCTTGGGATAGATACTCAGTGGCTAGATCTCTGGCTTAAAGGGTGTGGCCATTTGGGGGTTTCTTCTCCATTAGAATATAGAATGGAGGATCCTTGAGGGCAGACCAGGGACTGTGTTGCATTTTTTGTCTTTGTGTCCCTCCAGCCTGGCATAGAGCCTAGTACATAGTGGGTACTTAAAAAATGTGTGTATGGGTGAATCAGTCAGTGTTCTCCCAAACCCTCCCCAAATGTCCCTGGTTCTGTCCACAGCTATCAGCGCCATCCTTGACTCTGTGCTCTCATTCCACACATCCAATGAGTTTCCAAATCTCATCATTTCTTTCCCTCTTCTCTCCACTCATATTCTCTCCAGTTTAGGCTCTCATCAACCTCTCACTTGGACTACTATAATTGCGTCAAGTGTCTCCCAACTCCCATTCACCTTCCGCACAGATGCCAACATGCTTTTCCTAAAGTGCAGGTCTGCCCACATCATTCATT